>CM037463.1:7866171-9066171 GCA_021014325.1 Plazaster borealis | reverse complement strand
TGGTAATTGTCAAAGTAGAGTTCTCATTTGATGTATCCCAACATATGCATAAAATAACAAGCCTGTGAAAATTTGGGCTCAATTGGTCATCGAAGTTGCAAGAAAATGATGAAAGAAAAAACACCCTCGTTGTATACACATGGTGTGCTTTCAGATAGGAATAAAAACTTCTTGCAAGAAGTTTTTATTATTTTAGTGGGAAATTACCTCTTTCTCAAAACCTACGTTACTTCAGAGGGAGTCGTTTCTCACAATGTTTTAAATTATATCAACAGCTCTCTGTTGCTCGTTACCAAGTCAGTTTTTATGCCAATATATATTTTGAGTAATTACCAAACGTGTACGATGCCTTTAAACTCACGATCACAAAAACCATTCGCTCCAGACAACTTCGCAATACTCGGAACGCATGTGTTAGCTGCGGAATGTCATTTTCTCCAACGTTATCGTTGCAGCCAAAACGGCCATATAGCCGTAGCCAAGTTTGGTCGGTAAACATCATGCATCCTCATTCAAGGTTAAATGCAGTGGACACTATTGGTAATTACTCAAAATAATTATTAGCACAAAACCTTACTTGGTATCAAGTAATGGGGAGAGGTTGGTAGTATAAAACATTGTGAGAAACGGCTCCCTCTGAAGTGGAGTAGTTTTCGAGAAAGAAGTCATTTTCCACGAATTTGATTTCGAGACCTCAAGTTTAGAACTTGAGGTCTCGAAATCAAGCATCTGAAAGCACACAACTTCGTGTGACAAGGGTGTTTTTTCTTTCACAGTTATCTTGCAACTCCGACGACCGATCGAGCTCAAATTTTCACAGGTTTGTTATTTTATGCATATGTTGAGATACACCAAGTGAGAAGACTGGTCTTTGACAATTACCAATAGTGTACACTGTCTTTAACGCGCGCGTTGCGAAGTTGTCTCTGGTCATGTTTCTCTTCCTTAAACAGTTTTCATGAGGATACGTTTTTCTTTGTCAAAAAACAACAAAATGTCAAGCTAAGGACCAAGGGTCAAAGTTTGAGAACATTAATTTGGGTTGGGGTTTACATTCGCTTCTTATTCTTAACTTGAAGTCCGAAGGGAACAATTGAGAAGTCATTTTTGTTCTTGCTTCGCAGGGAAAACTGTTGTCAAACCCGTAATCAACAAAAACTACATCCAGTCGTGGAAGTATAGTACGGTTCCAGCCTACAGGTCATACTCACACGGCAAAGAAGAAGAAGAAAAAAACACGATCAAAAATGCACAGACGAAGCTTGAGTCCCGGAAACACCTCCGAAGTCTTTCTTGCCCGTGGGGGCCGCAGCGCGTCGCTGAACCCTCGCTTTCGGTGCCTTCATGACGCGCCCTCTAAAGGTATAAAGCTCTAGCACCTTTAAAGGGGCTCTATTTCTTGTTCCACCATGAAGAAGCTTAGCTGTATGTTTGTCTTATTGTCTGGTTCCTTTAAATGCCAGGAGGAATATTCATATATGGATCAACACATTCACAAGTGCGAATTTGTTGCCTCCAAGTGTGTAAAATTATTGAATCTCGTGTTTTTGTTTTGTTTTTTCGAGGAACTAACTATTGAGGAGTCTCCAGAGAATTGATCATTTACCGGAAGTACATTGATGGGAAGAGATATTTTTGTCAAAGCAACTGTAACTTTTTTGTATGTTTAAAAAATAAACCGTTTTACAATGATATAATTTTGTTTAAAACTTTATAGGCCCTATAAGAATATTACATTGTCATAAGAAAAATTATTTGAAATGAATATAAATGATATATTAATTTCAAATTTATTTTGACAATTTAAAATTTTACTATATAGGGCTTATATAGTTTTTAAAAAAATAAAAAAATAAATAAATAGAATAATATAAACTTAGGCCTACTACCTAAAGAAAGAAGTTAAGTGAACAATAAAATAAAATAACATAAACTTCTTGACGAAGAAGGAAGTTAAGCAAACCATCCACCGGTGACCCACCTGCCCACTTAACAAATCGAGTGACAACCTATAAAACAACCCCACATAAAAAAAACAACAACGACATCAACAACAAGCGGGAGACTAAGGGGAAACAATACTTGACGATATCAAAACAACAAGTGCAATCGTTTCAATCCAAACATACAACGTCCAAACGTAAACCCACTGAGCATTAATTTAAACAGGGTCCTAAAAATATTGCCTTATAGCCTGCACGCTTATAATCATTCTTGGCGTTGAGACACACTAATTTGAAAAAAGAAAATCAACATTGGGCCACAAATCCTTGAAACCCTTTAAGGAGAACGGGAAGGAATACCTGTATTTGCAAAGATTAATTGATCATTTTCGTTACTGATTTGTTTGCACGCGAATACACCGAGGAATGGAGAATAATTTCGAGTAGGTTCAGCGTCTGTATCTACTACCTACACGGTTCAATGTCCCTCAATCTCGTCACCATGGCAACATGATTTTTCTGTCTATTTTACATAATCAGCATTGTCACTTTTATTAATTTCGCTGAGAGAATGACCACCCCGTCTGCGGGACACCCTCCTGTTACCCAGCTCATGGGTTCATACGATCAATTCTGGCGCTGTGGTCGATTTGAGGCGATCCCTGTACATGCCCGGAGGGAGTAGCAGCATCCACTGTGACAGCGCCATGTTATTTGCTCAACAATCATTTCAGACTCGAGCCGCGCCAAAATGTCTAGACGTCTCGTGACTTAAATAAGCCAATCAGCGGGCTCGAAGTTGTGAGCTCACATTCTGTGTAGTAAAACCACTCGTGTTGATTTTTCGTTCATCGCGCACACACGTAACGCAGCATCCAATCACGATCACATACATTTTGTATACACATTATCAAAAAACTCACATGTACGGTGTACATTGTAGAGTGCACATGTGTGTGAATGTTTCTGGCACTGTAGATGACTAGTGGATGGAGAGCCGTACTCCTTGTTTTGGATTTTCCTCAGCGTGGATGTTTTAAAAGTTGGAGATCGTGACCGAAGACGATTTGGGATTGCTTTATCTATGTACCTTTGGGATTTTGTCCTCGCATTGGTGCGGCGGAAGTGTACGTCATCTGCCTGTGGATGCAAGGCGCTGTGCTGGCGTCACGTTGCCGCGGAGTAGGCCAACGCACTGACTGTGCTCAACCGTATGACGACTCGCTCCGACCGGGGGTAAACTACGCAGGGCTTGCTGCATGCAGTGCATTCATTACCTTGATATCGAATGGTGGTGTGTGGGGGGAAGGAAGAGCTACTGTTTATGTCTTGACCCGTACGGTACACGAGGATTGCTGTATTAGAGAACTCGCTCGGGCCGGGTATCTTGACCACCAGCCCCTCGCTACAACAACTGATGCTGCTGAGACCGAACTGGATTTAAACTTGGAGGGTCCGGCGCATGGAATGGTCAACGATAGACTCCGTGGGCTATGACCGTGTGCACAAATCCTATGTCGCATGTTCAAGTCCAAGCGCACGGTACTTATCCGGCGACTCTGGAGGAGCCGTGGTGGTTCTGCCACCGGCGAACAAGGCCCCGATAGTCAGGGATTCGACCGCGACTTGGAGACCGATCCCGAGTTCAAATCGGCTGCCCACAGCCTCCTGAAACGATTGAAAGATCGACAGCTTGAGCTGTTGCTCGATGCCGTCGAAAGCCGCGGAACGACGTCGACCGCCTGCGTCCCCCTCCCGAAGGGGGACGTTCGCCTGGGCAGGGGCAGGACCGCCCCGCCACATGTGTTGTGCTGTCAGCTTTACCGCTGGTCAGATCTCAAACAAGCTACCGAACTTAAAAGACTCAACTTTTGTTGTCAAACAGGACGTGATGTGGAGGAATTTAGCTCAGGAATCGTATGCTGCAACCCGTATCATCTCAGCCGTTTGTGTCGGCCAGGTAAGGGTTTTAATAAAAAGACTAGAGGACAAATCTTGATCTATCCCAGCCGCCGGCAGTCAACATGCTTACGTACATTGGCACCAGCTTGTCTTTAAAGATGTTGACAGTTTAAATTATTAATTAACGGAGTTGACGATGCCCAGCCTTCGATAGTCAACTCTTCAATTTGTAGTTGTGTAAATTCTGTGTGTAAACAAAGTGTGGAAAAAAGTGCCTTGAGCAAACAATTTGTTTTGGGTTTTTTAATTTTATGTGGTCACTGGTTGAATGATAACACCACAATAGTTTAGAACATATCCGCGGACGAAAATTGAGTAATTAACATGGGCCTAAGTTGTTTTATTTGTATGAAATATGAGGACAATCTTTGCCATTGTATATTCTGTGTAGACCTTGGCTTTTATTGTAAAATGAGAGACAAGACGAGACGGGAAAAAAATTATAATAGCGATTTTGGCTCCGTACGTGTGATTGTTTTGGCCGCTATGCCGTGGACCCCCATCAGCCCCGCCTGGGCGTCGGGGAAACGGCCGGCGGGCCGCGGCAAAGCCATTGAGTCACCCATTCGATTTACCAACATGGCGCCGCTGTTATTTATGTGCCGCTCAGCCGAAGTCTTTCGCCTCAATTAACAAACGTTGGCAAGGCTTCGCTGTCTGTTCGCGCACAGCGGGGGATTCACTGGCATTTTTTTTCTCTCCCTTTCTTCCTTACCTCATCATAATACTGACCTTCCCACACACACACACACAGGCTGACAGAATTTCTTCTTTTTTTTCTCTCCACTTTTTTTCCCCTTTCTTTTCTTGTGTGTTTTGTTGTGTGTTGCATTGTTGTAGAATCGCCGCCGCCTCCATACAGCAGATTTCCGATCGAGGGGTCCAAAACGGAAGGTGTGTATAGTCTAGGAATCGACCCTTATTACACTGGTCACATTTTCACAAATCGCCACTTTATGATGAATATTTTAATGCATTTTTGAAGCTCACAAGAAAATTGATTTTCTTTGAGAAAAATAATAAAACAAAAGAGTTCATAAGCTGTTTTGTTTTTTATTTGGAATTTTTGGCATCTTAGGAAGCTACATAAAATTTAAGTTAAAATTCCTCTCAATATCAGTGTTAAAAAGGAATTTATAACAAATTTGATATTATTTTTAAACAATTATTTAACAGTTTATCATACTAGGTGTGTAACATTTTTCTAAGCAAAATTTTAAACAAAATTGATGTGTTTGGTATTGCATCTTTAAAGACCTGCTGGATACAAATTTAATTATTTTTAGATTTGAAGGCTTCCTTTTGATTGAGGGAAAAATTTCATAGATTTGAAGCAGTGCTACAAAAAATGTTCCCCTAGTATAGACTGCAGTCAGAATAATTTTAGAATACTTTGCTTTCTGAAGAAAAGAAAAAAAATTAAAATGGACTGAAGAAAAGAAAAAAAATTAAAATGGATATCTGTTCTTTATTTTATTACTAACAAAATGATTGCTGGGATTTTACTCTTTTAAAAATCTATAATGTATAGGCCTAATATACTATTATAGACAAAGTTAATATAGATGGGTAATTTAAAGAAAAAATATTAAGTTTCTATCATCTTAGTACCAATCCTCCAGAGAAATACACATTCAATATTGTCTGCTGATGAAAAATCCAGAAAATAGCATTTAAAGACCCCCATTAAATCACTAATTGTATTTTGGTTGCTGCAATCGATGTAAGCTCAAAATGAACATGCTCAAAATGAACATGCTCAAAATCCCTGACAAAACCAAACAGTTACTTTTCACTGAAATGGTCAAAAGAGTAAAAAGGGTGGTGGTATGATGTGTTTTTTGAAAACTTCATGACAGGGATTAAATTTACTCTTCGTAAAAAACAATATGATGCACTATCCTTAATGGAATTACTGGAAAACAACTGTTTGTTATTCAACGAAACAATCCCTTATTTCCAAGGATGATTGAAGCACTCCAAACATAAATATTTTTCAGGATGACTGGTACTTCTGCCAACTTGAAACCAAGTTTCCTCGCGAATACATAATTCAGTTTAGTTCTGAGATCATTCAAGCCCCTTTCCTTGTAATATCAACTGCAAAAACAATCATAGTGTTGCGAGTTTTGCATTACTGGAAATAGACAACGCTTTTTATACCCCTTGAACTGTCGTCTCACAGCTACTAGAGTTGTAATCCTTCCATATTTTGAGTTCCATAAATTGGGGAAATTTTTGCTCTGCAAATTCCCTTCATAAAACCGACCACCCCGCAGCTATGAACCAGATCAACTCTCTGCACTCATGTAAGCCCATCCTTTGCCCAAGCGTCCCTGTAAAACATAACCTCTAGTGGGCCCCTCTTTTGCTCTTCTTCTGGACCCCTCTCCCCCCACATTGCATTGCAGTTTGCATTCAGGCGGAGTCCCCACTTCCCCTACATTCCAATGATGTGTCCTAGCAACAGTAGTAAGCCTGGATGCAATATAATTGAGCTGGTCTAGTAATTACCCCCTCCATTTACACAAGATAATAACAGATGGCTTCAATTTTCCCCCCATATCTCCTCTTTCTGCCTCTCCTCTCTCTGCTCTCGCTCTCTCTGACTGTCTGGAAACCAGCCTCGAGTCCTAATGAAGACTGCTTCTCCCAGGAATCCACGACAGGCTCCACGGTGGATTTTGGGGAAAGCACAGAGACGGGAAATACGCCGAGCCAGCGGCAGCAACTCTACGCAGTTTCAGGTTGGTTTTAATTCCTCTCAATATCTGATGTTTGTTTTTTTCTCAAAATGCTCTCCGGGAAACTGAACTGAACACATTCCCCCGCGAAGATGTTGTCTTTATTTATACAATATTATTATTTTTATTTATTCACTGTGTTTATTTAATCTTTTGTTGGGTGTTTTGTCTTTAAACAAGTTGCCTTGTTTTGTAGGTGATTCTTGTTGACCACAAATTTATTGGTCAAATCAGAAAGTTGTAAAAAGACGAAATCAGGCCTACAAAAGTTGCGTGCATGAAGCTTTAGGTTAAATCTTTATTTACACCCTGCTAACCTGATCTGTTAATTCTGCAGGACTTGAATATTTATGACAGGTCAAAGTCGGGTCATAAGTATTTTATGTGCGCTGGATGGAAGGGTAAAATCCAAGAGTTCATAAATGTTGCCCTTGCAGATCTTGAGATTTCTGGATTTTAATTCAGATTATGTTCAGATCAAAGTGGTAGGATTAGACTGACTTTAAAAGTCCATTTTAAGCTTGTGTGTATGTTGGCGAAAAGGAGCTTAGTGTGTTAAAACTTGCTAAAGTTTGCGCCCTAAACTCAAGTTGGAAACACAAAAACTTCAGGATGCTGAACACTAACAGTTCATCCAGTGCATGGATGGTGCCTGATGTTTCATCAGTTATTGTGCATTCGTTAGTAGGGGATGCATATTAAGAAAATTACATGTTTATTTCCAAGGTCTTGAAACCATCCTTAATTATGATTGGTATGTCCTTGGGCTTAAATTGACATTGGTTTTAAAATGTGCCTGCAGTAGATTGTAAATTATTGCCCCTTTCAGTCCTAGAGCTTCCGGGGTGGGGAGGATATAAAAAAAACATTTCACCCCAGGAGATTTATTTCTAATTACTGCTTCCCCATCTTTATGTTGTATTCCTAGGTTTTGATAAACAAATAAGAATTTCCAACTGTGTTTATTGTCAGGACTTTTATTTGCTCTGCGCTGATGTTTACATGCAGATTGCTATTATCAAAGTTTACTCTAATCATTAGAGGCTTGAGAGGGAGCTTAAATCCTAATCCCTTGACATCAAAGCTCTTATTGTAAGAAAGAGTCACAGCTGGGGTTTTTTCTAAGGTTTTACTCTTCTTCTTTTTTTAAAGGGTGCTAAGAAAACGCTGTGATTGTTGTTTCTTTTCATTCAGGGTAGGCTACCCAGTCTGGCCAAGGACGAAGTGAATACACATTACTTTGCCTGTGAAAATTTAATGCATACTGTTCATTTTGCAGTTGACATTCTTTTAACTTGGGGGGGGGGGGGGTGGGAGCTCAAAGCTGTTGATGGTGATGTGTGATCCTTTGGCCCTTCGACTCCAGACATTACATCTTGCTCCCTTAAGACAAGAACAAAAAAATTTCATTGGGACTTCAACTGTTTTCCCCACTTCTGCCCTTAAGACAAGAACAACATTTTTTCATTGGGGCGCCAACTGTTTTCCCCACTCCTGCCCGCCCCCCCCCCCTGTTCCCAAAATCTTGTTGAATTTGCACGATATTTCTTTTTAAAGTAAGATGACAGAAGTGTCATTTCCATTTCCTTTCCAAGGTGATCACAATGAATAAATAAGTGTGGATGGAACTCCGTTCTAAAATTTCATTTGCCTTTAAAAAATGGAAGGACGTTCTCATTATCCCCTGCTCAGTGGATCTGCTAGTAAACTTCCCCTCAGCCAAAACAAATATCTGTCCTGATTTGGGGAGGGGGGGGGGCACGCATGGAATTACAATTGTAGATGTGCCTTTCACGGGCTCGGCAGAGCAATTTATTACCTAGGAGCTTGAATGATAAGGCTACTTTGTCTCTCGGAGAAAGGAAAGCTGGCATAAATTTTTTTCTCTTGGCTTTTGCTTACTGCTCGTAATATGTGTATTGTGGCATCATCACAAAAGGGAGTATTCTTTTTATTGGGAAAGCCTCGATGTTACTTTCAAAGTTGAAACGCTGTTTTAATTTAAATTTAAAGGCATCGAACACGTTGGGTTATTGCCAAAGATTCTCACTTGGTGTATCCCAACATATGCATAAAATAACAAATCTGTGAAAATTTGGGCTGAATTAGTCATCGAAGTTGCAAGAAAATAATGAAAGAAAAAACCACCCTTGTTGCACAAATTTGTGTGCTTTCAGATGCCTGAGACAGGCTTCAGGCCTGAAGTATTTCTCAGAGTAAAATATTTCAGTGAGAAATTACCTCTTTCTCAAAAACAACGTTACTTCAGAGGGAGTGGTTTCTCACAATGTTTTAAACTATCAACAGCTCTCCGTTGCTCGTTACAAAGTAAGTTTTTATGCTAGTAGTATATATTTTGAGTAGTTACCAAACGTGTGCAGTGCCTTTAAGTACTGTAAGAGGTTTTGCCATATCGCTGAAATACATAACTGTACAAGTGATGTAAAAGATGAATAATCACTCCCTGCAACGATCTTCCAAGAACTCTCTTTACTGAGGCTTGTTCTTGAATTGGTCAGGGTTTTTTATTCCCCAGCCTTATTTTCTTTCCAGACCTGACCTAAGGGTGGGAAATTAACATACAGCTTGTGACCAGTCAAAGCCCTTGTGTAAATCATATTGCTTGGCCTCACGCTTAGCTGGCTGGCCACAGCTCCAGCCACACTGGCACCAGCAAGGCTGGAGATGCTTGGCCAATGTGGGCTTTGGCTGTGAGAATGTTGCTGTTCCCACGTGCTGCCTTACTCCCTCCAGTAATTACACAAAATAATGCTGAATTCCTCATGGCATAATATATAGCAAGGCTGGAATCATAAAAAAAGGACAAGGCTATTTTTTTCCCTCACTCATTACATACTTTTGACCATCAATTTTGCTAATAGGTTATAGCAACCCTTTTTCTGTTTTCATTGGTTTAATCATAGAGAAAGGACTTTAAAAGTATTTAGCAAAAAATTGCAAACATTTAGCGGGAATGGTTGGTAATCCAACGTAAATGCTTTTCACGCCCCCCTTCTCACTCCATCAAATCAATACAAATGTAGTAAAGCAAACTAGCATCCCAGTGATTTTTTTTTATAAGCCCCCCCCCTAACACTAAACAATTAGTTTTCAAATTGCTTATTAAGCTCATAAAAAAATGTGCAGGGGGGAGGCTTTTTTTGTGGAGCAAATCCCATTCATCATTATGGACAGGTTACCCATTACGTTTTATCTCTCAAAGAATTGTGTGTAGTTAAGACTTGATACAGCCATGCCACGCCTCATTAATCCAAAGTCATCTCCCAAAGTATCCTCCCTTATGCATCTTTTTCCAATTATAGTTAATAGCTTTCTTCATCTCTGCTGTTCCCCCTCACCCAACATACTGGGGTATTATAAATCTTGTGGTGTCCCCCCCCCCCTTAAAAAAACTCCAGCATGGAGCCACAGTTACCCATGCATAACAGGCTGCCGTTTGGACTTTTAGACACAAGCCGTGTAAAAAATAAAAAGGGAAATCTGTGTTTGAACTACCTGTTACAAAAAGTGCAACTATTGTTGCGGCTAGATTCAGAGGCAGTGGCGCATATCAGTCTAAGGGTAGATTAGTATTTAATGGCATTCGAGGCCTGTTTTTTTTTTTGGTAGCGCCCATCAAAAGTGAAAGGATTCTGGGATACTCTTCTATGACCTTTTTGATTTGTCAGGTACAGTTGGAATTTCCTGTCGTGTTCGGGTTTTTGATTTTTTTCCCCCCCCCCTTTTTTCTCCCAACTTGCCATTGTGTTGAATGAATGGAGGAACCTTGTAGTACGTCAGTTTGGTTGTAAAAGGATAAAATCTATTTAATCACAATTGGAAGAGCTGTATTTCATGGTACAAAGTGAATTTCTATTTTACTTTGATGGACTATGGAGTGTGAACAGAGAGGTCTAAAAAAAAAAGAAGCTTAAATGGATGTTTTAAAGCTACAATGAAACATGAAACTTTGGTTTTCTTAAGGAAAAAGTACAGTACCGTAATGCACTATAAACTCCGCACATTTAACACCAGGAACTAAGGACAAGCAAGTGAAAGAAAAAAAAATCAATTGTACAATTGAAAGAAATTTACTACATCTATTACATGTATATCCTCGGCACTAAGCCCTGTGCTAAAGCTGTTTCAAAGAACAAACTTACTGTAGTCACTCAACAGGGGGATACTTCATTAATGTCCCAAGAGAAAAACACAGCTGGTGAAATTGACAATACTGCAAAACAGGTGTGTGTGCTGTGTGTGGTAATGGTGCCTTTTGCAGACCTACATGTACCCTTGGCTAGCCATGAAACGGGCTCCCCAAAACCATCAAATATTTGCAGGTTATTTTTGACTCCAGGAAGCTATTTGAAGTCTGTTCCCCATTCATAGACTTCAGATGCGGTAGCTCTATAGTACAATGATTTTTTTGGTGCCATGGTTTGTGGTACCTTCATGGTGTAAGCTATCTGGAAATAGAGTTGCTTTTGATTCCGTTTGCCAATGTTGCAGTGACCAAATAAAATGTTTGGCCTTGTGGTCACTTTGGTGCCACTTGATCAGTTAGCCACAAACCCTAAACTTAAAAGCCACAATAAGTGGTAATGTGGGACCCAGATCTGTGAACTAACCAATCCCTGTATCAGATTACTAAGGGATACAGGTCTGGCTTTTTTCTGGAGTAAACTTCTTGCCTTCTGGAGACTCCAGGGACACAAGCAACTGAATAGGGCAAGCCATAAGCAAAGGTTACTGTGTGTGGATGAGGAATGCGCTGTTTTTTTTCCTTCTTGCTAGGCATGGCTTTTTTATTAGAGTGGTGATTATTTCTGCATGATGAAGTGCTGTCCTGTGGAAGCTTGAGGGGGGTAGGAATTAGTAATGGAAGAGCTGAAGAGAGTATGATAAATGAGGCAAAGAAAGTCCACTTGTCTTTGATGGGGCCCATGGAAGGTTTTGGAAAAACATCAGTCTTGCTGACATGACATGGAAATTCTAATACATCTTTCCAAACTAGGGCTTTTGCTTTTTGAGGAGACTTCCTGTTTTTTCCCTTTTCTTTTTACTTGTTTTTTTTGTCTTGTTGTGTGACAAAAGTTAATATGTAATTTGTGAAGAACCTTGCAAGGTTATCAATTAAGTAGGCCATTTTTACTCCAATGTTATCTAAGGGTCTTTGTTAATGTAGAGAAAAATATTACCAAGTATTATATTTTTCATCGTATTTATGGAATCATTCTCCTAACAACTTGACACTGACGAAAAATTAGTTCCAGCAAGGACTGCGAAGCCTCCGACTCACTTGACTCCAATAATATACACTGTACGTGATTAAAGTGATATTGTGTGGTGGACGCGGGACCCCAGAGTTCAAGACAAATATTCCAAAAATACACGCACTGTAGAGACCCCATCGTGTGATTGCTGGCAAATTATTTCCCCGGTCCAATGGGTTAGAGAAAAACATGCTGGCTGGGACGGGAACACCAACTGAGCCAAGTTGAGTAGGTATATCAACATGACAATCAGTTCTTAGTGCACTTTTTTGCTCGAATGTGGGTAGGGTTGCTACCTTTCTTGGAAGGTGTAACTGTTTGAAATGCGCTGAGAATTCGCCCCGTCAAATGCAAAATTGCTTCAAAAAGAAAGTGTGTTGGTTTTGGGGACCAACCTCAAATTGGGGAAAGAGAAGTTCAGTTCCATTTGGCTGTGATACTTTTGTTCCAGCTGTGGATAATTTCCTGTGTTTATATAATGGTTACCAAAATAATTTGTTGGAGATTTACTGTGTGATATTAACTGATAAGGTTGGTTGCTGTAGATGATGGTCAAATCGAACTGTGAAGTAGCCTGCTCTCTTTGATTGCTTTCTCAGCCATACTTGCTTTGTTTTGTGGCTGTGTAATTACTTATAAATATACGGAAATGGATGTAGGTCAGTATGGATGACCTACTTTGAAAGTTGTTTTTAAAAAGAAAACTGAGCTGACTCTTTGAAGACTGCCGAATGTTAAAATCATCAGGCGGGACTCCAGTCAGAACTTGACCACAGAATAATAAACCAGGCATGTCGGTAAACTGTTCTTTCTGTTCCCCCCACATGCTGAGACCCCCTGTTTAACATAATCTACCTGTAACTGTTCTCTTCGGCAATGAAGGTCCTGCATCCTTGCCCAAGTATTTTTTTTTCATACTCAGAGACTGTCTCTGATTTCCGCCCATCTGTTTGGGTTCAAATTTGTAAACTGGTACCCCTGGTTTTGGTAACACAAGTGTGGCCATAGGCCCTTCGCTTCGCCTGGCGATGTTTACTTTACTAGGGGGGGATTTGGCTTGGCAGTAAAGCTCAGATGTCCCTGGTCTGAAGTTAAACTGCTCTCTCTGAGGTTTAAAGGGAAATCACAGTTGTGTAACGGACTGAGTTCAAACCTGGTGGATTTTTAAATCCCAAATCTTGTTAAGAGTTCTAGGAACACTCTTCCAAACAGAGTGTTATGTTGAGAGAGGGGGGTTATGCACCCCCCCTTTCTGCATTTTACCCCCATGGATTGGATTTGGAGCATAATTGAATTAGTCAGTGACTGTCACAGTGGCATAAGACTGGAACATCCTCAAAAGGTTTTGGCAGTGGGACTCTTTTCTTTACCAGAACTTCAACAAGATCGTTTGGGACTTGGCCTGTGGGGGGGGGGGGGAAATAAAGGAAGTTCGGGTATTCTGCGGGAGCGCCCTGGACACAGGTGGAAGTTGTTAGTTTGTAGTTTGTAATCCGCTTAAAGAAAGATGTTTCCCGTTTTGGTCGGTTTTGTTTCTTTTTTAAGTTTCCAGTGTTTGCTTTAGCTGAACTGTGTTGCGAGCTGCTTGATTTCAACTTAGAATTACATATTCTAAAGATAGTTGGTTTTTGTTGCAGATTAAAGTTGAAGGCATCTTCAGAAGAAGAAAAAAACCACCCCCAAAACACAAGTTTGCGGTGCTTAAAATAAATAAATTTAAACAAATCTAAAGAATTCTTGACATGTGTACAGCAAACAAAACCTGTCATAGGATGTTTTTTCAATAAACTGAACAGCAATTGCGAAGGAGTACTATACCAAGTCAAGTTTATGGAGGGGGGGGGATGAGCGTCTACCCCTGAAGAAAATCTGAGCAAAGCCTCCTCCCTTCTTTAACCGTAAAACAAGTATCCTGTGCTCTCCTTTATGTGAATTTGGTTTGGTAGCACCGTATGGTCGAGTCAATGACAAAATCTGCTTCTGATTTACGAGGACCTTGGAGGAAACTAATGTTTTCCCCCCAAGTAAATGAACCCCAGTGTGCCCCATGTCCCTACCATGGGGGAGGTAGGACACCCCGCTGGGCCTGTCCTCCATACTCATTTTAAAGGGCGTGCATTTTAACATTTTTGGTTAAGATTGGAAATACAAGTTATACAGATTTGCATGGTCATGGTGGAAAATTTCCCCCTGAAATGCTGTAGTTTTTAGAGAAATTGAGTCAGATAAAAACTATTAGTTTCGATCTTGCGAGTCAAAAATATGATGTTTGAAAATGGTGGAATGCCCGACTGATCTTTCAGATTTTTTTTATTCTATGTAATGTTGGGTCATGTTAAAAGTGGATATGTATTAGATTACTGGTCTTTGACAACTAACTACGGTAGAGTGTGTGTTGTCTTGCATACTCATTTTAAAGGATCTGTACAGAAAGTAAATGTTTTTTCCAGTCCTCCTGAAAGATAAACTTGTGGAAATTTCATTCAGATAAATGTTTTCCCTCGCTCCAATTATTTAGGATTTAGGGCGCCGTTATGATTGGAATTATTGTGAGGTTTTTGTTTAAGAGTTGTGTTCTGGCCTGGTTGAGGTTGTGTTTAAGCCTACATGTAGGCCTACATGTACATGTACCCGGCATGTGATTTCTGAGGATTTTTTCCTGAATTTTTTTTCTTAAAAGAGCCTTCAAATCTTTCTGAAAGATGTAAAACAGTCAGTCACCTAAGGGAGAAAGAAATAGTCCACATTGTGTCCAAACATGTAGTTTTCTATTTTTTGGGGATGCACAGAGTCTGTAAACCTCCTGAATTGCAACATCGGGGAGGTTTGGGGTCTAGAATAAGGGGGAAACCCAGGCAAGCGAGCAAGCAATTTTTCAGGAATTTTTTACATTCATCAAATCTCATCCCTAATGGTTCTTGGTGAATTGAACCAACTTGAATTTCATGTCATGGTCAAGAAATACTATTTGTGTAAGGTTGTGTGCATGTATGTACACATCTGGTATTCTCCAAGCTTAAAAATAAAATGCAACATTTCAGTCGTAAAAAAAAGTTGTATTCAAGTCACTGACTGGAACATATTAAATGAAATTTCCGTCGACAATTTTCTTCATCTGAAGCGGCATTGTTTAGGGTTAACAGTTATTCCTGGTCGGAGGATTTTAATATCTGACTGCAGATCAAAATTGAATGCAGTTTCATCAACGACGGCACTATGTAATGAGCCGAGACTTTCACAGGTCACTTGATAATATCACATGAAATGAGCCTTGCAGTTTTACCAATGCAATATTTTCTTATTATTAACTCTCGCACCAGAGAAGGGCCCTTTTTATAAAAAGAAGAGTTCAGTAAACATTGCAGTAAACTAAATATTCTAACGAAATCATTGTAAAGGGGGGCGCCCAACTCCCAGACCAAGGTAAAATGGTTTCAGTGCAAGTCAAGGTTGGGAACAACTGGACGAATTTACAATACAGAAACAGGCATGATATTCTTCCTACTTTTTACTCTGATTTCCGATTTGTTTGCCCTTGGAAAAATCAGAAAAATTGTGATTTTAAAATAGCCTGAAAGTCTATCAAAGCCTGCACCATATGTAGGTCATTCCTTGTACTCAATAAAATACTTTTACTGGTTTCCAAGAACAAAATATTATGCCTGCAGAAAGCACCCTTTCATAATTTCTGTCTGGATTGTAAAAAGCAATTTTAAGAAATTTTTGCACCAGTTTATTTAAATGACATTAAAACATAAATAAAAAAATATTGAATTACGTAATCGCATTTATGGTGTTGCAAAAATCTTAAGAAATTGATTTTCCCATCCAGTTCTGCGCGGTTCAAGCTGACAACAGTGAAAAAAAACCCTTTTTTGTTCACGTTTTTCAAACATCGGATTTTATCACCAGTGATAAAGACTAATTGTTTTACTCATTTCCTAACAACTATAGCATCTCAGGCAAATTTATTTCAAGGGAAATTTTCCACCATGACCATCTTTATACCATGTAAGTTATGTGCAAATCTGTGAACATTTATATTTTCAACCTTACCAATGTTGTACGGACACCCTTTAAAGCAAAGTGATTGCAATAACCAGCCCCCCAAAGGCCTTGAGGTTTATAATCAGCGGGGATAATGAACTGAAGACTTGTAAAATAAATTCTAAAGGTTGGCCTCCTCCCAGGTTTTGCTGCAAGGTTATATAAAGTTGTGGTCTGTATAGCCTAATTAGTGGCCCCTATTGCTGTGTTAGTTTGACCCCTCAATTCCACATGATTCTGTGGGGGATCAACACACAGGCACCAAAATTACTGTAAACCAATGTACCTTTGGAAGCGCCAGACTTTGATAAGGCTACATGTATATCATGTATGTTGACATGTTTTTCCAGAGAATGGTGTTCATTTTCGAAGATAGTTTAAAATTTACATTGTTTTCTTAAAAAATGTTAATTAAAGCCACACTAATCTTGGTAACGATTGCTAGCAAGTTCAGCAACCATTTGAAACCATTCTACTGCATGGATCTTGTATAGTGGTGTAACTGATCATGTGCAGAACTTAACTGCATGTACGTGGGTACTGATTTTCACCGAGGTTGGCAGCATAATTAATCTGTCAATCAGAAGACTCTAGTTAGTAGTAAAATAGTAGGAGGGTTAATGAGTCGTAACATGCTGGTATTTGTCCTATCATAGAGATGATTTGTACAGTACATACAATGTACAGTGTACATGTAGTCCCTACATGTCGTTTCACTTTAAGTCAATCACTTTTCTAATGCCTAACCTGAAACTAGGTTAAATTTGTTAAAGAAATCGGGGTAGGGGTGGGGATTGTTTTTAAGAAGCAGTCAAAAACTGAATTTCTGTTCCAGTTGTATGTTTTTCATTATTTACTCTAGTCCTTTACATAAGGAAAAACCCTCTACAGATCCTTAACTTACACAGTTAAGTAATATTCAATTTCTATTTTATTCCTCTATAAATATGCACAGTCTACATTTCACCCTTTTAGGCCGATTGACCTTGCTCTTGACCAACTGTTATTTTACCATTGACCTTTGACCTTTCCATTGGATACTATAGGCTGCCTTGTGTACCCGAGCAAACAGCGGAGTGATAGTGCAATGCAGTTGCCCTTTGTCCCGATGTACACCGGGCGATAACGACGGCCCGCTAAATAGTTTTAATAAAGTTAAGCGATTGTGCCATGATTATCTGTGTGGACACGGAAATATTTCAAGTAGATCTATCAAGACTGAGCATGCTGTATCCACGGTGCCGGCTTTACAGAACTCGGATTATGAGGAGATGTGAGTTGCATGCTGTGGCGCTGACTCTCGCTATCTCTTCAGAACATCTCTATGGTGTACTGCCTGTTAGGGTTGTGGTGTGCTTTGGGTGGTAGTGGTGGTGTGGGGTAGAGTGTAACATGTAGAGGACCTCGGCTTTCTCCCTTATAACAGTGGTCCGCTGGCCAATTGCCAGTTTAAAACACATGAGGACCAGTCGAAATCATCCCAAGTGGTCCGGCTGGCTAGTTCAGTGTTGAAAAGCATCTCTATTTAATATGAATTATGGACAAAGTGCAAAAGCTAACTGGTCCTGCTGGCTAGTCACTGAAAAAGTTAAAGGGAAACCCTGAAGGTCGGTGAGCTCTTACCAGAGATTTGGGAGAAAAAAGTAAAGTATGTACGAAAATCAGCAGCAAGTATTTGAAGGTGGCACTCCAAATGCTCTAGTATTATGGTAAAAGATGAGACATTTTCACCCAAAAAGTCTTCACGGCCTGAGAATCAATGATGGTTACACTCAAATTCACGACATCATGGTTGACTTCTGAGAGCTTTGGGGAGAAAATCATTGGAGTGGCCCTTGGAATTTACATATGAAAGGCTATTGGAGGGGGGGGGGGTGCAGTGATCTCTAAGCCCCCAACACCCTGGGTATACATAGGGGTAGAATAGAGCCAGGAAGGGCACAGGAATGTTGTTGGGGGTTCGCTGTGTACAGAAAGTAACTCCTTACAATGTCACTGAATTGTCATCCCCCTGCAGAAGAGGGGAGCCCATTTGTATGGGCCTCAAAGAGGGGTGTTTTGTTGTGGTTTGAACCGACACAAAAAAAGTTTCCGCCATTCTCTCTGGGTTTTTCATCTCTTGAGGCAACATTCCATTTTATGGCAACTGCTGCTTTATCATTGTCAGCCTCCCCCCCCCCCTTGCATAATATAACCAGTCCTTGCACCATGGTCGGGAGTAACAGTAAACTGAAGAAGTTAATGGGCGAGAGAGTGTAGAGTAAGAGATACGACGACTTGACTGTTACATGACACGGTTGGAGAACCGCAACAAATAACAGATTGTGGGCAAAACCAAACTCTGCTTTAGGGTGTGGCTCTTACTACCAGTGGAAAGTGCATACTCTTGTCCATGTAGATGTTTAGAAGTGTACTGTGTTAAAAAAAAAGTCTCACCCCCCCCCTGTTTTTAATTCAGTATTTTTGAGTCAATGTTGTCAAGTATGCTCTGAAAGTCTGACGTTGAGCCTGAAACAACTCCGAGTAAATGCTGCTGTATGATCCTTGAATGATCATGATGATGTTCCAACAAGTGAAAGTTTGAAAATGACTAGAAATAGAATTAAGAATGCCCACAACAGAGACAGAAGTCCATCTTTTCCGCATAATTATAAACACATGGCTTCTTCTGACTGGCATCCCCAAACAAAGATATTGACAAAATAGGGAGACCGCCATCATAGGGCTAGATAGCTCAGTTGGTAGAGCGCTGGCACGTTAATCCGGAGCTCGTTGGTTCAAATCCTGCTCTAGTAAATCTTTTTTTGTTCAACACCAAATCATATTTAAAACACCTCTACAAATCCAGAAAGACAAACGATTTCGTTGAAAAAGTTCATTATGATTGAAACGATCAAACCAAAGTATTCACTGAATAACGAGTGTGAGACCTCATCATTTGAAGAATTGAGCAGCCCCTTCACAAGACAAGTTGGCCGAGACTGTCACAAATAATAACAACGGCAAAGATCTCATGGCACAGATCCAGGTTCCAAACATTGTCTTTTGGAGCACATTAAGTAAACATTTTCCTGGCATTATTTATTGGAATTGTAAACAACTTTTGAAGTGGTCTAAAGTTTATAGTTGGGCAATGATGGAAGACACACTAGGGGCCCCCGGTTAAGAATAAAAAATGGTGGAAATATTGGTTTTACTAGAAAGTAATGAGCTACTTGTGAGTTCATCATGTGCTTGTCCACAAGAGTTCCTTTTTTTTCCCCTTCAGTCCAGATTGGAATTTTTTACAAATAAATTGGTTTTTCAAGTCGTTTTTTTTTATTAATTTTTTTTATGTTATTTTTTATTTTTTATGATCTTAGTAAAAATTTATGTTCTTTTTGTCAGAGTAAGAGAGATAAATAATGATAATCTCATGAGAAAACATGTATCCGTGTCAGATGTTTCAATGATATTTTGCAAATGACACAATCTTACTTTATCAACGTAATCTTATTTATTTTACAGGGTTCCTAGCTTTACAGGAATCATCAAAGTGAGAGGGATTATTATTAAGTTTGCATGGGGGCCTCGTTATCTCAAGCTTGGCGTCACTGAACTTAACTAAAGAATGTTGACAGTGCAGGGCGTTGCTGAATGATTTGTCAAGTACACGTATCAAGGCATATAAGGAGAAATCGTTCCCCCAACTGTCTTTGCAAGGGGCCCTCTCAAATTACAATTTGTATCAGAAAAAAAAGTAGTGTTTACTTTCAACGCAATGGGAGTGTATGTGAAAAGCACCAGATATCAACATATTTTAAGAATGTAGTAAAACTTGTCACCGTTGTTATAACGAGGACAGGTGTTTGAAAATTAATAAAATTTAAGAATTTGGTGTCCAAACTGTTAACTTAATATTTGATTATATGCAAATTATTTCAGATTAAAACACGAGTGTCCAAATTTTGTTAAGGAAGGTGTTGAAACAAAACAAACTAATAAGCTTGTACTAAATTCAATTTTTTTTTTTTTTTAATATATATTTTTTTAACAAATTGTTTTCGAAAAAGCTAATACAGTCATAATACATCTGTATTTGCCCCGAGACTAGAAATAATCAAAAGTTCTGTCATCTCTAAGAAAGCTGTTTTTAAATCGGCAGTTGTTTCTTCTATTTCACTTTTTTGTACCATGTAAATGTCGCCCATGGATCTTCTGTTTGAGCATTTCTGAAACGTACCAGGTCCATGACAAGGAGCATCAGTGTCCATGGCCTCTGTGTTATTAATTCCATGCATACTGTGTGGTTAACGTTTGTTACTCTCGGAAAGGTACCCTTATAGTTTTAGTAATTTTGTTTTTCTCGGAATCGCGAGTGTGTTTAGTGTGTCTGTGGGTTTTTTGTGACTCCGCATATTTTCCCAAAGTCTTGTCAAGGAAAATCAACTTCAACAGTTGTCTCTGTCAAAGGGTCTACATTGTTGTACCAGTCTCTCACAATAGAGCAGGGGGAAAAAGTGAGTGTCCTTTTTGTTTGTCCTGTTGATTTTCAGGGGCTCATGATGAAAGGGCTTTACTGATTCCCTGAGCCTGATGGGGGCCATGTAACTACAATGAAAAGCAAAGAGGTTTGCAAAACGTTGTTGAGGTGTGTAAACTTTTGAGACTGAGCATTGTATCCAGAAATTGTTTTTAAACCAATTTTAGGGACTGAAGGCAGGATTGAAATTTCATCTTTGGGAGGGCAAGGGCCTATTTTGCAAAGGGCACTTCCATGGACAATCTGTAAAAGTATAAAGGAACATTTTTTGAGAAGGGAACATTGGCCAAGACCAGGGCAACAAATACCATGGCAACAAAGCCTACGCAGCCTCAATGTAATTCTAGGCTTTCGGAGGTAACTGGGGCCATTCAGTTTAGGCCTGTATATGGCAACATAATACAAATTTGATTGTTTTTGTTGGATTTTCTTTCGTTTTTGACAAAGTGTGTTGTGCATCAACAAAATATGCATGAATTCAACAACAGGAAAAGCTCAGGAACACTTTGATTGTAAAGCGGTGCCATTCAGGGTCAGACAGGTTTTTTTTTTCTTTCTTTTTAGTGTGATTTAACAAAATCAACCGACCTCTATAGTCTTGTTTTTTTTACCTCGTCCAAAAAGTACAGTCATATTGTACACATATTAATTAACACAGCACGCTTTTCTCATTACGCAGTGTGTCTATAGTTAGAACTTTCAGGTATGTTGTTTTGGGATGCAGGCATGCACAGTGCATACCTAAGCCATAGGTTTTTGGTTTTTTTTTTTGTCTTTCTCCTTTGGGGCTCAAACGCTCCCTCAAAAAGACAGTCACCTTGAAATTAAATATCAACTGTTATCATGTGAGCATGCTTGCACACATGGTATTTTTTTACACACCAATCAATCAGCTGTTCCCATGCAGTAATGCTGTCTTTCTTCAGTTCCTCTCCCTCTCTCTCTCTCTCTAAAAAAAATATATACAAAAAAACATGGTGGTAAAAGAAACAGTTTTTCAATACAAATGGGAAGTGTTTACAGTTAACTTCGGCGCAGGACTGCCATCGAGGATTGCCTGTGCTAGTTGTAATTCTCTTTCGCCAGGCGCAAGAGTTATGTTTACAAACGTACATGTAGCTGTTCTGAGATTTACAAATGTAGCAGAGCTCGAATTTACACTGGACCACTGGCCCGAGGCCAGTGGTTTCAGTGTCGGGCCAGTAAACTCAAGACAGGGAAAGTCCAGTGGTCTTGTTTTTTCTCTCTCAATTCAACATCTTTGTCTCAAAAGAATGGTGTTCAAATGTTGAGTTTGAGTCTCACAAATATCTTTCAATCCTGCTGAGTATCACCAATAAAAAAGAAGAGATAAATCTTCTCTTAGTGTTTTGTTCAAATAAAACAGTTTAGATGATAAAACTGTGAACTCTCATTTTGATTGTAGTCTCTTCTCATTTTGATTCTGGTCTTGTAAATAAAATCCCAGTCCAGTAAAGATTCTGAGCTACAATACAAAGTCTTGTGGTAGTGTGAATTTTCCCCTCAAATTCTAGCCCTGCGATTATTCATACGTAGTAAAGCAGTTTTATCATTGGTTGGACAAGAACATTATAAGCTTTATTGGATAAAGAAAATTGTAATGCTGTAGCTTTGTGAAACATTTTGCATTGATCGATGTGTGTATTAACCATCTGGCAATTGGGGGAAAAAATACACAACAAATGTATTGTATCGTGTAAACTATTGTTTACACGGAAAATCGTTTAACAATGTTTATGAATGTTTATGGAGTCTTAAACTCAAACTGCTCAGGATGAGGTCTTTGTAGGTACATTTAATGCATGAAAAATAGGTGACAACAAAAAAACACATTATGAAAATTGTTTGGTTTTGGTTTTGTTTGTTAACATAGTAAATTATGCACGTGTGGGTCTTTTAAAAATGCCATGTTTCATTCCAAGATGTAACCCAGCATGCAGGCCCTATGCACCACATTCTATAATGAGAAATTATGCCGCGTGCACATGGCGGACCGATGAATTAACATTATTTTTTTTGAGAATGAGACCAGGCAAGGTTTGCGGTGGATATTAATATATAAAAAAAATGATCATTGAAAGCACTGCCAGCCATATAATGAGAACCTAAGCATGTGGAGGCCTGGCTGGAAAAAATTGATCTGGTGGGAAACAGACAGCCAAAGCGAAGGGTTGTCATTAGCTTCATGTTCCCCCATTGTGAGCAATGCCGACCCAAGGACTATTAGCTCCCTAAAACTCAAGCCAAGGAATCAGCACACCAGGCTGGCTGGCTGGCTGGCTGTGGTTGGACCAGGCAGCCTTTTACCCACAAACAGACCAGGTTGATTAATGTGGCAATGGAAGTTTACATAGCACTTGGCATCAGATAGTGTTGATGCTAGGACTTTGCCTGGGTGGCCTTTCTCCAAACAGTGGGGTCAAAGGTTATCCACAGAGGGGCCGAGGCGCCAGAGGATGATTGGTAAAAAAAAAAAAAACCTCTGCTGGCTCTGCTGCCCGCAGCAGACTCCAAGCATCAAAGCTAATGTTTATCTCCGACTTGTCAGTGGAATGTACAAATTTTTGTTATGCTATCAAAAACGTTTTTTTAAATTTTTTTATCTCACATGCTTAGAAATATCTTGATATTACAACATTGTTGATGACATCCACTCAATGATAAATAAGTATCCAATACAAGTTGGAAAGTACAATGTATTCATTCTTTGATTCAGAATCACTTGAAAAGAATACATACTTAGACAATGTTTTTTTTTATTATCAATTTGTTGTCAACTCCTGTCATTTGTTTTGGTCAAAACAACATTTTTCAGATTTTCATGGCAGTACGCAGCAGCAGCGCTGCTGTGATTAGAAAACTGTTCAGTGCAAAGTTCCGTCGTCAATCGGTGATCAGCAGTATGAAGTAGCTTGTGCATAATTGTTACTTTTTTTATTATACAAATTTCATGTGATCTGTTACAGAAAACCCTTGCAAACATCCTGTGGAAGGTTTTTTTTGTCCCCCCATTTAAGTTTGATAAATCCGAACAATACTGCGAATGCAGCGAGTGACATCGTCCATTCATGTCGTTGAAGGCTCTCCCCTCTCGTAGATCTCTATTTTTTTTGCTTAATTCATACTCCGGATTTTTCCCCCCCAAATAAAATATACAGTCGAGGGGATTCTGCCGCAGCGCCGGCCATACACAACAAAAGCGGTCTTTCATATCCATACAACTCCCATGTTTCTTTTCTTGGGGGGCCGTTATTAGATTACGGTTGTTAGATTCAAGGTCTATTGGTACAAGCTCAGCGGCATGGGTGAGGTGTCGTTGACCCCTAGATGCCTCTAAATGACTGGTAGCACCTGCACAACTATCCAGTTAACTAAGGGCCCCTGCAGTTAACTGCATTACTGCACCAGAATGTATTTCTACATCTCTACATTCATATTTGAGATCACACTTATATCGACCACTTCATTAAACAGATTTATTTTTACTTCCCCCCCCTTCTCGCTCCATCTCTTTCTTTCTCTCTGTCTCGCTAAAATACGGAATATAATTTTTCATGCAATTACACCTGCACTACTAGCGTAGAGATGTGTGTGTGTGTAGCTCGAGGTATGTTGTGCATGGATGTATGGACATCATGTTCGGGCTCTATGCAAAGAAGGGCAGGCAATTTACATTGTACATGCATGATTTTGTTTAAGTCGGGTCTTGCCCAAGGTTAAAAATGAAGATGCCCTATCATTTATTTTTTACCTTCCTTTCGCTGTGTTAAAGGGGTGATGTATACAAGTAACATCTTTTTTTCAACGGGTCGCTTCTTTCAGCTTTATTACAAAAATAAGTCATTAAATTACTTGTTTATTTTGTATAATGTCTATGAGGAAGTTATTATAAAGTAATTGACAAAGTATTAACAAGGAAGAAAAATTCAAAGTATTTTTCGAAACCATGAATTTTTACTTCATTTTTTTGTTTTCATTCTATACAACAATGGGTCAACTCTGGGAGGAATACAAAGTACAAATACAAAACCAGAAGAAAAACAAAAATAATTTTAAATGTGTAACAAACAAGCAGGGATCAATGTGGAATTTACATAAATACTTGACTTCTGGCGCATCTCTATTAAGACTACAAAACAGAAACGGCAATTCTGAATTCATCCCGCACAAGAATTTGTCCCAGGGAGTAGGATGTCTGGATGGAGGCAGAAGTCTGAGCTGTTCTTGGCAGTGAAATTCATATTGTTGTGTTGTGTAGAGCGGTTTTTGTTTTCTTCTTTTTATGCACTACGCCCCGAGGGTTCTCTGCTGATGTCGCCATGGAGAATCTCTCTGGGGTCAATGAGATAGGGGCTGGGGGGGGGGGGTCATCAACATGAGATAAAGACGACCAACCGAGGACATCTTGGGGAATGATATAGGGGGAGATTTCCTTCGGTTAAAGAAGGATTGAATGAAAGGACTGAGTAAATGTGCTCAGGCAATTTGGGCTTCCAGCTATTTTGTGTGTTATTCCCATTGCCCAGTACATGTACAGAATGTTGATGTTGAACTCATGAAAGGCACCAGACAATTTTATTTTTTAATTTTTTCAATCCTCGTTTGATCATGGTCACAGTCCCCCTTGATGAAAAGCAAACAGCCTCTTTCGATTTCTGATCATTTAAACTGCAACATGGAAACTTGGCGTTTGAGGTGCTTGCCACCACTAAATTTTGTAGCCGTTCAACCCTTGATCCGATAAACAGAACTGTACACATACTAGTTAAAGAAGTCACTGGCTGCATGACCATTTCAACAATTGTAAAACTAACTTCTCTTGTAAAACTAACTTCTCAGACAAAACATTTTGTCTTTCTTTCAAGGAATCATCTCTTCATCTAATGTCACTTCTTTGTCATGTTTCAGTTTTGTTTTGTTTTGTTTTCCGAGGGAATAGTTGCATACCTGCCATCGATTTAACAAGAATTTTATGCAGCTGCGTAAGTCTGCTCGCGCAATATTTTTTGCATAAGTTGTGCACAACTATTAACACAAGAAATCTTGCACAAGTGGACTTCAGCAGTTGGGTAAAGTTTGGTAAAATCAACTGCTGGGTTGCAGCACAATCATGTACTGACATCAATTTATTTTATTTTTTTCTACCACTCAGTAGAGTCTATGAAAGATAATCGAGTGTACATGAAGTTTCAGGTCACAGGTTCATTGTCACCTAAACTTACTCAAATGATAAACTTGAACCCTGGCGGGAACCTTTTCTGACCCAATATAAGGATATCATTACTTTCCGTCAGATAAGAACCCTTTGGGTCTGAGCCAGCAACACTCTCTGCCAAGTGGCCACTACACAAACCCAATTTTTTTGACCGTAACTTTTCAATGTTTCACACACTCAAATCTCTGTCTGAAATCAGAACAGGGGAACCAACAAAATGGATAAAAATCCAACTGATTTATCCCTGACCACATATTTCAAAGTTTTCCAAGAGGAGCGATTGATCTAAGGCCTCGCCCCACTCCTCCAGTGCCAATGTCTAAATGGTTGGTGCACTGACCCAGTGTGTTGGGTCTATGAACTACTATGAACTGGGGGGGGGGGGTTTGAAGGAAGCACACCACTGCCAAGTTTCATCAGTGTCAGGTCCCATTCAGTTTATTTTCCAAGTGTGTGTTCTTTTTCTTCAGGTTTTTTGTTGGTAATAGTATTACATGCAGTAGGTTTTAGAAGAAAACAAGCTTGTAGCTGATATTTACAAATTTGTGCTTAGAATTCTTGCTGTCCTTCTGAAATGGATATTTTGACCAGAGCTGGGAATGTTAATGTTTATATGCTGATGTAAACTTTTGTTAGTGAATAGTTCGGTGTTTGTAAACTGTTATTTAGGTTGCGGAGGGGGGCACCATGTTTGTTGTACATTTAAAAAAGAACATCCAAATTGAAAAGTAATATTTGGCTTGTCTTATGGATAGCAAGCTGCCATAATTCAAGATGGAGAGTAAATTTTTGGAATTGAATTCAGGCATTTTTTGTCTTCTTCTTCGAAGACTTGAGTGTGGATTGTTCTCTAGTCAGCAGTGAAAAATGCCAGCTTTGTACATGTACTAATTTGAATAGTATGAAGTACTTGTACAATGTTACTGTACAGATTGCCTACTGGTTCATGGACATGTAAATCTTATCTACAAACATCCAAGGAAGTCGAGTAATCACTGTGATGGGAAAAAAAGTAATTAGAAGTCGACCCGGTCGGATGCTAATAAGGAGTTTGTTTGTGTGATCAACTTGGTGCATATATTGCATTTGAAACGCTTTAGGAGGAATGTTCAGGTTGATCTTCTCATATACGAGTGGCGCTTAGAATGACTGGGATGGCTTTAACAGATTGAATACATTTCCGATCCAATCGCCTGCAGTGCAAGATAAAAACTTCAAAAATGGCATGAAAATACGATTGGTTAAAGGCACTGGACATGTTTGGTAATTACTCAAAATATATATTAGCATCAAAACTTACTTGGTAACGAGCAATGGAGAGCTGTTGATTGTATAAAACATTGTGAGAAACGACTCCCTCTGAAGTAACGTAGTTTTTGAGAAAGAGGTAATTTCTCACTAAAATATTATAGGCCCTAAGTCTTCTCTCCAGAAGCCTTTTTCAGACATCTGAAGTGAAAGCACACAAATTTGTACAACAAGGGTGTTTTTTCTTTCATTGTTTTCTTGCAACTTCGATGACCAATTGAGCCCAAATTTTCACAGTCTTGTTATTTTATGCATATGTTGGGATACACCAAGTGAGAATACTGGTCTTTGACAATTACCAAACGTGTCCAGTGCCTTTAAAGGTAGACGATGATTGCTTGTGCTAACTTGTTGGAACATGTCGATTTATACTTCAAATACTGTCTATTTGTTCTCTCTAAACGCACTTGGAGATTCATTTTTGAGAGGGCAAGGCCATTTCTATTAAGGGCATTTCCATTGGAAAATCTGAAGCCCATGGGAAACCTTTGAAAGGGGCACCAAGGCCAAGACCAGTGGCAACAGAGGCCATGGCCTTTGTTTGCCTCCGTTTTAATTTCAGGCCTGTGTAAATCTGTTCAGTTTAGGATTAGGACAACTCACAGTCTTGCATGTATTTGTGGGAGCTTTAGGGAGCGGTATTTTTTATGTCAGACTAGGAGAAAATATGAGGTGGACTGCATGGGCCATGTCACACTGGCAGGTTTCACATGCAACTTGGATGCAACCAACTGCACTGTTTGCTAATTGGATGCACTTGAGTAGCACAGGAGACATTTATCTGAAGTGACCAATCGTTCCCCTACAAAATTATGTGAAAAACTGAAAAAATAAATGTAGAAAATTTACTGGAACTGGTTGCCTGTAAGCTGCCAGGGTCCAATTTTATTGGCTCTGCTTACCTTCTGAGCAAAGAATTGGCGCTTACGGAAGTAAGGAATTTGAGATTTTACAATAAGGGTATTTCACAGGTCAGCAAGGAATATGTGGTTGTGCACGTGCGTACTCCACGTTGCCAGTCTTTCTCTGCTTACACAGCTAGCGTAGAAATTAGCGCTCGCCCTGGTGATCACCAGTGCATAATTCGGCGGGTAAGCAGAGCCATGAAATTGGGCCCTGGTGTGACATGTCATCTAAATGTAACAGCTTGACATTTTGATTAATATTCGTAGCTAATCCTCGGGGAAACATTAGCCATTTAGGTGTTTGGGGGAAATAGTCAGTCCTTGGGAAACTGTAACTGCCTTACTGAATCCACAATTCTTTAATAGTTTCCATATTTGATCCTTTGGCTTGTTTGTTCCAATGAATGTTATTGAAGGCTAGGGATGCCCTTTGAGGAGACCCTGACCTCTGAAGTATGTAGCCTCCCAACTAGGCTAAGCAAACAAGATGGTTGCTCTAATAGGCAATTAAAAAAGAAAACCTGAAATGTAAGAAATGACAGTGTTGTAATGTGCATGAGAGCATGGCAATGTTTATGGCCTTTTTATAGGAGTTTTTCAGCCACAGTTGCCATTGGGTCTCGTTGAGAAATGTGTCTTTAAAAAATAGATATATGCTGGGCAGAATTCTGAATCGTGGACTTGGATGATGCAAGAGAAATGAACTTGAGGTTTGACTCGAATGTTGTTTGCCGTTTTAATGAATTTTTCGGGGAGTGTTGGGGCAGGGGAATTTGTGGTGAAATTGGTTAGTATTTTTAAAGCTGTTTTATAGTGAAAACTACTGGTAATCACAAAGCGATGTGGGGGAAAAAATGACTTGTGATTTGACTTGACTTGGGACACCAGTCTGGCCTTGGATTCCTATAAAGGCAGGATGTGTTCCTCCAGGTGCCACTGTGAAATGTGTCCTCCTAGACATTATGGTGTCTCAAATTGGTGTGTCCTTCACCAATTAAGAACTAACTTAACTGCCTTGCCCTTTTGAGAATGGAAATCCAGACCTTGGGGTTCGTGGGTTATCGCTAACACATGTGACTTATACTGACTTGACTTCAGTGAAATTGACTTTGCTAGATCTTTAAGTTTCATTACACAGTGCATTGTAAACTGTGTAAAGATTTCCCGACAGCAGTTTTCATAATAACTAAAGAAATTGTTCCAGAAGGACAAGCATCTTGTCTTAAATTATCAATGAATTCAAACATGTTGATGAATGTTGAAGAAGAAATTGAACCGGGAACGGACAACAATGTGTAGTTTTTAGCAGTGGTGGAGTTGTTAATCCATTCTCGTGTGATTTGTGGCATTGCATGGTGGATTGTCGATATATTCAGTTTGCAGTAACATCAAGTGATAATATCTACTTTACTTTGCAGAAATTTTTCCTAGAACTTGTCCTGCTGTTTTCCCTTGAGCTTGGTTGTCTTCAGATTCCCAATCTACTCCATGGCAGTAGATAAATAGAAAGACAACTTCTGTAAAGAACAAACCTACATAGCAATGTAGAATCTGCCACATGGTGTTATGGCACATCAAATATTTGTTTTAATGAATCATATATAATTCCGAACCACTTAAAAATTGTTTACATTCATGTGAAGAACAAAAATTAATCTGATATAATTTTACAAGACCCTGGATCATCCCGACTGTTCCTTGTAATTACAGCTACTGATGATAACAGCTTGACCAAAGGGCAAGACTTTTTTCTTCTTCTGTTTCTTTTGGGCATGGGTTAATGGGCGCCAGCCACCATTCTTCCCTGCCAGTTATAATAAATCAAACTCCCATTTGATAATTTCCAGTTGTGACAACTACCCCCCAGTTTGAGTGGAGGGTAAGGCTTTGGGTAAAGTGGAATCTGTAAAGACTGCCCGCCTCATTAGTGAAGTCTGTAACACAGTACGGCCCTTGTGAGTCTGATGGAATTCTGTCCAAAAAAAAAAAAAAAAAGAAGAAGAAAGAAACACCATGGTGGCAGACAGCGTCTTTTGGTCAAAGATGCTTTCCAATGGAATGTTTGCCTCCTATTAGGGGCCAATCAGGAGGCCCTGGCAGGGACTCAACTTCCCCTGACATTCTGCTCTGGTAGCCAACAGGGTGCCACCATTTGTGGATGCTATAGGCCCAGAAGAAAGGCCATCTGATGAAGCCTTGGCGAGGGGGATTGTATGGGCTCCCCACTCCATGGGCATTCTTCTCTCATGGCCAAACAGAACCTCCTTGTAATGTATTAGGCTGCTGGCTATTCCACTGCATAATGGGCCCTCACTTTATACAACCCTTAAAAAAAAAAAAAAAAAAGAGAGAAAGGTAGGGAAAGAAAGCCTAAACGGAGCCAGCATGGTGTTTTCTCTTTTCTTCTGAAAGCAATAGGAGTGTGATGGCAAGATGAAGGTATGGGGAATTATGTTAGTTTTTGTATAAAGGCTCTATTTGGGGGAGTAGGGCATTGTTAGAGGCAGGGTATGTCCAGTGAAGCGTGGGTCAGCTCAATGGACCTGTTTACTTAGAGGCCCCCTGTGTGCTTACGACAAGGGTGGACTCCCACTGTGGCCAGGCAGGGCTATTCATTGGGAATGACTGGGCTCTCTCGCCATATACCCTACCCTAGCCCTCAAAACACATTCACACTGTACACACACACCAACACTCTCAACTGGCATTCCTGGGGTAGGTTTATGCGTGTGTGTTGCATGCTTGGGTTTCTCCACTACCACCTTGTCGAATCTTTGATCAGTGCCGACCACAATGACATTGGCACCCATCTGCTTTCCTTTCATGTCACTTGCAGTAAGGAGCTCCATGCCTCGCAGGGATCAAACCACACCGCCATTCTGTTATATAAAAAAGAAGAAAAACATAGGGTTGGAGAGGGGACAAAAGAAAGGTGATATTTAACTGCAAGGATCAAATATTGCTGCATAAAACTTATTATGAGAATTCCCTTTGCATAAGCAGCTGAGGCCAAAACATAAAACCATTTTGGACCACTAACCTGAGAGGTGCGTGTAGGCCTGTGTAGAGCTCTTGCCTAGTGAAATTGTATCGACCTTTTGACGCTGTCGTTACCCTGACATACTACACCTTGATCCATAATAAAGATCTTGAACATTGAAACATTATGTACATGTAGTATATACATGTAGTGCATGAACATTCACTGCCTGTGCGCTACAGTATGTACATTTACATGATACATGTACGTATGCATCGGATACACACATGTACATTATGCTAAATATTTACGTGAGAGTAGGTACACAGGCCCCTACATCTTCATAAGGCCGGGGATTTCATCTTTGAGAGGGCAGGGCCATTTTCATTTTGCAAAGGGCACTTCCATCGGGAAAATCTTAAAGTACATGGGAAACTTTTGCAGGGGCACCAAGGCCAAGAGCAGGGGCAACAGAGGTCCTGGCGTCAGTGTTATTCCAGGCCTGCTTCTTTGGTGTATTTAACTCAACCAATCATAAAGCTAACAAATTTACCCATGGAAACTCAGGGCCCAATTTCATAGCCCTGCTTACTGCGAATTTCTGTGCAAACCATAGAGTTTGCTTTACAAGGCATGGTAAGCGTAACATTCTGTGGGAAGCAGAGCCATGGTGTTCATGCTCGTGTAGTTTCCATACATGATCTATTGCAACTTCAATGGTTAATACATTAATTGTTATTTTTAGAAGAGTACACTGCCACTTAACCACTTAAACGATCCCGCCGCAAGAAATTGTGATTTTTTTTCTTTTCGTGGACAAGCTTTGAGCCTGATACTTAACGGAGGCAGCAGAGATGTTTGCCTCCATTGCCTTGGTGCCCCTTGAAATATCCCTATAGGCCTACTAAGTTGTATTTCCCTCATAAAGGTGCTGTTTACGAAGATAAAACTGCCTCACCCTAAATACTGAGTGAATCATTAGTCTTGAAGCTGGTCTTGTTTTTGTAGAAAGCAGGGTACAGCCTAGGTCCGTGGGTTTTACAGAGCCCAGTGAGAGTCAGTATCTGTTTCTGCAATTGACACGCATTTCCAGGGCTTGAATTTTACACTGGACTGCAGGCCCCCGCAGCAAGTGATTTTAGCATCGTGCCAGTAAATTCATTACAACACAAGTCCGGCGGTCTTGTGGATTTTTCCCCCAAATTCGAGCCCTGATTTCAAACTGCTAAATAGAATTTCAATACCACTGGAGTCAGCTCATTTTGTTATTTACATGTTTTTTTTTCTTCTTTTTTTTTTCGCATTACAATTTTGTGGCATTACAGAATCATGTAATTTTTACTCCAAGCAAAGGTGTTCAGTAAGCTTTAAAATGCTGTTAAGTGGAAGGTCAGGTACATATGTGCATTTTGGAAGTGGATAAACACACAGTGTGATGTTCAAATGTATAACCAACAGAGTTACACTGTTGTTTACACTGTAAACAAGTCCATCGATCTCATGATCAGTAAATTATAGTACGCCCCAAGTTCGGTGTACATTGTGTATCCTGAATGTCGGACTTGAACTCGGCCAAACTACAAGAGGGCGCTGTGACCAAAATGTTGTGAAACAATCAATTTTAAGAGGGACCCTAGTAAGAAAAACAAAGCAATTAGTGTAATTTGGTTAGGCCAAACAAAATAAATGTTGTGTTTACGGTAACCCGACCGACCTCAATTTTTTGCAGCCAAATTGTCGACCTCAAAACTTTTTTCTAAATATTTTGTGAGTTGGTAAAAATTTTAACTTCTTTCTAGCCTGCCGGGCGAGTCAAAAAATTGTTCCTTTTCACAATAAATGAAGGATACGGTGGTTAAATCTCAAAGAGAGATTATTTTTAAGTTCGTAAAATGGTTTAACAAGTCTTAATATTTGCTAGATTTAATGTGGATTAAGGCTATTCAAACATCTACAACTTTTGCCGACAGAGGGCGATGGTGCATGCGGGGCAAAGTTCATTGAATTTGTTCCCAATGTGCGTCGTCGACCAATCGTTTAATCACAAAGATTTCATTGCAAAAGAAGTTATATAACACCGATCACGAATCCATTAAAATGGTTGTTAGTGGAAAAAGTATTATTAAGGGCAGAAATTAGGGGATTAGATCGTCCAAAAACGTAATTTTGCGAACTTCACTTCCGTTTTTTTTTTTTAGTTTTTTTTTTACGCTTCGAAAATTGTGTGGGCGACCCAAAATTGGTTGAATCGCCCGGCCGGCCGGCTAACCCCTGCCCAGCAACCCGGAGGTTCATCGGTCTGGGTAAAGTGCAAGTAAGTGTACAACAATGGAATGAAAAATGTGAGCAAAATAACTACACCTCAAATTGAAAGTTGGTAAAATTGATATCAGCATTTAAAACAGGATTTACCACTTTCCAACATGACGATTTAAACTTTATGAGTTGAACAAGGTTAGTGTAACAGGGGTAAAATATTAACAAATAACTCGAAATTCAAGAACTAAAAAAAAAAAAAAAGAAATTAACAAAATAAAATTATTTTCCGACCTACCTACCTGGAATTTTTTCAGGCCGTTACCGTAAACACAACATTTATTTTGTTTGGCCTTATCTGACTCTTTCACTTTTTCCAAATGCATGATACGCTAGTTTTCTGGGAGTTCCGTTTCAGTTTCACCCGAGATTATCCCAACAAGAATGGTGCCCTCGTGTGGTGAGAATGATGCCTTCATAACCTTCTTTTCCATGACCCAGGGCCCAATTTCCTAAAAGCACCAACAAATATTGCTTGACAGAAATAAGTTACCAGCCAAAATACAATGCTATTGCTATGTATATTTTGTGTAACTGGTTCCCGGCAAATGTTTTGCTTGAAATTTAGTCCCGATCACTGCTCTGATATTCTCTTGAAAAGTGGATGAAAAAAAAGCGGGCTTTTTTTACCAGAGGGGAACGATTGTGTGTGGAGTGTGAAGCTTGGCAATCACGTCTCGGCACACATGTGTAATATATTAAACTGTGTATTATAAGTATTTCCCTTAATAAAAAAAACTATGAGTATATTAATCTCCCATTAATGAAAATTGCCGAGCTCCAAAGGTAGGTTGGCTCCTGACCTAGATGACCCAATTTTTGAACATGGGATCCGTTATCAGGAATTTAATATCTCCGGTTGTTGCTAGGCTCCTCTGGAGTACCGCTGCCTCTCTATGCAGAGGTTACCATCAATATTAACTGAGGGTCCTGGTGTCTCAACGCGTTCATTTTTTTTGGTTTTTTTGTGAAGATTATATTTGACAAATAAAATGTTCCAATCTCAGCTAGCGTAAGGATCAGGTCACATCATGATGGAGAGCATTCAACAACAACGCATGTGACATTTTTGTCGTCTTCTTTTTTTGTCTTCGTTTTGTTGAGTCTGGGGAAAGGTCAGCATGCGGAGATTCATTCAACATTCTGTTGAAACTAAACCAAAAATAATCTTGCATTTCTTTGTACATGTACGATTTCAAGTGGATAACGGAAACGTGTTAGAATTAGCAGGGAGGTCAGCTTTATCTCACTTAGTAATGTAATCCAGGGACTTTGACGACGTTATTTATGTAATAAGAGACAGTTGGTCATGAATGTTCTATAAACATTTTATGCAATGAATTTGATCTTTGGAATTCTTCATTCCAACATCATTGGTCAATTCACGTGAACAAGTCAATAGACTATCAAAAACGCTATCAGTTTGGACTTCAAGTTGTTGTTACAAACTTTTTTGTTTACAAAATTTTATCCGACATTCTTGTGTACACAAATAAAGCTGATTTGCAACAGTTATATGTATTACAATGGGATGACTTCAGTCTTGAAATCATGATTGATACATAAGCATTTCATGCATCGCTTTTTGTTATCATTATGTTTTATTCTTAACTGGGTTTTCAGACAACAAAATAACATAATACCTATATATTTGGCCACCATTGTACCCAGAATTTTCCCATGTGATTCCACGACAGTAATCCTGGACAAAAACACCATTACCTCTTATCCTTCCATATAAGAATAGAAGGAAATGGAGAGAGAGAAAAAAGTCTAACCTCAAAAGCCATGGACTTAACCTCCTCTCACAAAGTTTACCCTTTTTTCCCTTTTCTGAGGCCTAACTGTGTGACTGAACGTTGTGACTCTATGAATAGAGCCTCCAGTTGCTATAGCCCTGCTATTGAAGGGAAAGGTCCCCCCCCCCTATCCAAAAAAAGAATTTTAATCAAATACAGAAAATCGCTGGAACGGCAACAAAAGAGTGTTTTTATAGGAGCTTGGTTATATCAAAACATGAGCTTTTCGGGCCTATTATGTCAGCCGTGTACCCAAAGGTTCACCATGAAAAGACTGGGGCTAAATCTGATACTTTTGCTGTTCACTGTGGTGACAGAAAAACCTTGGATCTCTCTTCTCTTGCTCTCTCCCCCACCCCACCCCCCCCCCCAACCTCAAGTGTTGATAGCCAGCAGTATGGTTTCTGGTAAACCGCAAATCCATTTGAGAACATGCATAGCATACATGCCTGGCCCAAGCACTAAAGTCAACATGGGACAAAGTAATAACCAAGAAACGTGATGTTGTTGTAGATAGGTAAATCCCTTTTGCTAGTAGTATTAAAGCTTATTTGCATATTTATGAATGAAGCTGCGTCAGGAGTTGGGGGGAGTGAAGAAGCTAATGCACTAACTTCCCTGATGTGAGTGAACATTGGCCGATGTTTAAATGTCACTTGAGCTGTTTGTAATCATCTGTTAATGTAGGACGGGAACCGATGTGTACTGTAATGGTGGGTGGGTGGGAATGATAGCACTAGAAGGAATCTCAAAACCATTTAGCACAGGATTGGTTAGAGCATGGAGGTAGTTAGAGGGAGTACACCTTTGGTAATTGTTTCAAAAATTAATGACCAGGAAAATTTACTTGGTAAAGAGCGCTGGAGAGCTGTTGATGTTGTAAAACATTGTTGGAAACGACACCCTTTGAAGTAATGTAGTTTTAGAGAAAGAGGTAATTTTTTCACCCCAAAATTAGAATTCTGAGAGAAGCCTTTCTCAGACATCTGAAAGCACACAGGATGGTTTTTCTTTCATTATTTTCTTGCAACTTCGATGACCAATTGAGCCCAAATTATCACAGGTTTGTTATTTTATGCACTCGTTGGGATACACCTAGTGGGAATTACCTAAAGCATACCCTGCCTTTAAGTTCAACAAAATGCTAAGTGTGGGGGTAGAATCTGATTACCAGCCCATGCACAAGTTATTATCATTATGTAAAGTATTGTAATTTCATATTTGCTAACCAGGTACATTTATTAAGAGCAATATTTATTTTCTCTTAGAAAGCAGCTCTAGTTGCCCTGCAGTTTATCATGGTTTTGTACGTATCATACATGTTCCAGTCGCCCACAACATTTTGCCTTTAGGTGAATAATTGAATGTGTTTGTGATAATGTAGGGCCTACAATGTAGACTAAATTAATCTTTCGAAAGCAAACGTGGTTCAGACCTGAAAACTGTCCCTTCCAAGTTTTCATTTAAATGAACTATTACATCAGAACCTTTTATACATGTATAACTTCTGCACTACACCACACTGTACTCAGTGGAAATCATTTTATTAACACAGTTTTAATCCAGTCATAAAATAACTCATTCTTACTACATGTACAAACACAGGAAACCAAAATGGCCTCAGTTGTGGCCGGAGTGACTGAGTATTATTTCATTCTCTGAATTCTGCAGTGGAGTTTTCATCATCCATCCATTGCAAATACCATGCAAATACACACACACACGTCCCAACCCTAACTCATTAATTCCTTTACCATTCACCCATGTGCGGCCGACCAACCAGCAGTGAACCAGCGTTCTGCCACCCTGCCTATATGTAAAGCCTGGCCCATCTAACCTTGGCCAGTAGACAGCCTGTCTCCACTCCACCATATTAAGCTTGTAGGAGGTCAGAAGCCCAGAAGCCCGTGCCGTTAATGCTGGCTCCGGCGTTCTCTGGAGACCGCTGAACGACAGCTGCTGAGGACTTCCTCTTAATGCTTAACCCCCTAGCTGTCCAGGGAAAGAGAGAGAGAGATAGATAGAGAACAGGCTAGATGCAGAATGCAGTGGCGGCCATGTTTTTCCATTGTGGATTATAAGAAATATTGACTTCTGCTGGCCCGAAGGCCTGCCAAATACACATGTACCAATTTGATTGCATAAACATGATGCACTCTTCTGTTTTGGGTTGTGACTATACATTTATATACCACATTTACAACACACCCTCCCCCCCCCCCAATCGCCAATGAAATAAGAACAGAAAGAGCAAAATTGACATTTCATTTCACACTTTGCCTGTGGGCTTACACAACATGAACCTATTTGATTGCAATAATATGACACTAGAAATGGCAATGTGTAGAATTCTCCTCAACATGCATTTATGTATTCGAATGTCCCTGCTGGGTTTACATTTACAGTAGTACATCTGTACTATATTACTACTTTAATATCACACATGAAACTTGAATGTAGGCCTATATTGTAAACATGATTGGCTTCTGTTTCATGAAAACGTAAATCAGAAATCAGAAATCATAATAAGCTAAATGTAGTTCACTGCATGTCAACTGCATGTGCACATGCACAGTATAAATGAGATGGCCCACTGTATTTACAATTGACTTCATGCATGGAATTGATGTTATACTCTTTTATTATGACACGGGTGTTCAGTACAAAAACTTCCTTTGTTGGGCAAGTCTTTTATAATAAAAGCATTATTAATATACACCCGTCATATTATTATTCCTATACACTTTAGGAATTACAATCGGTATCAAGGACCCTTGACTTCTCTCCATTTCCAAATTGGAAAAAAAAAATCTCAGCGGCTACCATTTCCCCTGCTGTTGTTGTACACATATGGACACATTTTGCCGGCACAAATCTCTGGTTTGGTCGTGTAAATATCAAAACCACATTTTGCCGCCGCCAAAGCTTAAGCATGTTGACTCAAGATGTGTATATTATTTCATATCACTGGAACATTCTCCGAAAAACTGGGTCACGAAGACCCCATGGTGTCACGTACAGTCAGGAAAAATTACACTTGGTGGTTGTGCCACAATACTTGGATGTAGTCGTACGTAGATTAAGGAGTAGGCTACATGTAATGCGGAGCGATTAAAATGAAATCAATATTTATCATAGTTCAGCTGTTTGTTTTAGTCCTCTTTTAAAGGAACAACACAACTGAGACTGCATGTAAAAATGGTTTTCTGCCCCCTTTTGTGTGTGTGACATAAGCAGGCATGATATTCTTCCTACTTAAATCTGATTTCTGATTTTTGGGCCCTCAGAAAAATCAGCAAAATTGTTATTAAAAAGCCCGAAAAGTCTATTAAAGCCTAAATTAAATTGTATGTCAGCCCTTGTACGCAACAGATTTTTCCTACCTTTTTCCCAAGGGCCAAATATCATGCCTGAATAAGGAACTATGTTCCATTCACATGGCAACAAAGGCTGTAGCTTTGACAGAAATGATTTGTTTAGAATATTGTGTAATAATAACATACAGTGCTTTCCCATCCCAGTCTTGGGAGGGGGAGGGGGGTTTGCTAAATCCATAGGTTACTCAGTGAGATTCGAACCCATGGCCCTCTGAGTTCTAGAGGAGTTGTATCTGAAAAGCTACCCTCCCCCAGCCAGGGGTGACCCGGTGATGAAAGGCCAGTTCGAAATCAAATATATTAAGTATTATTCTTTAGCAGGATACATCAGGGTTTTTACTTTCTTGAAGTCTGCAGAGTCTGACTTGAATCTGTCCAAGACACTTCATGGAGTCTTCCTCCATCCACCCTTTAAATGAAGAACTGAAAATGGAAATATATCAGTCCAGGATGACACCAGGCATTATTATGAAATAGGAGATATATTACGGCAACCGATGAACCCGGCAGCCCTTGCTAAGCGTAGGGGTTTGCTGGAATGATGTGTCTTCATTCGCCAGATACGATGAGTGAAAGAGCTCTGGAAGGACAGTCGAAGCTCAGTAATATATGTTCCTTGTCATTAGGTGACTGCAAAAAGCACAAGGGGGCCCCGGAATAGGTTGTTTGCTTTTTGGCATGTCAACTCTCCCCTTGGAGAAAATATCTTCAGAAATTCCATGTTTATGTTGTATTTTTATGTATCATTGGGGTCAGTAACGTGGATTGTAGGAACGGACTGTTTATATTCTAAGAAGCATGTGTCAGGACTAAAATTCTCTGGACAGTTTAGGTTATTTGTGGTTTGATTTTATGGTATTGTCTAAAAATTAAAACAACTGTCTTGAAAGAAAATTCTACTTATTCATGATCATTGGAAAGCTAATAATATATAAGTTGTATCAGAACTGGCAACTCTCCCTGATTCTGCAAAAAGTTCCCTAAAAATAAACCAATCTTTCCATGTTCTGATGAACAAATCTGAAAATCTCCCTGATTATGGAAACTTTTTCCCTATAAAGTTGAATGTAATTCTCAAGATCTCACTGATTGCAAGATGCAAATGTTGGTAGCTCTGTTGTATACATCAATGTTTTGTTGATATTTCATTTTTGCATGTATTAGTTAAGAGATTGTCTACCGTTTTACATGTGCTTTGTCACACAAGGCATGGTACATGTGGACAATCTCGTTGTGCAAATGTACAAATGAATATGAAGTAGCAAGCAGTCGAAGTAAAGGTGTGATTTATGTTAAAGAAAACACCATACATGTTTGGATTATATTTGTTTTGTCAATATCGAGTATAATCACAATGTGCAACATATGTATGCGGACAGCATGTTCAATGCTAGTGTTTTGCACTCGCATCTCGAATCTGTAAAGCCAGGCAATTTAAGCAATTGAACGTTTTGAACACCTGCTAAAAAAGGATTTATTTTTTATTATTTTAAGGCACTGGTGCTCATAGACCGTGAAAGTCTTGCGCGCATTCAAACATTTTCATTGCTTTATCGCGTGAAGGAAACAAACTCGCGCACTTTAACGGGTCCCAATGTTCAAATACGTGCGAGACTTGCACAGTCAATTTAGAGGGGCCGCAGGTTGTAAATTATGAATTCTAAATATTATTTTGATTTGAAATAAAGATGGATGCTACCTAGTCCAACACTTTAACTGTAAACATATTTTACACAACTTTCAATGACTGTGATGGGTTTTCATTTTTTCAAAAGTTGTCTCCTCTTGATGTAAGAGGGGTATCTGTTTGTGACACCCCATTTCGAATTAGGATGCGGTTTACAAAATGAAAATGTTTGCAATTGAGGTTCGCAGTGTTCCAATTCAGGCTATAAAACCCTGGGACTTTTGTTTGAAATTGGAACAGCAAAAGTATCTAGTTAATTGCCCTTTGGATATAGGCCATGCTTTTTCTATTTTTTGTTTTTTGTTTTTACGTAGCACTGTAGTTGTTTTTCGCTTTTTGCAGCAGCAGTATGCAATGATTAATGACCCCAATTCTCACAGCGGCTGGCACAATATGCCTACCGCTGTCCTGGATGCCAAATGCATACCATTTTGTTTTTATCTTGGTTCATAACTGTCTCTGATCTACAACTCTAGACAGTGATTTCTTTTTTCCCCCCTCTCTCTGCCAAATTCTCCTGAAGGCCGACTGTCCGAGCTGGGACTCTTTTCTCCAGACTGTTTTGTGAAAAGTTGGCCTGCACAGTCCTTCAAGTAAGAGGGATTGGGGACAGGTGGCTGGCTGGATTGGATCTTTCAGTTTTGGGGGTTTCAAGACATTCCTTGGTGTTGCTGCATGCTTTTTACCATGCTCGGAGAAGGGAGATTCTGAGGCAAATATTAGATTAATAGGCCATTCCAGTCTGGTGTACTGACACCCCCCCCCCCACCCTTGAAAGATTTACAGCTTGAAATTGTCTTTGATGGTCAGACTTGCATGATTTACTGCGGTAAAAAATAGCCATGCCATGAGTGTCATAGAATAAGAGGACCACTGTCACTTGTGGGCCATTGAGGGGTCTTAAGTCTCTCATGTCAAGAAAAAATGTATCTGTCAGGAGTTTTGACTTGAGCCATGGTTCCTGGTCCCTCCCTAAACATAAAGGTCAAGAGGTAGAAAGTGTTCAGTTCAGTTTCTTGAGTTAAATCCCTTCCCTCTTTAGGTTCCGTTCACATGATGATTTCACACATGTCCTCAAAACTTCCATTAGCAGAATATTTTGTCATATGTCCAGACCTCTGACAAAATTTAGCAACTTTGAGAAGATTTCACCAAGGACCTTGGACAGTTCAAACATTGTTGTCCTTTCACAAGAAGTGCAATTTGTAAAATTTTGCAACCATGCTAAAAGATAAAGCAAGGGACCCCTGTTAAATTGCTCTCATGTGAAAAGGGCTCTAATCCCACTTGGGTTTGACACATTTTGATCATCTCTGTTTTTTTTTAATAAGTTCCATATTAATGAGAGCTCTTTCTTTCTGTTTTTGTTTTGTTTCTACAGATGCTCAGGACAGTAGAGGGCAGCCTCACTGGTGTCATATAGCGTACTGGGAACACAGAACGCGAGTGGGACGCATGTACACAGTATTCTTAGATTCTGTAAATATCTTCTACGAACTACCTCATGGGGACGGGTTCTGTCTCAGGTCGTTGACCCGCGACGAGCGGTCGGAATCCGTCGTCAGAACTCGAAAGAAAGTCGGCTGCGGCCTGACTATGAGCCGGGAGACGGACGGTGTGTGGCTGTACAACCGAAGTAACTTTGCCTTATTTGTCAATTCCCCAACCCTGGATGCCTTACCGCCGTCGAGAACGTTAACCGTGCACAAGCTCATGCCGGGCTACTCGATCAAGATATTTGATTACGCCAAGTCGCAGATGCTGGAGCATGTACGGCGAGATCCGGAGCCCCCGGACGGACCCACGGACCCCCACTCCATTCGGATCAGCTTCATCAAGGGGTGGGGGCCCCGTTACTCCAGACAGTTTATCACCTCGTGCCCATGCTGGCTTGAAGTGATCCTTACCAGACCACGTTTACATTGATCATACCTTTTATGTTTACTTCTAGATCTAATATAATATTTTATATTATATATATTATATATTATAATACTGTAAATATGGACTCATTTTTACAATGTAATTTATGGTGCGGTTGTACTCTGCTATAATTAACAATAGAGGAATTCACATCCCCCCCCCCAGAGAAAAACAAAACGGAAAAACAATGATTGGTTGTTTTTTTATAGGGATGGCACAGCAAACATAAGAACTAAAACCCGACTATCAAATACAGGTACTTCCTGTAAAGTTGGTTCAGTTATACCAAACACCCCGAGAACAAATATTTGTATATGTGGTTGAAATGCTCTTATCTTCGAGAAAGTGATGATGAATATGGCAAGTTGAAAGAATTTGGCAGCTTCTATAAAGTATATAGATAACATATAATGGTCATAAAGTGACGTTTTTTTTAAACGAAGAGAAGAACAGCTTTCCCTTGGTGAGGAACATAAGTTATTTCCTGAAAATGATAGGATTAGAATGTGGTTTAGGATCGAACCCCAAATGCTGTGCCATCTCTACTAATAAAAAGTACATCCGTGTATGTGTACACAGGGCTCAAATTCTCCCGATGGTACTTGTGAAACTCAAAATGAAATTATCCCCCATTGCAAGTACATGTACCTCATCCCATGCAATCTTATGCAAGTAGAAATGCTGCAAGGTTTGATTGCCGTTTTTTTTTCTTTACATTGTACATGGAAATGAGGGTGTGTGTTTTTTGTTGACATTTATTTTATTTTATTTTTTCGAAAGGAAAAGTGTTAACAAGATGTTAAACAAAACACCAGGCCTGGAATTCCTTTATTTCTGGACAGTTGGACTTTTTCCTCCCAGTGAGAGAAATGGCAGTGTCTCCCTTAAACAATGAGTTTGATAGCCTGAAGGCCAGTCAAATTTGCTGTCCAAGGGGTTATTGCTGGCTAGTTCATAGCTTCCAAAAATAGTACATGTGGACCTAAGCGTTCAGTTTTTCTATACGGCTTCAAATTGTTAAAGTCACAAAACAAAAAATGACTATGCCAAGAGGAAGCCTTAAGATACGGAATAATGGAAACGACAAACTTACTCGTCCTACAGGCTAAGTAATAGAGGGCAAACCCTAGTAAAGGCACTTCTAGCCCCAGCCCGGAGAAAAAAAGAAGGGCCCTGATAAAGGCACTTCTAGCCCCAGCCCGGAGAAAAAAAGAAGGGCATGGGACATTGTTAGAGGGGAGTGTGGCCTAGACCACTAGACCAAGACCATGATAATGGAGGTAATGGCTTCCACAGAATTCTAGGCCAGTAAGACAACTCACACACAAAGAGAGAGAGAGAGAATGTGGCCAGTTATAGTCGGTCGCGCAACTGAAAAGGCGCGAACAAATATATATAAAAAAACAGTTCAAGAAGCTGGCGATCATCAGCGTTCGACGATAATATTTGTGCGACCGACTACAACTGGCCTTAACTTCTGGGTTGAATTTCAGAATTTCAATTCCTGTGTACATGTACTGACAGAGACCTTTTATAACACTGGTTATGATTCACATTATATAACAGAGAGAACCATGTTGATGGTATCAATAAAATAAAAAAACAATTTAATATGCACACTTGAAAACTCACTGTCTCCCTGCTGACTCATTTCTAAATGCATTCCTTAAAAATGGTGCTATCGACCCAATTCAACTGCCACCAGAGGCACGTTGCCACCTACTACCTGGGCTGAAACAGTGTTACCCCCTTCACAGTCCGTAAGGATGTAGGCAAAGATACCATCCACTAGGAGCTTGGCTTGTAGAGAAGAGTGCACTACCTTCCCAACTTTTTATGAAGCAATTATCGTTAAGTGCCTTGCTCAAGGGCACAAGTGTCATGACCGGGATTCGAACCAACACTCTGCTGCTGACAACACCAGAGCTTGGGTCCGGTGAACTAGACCGCTCGGCCACGACACACTACAAACAGGCTATTGTCTTCACCTTGCCTATTCAATTTAAGCCGACCCAATTTTATCTTCTTGATTAATTTATTGAATGAGACTTTGCCACTTAAGCCCAAAATTACTCTCGCCATTTTATATAGGACTCTGTACTGTTTTTCTTCCCTTTTTTAAAGCTAAAAAATGTTGAGAGAGCGAAGTCTTGCAATTCTAAGAAGAAAATTTTAAAAATATGCCAATTCCGAAAAACATAAGCCGAATGATTGCTGTTTTTGTTGGCAGTATTTTCTCAGTACTGACTGTTCACTGAAGACCTTTGTCATCCCACAGCCATCTATGTTTGCTCTCCTTAATAACATGAGCCAGCTTTTATGCTAGACTTGTGGACAAATCGTGAAATGTCTGTTGCGGTGAAAGCGAAACGGCTCTCTAGCAACTATCTCGTGAGACTACTGCGCTCCTGCGACTGGAGAGCTGTTGATATTTTAAAACAGTGTTAGAAACGACCCCCTTTGAAGTTATGTAGTTTTAGAGAAAGAGGTAATTTTTCACCCAGAGATTTGAATCTGAGAAAGGCTTCAGTTCAGGCATGAAGCCTTTCTCAGGCATCTCAAAGCACACAATTCTATGCAACAAGGGTGTTTTTTCTTTTATTATTTTCTTGCAACTTCGATGACTGATTGAGCCCAAATTTTCACTGGCTTGTTTATTTTATACATGTTGGGATACACCAAGTGAGGATACTGGTATTTGACAATTACCAAAAGTATACCTGCCTTTAAACTGTTATCCTTATTGCAATCCTTTTTATCTGCATTGACTCTATTATCACATCCAACCTGTTTCACTGGCGAACATTTCCTTGGCTGTGATTGGTCTTGAAGATCTATAATGAGGTAGCCATGCAGTAGCATGTGGGTGAAAGGGGATCATTGGTATGGCATGAGTTTTCGGTCATCTCTGGTTGACTGCATTGTTTTGTCCAAGGCAAGGTGAACACTTTGACTCCATACAAACTTATCAATGATATCTGATGAGAGCTCTTTTTTGGACTTGCCTGGAGTCAGGAATTGCTGTGCAAGCACCACCTGTGCACACTTCTATTAAATTGTGCAGTCAGTGAACCCTGCAACACCCACCATCTGTTGAGTCCCCAGTTGGCAGGAGGTGGGCTGGGGGGCTGTGTGACACAGATGCATGGAAGGTTGTCGAGCTTCTACAGGTGGGATGATGAGCAGTGTGTGGAGATACAAAAAAAAGATCAGGCATGCAATATTGAACTCTTCTTTTCGGTTTCTCAGCCTTTTTGAAAATAGTAAATCGCAGTATAACTTCTTGCTGTACCTGGCACTTTTTAAAGACTGTAGTATGCATGTCTGAAAGTTGCATATCCCTGAGCAAGAACCATCATCATGAGTATCGATATTAAAAATTTCATATCTGCCTTCATTTTAACACTTGGTAAATCACCACGTAGGCCTACAAAAAAAAACTTACCAGTGAGAAGTGAAAAGTTTTAAACTCAAAACAGTTTGTTGGGGAAGTATTTTGGTTTATGTTGTCAAGTTTGTGGTCTTCCTTTTTTTGTTTTTAATCTGATGGAAATCTGGTTTTTTTTTCAAAAGCTCAGGTCTAAATTCTTTAAAGTGACTATATTTTAGTAAATAAGATCATTCTAACTTTCAATGTTTCCTTGATTTTAAAATCACAGAATGTGGTTAAACCAAGAATTCAAAATAATTGTTGGGCAAGTTGTATTTTTCAGTGGAAATGAAATACCCGATTTTGGTGAGGAAAGACGACCCTGCTTAAATGTTTAACCTTTCCATAAAACAGTGCAGTTCAGTTATTAAAATGACTGTAGAGCGGACACAACAAATTGCTCGTTGGTGAGAAATTAATCAAACTTTGATTACTAACTGGCCTGGCTGTGGGTCGAGATGAGCCCCTGTTGGATTTAGAATGGATTCGACAGTGTAAGGCGCCTTTGTTTGAAGTTTTACAAGTTTGTATTACATGAACGGTAGCAGTAGCATAAAGGGTTTCGTTGTAGAATTCGACCATCGTTCCCAGGCAGGTGCTTGTTTGGTACGGTGAGGCTGTGGAAGGCACTATGGAAGGATCTAACGGTGAATTCGTTGACCAGCCGAAGGTTGTCACGAGTGGCATCATCGTACTTGCCGGGCCCGGCCGTTTCCTGTCGATCGATCAGATCATTTTCCCTTTCTGGTGATAAATGAAAACAGAGGCAGGCGTAAAACAAATATGCAAAAAAAAATGAATCGGTGGTAGAATATCAAAATAATAAAATGTCCCCGCTTCCGAAATAATAGAGGAAGAAGAAAAGAAGCTCGGCAAGAGGAGAAGAAAATAAAAAAGGGGGATGATTCATTCTTGCGAGTCGCGGCAGAGAGACGTGGTCGACCCAGGATGCTAGACTACCTGGAGCCAGTCAGTCCATGCGTGTAGTGATTCCAGCGTATCGTATTCGTATCAGCCGTATTGTACACGTAGAGGACTGAGCGAGTCGGTACAAAAGGTCCTAATCCGCTGTGACTTCTACAGAGGGAGGGAGTCCACACAGCGGAACCGTCCACCGTTAAGATCGGGAATATCTCGCGGATAACGGGCCGGCGGCGCTTGGACCCCGTTCCTTTAGTTCACTGGGCCCATGACTCGCAGATAATACACGTAGATAATTTCATAATCGGACGAGATTAATCAAATTAATTAGCACTGTCTCCTCATCATTCTTTTAACCCAGAGGTATCTACTAAAAGCAGCTAGGACCCCCCGTACAGCAAAGACCTACTCACCGGAAGGCGAGAAGAGCCCGATCGTATTGTACCCACATTTCTTGAGCTCTGTAGACACAAAATTAATATTCCCGGCACTTCATGTGAAATCACATTTTGTAGTGGTCTTTGACATTTAGCTTCAACACGCGAATGAATAATTAGTGGGAAAGCCTTTTATTTCACAGACCGTGGCGATGGACAGTCTCGTATACGCAGCTGCTTTCTGTCAAGTTACTTAATAAGTTGAAACAATTTTACAAGTTGGTGGACTGAGCTTTCAAAATGATGTGCGCGTGGCGCTCGTTCGCGCAATACCTCGAATACTTTTTTTCACATTTTGTTTAATAGCCTTTTCTAATTGATCGCGAAATAGGAATACCTGTCTGATTAATTCGAGGATTAATTTAGACACACCTCGCGCCTTTCTTGAGGTGAAAAACTGTCAGGTTAATTTGTAACCTCATTTTATGGATAGCTTTTTTTTCTTTACGTGCAAGCCTAGATCAAGCGTACACTGTTGTCATTGGAAATACTGTTCCAGTAGACAAACCTTGCATTTTTCAAGCGTGGGCCGTAGTTGCGGGTTTTTAATTTTGTTTAATACAAATTAAACTTAGTGACATAGGTTTTGGAAGTTTTTGCATTCATACTTTTACACTGAATTATTACAATGTTAGGCCTAGTAGTTTTATTTTTGGTAAGAAGTGATTCGGTTTATAATAAGCGAGTTATTCACGAATCACTTTTTATAACAGCCAAATTACTGACAACAAAGGACTATGAACAAATTCCTTACCACTTCAAAAAAGGAGTAAGTGTTGCGTCAATTTTTGTGTGCATAACAGGTTTCTGGCGGAAATTGAGTGAGCATTCAAAAGTAGAATTTGTACATTTTCGGAGGGGGTGGGGCGGGGATAGAAACTAGGTTTGCTGTTTCATCGTGTGATAAATGTGCTGATTTTGAAAGGAACCGGTTGTGTATACAAGTCGGCATTTGGAATTTTGATCAGTACGCTCTGATCGTCTTCATGTGGGGAAAAAGAGACCACGAGATCGTCACTGATCGAAAAGTTGAGCTGTAAATAGGGCCTACCCGTTGACATTTCCGCTAATGGTCGACAGAGGGCGTTGTTAGTAATCGGAAATAGGGTCACCCGTAGAGTTTCTGCTGAAATCCGCAACAAAAATGTGTGAACGCTTGTTGTTAAATTAAACAAAGAATCCTAAATAATAAGCTTGTCAAATCTTGTATGTGTTTGACGTAATTAATGACGTTACAAACACTTAGCGCATGTGACTTGATACATTACATCAGTGTGTAGGCCCACTGTACATGACTCCTTATGAGCGACAGCGATCAATGTTCCTTGCTCTATGGTATAACTGCAATGGTGGAAGCTCATCTTCTTGAGCATTATAGTCAGTACACAATTTTAAGTTCTTCATAGTAATGTAGAGAGGGTGAATCTTAAATCTGTGCATTCGACTGAGTTGTTTGATGTTGAGATTACAAAAACGGAAATGCCGTGGACGAGCGGTCTAGAAACCATGTAACATGTGACACCACACATGCTTACAAAAAGAGCCACAGAGCCTGGACTTCATATCAGGCACAATGTGTACACAGCCCAATGGAAGAAAACATAAACTCTTACATTATAGAGATTACAGTGTCTGATTTGTACCAACTTTTGCTATGAAAAAGGGGGTAGGCCTACATCTCAAAACTCGTTCAGTTGTTATTTGTTTTGATAACTCTTCAATTGTTGTGGAAATTTAATGACACTTCCCCACATGACCACTGTAGTTTCTCGCCTGCCAGAAAGGCCCTGGAATGTACAAGGTCACTCTTTTATGTATAAACAAGGAATTGTCTATTGCCCCGGACTCAAATTCTGGTGAGTTTGGATAATTCCTTAGTCCTTCGGATGGGACGTAAATCAGCAGGTCCCGTGTATTGTGTAATGCACTCAAAAGAACCCAGTAGGCCTAGGTCCCATACTTATCGTAAAGAGAAGGGGATCGAACAGGATGGGAAATGAATTTCCTCTTCCACATTGTGCATTATTATGCACGTTGTTGACTTTAAAGCCAATGGTCAACATTGTGGTACTGGTATCCGATCTTGATGTAACCCAACATCTACCTGAAATAACGAACCTGTGAACAATTATTACTGGAGTCACGAGAAAATTTTGAAAAACCCCTCATTATGTTTTCACTGTTTTAGAACATCTGTAGATTTGGTTTTGCGAGCGCCAAATGAATTGTTTTACTCATTTTTAAAGGCACTGTGTACACGTTTTGGTAATTACTAAAAATATATATTAGCATAAGAACTTATACCATGTCACTATTTTGTGACTGGCTTCCTGCTAATTTTTACATAGCAGAAAAATTGTCAAGCAATAATTTCTGCCTAAATGCAGTTCGATTTGCCCTGAGATCTTGAGGATGGGAATGAATGTACTCCTCAAAAAAGCAATGATATTATAGACAATTTTGATTTGTGTTTTTACCCGTACATTGAGGTTGTATGGGTAAAACACAAATATTATTCTTTATCCCTGATGCAAATTGTACATCTTATTAATGGATGTTTTGGACGTTCCTAGCATCTGCATTATGTAATTAATATGCTATTCCGAAAATCACTTGTGTTACCATCCCTTTATTTAAGGCATCGTGCACGTTTGGTAAAACCTTACTTGGTAAGAAGTACAGCAGCTTTGGATAGTATAATCATGGAGGAAGAAAGGTATAATGCATCTTGAGAAACTTTTCACTTCGAAGTAGGCTACTGCGGTTTTGGAAAAATATATCACTTTTTATCCCCAAAAACATTTGAATCTGTGAAGCGTTACGCGTAACGCTTCTCAGAGTGTGTATTCCAATGCAGATTATTCTTCCTGCGTGGACATAACTGCTCCAGATTTTCGGCAATATCTCAAAAACGCTACCACCTTTAAAAATGAAATTTTCACAGGTTAGTTTTATGGTATATAGGCCTATCTACAAATATATAGGTTTGAAACAAACAGTAGGCTCCAATTACAAAACGTGTACGATGCCTTGAAGCTGTTATAGTTTGTTTATATTAGGCCTATATCTGTATAATAATACAGAGACAGTTTTACGGGACAAGTGAACTTCCTTATTAAAATTAATTATCAGACCTTAATCTATGGTCAGACAAATTTCCCAGCAATTGAACCGGCATAGAAATCGCAATTTCCAACAGTAGCATAGTACACACACAAAAAACCCTCAATCGATTATACTACGTGTACCCATTGCAAAACATCAATATTATTTTACAGTTTATCTGCAAAAAACTAGGGTGTCATATCGAGCTTTGCTGGGGTGTCACCGCTCAACCATCGACCCGCGTTCAGGGGGGGGGGGGGCTTGGGGACCGGGAGCGTCCCTGGCGGCACTTTTCTTTGATCTCGATTGGGCGGAAAATCGCTCCCAGCTGCGGGCTGGATGGCTACTTGTCAGTTGTTCAATTGAAACACATTAAAGGGGGAATCAACCAATCGGTTTTTCGGAAGAATACGTTTATTACGATTTCTATTTTTTCAAAAAAAAAAAAAATCACCTATACATAACCTTTGGAAATTGTATACAAATAAAGTTTGTTTAGGGGAAACAAACTCAACAACAAAACAAAACAAAACATAGGCCTATTTTGGTTTCGTGTTTTTGGTAATTGCATGTATAGGCCATGTAATGAGACTGCATTCCAACACAAACTCGCTGGAAAATTAAAGCATTTTTAGAGAGCTTTCTCTTTTAGTAATACATTAATGGCAAAAATTGTGTTCAGACCACATTCGTTCTTCATCTAGAGGAAGGTTGACAGCCCTAGACCTATAGATGTCTTCGTCAGGTACCCTGTGTATGCAACTGCAATAATGAGTAGTGATTCACAATAATACTAGAAAGGGGGTCAGACCATTTTTTGGTATTACCCTGCCTCGGTTTGGTTGCAATAATCTGAACGGCAGAAGCAGAAAACAATGGCCGCGGCATTGAAACAGTGTCTATAATATGCAGGCATAGCGTCGAGAACGGGCTGAAGTACGGTGCCGTATAGAAACCACCGGGTCCACAACACTATTGCGTAGTAAAATCAATATACCATTTACAATGATGTGTACGTGTGCATGATGAGGACCCTGACCTTAAAAACCTTCATATTAAACACATATTGCCATTGATCTTAAAAATGTATTAATCGATAATATAAAAAAAAGGATGAAACAAAAATTAAATACACTAAAAATAACAAAACAGTAGCCTACGTCACTTGGGTATTCATGTACAACGTTCAAATCGGGTGCATATTAAAACGGTGCGCTTTAAAGACACTGGACACCTTTGGTAATTGTCAAAGACCAGTCTTCTTACTTGGTGTATCTCATCATATGCACAAAATAACAAACCTGTGAAAATTTGAACTCAATTGGTCATCGAAGTTGCGAGATAATAATGGAAGAAAAAACAAACGAAGTTGTGTGCTTTCAGATGATTGATTTCGAGACCTCACGCGTGAGGTCTCGAAATGAATTCAAATATTTTACTGAGAAATTACTTTTTTTCTCAAAAACTTCAGAGGGAGCCGTTTCTCACAATGTTTTATACTAGGCCTATCAACAGCTCTCCATTGATCGTTACCAAGTAAGTTTTTATGCTAACAAAAATGAGTAATTACCAATAGTGTCCAGTGCCTTTAACCATATCTGACAAACACACATAATATAGGCTATATTAGATGTTGTATAGTTCGTGAAAACGGAAAATGTATATTTTCGTTAATTTTCGACGCCACGAACTGACACAAATCTTTCTTACTTTATTGCTTATTAATTTAGGACGAAAAAGCAGTAAAAAGCACCGTACATATGAAGTTCAATGCATCAAGTCTCCACCTGTAAGAAAACTAGTTTAAAATACCCTAAATATTAATTTGTAGGAAAGCTTGATATTAAAAAAGCGTTCAACTTTAAACGTCGTTTTCTCCTATTGTTACTGGCTTCTACGTGTGTGCTATTTCGTGGCGTCGGTGACGATGTAAAGGAACATGCCTTTTGGAAGTCCATGTACAACATTGGTATTCGTCAGAGACCAGTATCGCACTTGATTTGAACCAACATATTACATGATATAACAAACATGTGAACATTTAGTTCAATCGGTCTTTGGGGCCACGAGAAAATAGTGAACAACTGTGTTTTTTTCACTGTAATATTATAACATCGAGTTTCGGGCTTGTAAGATCGAAACTAATTGTTTTACAGATTTCTCAAAAGAAACTATATCATTTCAGGCCAAACAAATTCATTAAAGGAACAGTCTGGTTGTGCACACCGTTTAACCGGGTAGAGCTGGTGCATTCCCTTTTTTAAAGACGAACTATGAAATTATACAAAGCAGAACTCACTTGTGAAAAAGCAACCAAAAATGTTTTATAATTTTGGGTCTCACTCGAGGTAAAATGTGGATTTCTGTCACAGTTGACTCGGAGACCTCACACAGCTCTGTGTTGCAGTCACTCTTTTTACATTCCTTTGTTGTGTACCCTAAAGGAAAATCCCATTCTTCAACACTGTAAAAAACAATACTATGTGGACGTGTGTAAGTCCACATAGTATTTCAAGTCCATAATGTGGACCTCTTTTGTTCTCAGGTCCACACTTCGTATGTAGCTGCGTTAAAACACTATATATGCCCCAGGCCTATCACACTTGTGTATGGTCAATCCAATCATGGAGGTTCTACCTGAACCATGATCCAATGCTGTTCTTCTATCTTCTATACGCAACGCACGAAGTAGACCCCTACAACCTTTCTTCAATTTTAGAATTATAGATCGTAGCACAAAGCCCTGTGACCTAATTCGGAATCATAATATTTTACCCACAGTGCTTTTCTAGAAAACGACAATACATCAATAGACAGCTCCGCGGGACACTCTGAATTTGATAACAAACGCGAACACCATTTTGTGATCAAACTGATTTCACTGTAGGTTTTTTCCAATGAACTATTTCTTCGTTTTTAACGAGTTTAATACCCTGTTCTCCTTTTCACGTTGTATCCAATCAACTGGTAAGTGAATGGAGTTTCCTAGTTTGTGATAACTATTTCTTCGTTTTTAACGAGTTTAATGCCCTGTTCTCCTTTGCACATAGTCTCCAATCAACTGGTAAGTGAATAGAATTCCACAGCCCGCCGCCCTCTGTGGTCACACCGACAGCAACGAGTTCACCTGGTCTTCAAATCCGGGCCATTTTCTTTATAAATATTTTACCAATATCATTAACAACATTGCTCGTAATGTGCTACCGTCCGTGGCCCCTTTCTCCGCAGGCGACTTATTGTCTACACACACACAAGACTGCACAACGAAACATGAAGCGCCATTTCTTTCTTTTTTTAAAAGTTAATCGTTGTTGTGCAAATTTATACCAACTAGGACTACTGCTCGTCGTTGGTGAACCGAGTTGGAGAGTTGAGAAAATTGCTGGGGGAACCTCCTGTCTGGCTTTTTATTGCTACGTACTGCGAAAGGTCGAGTTCAGGTTTGTTACAGTAATCTCGTATTATGATAACGGTTGACGTGTATGATTTATTTATTAGGATGAGATCCACGCTACTTGGTGTAGGAACTGTGGCAATGTTTGTAATTGGTGGAGAAAGTGAAGAGATTTATTGAATAGCGCAGCAAACGGTGCTGGGGGAAAATTCCCTCATTAAAAATTCATCATAGATGGGGGGGGGGGGCGGGGCGGGTAGGTGGCTTTTTTCGATCAAAGTTCAACAATATTAGTACGGAGCCAAACCATCATACTTATAAATAATAACTAAACACAAAATATAAAGTCAACTTCGTAAGAACGACTTCGTTCTAGTCCTACTTTTTACGCACAAATACGTAAAGGGGAAAATATTAAGTTTTGAAGGTAAGTCATTGATCCAATTATTTCTAGTTTTTCAAAGCAAATTGAACGAAACATGTGCACACTAAATCATCGATGTAGGCAGTTATTTTTTTCGCTGAAAAACACAAAATAACCACATCACAACTTATATAGAGAATAAAAATGTTTGGTTATTAGTCTCTTCCCTAAACAGCAGTTACACTTCCCACCTCCTCCCCCAGCCTCTACCAACTTCCTCCCCTCACCCCACATCCTCCCTCTTACCACCTCCTTCCCCCTCTCCCCCCTCGTCCCCGGCTGCACTCGCCTGATTGTCTTCGCATCAGCTGTTAAGATATAATTAATTGGACAAAACCAATTTGACAAAAATAGAAGCCTAATGATAATATAAATCAGCGACTGGGCACTCTTCTCTTAGCGCAACGATGCGTGAAGGAAACCATTTAATATATACACGACACATACATGTACACGGAGACTTTGCTTACAGAGCCGTAGTGCCCCCCATCTCAAAACACTAATCGCTGGGAAATTAACGGCGGTAATTACAAGAAATATAGACGTTTTAAGAATTTATTTAGATGATACTGTGATGGGGCGCCCGTATTAAGTAGAAGAAGCCAGTCAGGCAGGGACAGCTTTTGGCTGGAGGCCATCCCACGTTGTGAAACGATTTTAGTTATTTTATATTATGTATATATCTTTTTTAACTTCTCTTTCCGTTAACTGAACAGTGACTGAATCGCTAATGATGCATCCGATACGCCCTTCGCTGAATATCAGCAGTAAAAAAAAAATACCATGAAATAATTATGGTTTAACATGACTTTGCCCGGCTTTATGGCGCCGACTTCAGGCGAGACGTTCTGGGATATTTATTATGAATTGGAATTTACACGATAATTATTGTCATTTATCTCATAATTGGAAATGTCCTTCCCACGAACTACATTGCCATGACTTGTTCAGATATATTGAACGGAAAAAGAAAAAGAAAAAAGAAAAAGGAAAAAAGATCGTGCAGAAATACACTTGTTACTGTGAGGCTAAGTTAATAAGTGTACCTAACTCAATTGAAGTATTGACATTGTAATTCTGCTTCATTATTAGGCAACTATCAATTGGATTATGAAAACATTGGAAAAAGATAAATCGACGTTTCCTTGGATCTCGCAAGGTGGAGTTACTGGAGGCACCGTGGAACGTACAGCGTGGTTATCGACATTAACCGTTTCTCATAATATACTTATTTAATAAAAAAAATGAATACTTAAAGGCATCGTACACATTTGGTAATTGGAGCCTATTGCTTGTTTCAAACCTATATAGTTTGTAGATATATACCATAAAACTAACCTGTGAAAATTTCATTTCAAAAAGTGGCACCGTTTTTGAGATATTGCCGAAAATCTGGAGCGGTTATGTCCACGCAGGAAGAATAATCTGCAATTGGAATACACACTCTGAGAAGCGTTACCGTTACGCTTCTCAATATTCAAAATATTTTGGGGATAAAAAGTGATATATTTTTCCACAACTGCAGTCCTTCGAAGTAAAAAGTCTCTCAAAATGCATTATACTATCCAAAGCTGCTGTTGGCCTACTTCTTACCAAGTAATTTTTTTTGCCATAAATTTTCAGAGTCATTACCAAACGTGTACGATGCCTTTAAGGGTTTTGAAAACATTACATGTTGAGGTGTCAATGTATTATTCAGTTTGCGATAACATGTGTATCTACTTTGCTGTGTGGGTTTGTTCTTTGAGAACTTGCTTCGCTATTTTACAAGTTCTTAAAGAAAGAACAGATCCACACAGCAAAGTAGACATACACTGCAAAAACCGGGGTGTTAAAATTGACTCCATGTGTGTTGTCACATATAGATATAAAAAAAAAATCAAAACTGTACACCAAATGGTGTTAAAATAACACACATGTCTGAAAAACAATCACAGTGGTGTTATTTTAACACCTTATGATGTTAATTTTGATTCTCTCTTTGAACACCCATGATGTCAATTTAACCCCAGTTTTTGCAGTGATACTTTGCTGTGTGGATTTGTTCTTTCTTCGAGAACATAATAGCAAGACAAGTTCTCAAAGAACAAATCTACACAGCAAAATAGATTATAGGGCCTATATACACATGGTGTTACTTAGCGGTGGCTTTTTTCCAGTGAGGTGAAATGGACAAAACAAAGATAGGGTTACAATTCAATAATGTCGGGCCTTGTTTTTATTGTCTTGTATTTCCACCTGCTTAATTAAATTGATTGTCACCAATATTAATCAACATTTTAACTTTTTCCACAAAAGCCTGGACCGTTAAAAACTCTTTTGTGCCTAAAACCCCCTAAATCGACAGTGAAAGTCTAACTTAATATGAATACGAACATCTCGGAACAATGGTGCTGGTGTCAGCTTTTCTTAAAAGTAAGCTCTCAGACTGAAAATCGTTTAAAAGTGTTTTCGATGACGGAAAAACCATATCGTGTTTACTAACTTTAAAATTAGAAAGACACATTGTCATTGACACCTTGCCAAAAATCGTTACATCACATGGACCCATTGGCGTCACCAGACATGTTCATGGAGGGGGGGGGGGGCTGGAACAGAAAAATCGAGGCATACATACGCTGTGTTATACACCCGGACCCAATGTCATGGCACTGCTTTATCTCTACGGAATTCTGAGCTTGTGGCCCGTATAATCACTCGCCTACATGGACCAAAATGTACATGTACATGTATTGGACCGGGTGTCCACACACGATGCTCAACCCAGACTCAAACACCTCGTTTTTGGACCGGACTCTTTGGATCGGGATTGTACTTGTATCGATGTACATTTTCACTAAACAAAGAGCTTGTTCTATACATAGAATAAACGCCCCTTTCCCCTTCTTCCCGGTTACGAGCACATCTTTCCCCGTATATGACGAAGTCCACTTGAGGCCACCGTACCCCATCCATCAAAAGGATGACACCAAAAGTTCATAATCTTCAAAACCTTGCTGAAATCATGTTACCACGCTATCAGAAAACCTTTAGCAAATCTTGGCATTCCGGCGAGGACACAGTGGGGCCAGGAATCTTGTCAACGACAAAAAAGTCCCAACACCGCTAATGACTGCTGTATGCATCGGGGGGGGGGGGGTAAGTCTACAAAAATGATTCCCCAAGCTGGTCTGCTCAGTTTTGTGATGTTATTATTTGTCATATTTGGTTCCCGACGTTTAATTGAAAATGACAGGTTGGTTAAGGGAGGACGCGCCTCTTATTTCGATAAGTGTCGCCAACTTCTTGAAGAGCGCCGAACGGAATTCCCCAGTGGATACTGGAGTATACCTCACCGCGGACTTGCATCATATCCTGTGGTATACCGGCAGTGGCAAATAAATATGTGTTTTTCAGAAGGAAAGAAAACAACTTTGCAATATGGTTTGTGCGATGTATTCGGCGCGCAGAGCCCAGGCCTTTTAGCTATCTACCATTATCAGGGATGGGTTAAGGATTCTTTTTGAAAGTGGGGGGCACACCTAAAATTAGTAAAAATTAGTAAATGTTGACCAAAACATCTATTTATGTACGTAGGCAAACATGAGCAACTTCTGGCCGCACAACAACTAAAGTAACATCGGTTCTACGGAGATAATCAGTCCAATCGGACTGGAGAGGGTGGTGATTCAAGCTACCTGCGAATGTTATAGATGTTGTTTGTTGGAGGGCGGGGGGGGGGGAGTCTTTGGGCGTCACAATTATGCCAAAAATATTGATATCCCTCTTTTTTTTTAAAACTACACTCCCAATACAGTGTGTATCGTGTGCCACGCGCTTGTCGTATACAGTGTTCTAGCTAGGATGAAGTGATAGCGTTGGGAAAAGGTTTGGGGAAAAATGGGCTGAAATTTGATAAAATCACAAGCCTTTTTTTGTCGAAATTGAGCTAACCTCTGATAAAATCACAAGGGGTAACCCTTCCATTTTTTTCAAAAATGGGCAGAAATTTGATATTAATCAAAAGCATTTTTGTCGAAAATTTGCACAAAATGCAAGGTGATGTGATTTTATCCGGTTTAAGACCATTTTCTACCAAAAGGCAAGGCTTACCCCTTGTGATTTTATCAGATTTTAACAAAATTTCCACAAAAATGCAAGGCTTACCCCTTGTGATTTAATCAGATTTTAGCCCAATTTCCACAAAAATGCAAGGCTTACCCCTTGTGATTTTATCAGATTTTAACAAAATTTCCACAAAAATGCAAGGCTTACCCCTTGTGATTTAATAAGATTTTAGCCCAATTTCCACAAAAATGCAAGGCTTACCCCTTGTGATTTTATAAACTTCAGCAAATTTTCCACAAAAATGCAAGGCTTACCCCTTGTGATTTAATAAGATTTTAGCCCAATTTCCACAAAAATGCAAGGCTTACCCCTTGTGATTTTATAAACTTCAGCAAATTTTCCACAAAAATGCAAGGCTTACCCCTTGTGATTTTATAAACTTCAGCAAATTTTCCACAAAAATGCAAGGCTTACTCCTTGTGATTTAATCAGATTTTAGCCCAATTTCCACAAAAATGCAAGGTTTACCCCTTGTGATTTTATCGGATTTTAGCCCAATTTCCACAAAAATACAAGGCTTACCCCTTGTGATTTTATCGGATTTTAGCCCAATTTCCACAAAAATGCAAGGTTTACCCCTTGTGATTTTAGCCCATTTTTTACCAAAATGGAAGGATTACCCCTTGTGATTTTATAAATTTCAGCAAATTTTCCACAAAAATGCAAGGGTTACCCCTTGTTATTTTATCGGATTTTAGCCCAATTTCCACACAAATGCAAGGCTTACCCCTTGTGATTTTATCGGATTTTAGCCCATTTTCCACAAAAATACAAGGCTTAGGCCTACCCCTTGTGATTTTATCAGATTTTAGCCCATTTTCTACCAAAATGCAAGGCTTACCCCTTGTGATTTTATCAGATTTTAGCCCAATTTCCACAAAAATGCAAGGCTTACCCCTCGTGGTAACATCAGAATTTTGCCAAAATTCCACAAAAATGCAAGGATTACCCCCTTGTGATTTTATAAATTGCAGGAAATTTTCCACAAAAATGCAAGGCTTACCCCTTGTGATTTTATCGGATTTTAGCCCAATTTCCACAAATATGCAAGGTTTACCCCTTGTGATTTTATCGGATTTTAGCCCATTTTCTACCAAAATGCAAGGATTACCCCTTGTGATTTAATAAGATTTTAGCCCAATTTCCATGAAAATGCAAGGCTTAGGCCTACCCCTTGTGATTTTATCAGATTTTAGCCAAATTTCCAAAAAAATGCAAGCCCTTGTGATTTCATCAGATTTTAGCCCATTTTCTACCAAAATGCCAGGCTTACCCCTTATGATTTTATAAATTTCAGCAAATTTTCCACCATAATGCAAGGGCTACCCCTTGTGATTTAATCAGATTTTAGCCCAATTTCAGAAAAATGCAAGCTTACCCATTGTGATTTTATCGGATTTTAGCCCATTTTCTACCGACATGCAAGGATATAATTCACATGGAGTAAGCCTTGCAATTTTGTCAATTTCGACTGTATAATTTTCGTTTTTCTCAATTGCAATTTGGACACCCCCCTCCCCTTTGTGATTGTATTTAAAAAACGGTCGAAATACTTTGGTATATATAGATATAAAATTAATTAAACTTAAAGTAAATTTGTGCAGAAAGTTAGTCGGAGTGACGACCAGGCGTTCAGGGGACTCAAAGTCTGGTCGAACCAGCATGGTGATCACCCATATAGTTCCTTTCTGGGATTGGCTAGTCCCGGTCCCTCCTTTTGCTTTCCGACCCGGAATATTCACCCTACCTATTTTGGGGAGAGACATGACGGAACCCCAATCCATTACAGCGGCCAACAGTAAAAGTCATGTCCCTTTTGGTACGGGTAGGATTCGAACCGGGTCTCCCAGCTCTGGACTGCACGCAATTGAACAATCCATCCAGTGCACCGCAGCCGCAGTGCCCGTTGGTGTTTGGAGGTGGTTTTACGTACTACTTAAATAATTCACTGCGTCCAAGCAAAATAGAAAAAAGACACGTCAAGTGGGAATTGAACCCGGGTCTCGTGGCTCCCAGTCCAAGGCGTATTTCGTCTAGCTACGGCGCCATCTGCTTCTCCAAAAGAATAATTATAGTAAAACACAATTTAAACAAACCCAATTTAACACGCCACTATATACGGAATTATTTACATAATTGTTTGATTTATTTAAACTCTGAGGTCGATTTCCTCGGGGGAAATAATATATTTATTCAAATTTATCTTACTGAGAAACACATTTGGGGTCATAAATTGACCCATGATTTAAGCTAAATTTTCGGAAATATTGTCATTTGAAAAAGTCGTAAGGGGTAAGCCCAGCGTTTTCATCAAATTTGGGCCAAGTTTTCAGTTGTGATTTTATGCCGTAAAATAATGCAGTAGGCACTAATATTCAATTTGACCCATGATTTCAGCTAAATTGGCGAAAATATTGATATTTGAAAATTAGGCAAAAAATTAAAAAAATCATAAGGTGTAGGGCCTTAGTCTAGCATTTTTATCAAATTTGGTCCAAGTTTCAATATTTTCCTAAATATAGCTTGAATCATCGGTCAAAATATATAAAAAGGCATCTTTACAGCCTATACTGTATCATTTTAAAGCCTAAATGTGCAACTTAAAAATTGGCCCTAATTTGATAAAAATGCTGATCTTAACCCTTATGATTTTTTCCATTTTGGGCCTATTTTTCAACTATCAACATTTCCATAAATATAGCTTGAACCATGGGTCAAATTATACAAAAAAGCATCAGTAGAACCCACTGAACAATTTCTGGATATTTTTCAAATTTTCCATTTTATGCTTTTAAATTAAACAGGCATCGTCATTGCTAAAATTATCTGTCAAGTTAAACACATTGGCATCAGTAGTACTTACTGCATCGTTTTGGAGCCAGAAAATCGCACCGTACAAATTTACAAAAATTTGATAAAAATGCAGAGTTTACGTTTTTTTTTCTTCAATTTTGGGCAAAAATGTTCAAGTTTGATATTATGGTTTAGAATGAAGTAGGCATCCTCCCTGACGCCATTTTATATTACTTGTTTGGTTGATCATACATACACACATACATACATGTATGAAGCCTCATGTATGCTTTAAGATTCATATTGACTTAAAGGCATCGTACACGTTTGGTAATTACTCAATATATTAGCACAAAAACTGACTTGGTAACAAGCAACAGAGAGCTGTTGATAGTATAAAACATTCGACTCCCTCTGAAGTAACGTTTGAGAAAGAGGTAATTTCTCACTAAAATAATAAAAACTTCTTGCAAGGAGTTTTTATTCCTATCTGAAAGCACACAAATTTGAACATACAACAAGGGTGTATTTTCTTTCATCAGTTTCTTGCAACTTCGATTACCAATTGAGCCCAAATTTTTAACAGGCTTGTTATTGTATGCATATGTTGGGATACACCAAGTGAGAACACTGGTCTTTGACATTTACCAAACGTGTTCAGTGCCTTTAATAACGCCCCCTTTCTGTTTTAGTACTGATTCCATTTCGCTCTGCTTTACGCTGTCAAATCCAAGTTGTGTATTTTTACCATCACCCTCTTCCCGACTCTGACTCCTTCTATAATAACACATGGTTTGTCAATTCATTTTTACTCCTTCACTAAAAAAAAGTATATATATAAGAACAGAAAGAAAGAAAAGGGATCATTCACAACTCTGTTTCAGAAAGTCAGCTAGACCATGGTCAGACGACGTGTGATTTACATTGTTCAGTGGCAAAAACTGCAAGGTATGACAATTAATAATACTGAATGTTCTTGGTGTGGTGTAGGCCTATATAACCTTGATGGAGTCTGCAGCGATGTAGTAAACAGTCCTCTAATTTCCGCAACCGCGCACATCTAATGACTCCGGGCGCCAAAAGTCTCCTCAGAAAATTCTGCAAAACACATCTAAATTGGTCCGTGCTGAGAGTAATCGCTGGAGCAGTGTATATATATATATATATATATATATATATTTTTTCTTCTCTCTCTCTCTTTCTTTCTAACGATTACGTCAAAAGTATTTTATAAATTATGAAACCACAGAGTAGGATAGCTTGAATTATAGCCTGTTTAGCGATCGATTCATTTTGAGGGCTGTCAGTGTGGCAAATACTTACTAGTGGGTTTGACATTAGAGGCGACGGGTTTAAATAACTGAATTTATTAGCACGGGAGAAAATGACGAGAATTTCTGCATCATGGTGTATTTCAATGTCAAACTGTTGATCAGATAAGCAACTCGGTGGCACCACGGGGGGTCCCTCAGTGCCCCCCCCCCGCCACGCCGAAATGTAATTACTGCAGATTAGGTCATCATCACTTTCTTTCCTTCCTTGCTGCAGTTGTATGCGACCTTACAGGTGAATGACCTCGTATAGAATCATTGGACGATTGAAAGGTTTGAATGTTGACGTTGGATGATGATGAACAGTCAAATTATTCGAAATTTGATTCAAACCTTCTACCCCCATTGAACATAATCGCAAAACTAACATCTGAACAAATTCATCGCAACTTGTGCCAATACGTTCAAGTTTTACTCACGCCATTGGATCCAATAAGCCATTTTGAGATATGGCGGACACATTACTATAACACCGTTTGGTTTGGGTAAATTTGTCTGTATACACCCAAATCCTACAGTGCACTCCTATAGTGTCCACCATATCTCAAAAAGGCTAATGGGTTTACTCTTGTGCTAAACGCCGATGATTTAAATTCGACAAAAGGAAGACGTTTAGCGCAAACTTTTGATTAAAAGTTCGACACTGCAGTGCAACGCGGCAGTGTCGAACTTTTAATCAAAAGTTTGCGCTAAACTTTCTCCTTTTGTCGAATTTAAATGGTAATGACTCTGAAAATTAATGGCAATAAAAACTTACTTGGTAAGAAGTATACAGCAGCTTTGGATGAATAATGCATTTTGAGAATCTTTTCACTTCGAAATACTGCGGAAATGAGAAAAGATATCTCTTTTTATCCCCAAAATTTTGAATCTGAGAAGCGTTACTGACAGTAACGTTTCCCTGAGTGTGTTTTCCAATTGCAGATTATTCTTCCTGCGTGGACACAACCGCTCCAGATTTTCGGCAATATCTCAAAAACACTACCACCTTTTGAAATTAAAATTTCACAGGTTAGATTTATGGTTTATATCTACAACTATAGGATTGAAACAAACAGTGAATTCCAATTACCAAACGTATACAATCCCTTTAATTAAACCGTGCTCGTTCAAACTATTCGCATCCAGACATTATACTTGCCAATGCTATGAGAAAAGATTACAAGTCCACATGGGTTGCATCTAATAAAAATCGGGTTTCTGAAAAGATTTCGAAAAGTTCGTGTGTTTTTATTAATTTACATATTTTTTATTTTATTTTTTATAGTATTGTTTAGCAGTGCTTGGAAGGACGTGTAGCTGGTCGTGCTGGCAGAGAAAGACCGAAAGCTAGGTGGATCGACAACATTCGTGGACTTCAAAGAAGTATAGTCTGCATGAGCTGAGGATGACCGCGATGAACAGGGATGCTTGGAGGGAGTTTATTCCTCGTACCACCACGGGACGGCTGACGCCCTAATGGACTAAACAGAGAAAGAAAGAGACCGTTTATTTTAACAACATAGCCTAACGTTTCTAAGCCTACACAGTTGGCTTTGGTTTCAATCTTGAAAACGGTTCCAATTGTTTTACTTTTAACAAAATGTTGGGAAATGAAGGTTCGATGGCAGGGGCAGGGTTTAAGCCAACACCGCCCCCCCGCTCCAGAATGAGGAATTAGGGTTTGTTTTTCCGCCTTCGCATCCAGATGTACCCCTGCAAAGCGAGAGAGAGAGAGAAACAACCCAATCTAGGTTTCCAACAACGTTGGATCATTCTACCTCCATGATTGGATTGAAGACGAGACGAGGATGATAATCTGAAAAACTCCACTAAGAAGGTGGAGACCTCTTCTTTTCCTTAAAAGCATGGGAGACGCCAAACCCTCCTTCAGCCCAGCGTTCCAAAAAATACCTTTGGCCACTTTGTAAAAATTGGTATCCTGAAGTTTAAAAAACCCCGAGTTTAACCCTCTATAGTTTGCAAAGCTGCTATGCTACATTGAAGGACCTTTCAAAGTTGGTAATACTTTCTAAGTGAGCCTTTAGTTCAAAACACAGCACCCCCACCCCACCCAACCGAATCGGTCATCGTGATCTATCAACGGATCATTTTTCACTCTCGAAATTAGAAGTTGTCTGCTAGTCCAATAATGATCACGATTTACAAGCTCTAAGGTCAGGCCAGGGGTCCGGGGGCGCCATGACTTCTCTATCAGTCACTCAACCTCTCCGGTCACCACCCGGGGAGAACCTCACCCCCCTTAATCAATCCTTTCCGATCCTCATCAAGCATTAGGTCATGCGTTGACAGACCCTGTCAGCGAACCCCCCGATGTGATTAGCCAACCAAGTACAAGACAGAACTAACGTCAGAGTTCTCTTAACTTTTTTCCCCTCACTTTTAAAAACCCTGGACAAAAAACCGCCAACAACAACCTGTAATTCTCTTATCGTATACCGAAGTTTTGATCTTGGGATAAATACTATCTGTTATCAATTAAATAAAGAAGGGCCGATCGCAAGACTCTGAACAGAATCCTCTCTCGTGGGCTATGCTGCTTCAAATTGAAAGTTTCAAACCAGTTACCCTTTTTTCAGACAACATATCAAAAAGTTTGTAATCACGTTCGTTGTCAATTCCACCCAATATAAATGCTAATTGATAACTGACGCCAGTTTGCCAACCATTAGATTTGCACACGAAAACAATAAAATTCCGATACGCCGGTGACAACAAAATACCGTTTTTACCGGATAAAGTAAATGAAAGGAAAGTGTACTTTGTAAAATTCATTTTGCGACCGAGCAGTAAATACGATCCGGGACGGTTTGCGGCGCTCTGGCGAAGCGAGACCGACGGAGGATTGAAGGGTGGAGCCTCGGCAGAGCTGACTCGTCGTCGTCACCATCAATCCCGGCTCCCAAACAAACAACAGTCATTATCGGATTAGTCGGGCGGCAGACAGACAGTTAAAAAGCAATTAACCAAGCTCCCGAAACGAGAGATTTGTTGTCGAAAAGACAATGATGCAGAACTTTTTGGCGTCTGCAAAATAATGTATGTCTTCGTCGTTTTGATGTTATTATTATTATTAATATGACAAAATAAAATAATTGCGGGGGCAAAAAGGCAGAGCCCCGTGTGTGAAAGGGGGTATCCACCGTTGAAGTTCTTGGAATTCAAACTTTGAAAGATACAGCTTTTCTCATAATTATATGTAGGATGATACATCACACAAAAACAAAACAAAACATAAGACATAAGCGCAAATAAAGCCGATATTTTTAGAGTAAAAAAACCCTCAAAACATACAAAACCACTTCCCCTCAACAACCCCCCAAATAACCCCAAACAAACACCAAAAACACACACACACACACGCACACACACACCAAAGAAAAAACAACACAAACAAATTATATATAATTGATATTTCGTTCATGAAATTTAGTACTACAGTGATTATCAGCTACAGTTACATCGAAAACGTATCGAAACATAATTATTCGTTATGCCTTGACGTCACCAATTCGTCATCTAAGAGGTAAAACGTCGATACAACAAAAAGCAATGGAAACGCACAGCTAGCTATACGGAACTTGGAGTTATTAGAGTTTGAAAGGGATTGTAAACGTTTGGTAATTGGAACCCACTGTTATAGTTGTAGATACATACCATAAAACTAACCTTTGAAAATTTCATTTCAAAAGGTGGTAGGTAGCGTTTTTGAGAAGTTGCCGAAAATCTGGAGTGGTTATATCCACGCAGGAAGAATAATCTGCTATTGGAATACACAATCTGAGAAGCGTGTAACGCTTCTCAGATTCAAATTTTGGGGGATAAAAAGTGATATCTTTTTCCATAACTGCAGTACTTCGAAGTGAAAAGTTTCTCAAAAGGCATTATCCACTGTCCTAAGCTGCTTTACTTCTTACCAAGTAAGTTTGTATTGCCATTAATGTTCAGAGTCATCACCGAACGTATATACACAGACCCTTTGCGCTTGGTGGCGGTCGTGTGGGAAGGGGACATGATTTGTAATTCTCACGCAAAGCTGGTTTGATTTGAGTCTTAATTTGAGTTGCTCTTATGCGCACTTTAAACAAACAAAAAAACAAACAAACAAACAAACAAACAAACAAACGATGTCAAAACTTGGAACCAATATTTTCCGCTGCCTTCCTACGGACGTAAAAACACCTGTTGTAATGACGTTTTCATGTGTTTCATTTAAGACAAGTTTCTTCAATACTGGCGGACTGGAATACATTAACTTTAAAAATTAAATCATAGGCCTACTTTACCATCGCTGTGAAGTAGGCCTCCTATACATGTTACATGTCGTTGTAAATCACACTTTTATGTGGGGCAGATATAAGAGCAAATATTTTGGGAAATTAAAAGATTAATTTTGTACTTTACAACTTTTTAACATCTTTGAAAAGTTTGATTGTTTTTGGAAGAGGACTTTTTGTTCCAAACGAAACCATTTGAACTATTGCATTTTTAGAGAAAGAGGTAGGGCCTAATTTATTCACACCAAAATTTGAATATGGGAAAGGCAACAAGGGTGTTTTTTGTCTTTCATTATTTTCTTGCAATTTTGATGACCAATTGAGCCCAAATTTTCACAGGCTTGTTATTTTATACATGTGTTGGGATACACCAAGTGAGGGTTTTTGACAATTACCAAAAGTATACCCTGCCTTTAATTCCGAAGTTATTGTTTTTATTATATATACAAAATTGAGTAAAAACTATACGCATCGACCTTTGAGCTCGACATTGCCGCCGTGATTGGGGAGTCTTTTCCCCGGGTGAAAGCTCACGAACACCACGCTGCTCAGCGGCTCTTGACATTAAGTAAACGGTGAAATCATCTGCCCTTTCCGGATTGTAGAAAAATCGTGAACCTCAGAATAGAGAAATGACAAAGGTTTGTTATACCGAGGGGAGAAAAGTTGTAGTAAAACATTAACTGTGAGACGTGTTTGTCTCCGGCAAGCGGGAACGATTTTTTAAAGCGAATATTAATAAAGAGAGAGTTTGTACGGATTGACGATGATCATACTTGAGATTTTGTTTTAAGGCAAATTTTGCCCAATTTGTGTTGTAGATTCAGGGGGCGTGTCACTAATACTTATTTGGAGAATTGTTACGAGCCCCATTCTTACTATACCCCATTCTTGCTTACCCTTGAAGTAGTTGCGGAGAAACCAATATAATGGTAAGTTCTGACCTCAACCTCATGCCTAAACCAAACCTCAACTCGAAAAGCCTGATGTACTAACTTAATGATGAGGCAGTTTGGCTAGAGTGCGGCCCAAATCCGTCCATTTCCTCATCTCCTATCACTCACTCCAAACCAAAGTTGATTGGACTTAAAGGGATTGTACACGTTTGGTAATTAGAACCCACTGTTTGTTTCAATCCTATAGTTGTATAGATATATACCATAAAACTAACCTGTGAAAATTTCATTTGAAAAGGTGGTAGCGTTTTTGAAATATTGCCGAAAATCTGGAGCGGTTATGTCCACGCAGGAAGAATAATCTGTGCGATTGGAATACACAATCTGAGAAACGCTACTGTCAGTAAATGAAAAGTTTCTCAAAATGCATTATATTATCCAAAGCTGCTGTACTTCTTACCAAGTATGTTTTTACTGCCATATTTTTCAGTGTCATTACCGAACGTATACAGACCCTCTAATAGATAAGAATGCCCGACCCTGTGATAAGCAATGGTTTTTTTGACCTGCCGGCCCAAATCTTTCTAAATCATTCACTTTGGCAATTGGATATTTAGGGGCTGTACAATGGTTCTAAAGTACACCATTTTGAGGTTGCAATATTAGGGCTACAGTGTTCGTACAGTGGACATAGAGAGAAGTGGATGATCATGCGGAACGCTAATGGTGCAGTAATTCTTGCGGAACCATTACCGTCCGTATCACAGACACATCTATCACTCAGATTTCTGATCCCACATTGGTTCCACATCATTTGTCCTTGCCCATGATGTCGGGAACAACCTGCAGATCGATTTGGTCAACGGCCCCGTCAGAGGACTCTGGTCTTTTTTGGGTCAAGATGTTAACGCCCTTTCTCTCTTCAAAGCATTCCCCCGAGCTGTGAACTCCAGTCAGAAATACACGCAAAGCAAACAGAAAATCTGTTCTGCAAATTCCTTACGCTGCAATTTCAAAACAACACTCAAGAAAATCACACTTTGGAAACAAACTGTCTGAAATTCCAACACCTCAACAGATGTGTATAAAGGCCTAAAGAATTTATTTCTCTGTTGATAATGTCCAGCCATTCAAATCGTGATTACGTTGCTTCTGTCTAAGTTGTGATATCCACGACGGTGTTGTAGTCAAGTACTTTTCAGTCGAGCTTGAAGTACTGCCGACTAGGGTGGCCAATGTGGTCAAGGTGTGCTTGTTATGATAACTATCTTCATAAATACATCAAAAGACAGCTTCACTTGTACTTTTTCCACAGCTTTATTCCTGTTTCCCTTGCATTAAACGCACGTAGTATTTTGACAACGAGTACAGTCGAGTATCGAGTATGGACTTCGAGGGGGAGCATTTTGCTAGCCGAGTACGAGTACCAGTAGGCCCCCTACTGTCGAAACGGTACTTGAGTAGTACCGCACTCGAGTACAGGTAACGAATATTACAACCCTGGTGATATAATGTCCCTTTTATTGGAGACGGTATAGACGATCGCTGTTCGATAATTTTTTCATAACCTTACAACTTTTGGGATTCGATAGTCAAATCCACCTTAAAAACATTTGAAGGCGCCATATAAATTGGTCAATCATTCAAACAGCTTATCTAGTTGAAGAATAATTTAAGAGCTTTGAAAAGTCCGTAGAATAAAGCTATTATGTATTCATGTTTTACGACCAACATCGATCACAATCTTCCATTTTAAAGGCCCTGTACACTATTGGTAAGATCGAAAATCACAAATGTTCACAGATTCACACATAACTTACATGATTTAAAGTAAGTAATGGTAGAAAGGGTTCCTTAAAAAAGTTTCTGCCCAAAATACTATCGTTTCACGCGTGATAAAAACTCGATGTTTGAAAAAACAGAAAACACATAAGGTCTCTTTTCACTATTTTCTCGTTACCTCGATGACCAATTGAGCTCAAACTTTCACAGGTTTGTTTGTTCATGCATATGTTGAATCACACAAAATGTGGACACTGATTTTGAGCTGTTACCAAAAGTGTACAATACCTCTAAGCTTTGCCATTTTATTTGTGCAATGCAAACCATAGATGCCTACCACAGCCATTTCAACATAAGGATCTGTACACCATTTTGATATCAGTCAAATTAAGTGGAATTTTCCGAGCTGGCAAACCAGCCATCGAGGAGGGTATATCGCTATAAATATGACAATGTTAAGAAAACACATGTTCATTATTTTTTATCTTGGCCTAACCACACAAACACGGTTTCCCTTTGTGAACATAGTTTCAGTTTTATATGTAACAAAGAAGGGACAAAAAAGGGAAGATAACAATATTGAACTCCCCACATTTGATTCCGATCCGAACCAACACATGGTCCATGGATGGTGGTGAAGCTACACCGAGCCAACTGGGCGAGGTAGCCGGGCGCCTCCCGGCACCCGATCACTAAACGACACCGGAACCGCTTGTTTGGTTTCCTCTACCATTTTCCGATATTGTTTTATTTCGCTTTTTTTTACAGAAATATCACATGAATTTCTTTAGATGAAGGTCCGTATGTCCCGTCCTCAAACACCAGTACCGCCGGGTTGGCGCTTGAATCCTGGCGGCTGATGACGTCACCATGACTGCTGCAGCCAAACATGTGTGATGAATGTGTCTGTACAATTTGACGAATGTTTCATGTGTGATATCTAAACAATCAACCATACTCTCTATGAAGACATTTTTATCCAGTTCAGCCAGCAATTCTTTACGAATGATATCGTGGACCATTTTCATAGAACAGTCGTCTTGATGTCCCCCAATTCAAACCAATGTGGTTAAACCGAGTTTGGTCTGCGGAATAGACTGACCCTTTCTGGTATAATGATAATTGTTATACGTTATGGTTGCACATAGGGGACATGACCAATATGGCGACTGATGGCGGTTGTATGGTGAAAGGTCTATAGGGTGCACCCCACTAAATAAGGAGAAAACAGAGCGTCGAGTTCATTAATTTTTTGTAGGCCCTCAAAATATTCTATATTAGACAGATTTGAGAGTCCCAAAAAGGAGTTTCAGTGTAAAAATGTTGCCCAATTGTGAACTGGGGGTTGTTGACTTCCAGCTGGATGTATTTTAGATGACATAGGCCCTTAAAAAAATGGTCCTATTTGCAGAGAGGTGTAGGGACATTTTTCAAGATTGATGCTCGGACGTTTGGAAAATTACACTGGTGTCGGGATGTTTTTATTTGGAGGGGGAATAACTCGACGGGCCCAGGGACTCCCCATATCAAATTGAGCAGAAAATAAAAGTTCAAGAGTCAATTAATAATTGTCCCTTTACTGTAAAAAGCTGTGAGACTTGTAGGTATTTTTCGTGTATTTTTGAATATTTAGCATTTTGCACTGTATGCTATTTTTTTTTTGGGGGGGGGGGGTGCACCCCTACTGGTCTGCATGCCTATGCTTGGCTCGTCGTTTTCTAAAAGACGGGATGAAAAACCGCCCTGATTTCAAAAGTAATTTGGCGCCAAAGACTCCCTCGTTAAAGAAAATACAAAATTCATACTTCACATGCGTTGACATAAAAATCAACAAATCCAATTGCCTATTGGGCAAACGTTTATTAGCATTGAATATTGGTGTCCCACCCCTCCCATAAAAAAAATAAAAATAAAAATAAAATAAGTAAGTAAACAAATAAAAAAAAAATTAATAAAAAAAAAATAACAAAATAAAAATAAAATAAAAAATAAAATAAAAAAATAAATAAAACAAAAATACAAATTTAAAACGAATGAATACATACAGAAATAAATAAATGAAACAAAATATAAATAAACGAATAAATAATTTAATGAACCTTAACATTTGAGAACAAACATTTTCCTTAAAAGATGAAAACCCCTTCGCAAAGTATTTTCCTTGTCACATTCTTACATCTAATTGATGAGTTCGATATTAATACATGTGGAACTAAACAAAAGTGATGCCTCATATAATTTAATTTCTCTAGCCTTTAAACTGGATATTAACACGAAAAATAACACATTTTTTTTAACAACATAAATGCCATACCTGTTAAATAAACATTAGTAATAATAGGTCTGATAAAAATTAATACAAAAAAGTTGTCTGGGATGAATTTCTTCGCTCCATCGATTATTTTATCAAATGTACTGGCTATTTTTATATTTTTATTTTAATGTTTCCTGGTATTACAACCATGAAATCCTTGAACAATTTTAGCGAGGTGAAAGCGATTCATGCATGAATCGTTTCTCAGATTCAAATGTTTTGTGATGAAACATTATCCAAACCATATTACTTCGAAGGGAATTCTTTCTCAATAAAGTTTATACTATTAACAGCTGCAGTGCTTCTGTCCTTGCTCTCACCAAGTAAGTTTTTATGGCCATTAATGTTGGAGTATTTACCAATCTATTATGACCCTACCTTTAAAGGTATCGTACACGTTTGGTAATGACTCTAAAAACTTACTTGGTAACAAGCAACGGAGAGCTGTTGGTAGTATAAAACATTGTAGGAAACGACTCCCTCTGAAGTAAAGTAGTTTTTGAGAAAGAGGTAATTTCTCACTAAAATAATAAAAAACTTCTTGCAAGAAGTTTTTATTCCTATCTGAAAGCACACAAATTTGTACAACAAGGGTGTTTTTTCTTTCATCATTTTCTTGCAACTTCGATGACCAATTGAGTCCAAATTTTCACAGGCTTGTTATTTTATGCATATGTTGGGATACACCAAGTGAGAACACTGGTCTTTGACAATTTCCAAACGTGTTCAGTGCCTTTAAACAATACGAAAACCACATCTTTAAAAATTATACCGTGGTTTCCGTGTAACACACTCAGACACATCGTATTTAATACACATGCTTAATATTAATTGCTGGCACCCACTATAATTATAAAGTAGACTCTCAGTCGTCACGTTACGATTCAGAGACATAAATGATCTGCAAACGGCGCAAACAATCCAGATGTTAACAAATAAATAAATCAATCTTCTCGGATAATGATCGGTTGCTTTGCATGTGTTGATGAAAACAACATTATACGTGTTTTGACGTTGTGGCAACATAAACATTGTACCCTTTGCTCTGTGTTTGTACTAAACTCCAAACTCAAGCCAGCTCCGAGTTTGCGTTGATGCAGCCACCGGTACTCCCTCTGTCCGCTCGTAGACGGTTTACTTTGAAAACTTAGAGGGAGGAAATAAATGTGCTCTCCCAAAAGCAATTGATATAAATATTCGTTTTACCTCTAATCACTAGTTACTGGCTCCCCAGCATGCCAACAAGTTTGATTGGCGGGGGAGGGGTTGGAAACCTCAGAACCTAGCGCAGGCTGTCAACCTGGAAGCCTTCTACAAAGAACAGATTGCTCCTTTTTATTAGAGGGTTAGATCTGGGTAGGTCTGTATGTCCGTACAATTGTGTGCACGAAGTGTATGAGTGAATATATTATTTGTCAGCCCCTCAAAAACAAAACAAAAACTACACGACTCTGGCACCTGATCCCCCTCTTATACATGAGGAATGGTTAAATCTAGGACATCAACGACTTTGACTCCCCCAGGGCTTTGCACTATGGAGAAAACAGTGAAATAAATAACATTATGCCATTACTTAGTGTTGCCAGCGCTCACTTAATGGTTCGCATGTACGGAATTCAAACACGACCAGCAAACTAGTTTTAAAACTGTTAAAACCAGAATGTGGAAACTTTACTTCATAGTATTACAGGCACGGCGGCACCAGGAAGAAATATTCATGTTGTAATGCTAGTTGAACTATAGGGCATATGTTCTGGAAAAGCCAAATCTTAAAGCAGAGAACAGAGAATTATAAAACAGAAAATAGAAAACCGGTAAATGTTTTATATACTAAGTAATCACTGCGAACGTTTTTCTCTTGTCTTGCCTGTTTAATTCACAATTTTTACTATTTCTAAATCGACTTTATAATCAAATTTTATAAGCATGCTTTAAAAGACGAAGTCCTCTAAAAACTGTTTTGTTTTTACCCCACAATAAATCGGGATGGCAGGCTCACGGACGTTAGTTTTAAAGATAACTGTATTTCTAGAACCGTACGTAAGAACTAAATAGATGTCTAATATTAAATTATTCATGTTCCTTAACTCTGTTTGATTAGTGAAAAGTACAACCTAAAGTCAACTTTATTTAGAAGGTCATTAATTCGCCTAATATAAATACAGTCAGCAGAGTGCTCAGACATACGTGATTAGACAAACACTGCGCACAAACTGTCTCAGCTCTGCCTGTATCCACCGACCGGGGGGTGATCTGCACTTTGGAATAAAACAAAAATGAAATATTGGCAGCTATTTATTTATGACTCCTAGTGCGATGGGTTTGGAACCGAGGTAGTAAAACATCCCACCGTGTTTACATGTCCGCTTGCAGTTGTTGAATTTTAACCGAGGTGGGACCGGAACATTTCTCTTATGCAATTGAAACATTGGAATTATATAAATTCAACCTCGTGGTCTTAAATCAAACGTTTTAGGTGTCATTGGTGTGTATACTGTCATAGGGATGTATTTAAATAACACACAAAGGGATTCACTGAACAAAACAAAGTGTGATAAACAAGATAGTTGTAATAAATACGCGGAGGAATATTCAGTGGCATAACCAGATATTTTCATGGGGGGAAGCGATGGGGGGGGGGGCAAGCAGGGGGGGGGGGGCAAATACGTTATCATTTTCTTTATTCTCTTTATTTTTCTTTGTCTTTTTTTATTGTCTTTTTTTTCCGGGGGGAGAGTTGTTTGTTTATCTGCTTTTGTTGTGTGTGTTTTTTGTTTTCGTTAATGTTGTTTGTTAGGGTGTTTTTTGATGTTGTTGTTGTTGTTGTTGTTGGTTTCTGTTTTTGGGGGGTGGCTAATGTATCGAACTATTCACTTTCTGCAATTGTTTTGATCTCATGGGGGAGGACAAGGGTTTTGAGTGGGTGTGTGTTTTTTTTCTTTTTTTTGGGGGGGGGGGGCGGGCTCCCGCACCCTTCCCCATCTGGTTACGCCACTAGTAATAATTATTGCATATTGCGGTTTCTGATACGGTCGTTGGCAGAAAGGTTGCGACCCTTCTTTCTGTTTCTTTCCAAAAATAAACCGGAACGACCAAATCGAATCCTTTATGAGTCATCACGAACTTGACAAAACAATTGTCCCGCCCAACCTGATATTACAATCAGTGACGGTTTGTGAAATTCCGGAGTGTAACAGGGATGATTCTTCCAGAAACCATGAGGGGAAAAGTCACATCATTTTGGCTTCTTCTAATACTAATATCAGACATGGGTCTGACAAATCCTTTCAGCGGTGAAATTGTGAAGGTTCATGAGGCCCCTTTCTTCCGAAAACCTTGGAAGCGAATCGACACTTAACTCTTCCACAATAACAAATTATTCAACAATTTTGCCGTCTGTTCAAAAGGAAACACTTACTGATGGACGCTTTATGTTATAGATTTCACTGATGGTAAAGCATTTTTTTCCAGCTAAAAAAAAAGACGATTGAAACATCGTTGTTTAGAGTACGGAAATGACTCTCGACTGCTCATTGGCACGGGATAGCATTGAGAAACAAACGACCAGTCTGATTGGTTGGACGCATTGCTCTACTTTGCATATAGCTGCAAGAAAACGCGCGTGAATGGTCAATACTCTAATGCATACAAAAAGGACAACCGGCCGTTTTGATTGGTTGAATTAGAGGGCCTCCTTTGTATTGTGATGTATAGAGCTGTATTAGAAGCCATTTTGTGTACAAAAAACCCCCACCGAATTGGCGAAAACAGTGTGCCAGACTAGTCTGCCCATTGGGTTGTGCTGCATTTGGACCGAAAATGGCGTACAGCAACCACGTGACCGAAGAAAACTGGTCCCCCCCATGTCGCAACTCTCTCAATACACAGCTCTGTGTGATGTAATTAAGTTAGAAAACATAGCAGTATCAAGCAAACGCTTGTACGACGAGCTGCCGGAATTACGGGTCTTGTGCAAGATCCGTGTTTGGTGCGTCAGTTTTAATTGGTTTGAAGAAAGTCATTCGTGGATAATGTAAAAATTTTTACTCGCATTGACCAGTGTTCCTATGTATAAGCACCCCCCCCCAATCATAACCAAAATGGCGCATCAGTGGTGAATGAACAGCGAGGATCAACACAAATCTAAATGAATGACTTTGTGGATTTTTTATTAAACATCCAGATTGCTCAGTAAGTCCACAAATGCCCGCCATAAACAACAAAAGTGGCCGTTAAAAGATTGCCTAAAAAGTGTATGTTCCCATTATAACACAATGGTTCTTCCGCATACAGCTGAAAGTGATCGAACAATAGTCAGAGCCCGAACACATCACTAAACATTACTTAGTCTTGGTTTAATTGATGTCTATTATTTTATGGACTTCTTGCTTCGACATCATTTTAATACCGACAGGGTGTTTATTTTGTATTCAATTAATCTTTCGTTCTGTGCCCCCATCCAAGTTTCAAACTTGATCATGCCCACAGCTCTCACGATACCGTGTGCAGTGTTGATCAGATTGTGCGCACTCACCATTTCGTAGAATTAGAAAGCCATGCGTACCGTAGAAAATCACCTTGCGTCAGCAGTTGAAGACTATGAATAAATAAGCCGCGATAAGTCAACGACCGCGTCGATTGGTTGAATGTTTGGGCCCCACTTTGCATAATTCCCAATTGAACGAATGTGATTGGTCAACGATTGCAAACGTTAACGCAGTGCCTCATCGACCGCTTTGCACATATTAGGCGTCAAACAATATCTTTCGAAGAGAAAAACATGTTTTTTATCAGTGAAACAATGAAAATGCACTTCTCAAAGATTTGTTAAAGCTCTTTTCTTTAAAGCCGTACAGTATAATCGGGCCCCCTCTTAACTGAAATCCATCAGCAAACTATTAAATTCTCAAATAAAGCTTTTTACACGCCAAAGTGTCTGCCTGATGTCGGTGTCTCGACTCACCAATCTGCGAAATCGTCTGGAGAAGTTAACGTATCAGTCAACACAGCGACTGATAAACGACTAATCTATTTACTATGAACCAATGTAATCTGAGTTTAATTTCGTGTGTACGGTCCTACCACTCAGGATTCTTGTCTGTTTAAAGAATCGCTGACGCTTTATTATTTATTTTCAAGCTTACCTATTATCTCATGTATTCTTCAATTTGTATCGGTTTTTTTTCTTCTTCTTCTCTCTCTTCTCTTCGACTGATGTAAGCGTCAGACTGGCAAGCGTCATGGCCTGGCCGTAAGTGTCGCGGGAGGTTACGGCGCGAGTTAACCGAGGACAGATCCGTGACTTCGTGGTGCCAGGCATCGCTAAGGCCGGTCATTACCACCGCTTGACCACTCAGTACGCGAAGTGGGCTAATTGGGTCCGTGTTGCCAGGTACGGTAAGATGACCAGCCTGGAGTTCGGTGATAGTTGAGTTGATGGTTGAAGTCAAAGCCCGAATGCCCTAGGAGCAGAAGATATGTAGCCAAAATGGTCAAAGTACCTTCCTAAGTGGTCAACTATTGTTGGGGTGGACGGCTGTGTACAATGCGCTACATTAACCCGTGTAGTTAGTGTCTACACTATTGGATTGATGGGATCCGGGTATAGCTTGGGTCGGTGCATTATCCATGAACCAATACGTCAATATATACAACCTGATTATTGAAGAATAATTGTTTCCACTTCATTTATGAGGTGAACAAATAAATAAATACATAAATGTAATGCAGCACAGTCCCTATACATCGTTAAATAAAATCTTTAAAAAAATCGATACATACATACATACATAAATAAATAAATAAATAAAAAAATACATAAATAAATCGAATAATTATATAAATAAGTAAATAAATAAATAAATACATACATAAATGGAATAAATAAATAAATATGTAAATGAATACAAAATAAATAAAAAAATAAGTAAATAATAGATTAATAATTAAATTAGTAATTTAATAAATAGATGAATATAACACAAAAATAAATATATATATAAAAAATAAAAAATAAAAATCCAGAAACACATGGCGCATTGAACATAATCAGATCGGCTGTTATTCATTTCAGATTTTCGTAACAGAATACCACTTGGCTTTGACTTGACCCTCGTCTCAGAGTGAAGCCAGCGCCACTCCATCGATGACGGTAATTACATCAGGGTCAATCTTACAGTTTTTTTTAAACACACAATCATCCCTATCTATTGTATACCAATTTCTCGCCATGCAGCCATCGGCGATAAAACGCTTGTTAATCAGTGATTAGACGTCGATTAACGCGTGACGGAGCGCCACAGTGATGGTGACCATCGCACAGTGAGACGCGCCAACGGGTAGGCCGAAACCAGACGCCCTGGCGAGACTTTGGCGGGAAAAGCCGTCGTGAAAGAAAAGAAGAAGAAGTCTTATCACATATTCCGTGCACGTGTTTGTGTTTTAATTGGTTGAACGTCTCTGCCGATAGGTCAAACAAAATGGCCAGATTTGAAAATGATTAATAATTGAATATAACGATGACTCGCACACGCGTCCATAACACCACATCGGGATCAGTGCACAAGAATGCAAGAAGCGATCACTTTAGTTCATTATTACAAAATACTAATAATAATACATACTTTATATTAATCTCAAAAAGCTAGGCAAAGCTTACAACACATGACGTCATTAAAGTAGGGCGCCTTCGGCTCGAGGTCAAAAGAGGGATGCTCATTGGCCCATCCTGTGCGCCATGCGCACATTGCAGCGCGTTTCCATTGTTTCATCATCATGGTATGTACATCATTGTTTCAAGCGAAACTTAATAAAGTCTCACTGTGGAGAAAGGACCACACCCCAAACCCGCAGTTTTCAATAAACACACCAGTGAAAACCAACCTGTTGAATTCGGTGGAGACGTACCATGCAGGGAAAGCAACGAACAACTGTGTTTGTTTGTGATGGATTAACACGTTAATACAGGACTTAAATTAATCAAAATAATTTGTGGGGTTTTCAAAATGCTGTTTTCTGGACTTCGACAATATCTAAGAGAAAAACAATCTTCAGGATCGGTACTGGTTTAAAATTGTAATAATTAGTGAGCTTCCATATTGGATTTATTTCTCGATAATTTCCACTTTTGTATTCTTTGAACGTGAACGAGGAAAAACAAATCTTTAGGATTGGTACTGGTTTAACATTGTATAACCAGTGAGTTTCCATAATGGATTTTTTTCTCGATAGTTTCCACTTTTGTATTCTTTGAAAGTGAACGAGAAAAAAAATCTTCAGGATTGGTACTGGTTTAAACTTGTTTAACCAGTAAGCTTCCATATTGGATTTATTTCTCAATAATTTTCACTTTTGTATTCTTTGAACGTGAACGTTTATTCACCGTATAAGAGTGGGGATTTATCGTCATTTTGTTGCCTGCGTTAAACCACTGCCTCGACAGTCTCCCAAACTTCAGAAGATTTACTCAACTTAAACATATTTTTTACGTGAGGGCAAATACATTTTAAGAAAGTGACCATCAATTTGTGTAAACCATCGGAGACTGTCAAATTGAAGAGGTGACGAGCCTCCGGCGGCAGTAAACACGCGCGCCATCCGACCTATAGAATTGGGGCGTCCGTCAACGGGGGCGGATATAACGGGCATGGAACCCGTGGCACCAGTGGCTTGCAGGGGGGCGCGCTCGGCGCGGTATACGGGTAGACGTAGCTCCATTATCGCACTCTCACGTCAAGTACCTGATTATCCGGTCTGTTGAGGACTTGCAAAGCGTCAAGTGTGTGTGTTTTCCCCTGCTGAGCGTTGTATTGTTTTACGACAGGCGTAGAGAGTTCTCAGGATTTTTTCCTGATTTCAGAATTTTCTCAAAAACTCTTTTAGCTTTCAAATTTTCTTGAAAGAAGTAAGGCGGTGGCCAAAGGGAAAAAGAAAGTCCACATTGTGTCCAAATCTGTAGTTTCGTCTTTCTGGTGATGCACAGAGTTTGTAAACCTCATGAATTTGTAACATCTGGGAACTTCCGGGTCTAGATTAAGGGGGTATACACAAGCTCGCAAGCCATTATTAATCTTCAGGAATTTTCCACATTTGTCAAATCTCGTCCCTGTTACGAGGGATTTCGAATGTTTTTGGTGAGGTTTGGATTTGTTTTCGATTGCGCCAATAATTCACCTCCGTCCGAGTCAATAACGCAAACCTTCGATTGTGAGTTCCATTAGGGCCTAATAGTGGAGGGTCAGGTTTTCGAACAAAGTTTCGTCCGAAAAGGCGTCCACGAGAATCCCGTCAAGCGCTGTCCACTGTTTCTGAAATCTAAGGCCCTTTTCGAAACCCCGGCTTGGGCTTAGGCTTTGGCTCCGTCAGTAATTTTGATAAACGTACACCTTTGGTACGGGACTTCAAAATATGCGGACAGTGCCAAAAGCCTGAGCCGGGCCTAAGACCTGTTTTCGAAAACGGCCTACCATGGACTCCAATCGTATACCACCAATAGCTCGGTGAATTTTTAACAAAATAAGCACCTGAAGCTGCTGGCTTTAATAAAACGAACATTTTGAACAGTGTAGAGAGGATAGATACCAGGAATAAGTATCAAAGTCATCGTACACGTTTGGTAATGACTCAAAACAAATATATTAGCATAAAAACTGACTTGGTAACAAGCAACGGAGAGCTGTTGATAGTATAAAACATTGTAGGAAACGACTCCCTCTGAAGTAACGTAGTTTTTGAGAAAAAAAGGTAATTTCTCACTAAAGTAATAAAAACTTCTTGCGAGAAGTTTTTAATATTTCTATCTGAAAGCACACAAATTTGTATAAGGGTGTTTTTTCTTTCATCATTTTCTTGCAACTTCGATGACCAATTGAGCCCAAATTTTTCACAGGCTTGTTATTTTATGCATATGTTGGGATACACCAAGTGAGAACACTGGTCTTTGACAATTACCAATCGTGTTCAGCGCCTGTAAACTTAAAAAGCCATATAAAGGACGCTGAAAACCACAGGGGTGAGATTTGACGAAATGTGGAAAATCCTTGACAAGTGGCTTGCGAGCCTGTCAACCCCCTTATAACTATAGACCCAGAACCTCCCAGATGTTAAAATTCAGGTTTTACAGACACATGTGCGTTACCAAAAATACAAAACTCATACATGTTTGAACACAATGTGGACTATTTCTTTCTCATTTTGGCCACTGCTTTATTTCTTTTCAAGAAACCTGAAAGCTCAAAGATTTTTTTTTTGAAAATCCCGAAATCAGGAAAATATGCCAGACCTAATAGAAAACAAGCTCGTCAAATTATAAAAGGTTCCAGAAATTCTATTATTATTATTTTGTTTATAATCAGTGATTTGGGAACTCGAGCCGTAGCCTCCAAACACATCCATCAGCACTGGCATTGCTCGGTAAACTGGAAATGGAGCGACTCTTGCATATTAGTCCAGATAAATACCCGTCGTCGTACTCCCCTCTCGTTTTCAATTGTGCCCATTATCCTGTTCTAGATCTCTTGCCGGGAGTTCAGCCTCATTAAAAACATGTACAGTTCCCCGGAAGAAGAAGAGAAAAAAACTCGTGCCGTGGCGGGAGCCGCGAATTTAAGGCTTGTCCAGGGCCGATTGCAAATGACCTTAAAAAATGTATATACACACACATTCCAAGTATTAATCTGCAGTAACCGTTCGTGAAGCAGAACGGGCCCGCGATACTCCGGGCGCCGAAGTGGAGTTAAGGTATTGGAAAATGATTTTTCACAGATATGTTTATCATTTGCATGGCTCAGTACGATCATTAAGTGCGTGGAGAGGCGCCCGCGAGACGCGCACCGAGCAGGGTTGATTATGGACGGCGGGGAGATTCTTGTATTGTTTGCTAGACGAGAGGCGGTAAACTCATGTATGTAAAACGCTTGACTGGTAAACAGAATCAAAGCGATCAGACGGCACGGGGGGGAAACGTCGATAATTTTGGCAAGGGAAAACAAAACAAAATCTCCACTTCACAAAGCCACTTTGCGAAGCGATGCGTAGAGTGCATTAACATTATGACGACGGTGTCTCTGGATTTAGGACATGGAATATTATGTATACATCTAAGAAACCAATGATTAACAATGCGGGGAAAAAAACCGTGAAGTCAATTCAAAAGTATAAACCAGCGCCAAAGACTGTTATGACTGCCGAATGTACACATTGCCCCTCCTATGCAATGTGTGCGGCTCATACAACCTAACCGTGGTAGGGCACCAGTCTCCTATGCACTGCATCGGAGGAGTCCAACCTGGGCTACCCACAACTGTAACATTTATTTAGATGGTTTTTCAAGTACGTTCCTGTTTGATTCAAGAAAGGTCACTCACCCACGGGCCTGTAAGGAAGCAATTACCTCGATAATAACATAACCAGAGTTGCTCTTTGATCGATTAGTATCCGTTTTTCTATTCAAAGGGTCTGTATACGTTTGGTAATGACTCTGAAAATTAATGACAATACAAACTTACTTGGTAAGAAGTACAGCAGCTTTGGATATAGTATTTTACATTTTGAGAAACTTTTCTCTTCGAAGTACTGCAGTTAAGGGAAAAGGTATCACTTTTCTTCCCCCCAAAAAATAATCTGAGAAGCGTTACTGACAGTAACGCTTCTCAGATTGTGTGTTCCAATTGCAGATTAATATTATTCTTCCTGCGTGGACATAAAACCGTTCCAGATTTACGGCAATATCTCAAAAACGCTACCACCTTTTCAAATGAAATTTTGAAATTACCAATAAGTATAAATTTTTATTGCCATTAATTTTCAGAGTCATTACCAAACGTATACACGGACCCTTTAATAAATAATAAATAAAATAAATCAATAATTTGGAAACGGTCTAAACGAGTTGGCTTGCTGAGAAGTAATTCAGCTGCTTTCTGGTGTGATGAATCTGAATCTGAATTTGAATCAGAATTATATTAATAGTTGGCAAGCACCCGTAATGGAATCATCACACCAACTACTTGTAAAAAAAGACAATAAAACCCAATAAAGACATTTCAGTTTTAGACGTGGGAGGAAAACCCCAAAGAGGGAAAACCCAAGCAGTAAGGTAGGGACTGAAAACCCCAAACAGGGAAAACCCAAGCAGTAAGGTAGGGACTGAAAACCCCAAAGAGGGAAAACCCAAGCAATAAGGTAGGGACTGAAAACCCCAAAGAGGGAAAACCCAAGCAATAAGGTAGGGACTGAAAACCCCAAAGAGGGAAAACCCAAGCAGTAAGGTAGGGACTGAAAACCCCAAAGAGGGAAAACCCAAGCAGTAAGGTAGGGATTGAAAACCCCAAAGAGGGAAAACCCAAGCAGTAAGGTAGGGACTGAAAACCCCAAACAGGGAAAACCCAAGCAGTAAGGTAGGGATTGAAAACCCCAAAGAGGGAAAACCCAAGCAGTAAGGTAGGGACTGAAAACCCCAAAGAGGGAAACCCAAGCAGTAAGGTAGGGACTGAAAACCCCAAAGAGGGAAACCCAAGCAGTAAGGTAGGGACTGAAAACCCCAAACAGGGAAAACCCAAGCAGTAAGGTAGGGATTGAAAACCCCAAAGAGGGAAAACCCAAGCAGTAAGGTAGGGACTGAAAACCCCAAAGAGGGAAACCCAAGCAGTAAGGTAGGGACTGAAAACCCCAAACAGGGAAAACCCAAGAAGGGGTGCGTTTTGGCGGCTGTAACCAATAGTTGTTTCTGACGTCATAACCAAACCGGTAACCGAGCTCACAACTCGGTTGTCGTTCAGTCTGAACAGCAGAACCAACGACCAACAACCGAAACAGTTTTTGGTTACCGCCGCCAAAACGCACCCCAGTAAGGTAGGGACTGAAAACACCAAAGAGGGAAAACCCAAGCAGTAAGGTAGGGACTGAAAACCCCAAACAGGGAAAACCCAAGCAGTAAGGTAGGGACTGAAAACCCCAAACAGGGAAAACCCAAGCAGTAAGGTAGGGATTGAAAACCCCAAAGAGGGAAAACCCAAGCAGTAAGGTAGGGATTGAAAACCCCAAAGAGGGAAAACCCAAGCAGTAAGGTAGGGATTGAAAACACCAAAGAGGGAAAACCCAAGCAGTAAGGTAGGGACTGAAAACCCCAAAGAGAGAAAACCCAAGCAGTAAGGTAGGGACTGAAAACCCCAAACAGGGAAAACCCAAGCAGTAAGGTAGGGATTGAAAACCCCAAAGAGGGAAAACCCAAGCAGTAAGGTAGGGACTGAAAACCCCAAAGAGGGAAACCCAAGCAGTAAGGTAGGGACTGAAAACCCCAAAGAGGGAAACCCAAGCAGTAAGGTAGGGACTGAAAACCCCAAACAGGGAAAACCCAAGCAGTAAGGTAGGGATTGAAAACCCCAAAGAGGGAAAACCCAAGCAATAAGGTAGGGACTGAAAACCCCAAAGAGGGAAAACCCAAGCAGTAAGGTAGGGACTGAAAACCCCAAAGAGGGAAAACCCAAGCAGTAAGGTAGGGATTGAAAACACCAAAGAGGGAAAACCCAAGCAGTAAGGTAGGGACTGAAAACCCCAAACAGGGAAAACCCAAGCAGTAAGGTAGGGATTGAAAACCCCAAAGAGGGAAAACCCAAGCAGTAAGGTAGGGACTGAAAACCCCAAAGAGGGAAAACCCAAGCAGTAAGGTAGGGACTGAAAACCCCAAAGAGGGAAAACCCAAGCAGTAAGGTAGGGACTGAAAACCCCAAACAGGGAAAACCCAAGCAGTAAGGTAGGGATTGAAAACCCCAAAGAGGGAAAACCCAAGCAGTAAGGTAGGGACTGAAAACCCCAAAGAGGGAAACCCAAGCAGTAAGGTAGGGACTGAAAACCCCAAACAGGGAAAACCCAAGAAGGGGTGCGTTTTGGCGGCTGTAACCAATAGTTGTTTCTGACGTCATAACCAAACCGGTAACCGAGCTCACAACTCGGTTGTCGTTCAGTCTGAACAGCAGAACCAACGACCAACAACCGAAACAGTTTTTGGTTACCGCCGCCAAAACGCACCCCAGTAAGGTAGGGACTGAAAACACCAAAGAGGGAAAACCCAAGCAGTAAGGTAGGGATTGAAAACCCCAAAGAGGGAAAACCCAAGCAGTAAGGTAGGGATTGAAAACACCAAAGAGGGAAAACCCAAGCAGTAAGGTAGGGATTGAAAACCCCAAAGAGGGAAAACCCAAGCAGTAAGGTAGGGATTGAAAACACCAAAGAGGGAAAACCCAAGCAGTAAGGTAGGGATTGAAAACACCAAAGAGAGAAAACCCAAGCAGTAAGGTAGGGACTGAAAACCCCAAACAGGGAAAACCCAAGCAGTAAGGTAGGGATTGAAAACCCCAAAGAGGGAAAACCCAAGCAGTAAGGTAGGGACTGAAAACCCCAAACAGGGAAAACCCAAGCAGTAAGGTAGGGATTGAAAACCCCAAAGAGAGAAAACCCAAGCAGTAAGGTAGGGACTGAAAACCCCAAACAGGGAAAACCCAAGCAGTAAGGTAGGGATTGAAAACCCCAAGGAGGGAAAACCCAAGCAGTAAGGTAGGGATTGAAAACCCCAAAGAGGGAAAACCCAAGCAGTAAGGTAGGGATTGAAAACCCCAAAGAGGGAAAACCCAAGCAGTAAGGTAGGGATTGAAAACACCAAAGAGGGAAAACCCAAGCAGTAAGGTAGGGACTGAAAACCCCAAACAGGGAAAACCCAAGCAGTAAGGTAGGGATTGAAAACCCCAAAGAGAGAAAACCCAAGCAGTAAGGTAGGGACTGAAAACCCCAAAGAGGGAAAACCCAAGCAGTAAGGTAGGGACTGAAAACCCCAAAGAGGGAAAACCCAAGCAGTAAGGTAGGGACTGAAAACCCCAAACAGGGAAAACCCAAGCAGTAAGGTAGGGACTGAAAACCCCAAACAGGGAAAACCCAAGCAGTAAGGTAGGGACTGAAAACCCCAAAGAGGGAAAACCCAAGCAGTAAGGTAGGGACTGAAAACCCCAAAGAGAGAAAACCCAAGCAGTAAGGTAGGGATTGAAAACACCAAAGAGGGAAAACCCAAGCAGTAAGGTAGGGACTGAAAACCCCAAAGAGAGAAAACCCAAGCAGTAAGGTAGGGATTGAAAACACCAAACAGGGAAAACCCAAGCAGTAAGGTAGGGACTGAAAACCCCAAAGAGGGAAAACCCAAGCAATAAGGTAGGGACTGAAAACCCCAAACAGGGAAAACCCAAGCAGTAAGGTAGGGACTGAAAACCCCAAAGAGGGAAAACCCAAACAATAAGGTAGGGACTGAAAACCCCAAAGAGAGAAAACCCAAGCAGTAAGGTAGGGATTGAAAACACCAAACAGGGAAAACCCAAGCAGTAAGGTAGGGACTGAAAACCCCAAAGAGGGAAAACCCAAGCAGTAAGGTAGGGACTGAAAACCCCAAAGAGGGAAAACCCAAACAATAAGGTAGGGACTGAAAACCCCAAAGAGGGAAAACCCAAGCAGTAAGGTAGGGACTGAAAACCCCAAACAGGGAAAACCCAAGCAGTAAGGTAGGGACTGAAAACCCAATCCACGTGCAAGGCTTCGGTCTGGGATTCGAACCGGGGTCCACAGAGGTGAAAGGCAGGGAAAGAAATCACTGAACCCAACCTAACTGCCCTAGAAATTAGTATTCATTACTGCGCCCACACGTAGGAAACAAGGTAAATAGAAGAAGCCTCATAGAGTACTATAGCCTATTGGTTGGATGATACGAAACGTGAGCTGGTCGCAATATCAAAACATCCAAAATTGACTTGGCAAGTCGGAGGATGTTGATATTAGTACCCTCAACCCTCGGCGGTCAACCCACGAGGAATCTCGCGGTCAAACCACACGGGGGACTCTGGCAGTATTAATGGCACACTCACTATAGCTAGAACACACGGCGATTAAACGATAAATTTACATTGGGCTTCCATGCCGCCTTAAGCATTAGTTACGCCGTCTGTATTTTAGTCACATTACAATCGTCGTCTGCTCATCACGGCAGACACGAAATCGACTTTTCACTCCTCTATAACGACACGGCCGTGCCCCGTATCCCCTCGTTGACGACACGCCCGGTTTGAGGCGCGCTGCAGAGTTCAAATTAAGCGATTAATTAGGACCCGTCGCCAGATGGCGTATCGGACTAATTATGTCACTGTACCTGGTTTTGCTGATGGGGCATGACGTATGCGGCGGTTTGTGATGGTTGGCTTCCCTGCCGCGCACAGAAAAAGGCAACATGTGTGAATGTGCTGTAATAGTTAATATATTTCTGCAAGCCGTTTTCAAATTTAAAGGATTAGAAAGTTGAGATTCGTCTGGAGATGTCTTTATAGTTGTAAAATTCTTAATTGGATTATACAACTCTATAACTTATAAAGCGGCTTTAACACCTTTTACGAGATTGGAAGACAGACCCCCCCCCCAAGTCTGGATGAGACCGAACACTATGACCGAAATTGACAAATAATGACTGACAAATAATGACTCAACATAATGTAAAGACTGAGCATTCCCAACGTTATGTGGCACCAACATGTATGTGGGACCAAAATCTGGCCTTGGCCCTTAACGAACCAAATATAGGAAAGATTGACAAACCATTACCCTTGTATGGTTAGGACTGGTCTTTAATGACCTAATTCTGAACATGACAACCGACTCATGATCCCAATCCCGTCACACTAGAGACACATTTTGAGGTCACTGACCACTCTACGACCAAAATTTGGCCATGAGAGAGCATGACCAGTCCATGGGTCAAGTGACCTAAAACTGGACACGACTGACCACTCATGACCCAAATCTATGATACAACTGACCACTCAAGACTTACAATCTGTCATTACTAACCATTCATGGCCCAATTATGGAATGACTTACCATTCTACGACCCAAATCTAGAAAGACTGACAATTCATGACCCAAATCTGGAGAGACTGACCATTCATGAACCAAATCTGGAAAGACTGACCATTCATGACCCAAATCTGGAAAGACTGACCATTCATGACCCAAATCTGGAAAGACTGACCATTCATGACCCAAATCTAGAAAGACTGACAATTCATGACTCAAATCTGGAAAGACTGACCATTCATGACCTAAATCTGGAAAGACTGACCATTCATGACCTAAATCTGGAAAGACTGACCATTCATGACCCAAATCTAGAAAGACTGACAATTCATGACCCAAATCTGGAAAGACTGACCATTCATGACCCAAATCTGGAAAGACTGACCATTCATGACCCAAATCTGGAGAGACTGACCATTCATGACCCAAATCTGGAAAGACTGACCATTCATGACCCAAATCTGGAAAGACTGACCATTCATGACCCAAATCTGGAGAGACTGACATTTCATAAACCAAATCTGGAAAGACTGACCATTCATGACCCAAATCTGGAAAGACTGACCATTCATGATCCAAATCTGGAAAGACTGACCATTCATGACCCAAATCTGGAAAGACTGACCATTCATGACCCAAATCTGGAAAGACTGACCTTTCATGACCCGAATCCGGAAAGACTGACCATTCATGACCCAAATCTGGAAAGACTGACCATTCATGAATCACATCTGGAAAGGCTGACCTTTCATGACCCAAATCCGGAAAGACTGACCATTCATGACCCAAATCTGGAAAGACTGACCATTCATGACCCAAATCTGGAAAGACTGACCATTCATGACCCAAATCTGGAAAGACTGACCATTCATGACCCAAATCTGGAAAGACTGACCATTCATGACCCAAATCCGGAAAGACTGACCATTCATGACCTAAATCTGGAAAGACGGACCATTCAGTTACCCAACGTATTCAATTCCGTACAATGGTACACACTTATAAATCACTCAATCACTGTGCCCCGGATTATCTCTCTTCTCTCCTTCCACTCCAGACCTGTTCTTATTCTCTTCGCTCATCAGACGGTAAATCCCTCGCAGTCCACAAAACACATAAACTTGCAGGTGACAGGGCCTTTTCCATCGCCGCTCCCCGATTACGGAATAGTCTACCCACCCAAACCAGAAACTCCAACAGTGTCTCAGCCTTCAAACTGGCTCTCAAGTCCCATCTTTTCCCCTAGTCTGTAGCTGGTCGACAGCGTCTTTGTACTGTCTTTTTCTTCTTCAGTGCCTTGTATCCTTTGGCAATTTGGCGCTTTATAAATACAGTTATTATTATTATGACCCAAATCTGGAAAGACTGACCATTCATGACCAAAATCTTGAAAATTTGACCATTCATGAACCAAATCTGGAAAGATTGACCATTCAAGACCCAAATCTGGAAAATTGACCATTCATGACCCAAATCTGGAAAGATTGACCATTCACGACCCGAATCAGGAAAAACTGACCATTCATGACCCTAGTCTGGAAAGATTGACCATTCATGATCCAAATCTGGAAAGACTGACCATTCATGATGATGACCCAAATCTGGAAAGACTGACCATTCATGACCCAAATCTGAAAAGACTGACCATTCATGACCTAAATCTGGAAATACTGACCATCCATGACCAAATGTGTACACAACCTACCAATTACGACCAGTCAAGAGTGACCAGTCATGCCTTAATTCTGGTACACAAACTAGCCCAGTCTGACCAGTGACCAAAATCTGGTCCAGACTGACCATTCATACCAATTATGAGCCAAATCTGGTTAAGAGTGACCATTCATGATTTAAATATGGTACACAAACTGGCCCAGTCTGACCAGTCATGACCAAAATATGGTACACAAACTGGCCCAGTCTGACCAGTCATGACCAAAATCTGGTCCAGACTGACCATTTATGAAACAAATCCAGAAAGACTGATCGGTCACAACACAAATCTGGTCCAGACTGACCATTCATGGCCCAGAATTTGGCCATGACCCACCATTCTTGACCCAAATGCGATCAACACAGACCATCTGACATAAATCTGCACAAAAATGCACCATTTAGGCTGTGACCTTAACATTGTCAAGACCAACTTTTCATTAGCAAAATCTGGCAGCATTGACCTGTCATGACTTGCATCTAATCAGCAGGGTCCCATCTCTGCAAATGACAATCTGTGGAATTATATCTTTAAGTTGGATGCCAACATTTACTGTTTACACATGAATGTTTTAATTTGTTCAGTCAATAAACCAGTGGTCAAGTCATTGACTTTAACTGCGTTTGTTAAAGGTTTCATAGAACTAAGTAGCCACACAACTACCGATCTTTGTGACCGCTTGTTCACGTTGGGTGATCTTCGGCAATTACAACTTAGACTTAGGCAATCACAAGGTTGTGGGTTCGAATCCCGAGCAAAGCTACCCGTTGATTCACAATGACTACAAGTATTGTTGTCTAGTTAATGAATCACAATTTAATTATTCGTGCAATAAATATTTGCATGAGGGAGATTGGCTGTTGCCAGCTTGGCGTTTATATCCCAAGTTTCCTTTGTGTGAAAAATCTTTTAAACAACAACCTGGTGAACTTGAGTCATCATCAGTAACACAACATGACACCAACCATCCCCCATGCCTCAACATGAACAGAGTTGTAACACCAAATAACAAGCAGTGGCTATCATCACCAGGGGCACTTGAACATCCATCAGGGGGGGGGGGTCACATGAAACCTGAAGCATCCTCTTCAGCGGAACCATGTTTATACCTACAAGTACACTGAGGAAAAGTGACATAAAACAGGCAGTAGTTTTAGGGCTTTTTTTGATATTTTTTTAATTAGGTTCAATCCTGCACTCATCAACACTATAAACACACTGCATATACACGGTTTCATTAACAAGCGATCTATCATATACTGTGTAGACGTTGTGTCTCTTTAATGACAAGGGTATGGTGGTGGAGGGGGGGGGAGGCATCAGATCTCTGATGGAATGAATGAACCTGAACAAAGTCTACTCTCAGCCCGTGCTTTCTTCCCCTAATACTGAATACAACAGTGTGAGATCTTGGCGTGTTGATGACGTGCAATCCGAGGGCGGAAAATACCGTGTCTCCAACCCTCTCGTCTGGTCGCTTTAATGATCTGTTTGTTTATAAATGTGTCTGCGCATCAGCATCAGCACCAATCTCTCTCGGGAGGAGTTGACTTCCTTTGAGATGTATAGAGGGCCGCAGCGCACGGTATAGCAACAGCAGCTAAGAGGGGTCTCTACTCGTGGCATCTTCTATCCCTTGACTGAGAAAAAAAAAACCCAAGACAAACGATTACAGTCTGCCGTCTGTATGTACAACCTGTTTGAGGCACTTCATGCCAGGCAGTAAGGTGTAGATAGGGCATTGGCATAGACCTTACTTGGCATGCATGATTGATTCAATTTCTAGTCATGTGCTTATTCTGACAATATCTTGCTATTAAAAAAGAAATTCAGACTGCGCAGGTTTACACACAAACAGGGCGGCAGAAAACAAGTTACGGAGAATGTCCCGATTCTACCAGATGCAGACTGTGTTCAGAGCAGATCAAACTACAGGGAATGTCTGGTAATGCTGTGGCTCACACTAGGATCTTTGCTACAAAAATTACCAAAACAGACCTTTGAGAATATTTTTTTGTGAAGTACTCAAAATTTTGTTAAAACTTGCAAATAGTGGCTGTTTATAGTACTGCATTGTTTTTACTGCATTTACACTCATTTGCGCAAGAGAAATCTAAAACTATCTTCTTCAAACACACTTTAACGCTTGTTTTTTTATTACAACACAAATCTTTCTTCTGGGAATAACAAGATTATTGAAGTCTAAGATGACCAGGAATGAATCAATTGGCGTAAGGGATAGGTGCAATAACCTTACTTCCCAATACATCATAACAATCTCTTCTGATAAAAACGTCTTTAACTGTCATAAATACATCACCACTCCCTTCTGCAAAATAAAAAAAAACCAACGTGATCTTCATTTCATCCATCTTCGAATCTGCCTCAAACTGTTCCAAATTCCCAACTTCCTAAAGCTTTCTTTAAAAATAAAATCAGCGCTGATGATCGTACACATGGCTGCATTTACGATTAACGGTTAAGAACGTGCCGGAGTGTCTGCACTCTCCTCCTATGAAAGACAGCCAGGCAAGACAACAAAAGTCAAATCAAATATGAATCAAGCCCCGGCGCTAATGGCATTTCCCAGTTCCAAAATCAAATGAGTGAACTATTTATTTTCCTGAAAAGTACCCCTGAACCAACAACGATTTGCCTGGCCGACTGCTAGTCTAGCAATCATATTGTATAACTCAGACGCCACTTTGTGATGCACGCATTAATTTTTCTCTCTTTGCGATGGAGGCAGCGAGAGAGTTAGGCAGAGAGAGTATAGAGAGAGAAAGACAGAAGGAGAGGGGGGGGTTCCGATTGATTACAAACATGTAATCCCCTGATGTAATTGATTAGAGAGCAAAGCTAACTACTGTCTGGTAGATTGGTTAGTGATTACAACAACATCGTCTGTTTGTCTGTTGTTACAGACGCAGTCTGGGGCTGGGCCCTAGATGAAGATGATGTTGGGGGATGGTGACAATTGCAATGATGATGATGACAATATCATCAGTTGACTGCAAAAACCAGCCATTTTGATGATTATTGTGTCCATCGTCAAGTTTACAACTTCTCCCATCTACTATCGGTGGTTCTCCTGTAATGAAGAGAAAAAACAAGACCAAAAAAATGTGGGCTATTGGTTGAATCGATAAATACTTGGTGCCCCCTGATTAAGCGCCAAATGGTCCACTGCATTAACTAAAGATTCATCTTGAAAGTTGACAACATCAAAAGTTAATGAACACTCCAAAGAGCAATATATTCTAAATTATTCTGTCTATTCGTCGGAAGTCATTATATAGGTTCTGATCAAAGTCACCAAGGCCTTCCCAATAGTTGGCTTTGACATGCTGGGGCTGGCGGCAGACACATCAGGTAATTTGTATCAGCTCTGGTCCTTCTCGGAATGCCCTCTTCTTCCTAGAAATGTTTATCATTACCGGGTAGTCACCTGGTAACTATAGTCTCCTTTTACCCTTGAACACCATGCCATACACTAAAGTTCCCAATCTCACTCAAGTATCAACTGCTCATGTCATTCTGAACAGAGCGCACATTTCTGAGGGGAATATATGTTACTTGGTAAGTCTGCCCCCACAAAAACACCTGATGTAAAACATTGATATACTCAGAGGGAGAATAGGATTCGGTTCACGGTAAACTACATTTCAATTGAGGTAACTTAACATCAGCACATTTTTGAGAAGAATGGATTTAACCAGCTGCCACAATGCATCTCATACAGTAGCCTGATGTGGAACTTTGGTATCCTTGGTGGGAGAAGAGTGTTTACCATCAAGGTTAAACTTGTGGACAAGTCGTTAAATGTTTGTCACGGTGATAGTCGTGTCGCGGTGATAGCGTAATAACACTGCTCTTGCGAGATCACTGCTCTCGCACGAGGCTGCTGCCTACTGCCCCATTTAACCGTAGTAGCAAGAGCAGTAGTCTCGCAAGAACATTGCCAATGTCGCGAGAATGGAAAGAGAGTCGGAACGCTAACATCGCGACAAATATTTAACGACTTGTCCACAAGTCTACATCAAGGTAAACTCTGTCAATTTTAAATTTTAAAACACTGACCAACATTGACCATTTGAGCCAGATATCTTGATATCAAAGTATTGTTTGGACCATTTGGTATTCCTCATTGGAGTAGATGGTTCTAATAACAGGGCTTGATTTCACAAAGAGCTAGGCTTGATCTCATTATTATATATAATTCCGGCAATAAAACCAAGGATGCCTCATCAGTGAACTTAATCACTGTAGCTCGCAAGCCTGAGAAAACCTGTAAACAGGAGTGCTTGCATTGTGAACCAGAAACACTGCAGAAACACCGGGGTTAAACCCCTACTCTTCCACGATAAGTCTTTTGGGTTCTTTTACGTGCACATACCAATCCCAGTACACGGTAAAGTATCTTGCTCAAGGACACAAGTGCCACGACCGGGACTCGAACCCACACTCTGCTGATCAGAACCACCAGAGCTTGAGTCTGGTGCTCTTTACCGCTCGGCCACGACACGCCACAGATCTTAAGTGTGAATCATTCTTAACTGCTAAGCAAAGTGTGATGTCACAATACAAATCACTATGTCGATCATGACAAATCATCTTAAGATGAATCTTAGTGCTCAGTGAAACCTGGGTACACCAACACATCACAAATGAGGTAGTTTTAGCATGGAGGTAGGATTATGGTTTGAGGAACAGTGACCACGACTCTAGTAGACATACATGTAGGCATTTGCCCGTGGTCTCCTCCTCAAATTGTACCCAGCTGGAATCACTGGTACCACAACTGCTTGATAATATAATAATAATAAGTAGTTCTTATATAGCGCATTTTACAATAACGTATCAATGTGCTTTACATAAGTGCCCTGGTCATTGGGCCAATAATATTCCTTTAATCTTTCTCAGCTCACTGGGGAGTATACAGCTCCGAGCTGCCCATGGGCTCCGAAAGCTTTTCAAACACAATATCAACCTCTACCCTCACAGGTACCCATTTATACCCCTGGGTGAAGAGAAGCAATTATAGAAAAGTATCTTGCTCAAGGATACAAGTATCATGACTGGGATTTGAACCCACACCCCGATAAATTAACCATCGGAACTTGGATTCGATGCTCTAAACCACTCGGCCACATGACAGCCTACCAGAACCTCCAACCCTCTTCCTTAAAATTATTAATTAAAAAAACTCACAATAACAAAATCACATTCATGTTTTCAAGGATATTTGTAGGTGATTGTACCAATCAGGGTAGACACAAATAACAACTGAGGTAGTTTGAGCATGAAGTGTCGGTATTTACATTAAAACAAAGGAGTTCCCTGGTTTGAGTAACAATCACCATAACCAAAACAGCTTGTGACTTGAACAAGTGTACAGTACTTATGGTTTGAGTAACAATCACCATAACCAAAACAGCTTGTGACTTGAACAAGTGTACAATACTTATGGTTTGAGTAACAATCACCATAACCAAAACAGCTTGTGACTTGAACAAGTGTACAGTACTTATGGTTTGAGTAACAATCACCATAACCAAAACAGCTTGTGACTTGAACAAGTGTACAGTACTTATGGTTTGAGTAACAATCACCATAACCAAAACAGCTTGTGACTTGAACAAGTGTACTGTACTTATGGTTTGAGTAACAATCACCATAACCAAAACAGCTTGTGACTTGAACAAGTGTACAGTACTTATGGTTTGAGTAACAATCACCATAACCAAAACAGCTTGTGACTTGAACAAGTGTACAGTACTTATGGTTTGAGTAACAATCACCATAACCAAAACAGCTTGTCACTTGAACAAGTGTACAGTACGTATGGTTTGAGTAACAATCACCATATCCAAAACAGCTTGTCACTTGAACAAGTGTACAGTACGTATGGTTTGAGTAACAATCACCATAACCAAAACAGCTTGTGACTTGAACAAGTGTACAGTACTTATGGTTTGAGTAACAATCACCATAACCAAAACAGCTTGTGACTTGAACAAGTGTACAGTACTTATGGTTTGAGTAACAATCACCATAACCAAAACAGCTTGTGACTTGAACCTTGAACCCCACCCCTTTGGTAATAATTAAAGTACAAATTTATAAACTCACAAAATTAATAAAGCTCTCCTGTCAACAACCGTAGTATTCCAATCGCTATATTAAATATAATGATTTTTTATGAAATCCTCAAATGCACGGGGCGTCTCTTTCACATTTGGCAGAAATCAGCGGGGCATCTTCATAAAGCTTTTTCCGAGCCATAGAAACTCGGTGGGGTTTCCTTCTATGAGGCAGCAACAGCTGAGGTCCAGTCACGCCTGACGAGCATCAAGTCCGGACCACACAGTGCTCCAGTTTTTAGGGGAAAAGCATGGCTCTGCACATGGGAAAAACATGTGCAGAAAAGTACAGGACCCTTTTTGAGATGGCGCTGTCATACTGCTTACTAATTTCATTTGTATCATTGTTTACTTATTATTATTTTATTTCTGTCCACAATGAAATAAATTACACACAAAAGAGAAACATTAAAACGTAAATGGATATGGAGAATAGATGTTAAATTTGCATCGGGGATAAAGAATGTTATATTTGGTTTTACCCGTACTCCTATGTGTGTAAAGCACTGTATACTCAGTACTTTCCTCAGTCCTGTGAACAAAATCCACAGGCATATTACTCGGGGGGAGGATAGACATGTAGCCTATGTAAATGGAACCGAGGTGCATTGCAGGACGAAATAGTCTGCATGCTTTTTGGTATGAAGAAAATGGTTACACACCTATGTACCAAACACCACTATGTTCCGACACCACTATGTTCCAACACACCTAGTGTATTTTCCTATTCCTAACCCTAAACCTAACCCTAACTCTAGCATGTCATTTACGAGAGGTTTTTCGGATTATAGAGTTGTCGGAACATAGGGGTGTCGGAATATAGAGCAGTCACCGAAGAAAATCAGTATTCAGTATAACTATTGCACACACTGGGTACATGACAAACATGGTGCTAGCATGGTGTTAAAGAAGCATCCGCAGCAGAAGCCAAAAGCCAAAGTTGCAGCCAATAAATCTCAATTTCAAGCGTGAGGAAAAAGAGTATGGCTGGGTGAGGTAAACTCGCTTTGAGATAAAAACAAAGAAGGCAATTTTGTTTTATCAGAGTATATATCAGCACTTGGTTCAATATGGTTCCAACACCGTCACACGGTCCTTCCAATAGTATTGATTCCTATGGTTTGATTGTCCTCACTAAAAATTCCCCATTGACACGCCACGTTCAAATTGTAAGAAATAAACCCAATGGACCGTGCACACACAGACACAAGAAATATTGTCATCCGAGGACACGTACATTACAAATCAGCGCACAATGCCGCCAATACTTAATGGACATCAAAGTTTTGAGCAACACAAAAATCCCAAAGGCTGCCTAGACAATGATGAGTTATACCTGACTAATGAGCCGTGGGCCCGAATTTGTAAGTCTGCTTCCCCCTAAACCACTGAGGGTTTCTTTTCTCTTTGCTACGCTTAATGGTGGAGACCCTCTTTCCCTTGGTGCCAGAAAGCCTGGTAACTAAATGCCAACCTGGTATCGCTGGCTGCAATATGTCTGGTCTGCTTGGGAGACGGTCGATTGAACAACACAGGACAAGTTCCCTGGGAGATTCCAACATGTTTATGGGCAATTAGTTACAAATTAGCGGAACAAAATTGGTGCCATGGAAAACATTTTCTCTGTGTCAGTCTGTTGTAATATTTTGCCAATAATATTTTGTGTGTGTTTACCACAAACAATATATGCAGCAGACCGGGATAGACTTATTGGGGGGGGGGCGGGGGGATGAAATAAAAACTTAGATGAATCATCCCTTTCTAGCCATGCGAGTCTAATCCTCTAAACAGAAACTCAATTGTGACATATTATTATCGTCAACGTTTTTCACTAACACGTATCTTGCATGTTTCATCTAGTGATCGACGTCCTTACGTCGTCGTACCATGGTCGTACATCGCATCTACACACAACTTGGTGAGCCAATCTCATGCCATTGCCACCACTAATTTGATAAAACCACAAAGTAAGGACCTTGAACCAACATCCATCTCATAGAAACTGTCAACATTTACTGCGATAAGCAAGATTCATCATGTAGATGTTTTTATACGCTAGTCTATATGCGGTTCAAAGTGAGGATTTGTGATGCAACACTAGACTGGTGCGAAATATGATATTGTCTGGATGTTCTGCACTGCAAATACTTGGGTGTTAAAAATGACACCGTAGATGTTGTCACATATGTATAGATACAAAAAAAAGAATCAAAATTTACACCATATGGAGTTAAAATAACACCCATTTCTGCAAAAACAGTTCCATTTGTGTTATTTTAACACCCTAAGATGTTAAATTTGATTCTCTGTTCGGTATCTATAAGGTGACAACACCCATGGTGTAAATTTTAACACCACCATTTTTGCAGTGTTGAATTGGCAGATAGGGAAAGCAGATTAGCTATGAATGCTAAACTAATACAAAGCCTTCATTTATAAAGAAGTTCTGAACCCAAATAATTGTGTTATTTTTGCTATCTACGCAGGAAGAATAATCTGCAATTGGAACACACAATCTGAGAAATATTACCGTCAGCTGTAAGTTATGCTTCTCAGATTCAAATTTTGGGGGATAAAAAGTCATATCTTTTTCCATAACCGCAGTACTTCGAAGTGATAAGTTTCTCAAAATGCATTATACTATCCAAAGCTGCTGTATTTCTTACTAAGTAAATTTCTATTGCCATTAATTTTCAGAGTCATTACCAAACGTATACATACCCTTTAAAGCTCATTGTGAGTCTTGCAGATGTCTTTGTTCTTCTCCGACACTTGTGGCTGTGTGGGCATGGGAGTCAATCTTCATAGCAACCATTGAAAGCTAGGACTTATATATTAAAGGCATCGTACACGTTTGGAAATTGTCAAAGACCAGTGTTCTCACTTGGTGTATCCCAACATATGCATAAAATAACAAGCCTGTGAAAATTTGGGCTCAATTGGTCATCCAAGTTGCAAGAAAATGATGAAAGAAAAAACACCCTTGTTGTACAAATTTGTGTGCTTTCAGATAGAATAATAAAAACTTCTTGCAAGAAGTTTTTATTATTTTAGTGAGAAATTACCTCTTTCTCAAAAACTACGTTACTTCAGAGGGAGTCGTTTCTCACAATGTTTTATACTATCAACAGCTCTCTGTTGCTCGTTACCAAGTCAGTTTTTATGCTATTTATATATTTTGAGTAATTACCAAACGTGTTCGATGCATTTAACAATTAAGCCAAATAAAATATGCTTAATATTTGAGGAACAATTCCTCGGTTATCGTGTTGCAGCCAAGCGATCTAGCTCATTGAACTCAAGATCTGGTGGCCAAGTCATCAGAGTGTGGGTTCGAATCCCATTCATACCCTAACCCCCATCAGGGTCCCTCCACATACCCTGCCAAATACAACAGAATGCAACACAGTTGAAATGAGAACCATGCCAAATGCAACAAAATGCAACAAGGGATTTTGTTGCATTGTGCAGGCATGTTGTTTGTGTTAGGACTGAGCAAGGGGGTCTGCCCTGCTAAATGCAACAGTATTTGCACATAAGAGTAGTGGTGACTACAACAAAATGCAACACCAATTTGAAGTCACTTGACTGCTAAATGCAACAAATTCAGTCAAAGAATGACATCTGAGTTGACTGCCAAATGCAACAGATTACAACAACTTTTACCATTTGGTGCATATTGTTGCATTTAGCATGGTTAGGGTTAAGCAAAACACTTTTACTATAATTGCTTCTTAACACCCAGGAGTAAATAGGTACCTGTGAGGGTTAGAGACTGTTGATGTGATTGATTGTGCACACATTGGGTGCCGGTGCCGCATATTCCCCAGGAGATGGTTTCAAAAGTGTAAGGTGCTTTGAAAGGCCCTTTTGGCTTAAAAAAAAAAAATTTTTTGAAATATATTAATATTATGATAAATCTTACTTACAAACCAATGAATAAGTCATAGTGACGTGTGCTAGTGTGCCAGTTCATTTGCCATACGACGAATTGGTTCCCATGTCTGTGCATCTCACCTGTGTTTATTTGTTTATACATTAAACGTTTATAATTTTTTTCTTAAATTCTCCAATCACCATATCGTCGACGTTTTCACGAAGTAACGAATCCGTGCAAAATTTTGTTTTACAGCATTTTGTTTTTTTGCATTTTTAAAAATGTATTTGGTGTCCTTAACACTTCTGCAAAGTTTTAAGTCTTGAAAGCTTATAGTTTTTTAAATACGCTAATTGCATAAACGGCGAATCAGTCAGCTTCACGGATTTGCGTTTTCACGAACCGGCGAATAACCTTTTCCCCCAGGGTTAATTTGTAATGCTACCGCTTAAGCGCGCTTGTCAACACCGTCACCGCGCCCTGTGTGTGGCGAATCCGATGTTTACAGCATTTTGCGTTTTCACAAACCGGCGAATCCGAGACCCCCCGCAAGGTTTTCACGAACCGGCGAATCTTGTGTGTGGTGAATCCGCGCTCTGTGTGTGGCGAATCCGGGGTGCTCATCATTTTGCGTTTTCACGAACCGGCGAACCGTTTTGAACCAAACAGCATTCTAACAAAGTATCACAATAAAGAAATAAGTATCTAGTCATGTTATTTAACTTATACACTACCGTATCACTAAAAAATATTTAACACTTTCAATTAAAAGACCGGCGAAAACACAGTTTTTAAATGTGACCAACTTCAAAAGCGTTTTTCTCAAAACGCTGTTTTTCAGCTGCGTGGGCGGATTCGCCGGTTCGTGAAAATGCCGACGATATGTCTGGGTGGGTTAACAAGTAATAAATAAATAAATAAATAAATAAATAAATAAATAATAAATAAATAAATACTCCAATGAAAAATACAACTCCGCAACCACGCAAACTTGTTTCAGGTAACCAAGTTCTGCAATAGGAACCAGAGCGTCGCAAAACATTAATGCACGATAAATTTGTCTGCGAAGAGAAAACAAGTAAAACAAAATGAGGGAGAAAAATGGAAGGAATTGGTCGTTGACAATACACAATGTTTACCCGTTTGTCAAGTGTTTAGGGGGGTTCAATGAAACTGGGTTGCCCTTGGAATAAGTATCCGATTCCATTAGTCTAACCATTTAGAGGCGAACGTTTCTACCTGAGTACACTTTTGTATGTCAAGGCAAGGCAGTGCATTAATGTGTAATGAATACTTATTCTATTCAGCTTTCCTTCCTCCCTGACTCAACCAATCAATCCAAGGACGATCTTTCAAACAAAAAAAAGCAACAGTTTTGTGCTCCCACAGAAAAAGGCAATTTCCTGGCAGGAGTCAAGGTGTCTGATGAAAGAACTGGGGGCTGGGTTTGGTTTAAACTATAGAGGAACACTCCCCCGCCAAAGTGATGATACATGCACAGTGAATTCAGAGGGTGTTTTCTGAAGGATGTTATTATTGCAGGATGTTATTATTGGGGAAGTAAACAGTGTGTTTTACGTTTTCAATGTTTGTCTGAAAGTGGTGTCGTGGCCCCAGCTTGGGACAGCACAGTTAAATTATCCTCAATGGGTAGGAAATGGGATCAAATCAGGGTAGAATAATATCCAGTAGGATAGTTAACACCCTATGTTCCGACGGTTACACACCTATGTTCCTACACCTCTATGTTCTGACACCCCTATGTTCCGACACCCCTAGTGTATTTTCCTATTCCTAACCCTTACCCTAACCCTTACCCTAGCCCTAGCATGTAAATCACGAGGGTTTTTTCGGAACATAGGGTTGTCGGAACATAGGGGTGTCGGAATAGAGAGCAGTCACCGTTCCGACATCCCTATGTTCCGACACCCCTATGTTCTGACACTCCGAGTGTATTTTCCCAATCTTAACCCTAACCCTAACCCTAATCCCAAACAAGTAGATCATATGGGGGTTTTCGGAGATAGGGTTGTCGGAACATAGGGTTGTCGGAACATAGGGGTGTCGGAATATAGAGCAGTCACCGTTCCGACATCCCTATGTTCCAACACCCCTATGTTCTGACACTCCGAGTGTATTTTCCCAATCTTAACCCTAACCCTAACCCTAATCCTAAACATGTAGATCATATGGGGGTTTTCGGAGATAGGGTTGTCGGAACATAGGCGTGTCGGAAGATAGGCGTGTCGGAACATAGAGGTGTCGGAATAAAGGTCACAGCCTCCCTTTTAGCACCTTTCAAACTAGAAGGGAAATTCCTGCAAAAAGTTGGTTGACCTTTTCACACTTGAATTTCTAGCCCTGGCAAACTCCTTGGGGAAAAAGCCACTTGGGGGAGTGGTGGGGTGGGGGAGGGGTTAGCTACCCCTGATTGGTGCTAAGCACAAATTAGCAGGGAACCAGTCACTAACAGTATACATAACGTGTTATTGCGGCTAGTAACCGGTTTCTGCTAAGAAAGTGTTTATTATGCCGAGCAATGCTTTCCGTGCTTACCAGCTTTATGAAATTGGGCACTTATAAACACAAGCTACCCCTGATTGGTGCTAAGCAGAAATTAGAAGGGAACCAGTCACTCACAGTTATACATAACGTGTTATTGCGGCTGGTTACCGGTTTCTGCTAAGCAAGTGTTTATTGTGCTGAGTAATGCTTTCTGTGCTTATGAAATTGGGCACTTGTAAACACAATTTTGGTAAGCACAGATACATTTTTCTCAGCCAAGAAATAATGTACGTTTTACGTTATTGGTTCTCTGCATATTTCATATTGAGCAGATTAACTTTTATTACATTACAGCGATAGTTTCCACCAAGCAGGTTCATAGGAAACTGGGCCCAATTTTATACAGCACAGAAATCTGCTCAGCACGAAAAAGGTTTGCTAAGCAGAAACAGATCAGCAGCCAAAATATTGTGTTATGTATATTGTGAGTGACTGGTTCCCAGCTAATTTGTGCTTCGCACCAATTTTTGCTTAAAGGAACGTTACAGAACTGGTAATTAAAATTTTCTTTAATATCACAGATTTACATAAAACTGACACGGTCTAATGATGATGATAGTACTTAAGTAGAAAACATCCCTAGAAATATTTCTGTCTGAAATGCAATATTTGATGAGAAATAAATAAAACTAATTTCCGATTGGAGTTTATCGCTCATGAGCGTTTTATTCATGCATTGTATAACACATGCAAATGTGTAATCGGTTTTCCACTATTTTCTCGTGACCCAGATGGCCGATCGATCTCAAACTTCTACAGGTTTGTCAGTTTATGTATATGGTGGATTATATAAAGTGCTTAACTGTTTTGTTAGAAAAAAAACAATTCTGTAATGTTCCTTCAAAGGGCCGATATGCATAACATTGGTAAGAGTAAAAATATAAATGTTCACAGATTTGCACATAACATACATGGTATAAAGAATCTCCACAATGTTTGAAAACAGTGAAAACATTTAAACAGCTACTTGAGCTACTTGAACTCAATTTCCTTATTGATTGAAACCATTTTGAATAAATTTCAGCAAAGATCACTTGTTGGCTTTTTCATTTAAGTAGGTCTTTCAGGCTTTATTAATTCTTTTCTTGTCACTCCAATGGCCAATTGAGATTTGTTATTTCATGTATATGTTGGGGTCACATCAATTGTGGATACTGGTCTTTTTTTTGACAATTACCAATGTGACACATGTACTTTAACAAGGTTTATGAGATAAACAGGTATTTAAAAATTGACCCCAGGTATGACAATTGTAATGATATAGTACTTACACATCCTGCCAGTAGATTCTGTTAAGAAGATGAAGTGCGATCTTCATTAAAAATCCAGACCCCGAAATTCTCAAGGACTTCTTCATCACAAATTTGAACAATAATGAGCTATTAAGCAGACACAGCGTGCTAAGCCCTGATAAACAACCGCAATCCAGAAATCCGATAATCTGTTTTCAAAATGTGGATTCACTCTCATGGTTGGTGATTGTGAGGGGAGGGTAATACTTTTGGTAATTACTCCAAAAATGAATGACCATTGAAACTTACTTGGTATAGACTACTGGAGAGCTGTTGATATTATACAACATTGTTAGAAACGACACCCTTTGAAGTTATGTAGTTTTAGAGAAAGAGGTAATTTTTCATCCACAAATTTGAATCGGAGAAAGGCTTCAGGCATTAAGGCTTTCTCAGGCATCTGAAAGCGCACAAATTTATGCAAACAAGGGTGTTTGTTTTTTTCATTATTTTCTTGCAACTTTGATGACCAATTGAGGCCACATTGTCACAGTTTTTTTATTTTTATGCATAATGTTGGAATACACCAAGTGAGGGTACTGGTCTTTGACAATTACCAAAAGTATACCCTGCCTTTAATGCTAAAAAACTAAAAATTAAATAAAAATGGGGGGGGGGGTGTGTAATGAGAGGTGCTGCTCTTATATTTCCAAGAGATTTTATTTTTTTAAATTGGTTTTCAAGTGTTTTAATAGTCACCCTGATTCAAGTAACACAGCAAGTTGAATGCACAAGCTCCATTACGATAAGCAAACATGCATAGGTTAATGTTGTACATTGATCCAATTAAAAGCATCCGTGTAACAAACAGACATCTAAATGACTCTTAGGCTTGACAAAATAACCGTTGGGCACAAACGCTGGATAATTTTATATGCACGCTCTCCCTCTCTCTCGTTCCGCTCACAACAATCTACTGTTCAGTGACGTCCACGACACACCGTCGCCAGCTATCACACCAACCTCCACCTTCACAACAATGGCAGGGATGGTATACGAGACCAAAGCCCAAGCATTGAATTACCAGCTTATTATTATTTGTACAGTCTATTGAAACACTCGGGCGATGTCTTTGCTGACAATGCAGTTCTTACTATATTATGCCCTGGGCTATAACCAATGATGCCAGTGGAATTAGATTCCGTTGGCTCAAAATTGAGGGAGGAATCGCTCTCTAGTTATCAGCGACGGTCGGTCGTCCCGACTGGCTGTATTATATTCTGAATGACAATAAGAGAGGTCAGTGACCGGGTGTAAAAAGCAGCAAAGCATTGCTGCAAAACAGGCTGAAAAGAGGGGGGCGGATCTAAACTTGAAGTTTAAGGGGGGGGGGGTAAGGCAGATCCATACCTATATAAATTTTAAAGGGACACTTTGCCTTGAATTGGGCAATTTAGGCTATAAAAAGCATTTGTTATGAAATGAATATGGTTGGAAAGATGTTTTAAAAGTAGAATATAATGATCCACACAAATATGCCTCAAAATTGGGTGGTTTTCCTTTTACTTCGTGAACTAACACAGTCCGCCATTTTGTGGAGTCATCCCGGTAAAATTAGTTCTACTAAAATCGGTTTAAATAAGAAAAAGAGCAGAGGGCCAAAGATAATATTGGAGCAGTATTGGATATGGTTGATTTAATGTACGCACAATATGATAATTAAACTTGCTAGATCCATTGTCATATTTCCCTTCCCAGTTTCATGGACTCTGCTTAATGCAGAAATCTGCGCTTACAGCCAACATTTTGTGCTTACAGGGACGGGTGCCAAATTTATGTACCAGATAAAGTAAGCGAAGAATGCCTATAGGGTGACTGCTCTATATTCTGACAACCCTATGTTCTGAAAACTCCATGTGATTTATTCGCTAGGGTTAGGGTTAGGGTTAGGGTTGGGAAAATACACTAAGGTTGATGGAACATAGGGGTGTCGGAACATAGGGGTGTCGGAACATAGGGGTGTCGGAACATAGGGGTGTCGGAACATAGGAGTGTAACCGCCTATAGCCTATATTAACGTATACACATATGTAAGCAAAAGTTCACCACTAACCTGTGAATACACGCACGCTTGCGTTGAGCAGGGAATTTTCTGGTACCCTAAGCGCTGACTTTTCACTGATGGTTAATGAAGCAGTCAGCCATGAAACTGGGCCCAGCTGACCTACATGTAGTCTTTGGTCAAAACATTCTTACATTTTTAGCTGCACTACATTTCAACCAACACAATCTCAAATCATCAGCAATCAGAATAGCAATTGTTCTGAGTCGAGTGACAGCGCTTTGTCGTAAAATTAGCAACAACGTCTTGAGCTAAGACTAATCTACATGTGTAGACCATGAACATCTGTGTTTTACATATCATAACTATAGGTATCAGTTTCCTCAATATGGAGTAATGCCAGTTTGGACCCAACTTAATTGTACTGCTTATCGTCTAACTCTGAAGATAAATGGAATTTTGTAATTTTTGTTTTGAAAGTACCGGACACACCAACAGGCCAAACCACTATGGTTTATTTAATATGCCCACAATGATAATTAAACTTGCAAGATCCATTGTCTGAAGATAAATGGAATTTTGCAATTTTTGTTTTGAAAGTACCAGACACACCAACAGGCCAAACCACTATGGTTTATTTAATATGCCCACAATGATAATTAAACTTGCAAGATCCAGTGTCTGAAGATAAATGGAATTTTGCAATTTTTGTTTTGAAAGTACCGACACACCAACAGGCCAAACCACTAAACCCAAGCCTTCATTTATTAATTCTGGTTGTGAAGCCAAGGACTCGCAGAAAAGCGAACCTCATCACTATACTAGCCAAGAACCATGGAGAGAAGACAAAGAAGGAAATTTCAGTTTTAGATGTGGGAGGAAAACTCCAGAGAAATACTCCAGGGAAAACCCACGCAGTCAGGTAGGGACTGAAAACCCAATCCACAAAGTGCCCCCAGTGGGATTCGAACCAGGTGGAAGGCGGGGAAAGATACCACTAACCCAACCCTTGATGTGTTGACCATTCACACAATCACTATAGTCAGTCTTGCTAGACAAATTTCCTGGGAAATTAAAATGGAAATTTTGGTTGACCTTTTCCCACTTGAATTGCTATCCCAGGCAAACTCCGGGGAAATAGCTACACTGCAAAAACAGGGGTGTTAAAATTGACACCATGGGTGTTGTCATATTATAGATACCAAACAGAGAATCAAAATTAACATTATAGGGTGTTAAAATAACACCAATGTAAATCTTTTTTTTGCAGAAATTAGTGTTATTTTAACACCCTATGGTGTAAACTGTGATTCTTTTTTTGGTATCTATATTTGAAAACACCCATGGTGTCAATTTAACACCCCAGTTTTTGCAGTGTTCCCCTGCTTGGGAATATAGGATGAAGCCAGAGGGGGTGTTCATTTCATCCAGGGAAATTGTATCAATAAGAGGGAAATGAACATGGGATTGAAATTCCCCAGGACTTTCCTTGGCGTTTTAATTCCTGGGAATTTGCTCCGTAGTGTTGAAAGGGTTTGTAGTGTGCACGAAGGAGAAGCTTCAGAGTGAGTTTGGATGCCATCCAAAGTGTTTTTTTTTCCCCAAAGGACTCTGAGGATACGGTTACACTCCTATGTTTCACCACCCCTATGTTCCGACAACCTTAGTATATTTTCCTAATCCTAACCCTAAACCTAACTTAAGGGTTTTCGGAACATAGGGATGTCGGAATATAGAGCAGTCACCGAGGATACAGTGTTTCATTATGCATTTAGGGCAAACTCTATTTCTCCTTTATCAAGAGAAATCATGTAAAGGTCTTGTTGAGCTACTCCCATGCTGAGCATTATCTTACAAAATCGAACTTTATTTATTCCAAAAACAAGTACTAAACCACAAGGGAAACTGACTGGGAATTTTGTTTACCCATTCAGTTACCCTTGTGGTTTATTACTTGACATTTGAAATAAAAAGTTGCATCCCCTTAAGGTGATCCCTCTGCTGCCGCTTCCCAGGTTGTATCGTAACATACATGTAATAGGTGGATCCCTGGTTATACAGCAGTTACAGGTTAAATGGCATCTGACTGACACCCCGAACAAAGATATTGACAAAATAGGGAGACCGCCATTATTAAAGCTAGATAGCTCAGCTGGTAGAGCGCTGGCACATTAATCTGGAGGACGCAGGTTCAATACCCGCTTTAGTAAATTTTACTTTGTTAAACCCTAAACTTCTTTTCGTATTTTTTTATTCTATTTTATTTTTATTTATTTATTTCCTATTTTAACTGAGTGGCTCATTCATTGCCAACCACTGGTCTCCCATGGGTTCCAGCATTTACAGAGACACAATAAAGATTAAACGAGCAGAAAGGACACAAACTTTTTATAATGTTCTTAAGAAATGCTCACTAAAATATAGCCATTATAACAAATAAAAACAAAGGTACAGAAAGAAAACAATGAGAAGAGAGCTGGAAAGAGAATCAAATCTAGGAAATGCAAAGTCACAGCAGGCAGGTACAAAAATGTAAGAAAAGCAAACACAAACATCTTTCAAATTTTGACAAACGACTCGGCTGAATTAAAAACAAAACTTGTTTGTTCACAATTTATGAGTTATTATTATTGTTATTAATATTATTAATATATTATTCTGGTAATGAAACCAAGGATGCCTCATAAGTGAACTCAATCAATGTAGCTCGCAAGCCTGAGGAAACCTGTAAACAAGGGTGCTTGCTGTGTGAACCAGACACACCGGGGTTTAACCCCTACTCTTCCACGATAAGTGTTCTGGGTTCTTTTACGTGCTCTCCCAATGCTAGTACACGTTGAACTAACAATCTCACTTTTCACCAAGCAACATGGTGTCCAGAAATGGAAGCCACACATTGGACTTACTACGGTTCTACAATATCAATAACCAAAACCTTCAAGTCCAAGGGTCACATTTAAAAGCAAATCTTCAATAAAACACTAAAAGGGTTTGAGCAATTTTTCGCAATTAGATTAACTTCCACTTCCTGAAAGCTCTTGTGCAATGACACGGTCGCTAGGATAGCTAGCTGGACACACTGTCTGACTGACGCCACTTTTGAAAAAGTCTGCGTGACCATTTAATGGCGTTGTGGCAGCTTGATCAAAGAGACTTGGTGGGAAAAATGAGCAAGATCTCAATAATGTTTAGGCTTGATCGAAAAACAGTTTTATTTGTTTTAAAGTGACAAGAAAATATATATTTATTTGATAACTATTATCCTTTTTTCAGGGGGAGGGGGGACTTGTTGAGATGACTGGATATGAATGAAGGATTAAAGGTATCGTACACGTTTGGTATTGACTCAAAACAAATATTAGCATAACAACTTACTTTGGTAACAAGCAACGGAGAGCTGTTGGTAGTATAAAACATTGTAGGAAACGACTCCCTCTGAAGTAAGGTAGTTTTTGAGAAAGAGGTAATTTCTCACTAAAATAATAAAAACTTCTTGCAAGAAGTTTTTATTCCTATCTGAAAGCACACAAATTTGTACAACAAGGGTGTTGTTTCTTTCATCATTTTCTTGCAACTTCGATGACCAATTGAGCCCAAATTTTCACAGGCTGGTTATTTTATGCATATGTTGGGATACACCAAGTGAGAACACTGGTCTTTGACAATTTCCAAACGTGTTCAGTGCCTTTAATCATAAAACCTCCAGATTAACTTAATTTTGCAAAGCCAAGCCAACCAGATTGATGCATTTGGGGCTGATGGTTATATGAGAAGGTTTGAATCTAAAACATCAGTGAGTTATAGTTCTCCGCTGCAGCACCTCTGTTCACCCAAATACTTTATTAGCTACACTGGCTTCCTGTCAATCAGCGAATTAAATTCAAAATACGCCTACTCGCATTCAAGGCACTACATGGTTCACCTCAATCTACTTGTAATGCTCCAAAATCCCTGGTCTTGCTTGGCCAGCCACGGGGAAAGGCCCCTTTCCAGAACTGGCACCAAAACTTTGGAATCCAGTGAAAACCTTTGACAAACTCACAACATCACTCTCTTCCGGCAGAAACTGTCTCCATCCATTTACAGTAACTACATGTAATCCACTGCTAATACTAAAATAGATTGAACAAACCTAAACCCCCCCCCAATATCAGGAGGAATGGCAGTGATTGCGAGAACAGCCCCAAGGTAACAAGTATTTTATGCTTGAAACGTTTATATTGCTTCCCAGGTTGTATCATAAACTTGGATGGGATCCCTGGCTACACGGTAGTGACAGGTTGAATGGCTTCTGACTGGCACCCCCAAGAAAAAAATAGGGTGAGATAGCTCAGTTGATGGAGTGCCGGCACGTTGATCAGGAGGTTGCAGGTTCAAGTCCCACTCTAGTCAATTTTTCTTTGTTCAACCCAAACTTAAATTGAGACATATTCACACAAAGGACGGGCTGCAACCTGTGAAAAATACAGAAATTACAGAAACGTCACCAAATTTTGTTGCCTCACATTCTCCAGCTATAATTCAGCCATGGGAAGAAAAGGGTGGACAATTCAGTTGAACACCTCATTTCCAAAGATGGAAGAGGGGGGCTGGATGTTCCACATTAGAGGCCTCCACGTACCATTAGTGCCCACGTGCTGGACACTACAATATCCTGACAGTAATGAATACAAGTACAGCTGGGAAATGCATTTCCTAACTCTACACAATCATTGACAGCCTGACCTTTCTAGATCCTCGTCTGAAGCCCCCCCCCCCCCGCCACCTTACCCCTGAATAGCTCACTCCCGCCCCCGTACAAAAAGCAAACACTCCGCCGATCCGAGCAGTGACATCGTGATGATCTCTTGTATCATAGACAGATTTACAACATCATTCTCTTCATCTTCGCCGTGGTGTTCTTTCAAAACCTTCCAGAGAGTTTGACACTATCAGCGACTTGATGTCTGTGTGCAAGTGGCGATTTGTCGCATCCTGGTGTGAAAGCGAGAGCAGGGTTGAACTGGACCCAGTGCATCCGATCTGTGCCTTGCACCATCATGGCTGGGCTAGGAGAGCTGGAGGATTTCTATAGACTCCCCCCCCCCCTTGCAGTGTTGAATTGTGTAGAAATTTTATAACAGTATTTAAAGGGATTGTGTACATTTGGTAATTGGTTTGTCTCAATCATATATAGTTGTAGACTACCATAAAACTAACCTGTGAAAATTTCATTTAAAAAGGTGGTAGCGTTTTTGAGATATTGCCGAAAATCTGGAGCGGTTATGTCAACGCAGGAAGAAAAATCTGCAATTGGAATACACAATCTGAGAAAAGTTACAATGCAGTAACACTTCTAAGATTCAAATTTTGGGGGATAAAAAGTGATACATTTTTCCATAACCGCAGTACTTCGAAGTAAAAAGTATCTCGAAATGCATTATACTATCCAAAGCTGCTGTACTTCTTACCAAGTAAGTTTGTATTGCCATTAATTTTCAGAGTCATTAACAAACGTATACAGACCTTTAATGAGAATAATACAATATTGACGCTTTTGCTTCCGGTTCTTCACGACAATGAAATGTGATTCAGATTAAACTCTTCTTAGTATTTTTGATTTCTTTTGGATTTTGCTACATTAAGGCTTCCATTAGTCACCATGGTAGATGTTTTGCCCTTAACAAATTAATGGTGTTTCCCCCCCGAAATTTAAGCTTGCCATCGCTTAAAGCCCACCAGCTCTATTTGAGCTGGCGCCGACACTAAAAAACTAGCCTAATCCATGTACAATTTACTCAATATCCAATGTCAAATGCATGAGGCCGGGTTGCAATAATATAAGAATGCATGTATATACAAACGAATAGATACATGTTTGATAGAACCCAATGGAATGACTTCATTCAGGCAAGAGGTATATTGGCCTTAAAGGTCCACTGATTACAGCAGTGTAAAAAAAAAAAAAAAAAATCTCTATAGAATGGAGATTGTTTGTATCTCTATTCAGCCAGCTGTACACCATGCTGTTGTCGCTCCGCCGCCACCGTGACAACACAGTGCCAACGTCCTCCGATGACCTCAGGTTTACCTTCTCACTGACCTCCGTAGGGAGAATGGGACAGGAATTATGCAAATGTGGTATTTCTGAGCACAGGTTATCAATCATAGTCTCGTTACATTACTGGAACCTGGCATTATGAGGGGCTGAAAGGCAAAATTGCCGACTGCACGGACTGCATTATTTATATGTAACTAAATCCTATCATGGTCTAATATATCCACAAGGAATAAATGCACATTTTTGTCCTTTTAGTATGTGCCGAGATCAAGCCTTTGTTCAGTCTAAATAATTAACAATTTATCATTTATATATATATTTTTTTTCCATTTCAGGGATGCCTCACTGTTCTTAAATAATTGATAACTCTCTTTTTGAAAAACCCCAACGAGAACAAATCACACTTGTGAAAATTCTACATCCATCCAGCTTAAAGGCACATATGGTAATTGTCAAAGACCAGTATTCTCACTTGTTAGTGTATCCCAACATATGCATAAAATAACAAACCTGTGAAAATTTGTGCTCAATTGGTCATCGAAGTTGCAAGAAGAAAAAACACCCTTGTTGCACAAATTTGTGTGCTTGCAGATGCCTGCTGAAAAAGGCTTCAGGCCTGAAGTCTTTTTCAGATAGGCCTGAAGTCTTTTTCAGATTCATATATTTTAGTGTGAAATCACCTCTTTCTCAAAAACTATGTACTTCAGAGGGAGTCGTTTCTCACAATGTTTTATACTATCAAACATGTCCAGTGCCTTTAATGTGGCGTTCATTCAGCACCTCACGTACAATTTCATAATACCTTCATTCAACTTTTGTTCCCATTCATGTACCGTCTCTTGGATAGCATTATTCAAAGACATTTATATTATAACCTTTTTAAGAGGCACATAACAAAAGTAAATAAACAAATAAATCAAGCTGCCATACCCCTGGCGTTTAAATTCTCTGACCTTCCCGGAACAAACTGAATAAATATGGAGCTCAAACAATGTTCACCTGTGCCGGAATGGACAGGCATGCGCGTTCATCAACATGGTTACTTTGATTGCAGCACAGTATACGACCTCATTAATTTGACCTCCCAAGTTGACGGAGACAGAAGTGTGATGGAAAATCATCTGCGAGTCCTTTGCAAAAAAGAATTTGTGATGCCCAGAGCAAAAGAAAATCACACACTTCTGGAAAATAGTGAAATGTCAAGGAAAGGGAAGACAAACTGGAATATCAGCCATAATATCAATGTGATGTGATGTCTTAAACATTCTACGTTAAGAAATACTAATTAGGTGCTATTTGAAAGCTTACATGTATATCAGAGCTAATCCTTAAAAGAAATATTTCCATCTGAATTACAGTCGTTGAGAAAATAGCATTTGTAGAGCCCCCCCTCAAATATATTTTTTTTAAATAAATAAATAAATAAATAAATAAATAAATATATATATATTTTTTAAATCAATACTGTTTAAAGGGGGATCAGATTGTCTCTTTGGTTTCTTTCCCTGCCTTTCACCTCAGTGGACCTCGGTTCGAATCCAACCTTAGGAACCTTGTTTCGAATGTGGATTGGGTTTTCAGTCCCTAACTGATTGCGTGAGTTTTCTCCATTGGGGTTTTCTTCCCTTCCCACATCTAAAACTGAACATTCTTCTCGTTTTCTATTCATCCTAATATTGGTGCTAATTGTGCTGTGGGATGTGTTAAAAAAACTACATAAATAAGTATAGGCCTATGACTGAGCAAAATATTCAATATCATAATACAGGCCTGTTACTTCATGGAGGCAACAGAAACAATCATCTCCGTGTGCCCCCCCCCCCCCCCCTTGGTCATTGACTTGGTGCCCCTTGAATTGTTCCAGTAGTAATTTTACATTTCCTTCACGGAGGTGCTCGTTACAAAAGCCCCTTTCACACTACAAGTGTTTCCCCGGGGAAATTCCCAAGGGAAAAATTGGGTTGACCTGTTCACACTTGAACTGCTAACAACCCTGGCAAACTCCTGGGAAATAGGTTCCCCCTTGGGTTGGGAGTAGGGTTAGGCCAGATAAACCTGGGTTAGCACCTTGAGTGTGTATTTTGTCCCAAGAAAATCGCATCAAGTGTGAAACGAAAATGGGGTGGCGGTGGGGTTAAAAATTCCCAGGAATTTCCTGGGGTTTATACTTTCCTGGGAATTAACTCTTAGTGTGAAAAGGGCTAAAGAGGTGCTCTCTAATAAGGAAAACCTGCCCTGACCATACACCAATGGAGGTATCAGGCCTGCTAATAGGTTGTTTGGATTACAAAGAACATTCACTAATGACTTAATTAAGTTGTTTATAACTGAACAATTTTGGTGAACGACCTTTCCTCTTGGTCACACCTCTATTTTGCCTATAACGAACTGAGTCACCAATATCAATTACAACTCTGTAAATCATTTCACATCCACAAGCCATGCATTATGACAAAATTATTCACAGGATCCAGATGACTTTACACTTTGTTCCAGACAGGAATTAGTGTGGGTGAAAAAAACAAAAACCAAAACAACAAGAACAAAAAATAAAACCCCAGGATGCACAAATTTTCAAAGAATGCGGATCGACAATCTAAGGGCTCAATTTCATGGAGCTGCTTATAAGCACAACAAAAATTATGCTTACCAAAATAAGGTTACCAGCCAATATACCATCTCACATGTACTACCTGTGGCTGGTATCCTGCTTATTTTTGCTAAGCAGAAAATCTTTAAGCAGTATTTTCTTCTTAAGCAGCTCTATGGGCCCAATTTCATAGAGATGCTTAAGCAGAAAGTATTTCTTAACAGTTATACGCTTAGCAAAAATGTGCAGGATACCAGTCAAAAATGGTACATGTTACATGGTATTTTGGCTGGTAACCTTACTCTGGTAAACATAATGCTACTGTGCTTAGCTACTTTTTGTGCTTAAGTACCTCTATGAAATTGGGCCCTGGTCTCAGATGACTTCACACAACTTGAAAGTCCCCTATTATTTATGTAGACTAGTCTTCAGCAGACTTTCAAATGGGAAGTATGATCTGGGTCATGGTAGAAATGGTGTCAATGATTTATGTTTATGTTTGCATTAATTGTACACATGTCTAGGCTTAACCCAGACAAACACAAGCAGAAGCCTTCTGTATAATGTGAGCACAGTCAACCGGAGCAAGACTATGAAGCTTAAAGGCACTGGATACGTTTGGTAATTGTCAAAGACCAGTATTCTGACTTGGTGTATCCCAACATATGCATAAAATAACAAGCCTGTGAACATTTGGGCTCCATTGGTCATCGAAGTTGCAAGAAAATAACGAAAGAAAAAACAACCCTTGTTGCACAAATTTGTGTGCTTTCAGATGCCTGAAAAAGACTTCTGGCCAGAAGTCTTTTTCAAATTCAAATAGGCTATTTCAGTGAGAAATTACCTTTTTTCTCAACAACTACAAAACTTCAGAAGGAGCCGTTTCTCACAATGTTTTATATTATCAACAGCTCTCCGTTGCTCAATACCAAGTAAGTTTTTATGTTTTTTTTTAAAAATAACTACCAAACGTGTCCAGTGCCTTTAAACAGTTGCCATGATGGTCGAGTCCCACGTAGGAAAGTTTCGCTTGACAAGTGTAAAAGAGGGGGAGGGAGGCCGACATGATGTACTACACATTTTTGACAATGCATTATGAAGCACAAAATGTCTATGATATGAGCCAATACGGCAATGGGGGATTAGTCCTTTTATCTACCAGGCGACGGCGGTTATTAGCTTTTGAAATGTAGTAGCTAGCCACCGAGTCTCCACGCAATATTTGCCGCTTTCAAATATTCAAACAATATGGGGTTTTTTCTTTCTTAATGGATACAGTTGAACAATGTGTCTATTATGTTCTGTTCGTGGAGCGTTTGTGCTGTGATAAAAACTTTGCACTTTGCATGTGACTGCACGTATACTGTGCCCATCCAAGCTGTACGTCATGGACCATCAGTGAAGTTTTCAGTTTTTTTTATAATAATAAAATGGGAGCTTTTGTGGCAGTGATGACCAATTTTGTCTGTTCAATCCAAACATCCGCTCTTTTTTTTTTTTTTTACAAGCTAACCACAAAATATCCAACAATAAAATTCTGTGAAACAGTCCCAGCATCAACCCAACTTTCCAATCGGCGTTTCTTTTTTGTGGTTAACAACTCTCGATTTGCTGATGTCAAAACTGTACACAAAAACCATTTTGCAGAATCATGGTGCGATTCGAAATACCTTATTAATGTAGGGTCATCGATTGGTTTTTGTCACCATAATGCTTGTTTATAGGCAAAATTATCAAGAACGATACAATAAAAGTTACAAGTGTAAATTTCAGCCGAATTTCTACTTACTGAGAAAACAGCAAAAAACTTCATGGTATTTTCACGAGAACGTCTAATCATTGAGGACCTTCATGGTTTAATCCGTCCACGTTTAGCGAGGTGACAGTGGGTACCAACCGCATCTCTGGCCGCAGCATTCGCAAATGGACACCAACCCTCAGAAACCTGAGAAACGACTCATGAATGAAATAATTCTCAGATTCAAATGTTTTTTTGGTGAACATTATCCAAACCATAATGCTTCGGAGGGAATCCCTGCTCAAAATAGTTTATACTATCAACAGCTGCAGTGCTTCTCACCAAGTCGGTTTTTATGGTCATTAATTGTTGGAGTGTTTACCAATCTATGACCTACCTGTAAGATAACACTATCACTAACAGTTCAACAAACTGCAGACTGATCTCACAAATTTGACAGCTCAACTGTTTGAAAGTGGTTGCAGTTTTTCAGTCTTCAGGAAATTCTTCAGGAAATTCAGTATTTTTGGTTGTATCAGTGTCAGAGAATTGACGTTCAAGATTGGCTTTGTGGTTTTTTCCCCCCTGCCTATCACCTCTGTGGACCCTGGTTCGAATCCCAAAACCAGAGCTTTGCATACAGATTGGGTTTTGCAGTCTCTCTAGCCAATTGGGTGGGTTTCCCCATATTTGGGATTTTCCTCCAACATGTAAAACTAAACATTTCTTCATCACACATATTTTCTGTGTCATATTCATCAAATATACATAATAATCTTCTCTACATAGGTATCTTTAGGCCTAGGGATCACAGTGCTACACTGCAAAAACTGGGGTGTTTAATAATTTAACACCACAGTTTTTGCAGTGGGTGTTGTCATATATAAATACCCATAAAAAAGAATCAAAATTATACCATAGGTGTTAAAATAACACTAATTTCAATGCAGAAACAATTACATTGGTGTTATTTTAACACCCTATGATGTTAATTTTGATTCTCTCTTCGGTATCTATAATGTGACAACACCCATTGTGTCAATTTTAACACCCCAGTTTTTGAAGTGCTAGTCACTTTTGAGGGTCCCTTTGTTTGATTAAAATACAAAAATACAAAAATACAAAAAATAATAATGGGTATATATATCGCTTTTAACAAGATCAAAGTGCTTCACAGCGAACCTAGACCCTATAGCAGAAGCTTGACAGAAATAGAAAAGAGGAACGTTTTGAGAAGATACAATGGTATTCATATTAATAATGACAAAATAATCTTGCTTCCTTGAGAACATTTAAAGAACTCCTTCATCCCAAAAAACTTTACATTTTCTTAAAAATTGTAACTTTAACACATTACATTATTAACCGATTTTGAGTATCCCTTGGTTTCAATACCAGAAAGAATATTGACCCAATGACTTTGCTTGCTTGAGAACATTAACAAGAACAGAACTCCTTCATAAAAAAAAAAATACTCAGCTCTTTCTTAAAATTACAATTACTGCTTTTGACAATGAAAGTTTCTTAAAATGGCTTTGGACTCTTCTTGGAACTCTAGTCGCCGCAAATTAATTCAAAATAGCACTCATAAATTTAATTTAAATCATAAATTTAATTTAAAACAAATTCAAAGCTATCAAACAAAATTGTGAGTTTTGCCCACCATCTGCAAGTTTCTTGCGTGTCACTTACAATAATGCAAACATTAGTTAGTGGCCTGATGTTTCGACCCTAGCAGAGTCTTTCTTGAAGGCTAAAGAGTCTTTCACTTTAGCCTTCGAGGAAAGACTCTGCTAGGGTCGAAACGTCAGGCCACTAATTGTTGCATTTATACCATAGGTCCTTATGGTTGGTATGCAGTTTGCAACAGCTTATTCTATTTTCTCACTCACAAGAAATCACACAAACCACTTACGATCTAGTTTAGCTTCTGAAAGATGTACCTTGAAGTTCCATTTGGTTATTTTCCTCAAAACTGTTCTTTGTATTGACTGTTTGAATCTGCAGATCACAACTTTGAGATAGCACTAGCACCACAAGGTGAATGTACACCGAGCTATCTTTCTGGCAACAGTGGGCAACAGAGGGCAGCATTTACAGTGGACAGTCAAAGTACTTAATTTTAGTCTGACAGTAAAATGCAAGTAGATTCAGCTAGCTATTTATAACCAGGCCAGGCCACAACCTTAGAAGAGACTTCCTACGTCAGCAATCTTCAGTTGTACTATCTTCACTTGCAATCCAAGCATGGATATTTTTTACCTATATGATCCAGGAGAGATCAGTAAATGATGGGGGGGGGGACAAAGGGGAGGGGCAAAGGGGAGGGGTGTTAGTTGAAGAAAACTGAGGTGGCGATGGAATCATGCATCACCCCAGTAATCCTGCTTCCTAAATCCTGGGTCCAATTTCATAGAACCACTTAAGCAGACAACAATGCTCAACAACTTTCTGCTAAGTAAAATTAAGCAGGACACCAGTCACAAAGAGTACATATTAACATGGTATTTTGGCTGGTAATCTTATTCTGGTAAGCACAATTGGTTTGTGCTTAGTTACTTTTGTTGTGCTTAATAAGCAGCTCTATGAAATTTGGCCTTTGTTTTTACCTCCATGTTCTGTACGTGTGGATTCGGGGGAGCTGACAGGGGAGGTCTCACGGGGGCAGGAAACACTACATACAGTACCCCAACAATGAACCACAAATGCAACTATTGTCATTTCATCTATTCTGGTTGTGAAGCCAAGGACTCTCAGAAAAGCGAACTTAATCACTGTACTAGCCAAGAACCCAATGGAGAGAAGTATAAGTTTCAGTTTTTAGATGTGGGAGGAAAATCCCAGAGAACTATTCCAGGGAAAACCCACACAGTCAGGTGGGGACTGAAAACCCAATCCACATAGTGCCCCCGGTGTGATTCGAACCAGGGTCCTAGAGGTGGAAGGCGAGGAAAGATACCACTACACCAACCTGACCACCCATGTCGACACATGCCACTTATCATCATGTCTAATTATTTTGAGGTTCTCACATGGAGCAAAGGGTAAATGACTGAATAGGGTGCAGTGTTCATAACAAGCCATTATGTAAATTTGTGGTAATTCACAGAAAGAAAAAAAAAGAAGCAAAGCTGCAAATCCACGCAACAAACCTAAGGCAGTAAAAACACCCACTTCACACTTGTGAATTCACCCAGGAGTTTGTGTCTGATAAAGTCTGCATACAAATAAAGCAACCCCGCCAAGAGCAAAGAGATTAAGACGTTATCTATTACAGGTCACAATAAATGAATTCCTTTTTCAACGCATGCAGAAATACTTCGCTAGTATATTTTAAAGAGACACACACATACAAAAAGGACTAGCTTGTCTCCTATTTGGTGCAAACCACTCTTACTTCCTTACAAAGGGATCGAACCATTTTGGTTGAACAAAGAAAAACTGACGATAATATCTTCACCAGACAACTTGGGTTGTAAGGAGAATTTGAGTACCAAATGCAGTAAAAAGTTTCCACCCGTCTTTCTTTTTTTTTCTTCTTTTTTTTCAATGGTTTAGGCCTAATGGTTTATTAAAAAACTATTCAAATCGCCGCCAGCAGCAGAATTACATGAACAGTAACAGAATAAAAAGTCTGTAGTAAAACATTACAATTAGAATTAAGATTGGTATTAAAACTATTACACTCATAAAGAGATGTTTAAAAAACTTTTAAAAAGTTATGGACTTATGAAAAATAAAACCAAGGCAAACAAGATAATAAATAGGGGGTTGTAATCATATATCAAACGACAGAAGATCCCTGGGTTGATCGAGATGCAGGTAAGGAACAACAAAAAATAGATTTGTTTAAAACAATAAATACATTTTGTGAAGAAAAAAAAACCTTATGAAGAATGACATGACAATCATTTTTAGAGCAAAGAGCAAAGAGAATTTATCTTTGAGAGGAATGCTATTGGATCACATACAATTCACATTTTAAAACTTTGCCTGTACCAAGGTCAGAGTAACTGTGTCATACTACTGAAACCCTCCACAAGAAGTTGGCAACATTTATCTAAAAATAGCCAATCTTTCCATGACATGACAGCGCATACACAATCATCAATGTGAAGGCAGTCCATATCCACGCCGTGTCCTACACCCTTATTAAATCTCAGGAATGCAGGATGTCAAATTTTAGAGTGAAATAAATAACAGGGTTATTTTTCTACTCAATTTTTTTATAATGTTTTTTTAGGTGGGGGAGGCTGAGGGGGGGGGGGGGTTAAGTTTACATTTTCTGTCCAAACTGTGTCACTAAGGACACTTTGAGGGTGAATCAAAAACATTGACAGGTTTCTTGGGGTGAGGAAAAGGCTGGTTTGCGTTTTGAAGGGGAAGTTTTTGGTAGATGTTTTACCTTCAGACCCGGGCATGCCTGCCTGGATTGTGACTCTTTAGAGGCCACCATACTCATGTTGTGCAAATATCACTTATAAAATCATGTGTCGTGTCGTGGCCAAGCGGTCTAGTTCACCGGACCCAAGCTCTGGTGTTGTCATGCAGCAGAGTGTGGGTTCGAATCCCGGTCATGACACTTGTGCCCTTGAGCAAAGGCACTTAACCATAATTGCTTTGTAAAAAGTTGGGAAGGTAGTGCACTCTGCTCTATGTACAAGCCAAGCTCCTAGTGGATGGTACCCATGCCTAAATCCCTACGGACTGTGAAGGGTGTAACCCTGTTTCACCAGGAGTAGGTGGCAACGTGCCCCTGGTGGCAGTTGATTTGGGTCGATAGCCCAAATCGGTTAACTGTAGCCCTCAACTTGAAGTAGCCGTCCGGCCTTGTGATGTAAGGTGATATCTCATAAAAATTAAAAATAAAAATAAAAATGAATACTTATTGTACAAATCAAAAAATGGGGGATTTTGTTTCATAATGGGCTTAATCTTGACATCAATGCATCAAGTAGCAAGTGGTGCTACCAGAAAGTATCAATGGAGGGGGCGGGGACAAGCTCCCTTGTGAAAGTGGTCAAGGGACGATATAAAAGATAAACAATCTGCACTTTTAAAATCAATCACAAGAAAATCTATAAGCCTTGCTCAACGCGGTCGCAGTTTTCACCTCGAAGACGGCGTAAACCCACACGTATGTAATGTACACTGTGTGTAATTTGTATATCACACCATGATCAACACTGAGCGAGACACCCGTACTACTACTGTGCATAGTTCCTCCGCACCTGTATTACTGTCTGCATACGGAGCACGTCAGAGAGTTCACTTATACATCTAACACCACACACGCACTGCGTATACATACATGTACACATGCATGTGCACACAGGTACTGCACATATCTAGCTTGGGCGGGTATCCCAATAGCGCAAAGGGGAAACAAACAAAACAAAAAACAATTAAATAGGCCTAAATGAAAATAAAACTCCAACGCCTTATATTGGTCAAGGCTAAGGAATCTATGGTGTTTTTGGGCGGTCATTTGAAAAGAGCTAAACTAATGTGCAAAATCACAGCTTTGGTCTGGTACTTGAACAAACTTTTTGTGAATTTTTCCCTTAGTGCATCATGAAGCTCAAAACAATATAGATAAATAAATAAAAAACCCAAAATAAGAGAAATGATAATAATACACAAATTGTTTGATAAAAAAACAAATAAAATAACTAAAAAGTCACAAGCCTCTTTCTCCCATCAAAATATTCCTTTAAGGCGTATTTATTTTTTTGTTTTTCAAGAAAACATTTGATGAAAAATAAAGAATGTGATTGAATTAGTTTTTGAGTCACGACATCAATCTTGCAAACATCAGAACAGGACACGAGATGTTCTCAACTGGGAATTGTTAGCCCTCCTAGGAAATAAAGATACCAGAAATCCCTAACCATGCAGAGCGGGAAACATCGCTCTTCAAATTAACACTAATTACACTTTGGAAAGGGCGTGTAAACTATCAGTAATTAATATGTTGGGGAGAATTATCAACAAGATGCACACTCTTGATAACACGGGGGGGGGGGGGGTTCTTTGCAGCTAGTGAAACATACCGTGTGTGACTCGTTCTTAAAAAAAATAAAATACAAATTGAATGTCATTGAAGGGAACTTGAAATGCTCTTCAAATTAATACTAATTACAGTTGGAGAGGGAGAGGGCGTGTTAACTATCAGTAATTGCGCAAAATAATATCTTGGTGAGAATAACGCCGCCATGTGTTTCCATTCGCAAAAGTGAATTTTACCAAGTGAGACTTGTACTTAAAAAAAAAAAATATTACTAACAAAATGTTTTGTAGGAAATTTGAAATGCACAAACGCACGAAAATGCATTATTAGTAAGATATTTTGAGTTGAAGTGGATCAGAGAAGATGGTTCTACACATGTCGAGAGAAATTTATTTTACAAGACATGTTATTTCATTTTGACTTGAAATGTGTGTGATTTGAAATGTATGGTGCTTATTCAACTAGTGGAATTACCCAAATATCTTTGGGTTAAATAATGAAACTAAGAATCTTTAGACAAGACAGTATCTGGAGCAACTTCAAAAGTAACTCTAAGTCAGACACATTTAGACTTGGACTTCTCCAGTTACGTCAAATGTAACCTCATGATTGTGACAACTTTAATCTTGAGTAATACCTTTATTTTCCCACCCCTTCCTGCTCTGTTCGTTCAGTTTCCTACACTGTATTAATTATCAATTTTAATTTTAAGAGAAATATTTTAAGGATGCTTATTCAACTAGTGGAATTACCCAAATATCTTTGGGGTGAAATTTGAAACTAAGAATCTTTAGACAAGACAGTAGCTGGAGCAACTTCAAAAGTATCTAAGTCACTAGTCAGACACATTTAGACTTGGACTTCTCCTGTTTGGTCAAATGTAACCTCATGATTGTGACAACTTTAATCTTGAGTAATACCTTTATTTCCCCACCCCTATCCTGTTCTGTTCGTTTAGTTTCTTACACTGTATTAATTATCAATTTTAATGTTAAAGGAAATATTCTTTAGGTAACATGGATTCAACCAGTAAACAAATCTTTTTACTATTATTATTATGAAACAATGTTTCAAGGTTTTAACCAGGATTTGGTAAAAGGGTGTCTAAATTTGCTGGAAATTAAAAAACTGGGTGTCCAAATTGTTCACTTACAATACATTTACATGTAAATGACAGATAAAACAGGGTGTCCAAAAGACACCCAGACACTCCTCTGGCTAACACTATGACTGTCATGGTTCTGAACAATTTGGGAAAATTACCCTGTGAAATGTAAAAGCAGGAGAAACACAAATTTAGGGTGTACCTCCTTTATAAACGATGTGTACATTAATCACTCAAATTTTCTTTGTGTGAAAGTAGTAAGAATGAGTTTTTCCTCAAGAAAGAGCAATTATTGGAGAAGGTTGACTGCCAAATGTGAAGAATGTACCAGTGCTGATTGGTTGTAAAAGCTGTACAGATGATACCATTTGGCCAGAGAGTTGATGAAAGATGAATACCTGACCTGAATACAAGTTAGTGGACTGTAACATATAGCGGCAGAAAATTTGTAATTTGAGCTATAACCAGGCCTGATACTTCACAGAGGCAATTGCCTCCGTTGCCCCTGGTCATTGTCTTGGTACCCCTTGCAATGTTCCAATCGAAATTTACAATTTCCTCATATAGGGGTGACCTTTACCAAGGAGAAAATGCCTTGGTGCCCTTGCCATTTCACAATTGAAGCATCAGGCCTATATAACACTAGTACCTTTCATCTTGATTTTTTGTTCCTGAGGTTCCTCCAAAATCACAAAAGATTATTGTCAGGACGCAGGAAAATAAACAGTAACTATACTTGAATGGTCTTTCTCAAGATGATGCGGCAGACACATGTGCGCATTTTAAATTGCTTAAATTGTATACATGTCTCTCAGCTTTAATTAATCTACTGCGTTGTAGCCGGTGCCCCGTAAAAAACCTCCAGACCATAAAAACACAATCCACCCCTAAAAGGGTGATCAATCTCATCGTTTCTGCTGGTACTTTGTACTCTTGTCTCTACACTCTTCCCGGTCATTGCCCGGCCCACCATTACTGCAGGTTTCTGCATGAGGTGTTTACTTGAGCAGAGAAGTCACACATGTATAACAAATTTGTGAACAAAAGGAGCCAATGCTGTTTAACAGTACGACGACGGGGGTCAGACAATGTCAACCCACATGTCCAGTATTATTTTCAGGCAGAGGACGAATTGTATATGGAAAAAAACCTGTAAGGTTATAAACTGCTGGACTTATTAGTCACATCAAAAGGCCACAACTATATTGAATGCTAAATATGTAATTCTGTTGACAATAAATATACTAAACTGCAGGCCATTCTTCTGCAAGTCATTTGAAGAATGGACATGATAATCTTTAATTCTGGGTTCAGCGCACCTATCGTACAGTGTAGCAGCTATAGATCAAGGTGCTTTACAACTTAAACAATTTAAACAATTCCTAAAACTTTCACAACTCCCTGGGGAGGACACAACCTCAAGCTGCTTATATTAGCACAAAGGGGTTAATCTAACACAATGGCATCTCTCAGCCCTCGCAGGTATTCATTTATTCACCTGGGTTTAGAGAAGCAATTTATGGTTAGGTGTCTCCCTCAAGGACACAAGTGTCAAGACAGGGATACGAACCCACACTCCAATTACTCGGTCATCAGAACTTTTGTCCGATGCGCTTAGCTCTCCATACGCCACAATATGAGCTCATCATGTACGTTTCAAGAGGTAAACGACAAGCTTAAAACTATAAGACAAACTGCTATAAAGCAAACTGTTATTTATTTCTGCAGGCTAAACATACCAAACACATGTAAAACAACAAGCTAAACTACATGTACATGGCTAACTGTAAAACCACATTACATTACATTCCAAGCTCTTCAAAAAAGCAAACATTGAAAAAAAAAAATCAAAAAATCAAAAAAAAATCAAATGCAGACCTTGTTCCAAAAATGCAAGTCAAACTGAATAAATTTACAAACGCTCTTTGCACAAGTTATTGGAACTTATGCACAAATCTTTGACTAAGATATAGGGTTGTTCTCTGAGGAGGTATTGTAAGCACAAATCTTTGTCTAAATTGCGGGGCAGCTCTCAGTGGAAGTAAGCCACTCTTAAAGATATCTCCTGCCCGAAAAGAAGTCGCCCAGAAACCATGTCTGATTCATAATCAGTCTCTTTAAACCAAGCAAAAGTAACTTCTTGAAAAGTATGATTCCAGAGAGCAAGCAACGAACAGCCCCCCTGGGTTTTAAGTCTCGTAAGCAATTATGACAAACCGCAAAAGCGCAGGTAAACCCACACTCAAGCTAAATAAAACCAAACTGCATTTGACACGGGATTATCGCCAAAGTACAGCGCGAGTCAGAAGCACTAGTCCCCAAAGGAATTTGATAAGGCCCAAGACCCAGAGTGTTAATCGAGAGAGAGGGAGAGGGCCACTCCCCAAGTATGCTTATCTCTTTGCTGCCTTCTTCACCATAAAATGGCTTCAATCGGGTCACCTGGGGTTACCGGGATTAAGACGAATTGACGTTGTCTACCCATCACCCAAGAGGCCCCTGTAATGAGAGTTCAATGTCATCTCTGGATCGTGTCTATTTCCATGAAGTCCTCGGCAGTAATATCAAACACCATGGATCAGCCACATCCCTATAGATGCATCCAGTGGAGCCTGCTTGGTCCTCCCTTCATAACACTTTGCCAGGCCTGGAATTACACAGAGGCCCTGGAGGCCATGGCCTCTGTTGCCTCCAGGTCTTGGCCTTGTTGTACCTTCAAAAGTTTCCCGCAGACTTTAAGATTTTCCAATGGAAGTGCATCTCTCCAAGATGACATTCCAGGTCTGCTTTGCAGTACCTACCTTTCTGCAAATCTCCCATAAGCCCCTTGCAAGTTAGATTTGAATAATGCCTGGTACAATGTCTCGCTTAGTCATAAGTTACTGCTTAAATTTGAATTCCTCAGCCCTCAGACTATAGAGGCAGTTGCTATGTCGCATGTTCTGTGCAAGTTCCAGATGGACAAACCCTAGTAACATTGTGCTCTACAAATTCATTCAGAATTCCCTATGGGTGTTTGCCGTCTCTTACATAAATACGCAAAAACTTGCCCTGAACCGTGTGCCACAGCAACTGTCTCTTTAGTCTGAGGAATTCACATTAAGCAGTAGCTTGTGACTATGCAAGTCATTGTACCAAACATTCTCCAAATCAAACTCATAAATGGCGGCTCTAAAATAGACCACAAGACATGCTCAAAATTACAAAAAGCAGCTAGGACACTAGTCTCAGTAGCAACTAGGTTTCTTGGCCTCCGGACAAATGCCGGAGGCAAGGTTTGAGGATGGTACCCCTATGTTAAATTAGACTGATCATTATCTTAGCATTATTTTTTAGATGTTGATATTAACCATAATGGCTAAGATATTAGTGTGGCGTGTCGTGGCCGAGCGGTTAAGAGCACCGGACTCAAGCTCTGGTGTTTCTGATCAGCAGAGTGTGGGTTCGAGTCCCGATCATGACACTTGTGTCCTTGAGCAAGGCACTTTATCATAATTGCTTCTCTTCACCCAGGAGTACAAATGGGTACCGGCGAGAGCTAGGGAGTAACCTGCAATTGACTGGCATCATACCCAGGGGAATAGAAATATTCTCTGTCGGTTAATGCCAAGGAAACCAGGTATAAACATCTGCCTGATGAGCCATATTGGCTTGGGACATACTTTTAGATATTAGCCACAATCCCAAGGGGCACTTATATACACAAAGTGCCTCATCCTCATAAAAGAAAACAAGGAATACAAACAACCCCAAAACAAACAAACAAACAAACAACCCTGGTCAATTTGGCACCCTCTTATGGCAGCATTAACCCTCCCCCCCCCCCCCCCGACCTGGAGGTTTAAATCACTATGCAAATGTGAGTTTTTATTAAAAAGAAACACGGACAAAAATGACAAAAAAAAGGCCAAGAACAACAACTGAGAAATGACTGAACCTCAACGTTGCTGATCATCAACAACAACTCAAGTAAGTTTGCGTCAACGTCGATGACATAGCTACATTGTGCCCTTAACGAGCAATTCATCCAGTCGCATCATTCACATGTAACCGCTGCCGCCGTCACGACTGACAGCATTGTTTGTAAAAATGTACCCGCTGTTGAAAACCGCAGCAGCCTGCTCGCAAAAGATGTGGGGTTTATCCAAACAGACACAAAATTATCTTTAATGGGTAACAATTAGCTCTGAATTGGCGTAGAGGTGCCAGTACTAGTCTTGCGGTACTTGGACTGATCTTTGCCGATATAGATAAGAGAGCGGATGGCAACCAGGACAGACATTTGTAGGTCATTACGACCTCACCCAATCAGAGACCGAGGTTGTGTGAATCACACAACTGCTTTCCCGTTTACAATCCTCCACAAGGTTAATTTCACTTGATTTGACGTCTTAACTTATGTTCAGGGTTTTTTTTAGCAATACTGTCAGAAATTAAACCCCTTTGTTTCCCCTCCTCAAGGTGAAACAACAAAAAGTATCCGACTATTTTCAGGTATGGAGTTGTTTTTTTATTTAGTATGAGATTAAACAAAATCAAGGAATACTTGCTAGGAGGGTGGATGAGTGATTAGAAAGGGCTAGTTCGCAGGAAGCTTCAAATTATGGAATTAAACTTTTCCTGAGCTCCAGCAATTAAGAGGGGAAGTTAATGAAAATTACTTGAGCTGTGTTGGTGTCATAATGATTACAGGTCGTCAACTAATATCCCTTAAAGTGACATAAATCAAAATTGTTCTTCTTCTTTTTTTTTTTGAAGGGGGAACATTTCTTCAAGCAGATGAACCTTTGATAAAACTTTTTCTTCTTCTTCCATACTACCACCGTCTTTGTCATGTACCCGGTGTACAATAGTGATAATGAATGCTGAATCTTATCATGCTGAAAAGGGTCCAGACCATTTAGCTGCTCCAGCCACAGTTCAGATGTATTAAGTCGAACGAAAGAACGATGGCTGCCCAAATTAAATTCAGGCTGTAACAAAAACCATCCTGGGGTAAGAAATGAAATCAGTGAAGGTTTTCAAGTTGGTTATTCTGTTTTCAATAAAAGCCTTACTCAATTAAACGCAGCATCAAAAGTCATCTTTCTACTTAAAGGCATTGTACACGTTTGGTAATTGGAGCCTATTGTTTGTTTCAAAGCTATATAGCTGTAGATATATACCATAAAACTAACCTGTGAAAATTTCATTTCAAAAGATGGTAGCGTTTTTGAGATATTGCTGAAAATCTGGAGAAGTTTATGTCTACCCAGAAAGAATAATCTGCATTGGAATACATTTGAATCTGAGAAGCGTTACGCGTAATGCTTCTCAGATTCAAATGTTTTGGGGAATAAAAAGTGATATATTTTTCCATAACCGCAGTACTTCAAAGTGAAAAGTTTCTCAAAATGCATTATACTATCCCAAGCTGCTGTACTTCTTACCAAGTAAGTTTTTGTTGCCACTAATTATCAGAGTCATTAAAAAAGGAGAAGTAAAAAATATTTGAAAAACAGCAAAATTATCAAGTAGGCCCTATTTGTCTACATGTTCAACCACTGGGTTTAGGGAATCCATACAAATACATGTAGAAGGCCAGCCAATACAATCAATACATTTGACAATTTTCCCGAAGAAACAATGGAAGAGGAAATTAACCCACGCAAACGAACTTCTCAATAGCAACCATTCAATCAAAGAACTCATGAGAAGAAGGAAAAAATACATCAAATCAAACTAAACTAACAACTTACGAGAGAGAATATTTCAAACAATTTCAACACATCTCATTCCACTCAAGTCGACTTTAGGTTAAAGCTCTTTAATCGGATTTTGGCGTCGAAAATATATATGTTAAAATATCAATAAAAAACTGCCCATGAGCAAACAGTTTATATGATATACACTCGCAATAAATTTTGATGGTTCTAATGACATGACAAAAAGTACTGGGACCTGTAAACATGTACCTCACTCCGTTCACCAGCTTAAATAAAAACAAATAACTATAAAACAAAAAAAAGCCCTGATGAAAATAGACGAGTTCAAGTGTATTTTGTTAATCCGACGGCCTTGAGTATCCCCGACAATGTGTCGTCATCATATAATTGTCGGTAATTTGTGATGTTTCATCGAGACCATCTTGTCAGTCACAGCACAGGAACGGACTGTCAGGAGAGGAGCGTGGGAAGGAATTGAGACATCTTTCATCGGGTTATTAGGAGCTCTGCCGGCAGTTAATTTACCTTGGCAGTTAATTTACCTCGGCGATCGCAAACAAAATTAAGTAGACTTTTATGTTTCAAGAAAAATCAGTAACATATCAAAATAACAAGAGGTTTTACCTTCGGCCTTCTCGTTCCATTCCTCCTTTTTATCAAATGGGGGGGGGGGGGGGAGGGGGTCAGGGGGTGATAACAAGAATTTGTTTTCAGTTTTAATATTGAAATAAGAACAAAACTCATGAAACTGTTTAAAAGAAAGTGTTGTTTGAAGCTTTGCATGGGGTGGAGAAATAAGAAATAACTATAAATAAATAGTAAACTTGCGGGTACAACCATGCGTAAATCTGTTTGTGGGAGTGTTGACTCTAAAAAGAGCTGGTGTGGTCTCGACATTTCGAACAGTATACCCTGAAGACAAGCAGAGTAAACTGTTCGAACGTCGAGACCATACCGGCTCTTTTCAGAGCCAACACTCCAACAAAGAGATTTACACATGGTTGTACCCGCAAGTTTACTATAGTTATTTCTTCTTGTTTAAAAGAAAATTCACACATTTTTCCGGGTTGGGGAAATTTGTTATTACTCTTTTTGCCTCCATTAACCATGGTTCCATAGTTTAACGACCACCATGAAGTCGAGTCAGGATATTGACTTTAATACTAATAATAGTGGCTTTTTATATAGCACACATATCCGTCACTCAGTGATGCTCATGGCGCTTCAACATTCATTATTTTTCTGAAAGGTATTGTGGAGCTACGTTTTTGAAGTATGATATACCTATTCCTTTACATAGCACCATGTAATGGTTTACAAGGTGCTGTGGCGCAATATGCAGCCAATCAAACCAGGAACACCGAGGCGAACCCCTTCTCTTTTTCGAAAAGTGCACTGGGTTCTTTTACGTGCATTACACAACACACGGGACCTACGGCTTTACGTCCCATCCGAAGGACGCAGCAATAATGGTCAAGTGTCTTGCTTAAGGACACAAGTGCCACGACCGGGACTTGAACCCACACTCTGCTGAACAGAACACCAGAGTTTGATTCCGGTGCTTTTATCCGCTCGGCCACGACACACCACTTTTCTTGTGCTTTTGTCCAAATTGTTTCAAGAGTAAAGGGGTAAAAAAAAAACTAAAAAAAAACACCATGGTGGAAGGAATACTAGCAAATTTAGTTTGAGAAAAAATGTGGGTCGAATTTCAAAAGGCAACTTATAATAACAATAATAATAATTTGGGAGGCTAATCATCCTTACTTGCAGCTGAGAAGCTGAATTGCGAAGGACGCGGCTACAACGTGTTCGGGCTGCAGGCATTTAATGGCGTCTCTGGCAGCCTTCCACATCAACCCATAATTTGACCACGGAGCACAGCCAGAGATCAAAAGTGTTTGATTTGTTTTACTTGAGCAGAAAATAGTGCTTAGCGATTCTACTAAGCTAAAACAAGCAGAAGATCAGTTACAAACAGCACACTTGACATTGTATTTTCGCTGGTAATCTTAAATTGTGCTTAAACCAGCTGTGTAGTTGGGCCCCAGGCACATTTTCATAGAGCTGCTTAAGCAAAAAAAGTAGCTAAGCACAATCTTTATAATTATCATGTAAGTTATGTGCAAATTTGTGAGCAGTTTTCAATCTAACTAATGCTGTGTCCACCCTTTAAAAACACTTACAGAGAATCAAATTCTAAATCAACAATTTTTTGTCTGATTCCTCACATATCACTTTCAATTTCAAGTTGCGACATTGAGCAGCCAGCCATTGATCTTCAAGAATTCTCACAACCAACCCAAAGCACCCCCCTCTCCAAGCCATTCTAACCGAGGGTGGGTGTCTGTCAACGTCCAGCAAGTCCAATACGGTAATATACCCTTCGTGATGGGAGGAAGGCGTGTGAATCCCAACACCGCTGCGGAAAAGGGTTGAAGTGGAATGCGCTAAATCTCTGTTCACCACCGTTACGTATCATTTGGTCAGATTCTAGCAAAAGATCAAGAGGGCTTCATAATCAAGCGGCCTTGGGCCTCTCCCCGACATGGTGGAGTCGTATAATTGTCAGTAATTAGAGTTATTGGATCAAGCCAGCCCTCCCCTACTTTCTCACTCATGGTCGGACCATGACTCGTCAAACTGAAGTGCGGACAGCACTATGTAGATAAGGAGTAAAGGGGGCTAGGGTGACTGGCCACTGGAGAATTTCCTGGATTTGAGATTGGAGCGATAAGGATGCGTTTGATGTTGCTTCTTGTGTAAGCATTTTTGAGTCTCTGTCAATTCAGTGGTCGTTGCACTACGGAAATGGATTCAGAAATCCCATTCCCTTCAGAATAATCGGGACCACATCATGTAAAAAATAATGAGTACAGTACCTAAGGTCATAACGAACATGTAAGTACCGCATCTTGAATGTGAAGCGCCAGTGGCACCATCCCGAAGCTGCCTTTTTTTTATCCGATGTTCTTGTAACATTAATGTCACAATGTAAGCCGTGTGTGAGAAGTCAGATGTGACATGAACAAGGATGTCACGATCCGACATCAATTAGAAGACATTGACTCAGGAAATCCCATCATCGTATTATCTGAATTATGATCATTGAAGGAGTAGACATTGTGGTGGCAGTCCCATTTTCCTCCCTCTGACTAAACATTAATGAGCCTCTTCCACGTTCCCTGAAACCCAACATTGATCCATCAGCCAGAGAACATACAGCAAGTCAATCAAGGTCCAAGATCTGGGCCCTATTTCATAGAGCTGCTTAAGCAGAAACAAATCCTTGACAATTTTCCTGCTGAGCAGAAATGAGCAGGATACCAGTCAAAATTGTACATGTGACATGGTAGTTTGGCTAGTAAACTTATTCCGGTTAGCATAATTTTGTTGTGCTTAGCTAGTTTGTGTGCTTGAGCAGCTCTATCTGGGCCCAATTTCATAGAGCTGCTTAAGCAGAAAATATTGCTTGAACAATTTTCTGTTGAGCAAAAATGAGCAGGATACCAGTCAGAGATTGTACTTGTGACATGCCAATTCGGCTGGTAACCTTATTCTGATAAGCATATTGTATTGTGCTTAGCCACCTTTTGTGCTTAAGCAGCTCCATGAAATTGGGCCCTGCTTAATACTGAAAACATCGCTTAAGTACATCATTGGTTTTTGGAACAGTTGATTAATTTTAGTCCTCTAGGGCCATGTCATGCGAGGTGAATTGACAGACAACCAGTTGCAGGCAATCTCAACAAAGGCTAAACATTCACATTTCAATTTTTACATAGTTTTTTTGAAAATGATAGTAAGACAAAGTATGAAAAATGTCCCCTGTGCCAATGAAGAGTTTCTTTTGGATGCTACACAGTTGGTTGTCTCCATGTAAAAATTGCCTGTGTGACATGGCCATTAGTTTGCAAGAAACACACATAAACATTTTTATAAACTGTGACAAACTCCAAATGGACAGGACAGAATGCAGCACTTTCCACGTGTAAGAGTAAGCAAGGATATAACCAAAATGACATTCATTATCCCTAATGCAATTACTACATCTATTAACATGTTCGCAATAACCACTGGGCACGCTCAGTGGTCTAGCAGTTGAGAGATATCTGCTCTAGAATGCAAGAGGCTGTGGGTTCAAACCCCAGCCGCAGAGATATCTGCTCTAGAATGCAAGGGGTTGTGGGTTCAAACCCCAGCCGCAGAGATATCTCCTCTATAATAAAAGGGGTTGTGGGTTCGAACCCCAGCCGCAGAGATATCTGCTCTAGAATGCAAGGAGTTGTGGGTTCAAACCCCAGCTGCAGAGATATCTGCTCTAGAATGCAAGGGGTTGTGGGTTCAAACCCTAGCTGCAGAGATATCTCCTCTAGAATGCAAGGGGTTGTGGGTTCGAAAACTAGCCTCAGAGACATCTGCTCTAGAATGCAAGGGGGAGGGGGTTGAACCCCAGCCGCAGAGATATCTGCTCTAGAATGCAAGGGGTTGTGGGTTCAAACCCTAGCTGCAGAGATATCTCCTCTAGAATGCAAGGGGTTGTGGGTTCAACCCCAGCCGCAGAGATATCTCCGCTAGAATGCAATGTGTTGTGGGTTCGAATCCCACCCAAAGAGATATCTGCTCTAGAATGCGAGGGGATGTTGGTTTGAACAATTTTCTATATTATACATACATGTAGGCTATTATAACAAATAATGGGGATGGCATGGATTTCATAGCGTCCGTATGAACATCTCAGCTGAGGGAAGAACAATGTAGGAGAATTCTTAACACCTGCCATTCTAGGTTTTAACATGTTGTTCTTGTCTGTTTGTTTGCATTTTCTGTTTCTCTCGTTCTGTTTCCCTTTTTCCTTCTATTTTTGTTGTTGTTGCTGCTGCTGCTAGTTCTGCTGTTGTTGCTGCTGCTGCTGCTGTTTTGTTGTTGTTGTTGTTGTTGTTGTTGTGTGAGGGGGTGAAGCTAGCTCTGAACCCTTGACCCTTCAGTGAATGTAACTATGAGTGAATCAATGCTACCTGTTTACCGGATTTGTTGATGACGAGAGAATAATTATCAGAAGGAAAAAAAGGAGTATGGCCATCGGACAAAACAAACACTTCCTATTTCAATCCTTTATTTCATAATGGCTCTATCCATCTATTCCAAATGATTTATGTACATACATGTGATTCTTAAAAAAGAAGAAGAGGGGAGTTTTTAATTAACACACATCAGAACAAAACGTGAAGAGACCATTATGCTTGCAGTTAAGGTACTACAAAAAAAACTAATTTGTAAAGTTTTTATTTTATTTATATATTTTATAGTCAACTCAATAGTTCTTCATTTTAATCGAATTAAAAATTAATTTAAAAAAAATAATTAAAAAATATTGATCACAAAATTGACCACTCTGATGACAATATTTTTCAGCATTTAAATATATTTGTTTGATTGTTTTTTTTATATTTATGAATTAAAGAGGCTGTGTCGTCATGATCAAAGCAGGCCTGTGGCTGTACATGTAATTACAGCTTGCTCGGTGTTCAAACCCCAGCCGCAGAGATATCTGCTCTAGAATGCAAGGGGTTGTGAGTTCAAACCCCAGCCGCAGAGATATCTCCTCTATAATAAAAGGGGTTGTGGGTTCGAACCCCAGCCGCAGAGATATCTGCTCTAGAATGCAAGGAGTTGTGGGTTCAAACCCCAGCCGCAGAGATATCTGCTCTGGAATGCAAGGGGTTGTGGGTTCAAACCCCAGCCGCAGAGATATCTGCTCTAGAATGCAAGGGGTTGTGGGTTCAAACCCTAGCTGCAGAGATATCTCCTCTAGAATGCAAGGGGTTGTGGGTTCGAAAACTAGCCTCAGAGACATCTGCTCTAGAATGCAAGGGGGGAGGGGGTTGAACCCCAGCCGCAGAGATATCTGCTCTAGAATGCAAGGGGTTGTGGGTTCAAACCCTAGCTGCAGAGATATCTCCTCTAGAATGCAAGGGGTTGTGGGTTCAACCCCAGCCGCAGAGATATCTCCGCTAGAATGCAATGTGTTGTGGGTTCGAATCCCACCCAAAGAGATATCTGCTCTAGAATGCGAGGGGATGTTGGTTTGAACCCCAGCCACAGAGATATCTCCTCTCAAATGCAAGGTGTTGTGGGTTCGAATCCCACCCAAAGAGATATTTGCTCTAGAATGCAAGGGGATGTGGGTTTGAACCCCACCCGAAGAGATATCTGCTCTTGAAAGCAAGGGGTTGTGGGTTCGAACCCCAGCCGCAGAGATATCTTCTCTAGAGTGCAAGGGGTTGTGGGTTCGAACCCAGCCGCAGAGATATCTCCTCTAGAATAAAAGGGGTTGTGGGTTCGAACCCCAGCCGCAGAGATATCTGGTCTAGAATAAAAGGGGTTGTGGGTTCGAACCCCAGCCGCAGAGATATCTGCTCTAGAATGCAAGGGGTTGTGGGTTCGAACCCAGCCGCAGAGATATCTCCTCTAGAATAAAAGGGGCTGTGGGTTCGAGCCCCAGCCACAGAGATATCTGCTCTTGAAAGCAAGGGGTTGTGGGTTCGAATCCCAGCTGCAGAGATACCTTTTCTAGAATGCAAGGGGTTTTGAGTTCGAACCCAGCCGCAGAGATATCTCCTCTAGAATATAAGGGGTTGTGGGTTCGAACCTCAGCCGCAGAGATATCTGCTCTAGAATGCAAGGGGTTGTGGGTTGAACCCCAGCCGCAGAGATATCTGCTCTAGAATGCAAGGGGTTGTGGGTTCGAACCCCACCCGCAGAGATACCTGCTCTAGAATGCAAAGGGTTGTGGGTTCGAACCCCGCCCGAAGAGATATCTGCTCTAGAATGCAAGGGGTTGTGGGTTCGAACCCCACCCGAAGAGATATCTGCTCTAGAATGCAAGGGGTTGTGGGTTCGAACCCCGCCCAAAGAGATATCTGCTCTAGAATGCAAGGGGTTGTGGGTTCGAACCCCACCCGAAGAGATATCTGCTCTAGAATGCAAGGGGTTGTGGGTTCGAACCCCACCCGAAGAGATATCTCCTCTAGAATGCAAGGGGATGTGGGTTCGAACCCCAGCCGCAGAGATATCTCCTCTAGAATGCAAGGGGATGTGGGTTCGAACCCCACCCGAAGAGATATCTCCTCTAGAATGCAAGGGGATGTGGGTTCGAACCCCAGCCGCAGAGATATCTCCTCTAGAATGCAAGGGGTTGTGGGTTCGAACCCTAGCTGCAGAGATATCTCCTCTAGAATGCAAGGGGATGTGGGTTCGAATCCCACCTGATTAGCTTTGGATTTGTTTCCATCGGACTCAGAAAGCACCGAGCAAGCAGTACTTATGCAACATCAGTGTACGGTAAAATGAAACTACAATTTTCTTGTACATGTGTAGCTCTGATTATCTCGGACTGCATCATTTGATTGATCAAAATATCAGCTAGAGCAGATGTCGTCCTTCAAATTTATAATTTAAAAGCAAACTTTGACCACTTCTTGGGACATCAATGAAGACAATGCCCGTATTCTCTACAGAAAGGAAAAACAACTGCTAGAGACATTGCAGTGTTAATGCTGAATTATTAGACTGAAATGGGATAAAGTCGGCCAGTGAAACATCCACCTGTTTCAAACCGGACAGTGAATAAGGAAAAAAAACACTCTTCATGGTCAGGTCAAACAGCCTAGGGAAGAACAATGATGGCACATATGTCCATCCTGAACATCTGCTTTCAGGATTTATTGTTTTTTCCGTATGTTTGTTTCTTTATTTTTCTACAATTTTCTATATTATACATACATGTAGGCTATTATAACAAATAATGGGGATGGCATGGATTTCATAGCGTCCGTATGAACATCTCAGCTGAGGGAAGAACAATGTAGAAGAATTCTTAACACCTGCCATTCTAGGTTTTAACATGTTGTTCTTGTCTGTTTGTTTGCATTTTCTGTTTCTCTCGTTCTGTTTCCCTTTTTCCTTCTATTTTTGTTGTTGTTGCTGCTGCTGCTAGTTCTGCTGTTGTTGCTGCTGCTGCTGCTTTGTTGTTGTTGTTGTTGTTGTTGTTGTGTGAGGGGGTGAAGCTAGCTCTGAACCCTTGACCCTTCAGTGAATGTAACTATGAGTGAATCAATGCTACCTGTTTACCAGATTTGTTGATGACGAGAGAATAATTATCAGAAGGAAAAAAAGGAGTATGGCCATCGGACAAAACAAACACTTCCTATTTCAATCCTTTATTTCATAATGGCTCTATCCATCTATTCCAAATGATTTATGTACATACATGTGATTCTTAAAAAAGAAGAAGAGGGGAGTTTTTAATTAACACACAGCAGAACAAAACGGAAAGAGACCATTATGCTTGCAGTTAAGGTACTACAAAAAAAGCTAATTTGTAAAGTTTTTATTTTATTTATATATTTTATAGTCAACTCAATAGTTCTTCATTTCAATCGAATTAAAAATTAATTTAAAAAAAATAATTGAAAAATATTGATCACAAAATTGACCACTCTGATGACAATATTTTTCAGCATTTAAATATTATTGTTTGATTGTTTTTTTTTATATTTATGAATTAAAGAGGCTGTGTCGTCATGATCAAAGCAGGCCTGTGGCTGTACATGTAATTATGAGCTCTGTACCAGTTACTGCAAGCGCACGCCCTCCCTCTGTATAATATCTATGGAGAGCGCCTGCAGTAACTGGGTGAGAGTTCAAAATACCAAGTACAGCCACAGGCCAGCTTTGATCATGACGACACAGCCCCTTTAATATAACGAATCGCTCTTATGTTCGATAAATATAAGGTGACAAGGTAAACAAAAAAATTGACACAGATATTCAAGGACTTCTCTTTGTTCTTCAATTGTTTGGACTTAGTCTATTTAGTGACATCTCCATTGTATTTGAACACAAAATCAAATACAAGATTTAACCTCAATTAGTAACACACACAAAATCAAAAACACTTGGATCCCGCAGTGTCAACAGGTTAACAACAAATCAGACCAGTATAACAACCATGTGATGATAGGTCTAATCTAAATCAATAAACTAATTTTCAAAAAAAAAATGCCTTTGACCTCTACACATGAAAATTGTTGCTTGTAATATTACCGTGTACAGTATATGAAGAAATAATTGTATACTACTTCAGTAAATACAGAACGAGTCTGTATATTTATTTCTACATTCACACCGATTTTCAGTTTAAAATCTCCAGGTAAATAATTGACATTCCAATAATCCTTTAACTCTATTTATCAGTAACAAATGTTTCTGTCTGTTTAGTTTAATACATTATTTACAAAATGTACAGCTAAGACCATATATCCCTGTGGTCTTAGTGTATATAATAATTTACAAACATAATCAATTAATCTTGCTCTTTGTATTTCTAAAAGGGAAGGTACAGTTGGAATCGGACAGGTTGTGTCACTCTGTTCACAAAAAGAGGGAATCTGTGCACATCAGCGCCCAATTTCATTATTAACAATTGGGAATTTTATTATGCTTTTCCTTGTCTTGATCGACGGCGTTCGTTTTTGTTTAACGTGTAGGCGCCGATATTGCAACTTGAATTACTGGAGAAGAGATCTGTATCACACAAACATACCGATGAAAACGCTTGTGTGATCCAGATTCATAGACTTTCCCAGTCCCTCCGAGTCAGTCGATGTTGTGCCCTCTACCGGTGACTAATACATAGAACTAGCGTCGCCAATCAAGACTAGCCTCTCCAAGCCAAGAAGGCTCCTCAAAGCACCGCAAAGCGAAGAAAAAGGTACTCATATAATGCATTAGTACAAAAATGCAAGACTTTTTTGTTACCAAACTAATTCTTTGGAGACCACTCGTGATCAATAAACTCCATTACAAGGAGCTCCAAAATATGCAGAAGCAATTTCATGAAATCCATACAAACTGCACTAATGATCCTGAGCCGGCGATTTAAAGGTTTTATGCAGAAAATGCTATCAATGCAGCGTGTTTGCATGTCTAATAATAGCACGGTCACTATCAGAGATAATTTTACATCAATGTACCTCACTTGGCTTGGCCGAATCACCAAATCCAGAATATTTCTTATAGAAGTAAAACAAAAAGTGAGATTCTAGAATCACCCAAGGAATAAACTATATCAAACTAAAAACAATCCACTGCAACTTTATCATAAACAAAACAGAATTGCCAAAAAAGTATTCAATTTTTTGTTGTACAAAAAAAGGAAAATGAATTGCACAGGTTTAAATACTTTCAGCAAATATCTCAGCGGAACGTTTCAAACAACACACCAATGTTGAGCTACGAATGCCGAAATAATACAAACTTGTCTGATGACACACAACTTTGTTTTTTGCACACGCAAAAAACAAACAGGAAACTTTGTACAGTTGTTTCAAATTTGCCACTAAAAGAAAACATGTGGAAATCAGTTGAGATGTTGCATAAACGTTAAAGAGATTGTATACGTTTGGTAATTGGAACCCACTGTTTGTTTCAATCTTATACATCCTAACCTGTGAAAATTTCATTTCAAAAGGTGGTAGCGTTTTTGAGATATCGCCGAAAATCTGGAGCGGATATGTCCACGCAGGAAGAATAATCTGCAATTGGAAAACACAATCTTAGAAACGTTACTGTCGGTAACGCATATCAAATTCAAAACTTTTCGGATAAAAAGTGATATCTTTTTCCATAAGTGCAGTACTTTGAAGTGAAAAGTTTCTAAAAATGCATTATACTATCCAAAGCTGCTCTACTTCTTACCAAGTAAGTTTTTATTGTCATTAATTTTCAGAGTCATTACCAAATGTATACAGACCCGTTAATCTTAGATTATGAAACTCCAGACGACAGCTTGAACCATTGATGTCTTCAAGACAGTGCCCAGAGGCACGGCCTCAATAACCAGAGTGCCTTTGGAAAGTTTCACCATTATACAAGTTATACAATACGCCATCTACACAATCTCAGGGGTCAAAATTTACACTGGATTGCAGGCCCGAGGCTAGTGATTTTAGCATCAGGCCAGTAAACTATCGACCAGCAGTCTTGTGTTTTTGAACAATGATACCTCTCTGTTATTTCTCTGAGAAATACAAGTATCTTTCAATCCTGTTGTATGCCTATTAATCATAAGACAAGAATGAGATAAATCTTCTCTTGGAGCTTGTTCCAATAAAAACGGCTCAGATGTGAAACTGTGTAGATAATTTGTTTTTCTCTGGTCCAGTAAAAGTTTTCAGCTACAAGTCCTACAGTCTTGTGGATTTTTTCCTCAAACTCGATCCCTGGGCCCAATTGCATAGAGCTGCTTAAGCAGCAAATATTGCTTAACAAATTTCTGCTGAGCATAAATGAGCAGGATACCAGCCACAAATCGTACATATTGAATGTTATTTTAGCCGGTAACCTTATTCTAGTAAGCATAATTTGTATGTGCTTAGCTACTTTTTGTGCTTTAAAGCGGCTCTATGAAATTCGAGCCCTGGGCAGCACAGGTATAGCTGTGCAAATGAATCCTTCAGTATATCTCATGTATCTCCAACTATTCTATCAACTTAGTTGTTCTATCCTTTTTTTTTCTTCAAAATGGTCACATTTAATAAGAGTTAGCAAGAAGTCACACCAACAGACGCCTAACACCATGTCACAACAACTTTTCCTACTACAGAATTTATATTGACTCTCCTGTAACGATTGATGCTTCACAACAACCACTACACACAGCTCAGGTCAGTGTGGATGGATCAATGCGTGTTTGTGTTTACTGAGCCATAGCAAAATGTTGTTTTCACATCATCTCATTATGCCGGGTGAGTTTTTAGTTCAATGGCTCATTTTAATTGTTTGTCACTTTAATCAGCTTCACCAACTATTGTCAACTCACTCAGGTGATGGCTAATTGACGACGAGACAGTTTTTGAAGCTTTCAAATAAAGCACACTAGAAATACAATCATTTAGAGAGAGCCGCATAGTGCAAGATCATCTGTCAATGGTTTCCGTGTCAACGGTTCCCTGTGTCAATGGTTCCCTGCGTCAACAGTTCCCTATGTCAACGGTTCCCTGTGTCAATGGTTCCCTGTGTCAGTCATAATTCCAAGACACAACAAATACAATATAGAACCAGTGTTGGCACCTGATCATCCCAAGTAGTTCCAATAAATCTTACTGCGCTGATCAAAGTTGTCGATGTTCGGAGCAAATCAAGTCATCGTCGGATCACTCTGGTTTTACTCTCCACGTCTTCATCTCACTTCTTAAAGATTTCAGTTCACGTAGGCCCTTGAATCCGACATACGAAGTTTTCCTCAAGGATAACGGATGGATCCTAAGTCGCAAATACAATGTTTCCTCAATTGAATGAGAACAAAAAAAATCGTCCTCCGTATTCGATTTATTCCGTTTCGATCAAACGATATCGAATGAAGACGAGATTCGATTTATTCCGTTTCGATCAAACGATGTCGAATGAAGTTGAGAGGAAATAAATAAAACAGGAAGGATCCTACCTTCCGTCCATTGCTGATTCTCCTCGGTTCTTTAGCTCGAGTTTAATGTGAAGAGCTCTATCCTATCGGGATCCCAGTACAGATTGGAGGAATGATACACCAACGACCAAACATACGGGATGAAGAACTCCTCGGGCTGGTCCTCTTCGACGTATTTGAATTTCAAGTCCGGAAATTTCTGAAGGGGGAAAAACAGCACAAGAAGCAGCGTAAAGCCCAATTTGGGATTTTGTCAATATTGAATAATAGATAATCTTTTGTTTACCAACACTGACCACCATTTTGTATGGAATGCCTTGAGTAGCTAATAATGTATAAACTGGTTAGCAAATATTTACACTTTTCAGCAAAACATTACAACTTTTTTACGAAGTATAGGCCCAAGGCTACTTTTTGTTTTGGATTGTAAATTTTATATATCCTGGTAATATGGGTATGAATTCTTTCAGTGCCGAGGTCGTACATAAATGATCTTTTATATGTGCTCAAAAAGTATCATCCAATCGTACATGTACGACCCATATTAAACATGTTATCACAAGAGGGCATTATCAACAAGAAAAAACTATTGACTTTGGGATGTACCAAGGCAACACAAATCAGCGAGATATATTTTGTTTGGTGAGAAAGACTTAATTACTATTTTGTTTTCACAGAATTTCGAAAAACCTCAAAAAGCTGGGCCACTTCAGGTTTAAAATGCAAAACAAAAAACGGGTACTGAAAGAGTTAATTTGATAGCATTGATTGGCCAAACAATAAACTGTTGTGCTTTCTGCAGTGAGGGCCCCCCGTACTTTTGCCAACCAAGGATGGCAAAACTTGTGGCTGTGGCCTTGCAGAAGAAAGGTCAATATTCCAGGGCCATGTCCATAATAACGGCTATGGCTACGGCTGTTTCTATGGGTGTTGCTATGGGCATCATATGCTTCAACCAATGTTCACGTGACAATCAAGCCACAGCCACTAAATCCTCCAAGGCCTTAGTTTTAAGACTGGATCCCAATACTTGCTCAGATGCCATTTTGAAAAAAAACCTGAAACTTTAACGAAAGTCAATTAGACAATGCCCCTCAGTAATATTTCAAAAGAGGAAATCAAAAAAGGAAGCCTGGGTAAAATCTTGAGAGGATTGGGTCTAGTAACTTTAAATCAATAGATGTTAATTTTGCATCGGGGATATAGAATATAATTAGTTTTTTACCCTTACACCGATGTGTATTAAGCACTATATACTCAGTACTTTCCCCGAGTTCTGTGAACAAAATTCACAGGCAAATCACTCGGATGGGATTCGAACCCACGACCTTTGCATTGCTAGATGCAGATGTCTTACCACTAGACCACCGAGCTAGCCAAGTGGCTAGAGGCAGTTTGAATCCTATGTGTTAGCAGCGGGTACTGCAACGATTTTAATAGATGTTAATTTTGCATTGGGGATAAAGAATATAATTTGTTTTTTACCCTTACAACAATTACTTTAAATTGCAAAACGTCGAAAGACTTTCGTTAATTTGAACTGAACACCAAGGCTACGGCACTTACTCTGAGTCTATCTCTGGGCCATTGCAGAATACCCTGTTTGATGACGTCCAACACTTGGTGTGCTGTTAAATTGTGGTGTTCCTTGTGCTCGAGTCTTTTTGAGAAATACGAAAGAACCTAGAAATAAAAATTTAAAAACAAAGTTTTTCAAATATTAGAAGCTTTTTTTAAAACCTATATTTGCTTGTTCTGTATTTGTTAAAAACGAGGCAGAAAACTGAGTCTGCAGGGCTCAATTACATAGAGCTTCTGCTAAAGGTTTCTGCTAAGCATAAATTAGCAGGTTACCAGTCACAGTTTTTTACATGAGAAATGGCATTTCGGCTGGTAACCATATTTTGGTAAGCATAATTTTGTTGTGCTTAGCTACTTTTTGTGCTTAAATAGCTCTTTGAAATTGGGCCTTGGAATTACACGGAGGCCACGGCGGGTAGTGAATTTCACCAGTCGCCCAACCCTACCTAGTTAGCATGTCTCTTACTTTGCTGTCGGTAGAATAACGGAATATGAAATAGAACTTCTGCTATTGGCACTCCGCAAGCAGAAAATATCTGCTTACATGCTTCACGAAATTGGTCCCTGATCTGTAATCTTATTTTAATCATTAACCACGGACTGCCTTAGAGTAAAATTCACACAAAAATCTTGAAGTCTTACGGTGTCAATATTCTGGATGATGTCGTAGAATTTGGAATGCGTCTTGAAGCCCGTGAACCTTTCACACTTATAGAGCAGCGTGTAGATGAGGTCAGGGTTATGGGGCAGCATGTTGGTCAGGCAGGAGTTGATGATCTCCAACACCATCCTGATGCTGTCCTCCAAGACGGCCAAGTCCGACATCTTTGGGGAGTTGGGAGATGAAGGAAGGTAGAAGGAGTCAGTTTAACAGTGAGGGTTTATTCAACAGTGAAGTCACAGGCTCATGGCCCAGAGTTGGGTTATCATGTGTGAGATTTGCATGGTGTTGAAGGTAACAGAAAGTCTAGTTTTAGGGGGGTGAAAACCTTGTGAAAATAATCTCCCTGAGGGAAAATGGTGGTTCTGAAATAAGAAAGGTCTCCTTTGATAGATCTTTTTTTTAGAACCACATAATAAGTTTGTCACTCAAAGAAGTAGCTACTTATAATAACTATGGTGCAGATAACTATTTTCTCTTTTCAAAAATGTAGATATGTATGTAACCAAGCCAAAGTTGGTACGTGAACAAAATCTGACACTTTGTTTTGGTATCAAATAAAAAAAAACACTTGAAGGGAAACCGACTGGGTAAATTTTAAATAATTTGGGGTTGAACAAAGAAAAATTTACGAGAGCGGGAATTGAACCTGCGACCTCCGGATTAACGTGCCGGCGCTCTACCAACTGAGCTATCTAACCCTAATGTTGGTGGTCTCCCTATTTTGTCAATATCTTTGTTCGGGGGTGCCAGACAGAAGCCATTCAACCTGTGAATGGTGTATAGCCAGGGATCACGCCCAAAGGGGATGCGACTTTTTGTTTCAAATATCAAGTAATAAACCATTGTTTTGGTAATTGGAGTCACTATATTTTCGTAAGTATAAGTAATGGTATTTCAATTCTCAGAAAACATTGCAATTGAAAATCCCCCCAAAACACTTTTTCATCAACAAAACTTTCCAAACAAATAAAATTTAAACAGACTTTTGAACTAGACAGCAAACAGCCCCGTAGAATATGCAGAGAAAAAGACTGGACCGAAATGGGTCAGTGAGTCAGTGTGGGATACTTCATCAATACGACAGGGTTCAGTTTGTGAAATCAACGGTGATAAACTGTGACTACTGCCTTCTGAGAGAGAACTCCAACACATCTGGACCTGCCCAGTTGTGGTCTCAGAATATCTTAACAAGAATTTCTGTTCTTGCACTGTGACAGTGAGAAGCATGGAACCTGGGCTGAGGTGTTAAAGTGATAATATATTGATGAGGAGAAGGGGGCAAAGATGACAGGGAAAGGGGTAGTGTGGACGGCTTCCGTTTCCTGATCATCGGAGGACACGGACAGGCTTTGTTTTTTTTAGCAATTCTACGGTTTGGTTTGGTGAGATTACGCAGCGCACACTCGCATATTCATAACAAATACATCAAGTGGGGTGTACTACACGTAAACGCATAATAATAAAAACGCATTGTGCAACTGCATCAGACGACACCATTCCAAAAAACTTCACTGATATATTTGCATATTTCACGAGCCTCAGAGTGTCATGCTCAGGTTGAGGGTGATGATCAGTTTGGTGTTAGAGGGGTTAAGTAATGAAAACGAGGACGGAAATGTGCCACAGTTTTTTGGGGGGCAACTGTGAAAGCAGTGAGAGGCTGCACGGATGGGTGAGCAGCCACTCTGAATGAAGCACTGAAGATGCCTCCATTCTGCAAGTGTTTCAAATTCATTAGTTGTTTTGGATGAGCTTCATATAAATTAAACATCACTTGGCACCTTCCCAATAAAACTTTCTTCTAATTCATTACTTGTTTCGATGAGCTTCTTATGAATTAAACATCACTTGACCCCCTTCAAGCGAAACTTCCCCTCGCACCATTAGTAATTATTTTGAAGATATTTAGAATAAAAGTGAATAATAATAAAGAGTACAAAATATCACAAGAAATTGTAACACTTGCTAATTGCAGGGTTTATATTTGGAATAATGAATAACATCCTGATCATCGGGTAGGGGCTGTGGATCACCTTTGGTCGAGAAGACCAAGCCCCCCCCCTCCAAGACCCAAGACCTCTTGGGTCTTACTCAAACAATTGTAATTTACTTTTCAGCATGATCTTTTTTTGAGACAAGGCTGAAGTGAGTTTTAACAATTTTTGTTGTTACATGTATTGCTTAAAGGGTGTGCATAACATTGGTAAGAGTGAAAATATAAATGTTCACAGTTTTGCACGCAACTTACATGGTATAAAGTTGGTCATGGTGGGAAATTCCCTTTGAAATATTTTTGCTTGAAATGCAATATTTTTGCTTAAAATGCAATAGTTTTTCAGAAATGAGTAGAACAATTAGTTTTGATCTTGCCAGTCCAAAACTCAATGTTTGAAAACAGTGAAAACATTTAAGGTTTTTTTCCACTTTTTTTTCTTGTGACTCCAATGACTGATTGAGCTTAAACTTTCGCAGGTTTGTTATTTCATGTATATGTTAGGTCACATCAAGTGTGGATACTGGTCTTTGACAATTACCAATGTTCGAATGTGCCAAATGGTTGCAGGGTTTGTCTTTAACTTGTTCAGTGACTAGATCGCAGTACCAGCTAACTTGTTTTTATTTCACAAGTACGCCAGCTTTATCCACTATTCCATATTTCATCCAAAATAGAGATGGTTTCAAACACTTGAACTAGCCAGTCGGACCACTTGAACAAACTTTGACTGGCCCTCAAGTGTTGGCTAGTGGACCACTGTTAAAGGGATTGTATACGTTTGGCAATTGGAACCCACTTTTTGTTTCAATCCTATATAGTTGTAGATATATACCATAAAACCAACCTGTGAAAATTTCATTTCAAAAGGTGGTAGCCTTTTTGAGATATTGCCGAAAATCTGGAGCAGTTATGTCCATGCATGAATAATAATCTGCAATTGGAATACACAATCTGAGAAACGTTTCTAACAGAACGTTCTCAGATTCAATTTTTGGAGGATAAAAACTGATATCTTTTTCCATAACCGCAGTACTTCAAAGTGAAATGTTTCTCAAAATGCTTTATACTATCAGAAGCTGCTGTACTTCTTACCAAGTAAGTTTTTATTGCCATTAATTTTATGAGTAATTACCAAACGTATACAGACCCTTTAATGGAGAACAATGGGATACATACATTCAATTAGTCACATATAAAAAAATCTGAAAAAAACGTAAAGAATAAACTTTTGCAAAAGTGAACAAGAGTGAATAAGTTATACTTGATGGAGTCGTTGAATCCTTTCAGTTTCAGTTTATAAGTTCTGATAAGGTTGATGACGTTGACGACACCTTAGGCCAATACTTACCAGTATCTCACATTCAGGATCTTCCTCAATAGAGGGGACTTGTGTGGAGCGTTCCCTCAGATGAGCGACAATCCGATCATGCTTCTTGGTCAGTGATTCAAACATGCTGTAAAGATGACAAAATATCAACATTTCATTTCATTTTCATTTCATTTATTAATTCTGGTTGTGAAACCAAGGACTGTCAGAAAAAGTGAAAATAATTACTAGCCAAGAACCACATGGAGAGAAGACACAGAAGGAAGTTTCAGTTTAAAGCAGGGCTCGAATTTGGGGTAAAATTCCACAAACCTGCAGTGCTTGTAGATAGAAAATGTTACCGGACCAAAATCTACTTTACAAGACCAGAATCTTAATGACAAAGAACTTTCTACAAAGTGTAACATGAAAACTGTTTTTATTTGAACAAGCACTAAGAGAAGATTTATCTCATTTGTCTTGTGTGTAAGAAGGCCTACATTTTGATACTTGACAGAATTGAAAGTGTTTTTTCAAGACTAAAAAATTGACCTTTTATTTGAACATTTGGTTAAAGATATTACACAGTGAGGTATTATTATTAAGATGAAAAACATAAGACCGCTGGACTTAAAAATTCGAGCCCTGTAAGGCTGTGTTCGCATTGGATGAATAATTAACCGAGACCAACGGTAACATTCCTATTGGTAAATCTTAGTGGTGCTCTTGGATTATTTGACGTAGGTAAACTAACCAAGATGAAGGTGAAACAAACCGACTGACTGAATATAAACCCATGAGACGATGCGTCCGCACTGGATTTTTGGCTCGGTTTGACCAGGCTAGTTTACCTGGGCAGAAGGTGGCCGCTAAATAATCCAAGATACCCATTGGACTTGGTTTAAGTAACCTGGGTGAAATTTTCCTGGGCTGTTCGCACTGGACTTAAAAGTTACCCATTTTGCTCATTAAGTTTACCCCCAAAAAGTCCAATGAGAACACGGCTTTAGATGTGGGAGGAAAAACCCCAAAGAATTACCAAAGAAAACCCAATCCACATAGTGCCCCCCGGGGTCGTGGAGATGGAAGGCGAGTAGAGATACCACTATGCCAACCTGACCGTCATGGATCAGTCATGTCTAACACCAACGGGTACTCCCTGGGAGTTCTGGTCAGGAGTGCTTCCACAAATCAATCATTATTCATTATTATTAATTATTCTTATTCCCAGGACTTGGGAAAGTACTGAGTATACAGTGCTATATACATATCGGTGTATAGGTAGAACACAAATAAGACTATGAGCGTTCAGCCTCGCTGCCATGGGCAGCATGCCGTATCGATACCTCTCGTCATCAACCCCTGGAAGGGAAGCACATAAAATCAACTCTGTTTGGCTCATTTAAAAGTGACTGCTTTGCGCACACGCTTGTTAAAAAAAATTGAGCGCTTGTAGGGTGCTTGTCGGGCGCTTAGTATGCACGTGTAAAAATGCACGTATTTCGGAGCAATACATTTCAAATGAATCATGTTTTTATATGGTTACCCTAAACTGCATACAGTTAGACGTATCACAAGATGAGAGGGGCCAGTTGCTCTATGACTTGTGCGTCTTTTGACAGCGCGCTCTGGGTAGTCTCTAACACAGAATGGATCAACCACCAGGACTAATTAAAATATCCAACATATTTGGATATTTCAAAGTCACACTTCCAGGGGGTTATGATCGAGCAAGGCATTCTGGGAAAGAAAAAAAATGGCGCGGCGAGATCGTACACCACTGGGAACGAGGTTGATTAGCATTAGCCTTGTCTGGGCGCACTGTGAAAACTGTAAATGAGTGGTCTCTAGAGGGGTTAAATGATCAAACTGGTTAAGAATGCACACTTTATTGATTGAGTCTTGAGAAAGGTACCTGACTATTCTCTGGGTGACGTACGGATGCAGCGAGTGGAACTGGGATGACATGTTGGCCAAAGCTGCTAAGCAGTTGGTGTGCAGATATTTGTCCTAAGAGTGAAAAAAGTAAACAAGAAAAAAAGGATTATTATTATTATTATTATTTATTCGGCCAAAACATTCAAATTACAAACATGTACATACAAAGTAAGAAACGTCATACATCAAGGACAGTCAAGATGAAAGATAAATTGTATAATGAATGCCAATCAAAAGAATAGATGTACAGAGGTACAGTAGGTAAGAATGAGATGGGGAAGAGATTGGGGTGGGGATGAGAAATGTATAGAAGGGGAGCAGATTGGGGAAGAGGGGAAGGGAAGGAGTTCAACAAGCAGAGTAAAGACAAAACAATCTAAGATGACCAGGATGAATAAAAGTGAAAACACTGTGACTCAAAGGCCTGTTCATCCAAGATGTTTAAAGGCATCGTACACATTTGGTTTCAAACCTATATAGTTGTATAGATATATACCATAAAACTAATCTTTGAAAATTTCATTTCAAAAGGCGGTAGCGTTTTGAGATATTGATGAAAATCTGGAGCGGTTATGTCCACGCAGGAAGAATAATCTGCAATTGGAATACACAATCTGAGAAACATTACTGTCAGTAACGCTTCTCAAATTCAAATTTTTGGGGATAAAAAGTGATATTTTTTTCCATAATTGCAGTACTTCGAAGTGAAAAGTTTCTCAAAATGCATTTACCTATCCAAAGCTGCTGTACTTCTTACCAATTAAATTTGTATTGCCATTAATTATCAGAGTCATTGCCAAACGTGTACGATGCCTTTAATGATGGTGTTTTGTTAACATTTTGAATATTAAATAATAAACCACAAGGGAGATTGACTGGGTAAATTTTAAATAATTTGGGGTTGAACAAAGACAAAATGACTGGAACAAATTGTTCTTTGTTCAACCCCAAATTTGATAAAATTTATTTATTTCTTTCAAAGGTTTAAAACACATAACATTTTTGGAAGGATCACAGGGCAATACTAATGAGATTGAGACATGTTAACAACATCAGCAAAAGACAAGCACAAATATGGACTAGTCAGATAATAAAAAAAATCAGATATATTACTCTGATAAAAATTTAGGTTAGTAACAAAAAATGACTGCCATGAAGCAAAAGTGTGTAAGTTGCTTATGATGTGTGGCAGAAACTTATTTCCAAAAGGAGTGTTTTTCAAAAAACTGCAACATTGAAGGAAAACAACATTCCGATGACACCTTGCGTAGTGTTCGAGTATTTTGCGCAACCTTGTTAATAATTTCATCCAGATTGGTGATATTTTGTTAGTCCCTAAAAATGAGGGTCTTTCTGCAAAACATTGATCCTATTTATGACATGTCAAATGATAGCAAATTAATGTGGGCATACATTTTTTTTTTATTTTTTAGAGTACATGGAAGTGTTAAAGTTTGTGTAATTTTTCTAAAACGCACACAGCAAACTCATCAAAAATAAACCCAAAACAGATGTGTGGACATCATCCTATTAAATACATGTACCTGACATTTAAAAATCTAAACCCAACTGAAAAACAATTTAACTCTGAACGGAAAGATATTTAAGTTGTTTTCTAAACGTCTCCATGACCTACACTTACCCATATCTTCAGTAAATTAAAGGCACTGCAGTTTGGAAATTGTCAAAGACTAGTGTTCTCACTTGGTGTATCCCAACATATGCATAAAATAACAAGCCTGTGAAAATTTGGGCTCAATTGGTCATCAAAGTTGCAAGAAAATGAAAGAAAAAACACCCTTGTTGTACAATTGTGTGCTTTCAGATAGGAATAAAAACTTCTTGCGCAAGAAGTTTTTATTATTTTAGTGAGAAATTACCTCTTTCTCAAAAACTACGTTACTTCAGAGGAAGTCGTTTCCTACAACGTTTTATACTATCAACAGCTCTCCGTTGCTTGTTACCAAGTAAGTTTTTATGCTTATATTTGTTTTGAGTCATTACCAAACGTGAACGATACCTTTAAACAACTTACAAACTTCCAGAGAAATAATTCCAAAAATAAGGTCAACTTTTCAGAAGAATTTATAAAAAAAAAATAGAAAAAAAAACAAACGTGGAGATTTCTTCTTTGCATGCAAGCCCAACAACAAGTGACTTGTAGGATGTGTAAGGCATACTAATAACCCAATGTCAATACAGCCTGGGCTTAATTAGCATGGTAAAACTCAATTCCCTGGGCTTGCTATGCGGTAAGCCCCCTGATTTCCTGTAAATCCCTCGCTAGATGTCTGTGAGCGAGCGAAGAACGCTGACGCAACCAGCGGTGGGGGGCCACCGTTTATTGAAACTAAGTGATGACTTTCTCTTGCGGTTGGGGGCTTGTGAGGGTTTCTTAATGTGCACACAATGCCTCTGGATAAATAATTTTCTTTACAGAAATGGGGAAGAAGTACAATGTAACTGCTACCCCCCTGTGATGTGCCAGTTGTATCAACGAAATCAAGCCGTCACTTTCAACGGTTGTATGGCTTCTGACTGGCACCCCCAAACAAAGATATTTACAAAATAGGGAGACTGCCAACATAGCGCTAGATAGCTCAGTTGGTGAGGCGCCGGTAAATCAATCCGGAGGGCATTGGTTAAAATCCTGCTCTAGTAATTTTTTCTTTGTTCGACCCCAAATAAATTTTTATTTAAAGTTAAATGTATTGCTTTTTTCTTTCAATTTAAATGCATTTCCTATTTCTTTCAATTTAAACGTATTGACCCAATGCAATAATCTTAGTTGCGCCATTTTGGGAGTCAGTGTCCCCCGTGTGTTATGCAGTGAAGCGAGCATTTTTCGGCCTTCGCGGCATTTACATGCTTACCATTGACCCCCAAAATGGCAAGCATGGCAGACATTAGCGTGTGTGACGTTGGTGCAAGTGTTTATTCAAATTACAGATTATTCTTCCTGCGTGGACATAACCGCTCCAGATTTTTGGCATTGTCTGAAAAATACTACCACCTTTTGAAACTAATTGTTCACAGGTTAGTTTTCTTATATATTACATCTACATTTATATAGGATTAAAACAATTGAACGGTTCAAAAACCAAAGGTATCATTTGCCTTTAACAGGAATCGAACCCATGATCTTCCACAATCAATATTAGGTGTCTTAACCACTAAACAGCTCCAAGTTGGGAAGAAAATCAACAAGACCTGCGGTCTTGTAGGTCATTATTTTTACTGCACCAGAAATATTTTAACAAGACCAGAACCAAAAGGAGAAAAACAGATTAGCATACAAACTGCTTTTTTATTTGAACAAGTACTTAACATGCTGAAGAACGATTGTCTCATTCCAACAGGGCTCAATTTCATAGAGCTGCTTAAGCAGAAAATATTGCTAAACAGATTTATGCTGAGCAAAAATAAGCGGAGTACCAGTCACAGATTGTGTATGTGAGATGGGATTTAGGTTTGTAACCCTATTCTGCTAAGCAAAAATGTTTTGTGCTTAACTACTTTTTGTGCTTAAGCAGCTCTATGAAATTGGGCCCTGAATTGAACGTATTGTTATTAGACTCAAAATCAACATTTGAACATCATTTTCTGTTTTTGAAGATATTTATTCAATTGAAAAACACAAGACCACTGGACTTGTCAAGTCGTGAGTTTACCGGTCGATCACTGGCCTCGAGCTTGCGGTCCAGTGTTGATTCCAAGCCCTGCTCTAGAGAAGGCCAGTTAAAAATCATGTAACTACTGTAGCATTGCAGGCCTGACATTTCATCTTTGAGAGGGCAAGGCCATTTTTATTTTGCAAAGGGCACTTCCATTTGAAACTCTTAAAGTCTATGGGAAACTTTTGAAGGGGCACCAAGACCAAGACCAGGGTCAACACAGGCCATGGAGTCCGTGTAATTAATAATAATAATAATAACTAGTTCTTATATGTACATGTAGCGCATTTTACAATAACGTATCAATGCGCTTTACATTAGTGCCCTGGTCATTGGGCCAATAACATTCCTTTAATCTTTCTCAGCTCCCTGGGGAGTATACAGCCCCGAGCTTCCGTGGTTCTCTGAAGGCTTTTTCAAACAAAATATCAAAACCTCTACCCTCGCAGGTACCCATTTATACCCCTGGGTGAAGAGAAGCAATTATAGTAAAGCATCTTGCCCAAAGACACAAGTATCACGACCGGGGTTCGAACCCACAACCACAATGACTTCACAAACAGAACTTGAATTCGATGCTCTAAACCACCGGCCATGACACCCTTCAGGCCTGGCATTGAGTACTGTAATTTTGATGAAACCATTCTTTCAACAGGTTGACTTTAACGATGAACAAGGAACTTTAGTTTTACTCTTTTGCCACACAAAATAGACCCCCCTTGCACTGATGCAAGCATTGTGCTTAACCGCAGCTCTTCCACCTTGAGTGGTCGACAACCAGGTTCTTCCATGTGCTTCTGACTTGCCCAAGAAAACCTGTCACAGAATAAGACATCAGAATCCTGTGACTCGATCGGTGACATCAGAGTCAAGTACAATAGGTACATCATTATTATCAGGGTCCTCTATAACAGAGACATTTTAGCTGACACTCCCACATGTCATCCACTACACTCAACCCCTCCTGCTAAGCCCCCCCCCCCCACCCCACCACCACCTCGAGGGAAAGAATCCAGCTCAGCGTCCACTTACATAACCAACCAAATTGATACAGGAAGTTTCGGGCAACCATCATATCTTTTCGGAGGGAGCGAGCGGATTAAGCCCCCTTCTTATTAAAATAAACACAAGGGGAGAAGTTGAACTGTACTCTGCCCCACGGTCCCACCCTCATTTACTGGAGGAAGTTAGAAATCAGAGCCTGTATCTACCGAAGCCACAGTACTGAGGTAGCCTTGCCGGCAATATAACTTACTCCCCCTGGATTGATGGGCAGTGAACTAGTCACAGAGCTGACTAACGACAACTCGGAATGGGGGCATCTCAAAAGTTCTAGGAGTTTTTAAAGTATTTCACCACCGACACATATTTGGTGAACTTATCTGACCAAACACAAACACTGTTCACAGGGAACAGAGAGAATGTTTAAAAAAATCTTGTGAAAACTTGAAGGTACATGGAGTCATGAAAACCACAGGTGGTGTTAATTCCTTTATTATTATATCATTAATTTTATTATAATTAGCATCTTTTTTTGGAATTTATACCAAGGCATCCTCCAAATCGACTAGCATAAGCCATCCATTGAAGTGAATAGCACTAAAGCCTGTACATGTAGGCCAGATGGTATCCACATTAGAAAACCAGTGAAGAAGATTATGGAATAACTCCAACAGGAAACAAAATCCCATGTAATTAGGTCATGTTGGAACTGAAAACCCGTTCCACAAGCCAGGCTCTGGTCCCAGGCAGGAATCGAACCAGGGTCCACAGAGATTAAAAGATCCAGAAAGATATCCACGACACCAACCCGATCCCCTATTAACAAAAACTCTCAAAAGTGTCCATTCATAGGATAGAATTTCAGTAGTTACCTGGGCCCAATTTCATAGAGCTGCTTAAGCACAAGTGGCTAAGCACAACAAATTTATGCTTACCAGAATAAGGGTTACCAGCCAAAATATCATCTCACATGTACTATATGTGGCTGGCATCCTGGTTTTTTTGCTAAGCAGAAATTGTTTAAGCAGTATTTATGGTTAAGCAGCTCTATGAAATCGGGCTCTCAGTAAGCTATCAGATTCTTGATAATGTAACTTCTCACCGATGTCGTCAGCCGAGGTGAAAATCTGAAACACGCTTGCGTTGCAAGCTTGTCCTCCCGAGCTACAGTACACGATCAGTCAATGTCAAATCACAAGCCACGCAGCCTAAGTGCAACAAGTGCAACAAGTGCAACAAGTGATAACATTCATTCGTGCCAGAGGTAGTTCAAACAAAAAATGAGGGAATGATGAATGCTCTTCTGTCATGTATTAAGACATAAAACCCCTTTTACTATCAGTGCACTGATGTCCAGCCTGTCCTACCAAACTGGGCCCGATTTCATAGAGCTGCTTCATCAGCAGAAAATATTGCTTAACAATTTTCTGGTAAGCAGAAATCAGCAGGATACCAGTCACAAATTGTACTTGTGACATGGTAGTTTGGTTGGTAACCTTATTCTGGTAAGCGTAATTTTGTTATGCTTAGCTACTTTTTGTGCTGAAGCAGCTCTATGAACTTGGGACCTGGCTCTTGCCACAAAATTACACATGAGACCGGAGACTACTTTTATGTAAGTCCACAGTACACATGCCATGGGGGTTTCCGCAAAATGCCAGCTGTACAAACAGAGGAAACCCCTGCACCCAATGCTAGCCTGTAAGGTACATGTACATGTATGCTACTTTATGGAAGTCTGAGTACCCGTGTATAGACCTTTATCACACTGCCGCCATCTTGGTCATGTTCCCTGTATTCAATAATAGTAATGAATGCTAATATTCATTGTACAAAAAGAAACCAGACTATTTTTCCATTCCAGCCTAAGTTTGTTTACATTGGTTTGAATGGGAGAAAATCAAGATGGCCGCACCGTGATAAAGGTCTATAGGAGGGTTGGTAGCTGTGCGTCTCTCTTGATTTTCTCTATCCCAACTCAAAGAGAGGCTGGAAGCAAACATAGTCTGGCCCTTTTCAATGAAATTAGTAGGCCTATATTGGCACTGCGTATACCAGGAACCTGACATGAGAAAAACACTGTGATAAACATCTAGAGTGATGATCCATCGCACCACAAAACACCCACATCAACTCTTAAGGGCAACACAATCCAACGCAACCCCAAATATTTTGTTGCAATTGCTTGAATATGAAAAAGGACTTGAAAAAACAAAATTCACATTTACATACTGCAGATTTGATGAAAGAATAAATTGATTTCAATAGAGTTTATTTTGTTTTCCCCTTTTCTCACACCCCTCTGCATAGCTTGAAAATTACACTGGACCACAGGCCCGAGGCCAGTGACTTTAGGGGCGGGCCAGTTAACTATCAACCGTACAAGTCCGGTGGTCTTGTGTTTTTTAATAACAATACCTTTCTGTTATTTCTAATTTAAACTGAGAAACACAAGTATTTTTCAATTCTGTTGAGTATTGAAGTATTAACCATAAGACAAGAATGAGATAAATCTTCTCTTAGAGCTTGTTCCAACAAAAATGGCTCAAATATGAAACTGTGTAGATCATTTTTTTTTCTCATTTTGATTCTGGTCTTGTATCAAATTTTCTGGTCCAGTAACAGTTTTGAGCTACAAGCCCTGCGGTCTTGTGGATTTTGTCCTCAAATTTGAGCCCTGCCCACCACTGACCACTGCATCTATGTGCAATTTTTCAGTCATAAATTTGGAGGCTAAAAAAGAGTACATTGGTGAACACACCCCCAACTCCCCCCTCCAACCTGACCCTGACTTTGTGGTAGTCTCACCACCGACTTGTTGCAGACCCGCTCAGTACATGTCCATGAACACGTATAAGGAAACAGTACGTTTCCAGTTCTCCTCCCTTCCCTGTGACAAACTTCAGAAACATTGTGTGTTTTGTTAAAACCTAACTTAAAAAAATGGGAGTAAATACAGCTGGTTCCTGTCCCTACCCTTCCCCCCCCCCCCGAAATGACAACCCCTCCCCCCCCCCCAACAGCTTAAATCCATTACTGACTTAATATTAGACATTAACACTATCAATCACATGTCATACAGGGAGAAACACTGGGAAATGCTGCACTCCTAACAAGGCCAACCCTTCATCCCTGAGCCACACATCAAACCTCTTGCATCCTGACTTTGATATACATGTTAGTAACTCTTTGCACAAACACTCATTACCTGTTGATCTAACCCTGCCTCCAGAGTTGCAGAAAATACAACCCCAGGGCTAAAATATTAACACTGGACCACAGGCCCCCCCCCCCCAGGCCAGTGTTTTAGCCTTGGGCCAGTAAACTCATGACCTGGACAAGTCCGGTTGTCTTGTGTTTTTTTCAATTGACTAAAAAAAGTACCTCACTGTGTATAATCTTTAAATATCTTTCAATTGAGTTGAGTATTGAAAGCATGACCAAAATTAATGAGATATTTTCTTAGTGCTTGTTCAAATAAAAAACAGATAACAATTAACATGGTACATTTTAAACTGTGTAGAAAATTCTCTCTCATTACATTCTGGTCTTGTGAAAAAAATGCCGGTCCAGTAAATATTGTAACCTACAAAGCCCTGTGGACTTATGGAAGGGCACTTGTGGGGTCCTGACAACAATAGAACAAAGGACCCCACAAGGTCATCTCAATAGGAACAATGGACCCCACAAGGGAATTCTTTAGAAAAGGGAATAATAGAATAGCAGAACCCCACAAACCGGATCTGAATGGCTGGGTGTTCTTGTGGATTTTTTCCCCTAAATTTGAGCCCTGAACCCAATGCATCAAGAAAGACATTTTGGGTTCCTTATCTCTCTAGATGAACCCTCCACCCCTCCTTCCCCACCCCCCCAACCTGACAACAATCCCTCTCCCCAGGTCCACTACAAACTCCAAAGTATAATGCAACAGCAAAGTGCTATGGATACAACAGTTTCTGCCTTGCCTTAATGGTTCCAACCACACCTGTAAAATCCAGTCCTAAAATGCGTCAAGACAGCCAGATAGGCGTGATGACGTGCCATTCATCCTGAATGGATTAAAGCCCTGTCAAAAGTCATTCCGAGCCTGGCGCTAACAAGCCTCGGAAGAAGACGTAAAGTCTGTGTCAGTGAACGATCGCACATGTGTGGCTTCCAGCGTGTTTTCACATTCCCCCCCCCCCCCCCCCGCGCCTCGCTGAGGGCCGGACTTTTTAAGTGGGAGCTTACAAGGCGGTGGGATGGATTAGTGCTATGTCGATGTACCTTTCACTTCTATACATCGTCGTGTGCTACAACTGAATTGTGATAATTTCAATGGATATTGGTCCCTTTTTACAGTGAGGCAAACTGTCGTATGCAGCCTTAGCTTAGCATTTGATTTGATTACATATCGTCGCGTCAGTGCAACAAGGTTGTTTGTCACATTTTCGGTGAAATTGAGTTAAAATATACAAAAGGTGCTTTATTTTTGTCTGAATAAACTGTAAAAGTAATTAAAAAGATACAGACCTGTCATTAACAATAAATGACGTCGTAGTTCGTTTTACGTGTTCCGAGAAACAAAGTTGTATCTCACACATACGACCTTGTTGCACTGAGAAATATGCGTTATTCCCAAATGATTGCAAGGGATGCAGGTTTGTGCAACAACTACAATTTTCATGGAAATTAAGGCACAAAACTTGTTTTAAAGGTAATTAAGTGTAGATATCACTTTTAATGTTTTTATTATAAATGTCGTCATAATTCCTATGTACAAGTGGACTTGTCTTAAACAACCAGTGATTGTTTAAAACGTCACCAAACCTTAAAAAGTGATTTACGCAAAACAACCAAAATTGATTGCACTGACGCGACGATATGACCTCTATTACATTTATCTGAATTGATGATGATAATAATAGTAGGTAGCCTTTATAGAGCACTCTTCGCTGGGTACCACAGTGCTTTGTAAGAAACGGTGCATTAAGCCAAGCAAATAAATAAATCACTAAATTTGCCTTTTGCGTTTCCACAAAGTGACGTATCGTGATATGCCAGTTCATCCGTTGAAACACACAGCGCTGGCACGGTGCAAAAACATGCGTAGTCAACTTCTGCGTTTTCACGAAGTGGAGTATATGTTGACCTATTGAAGTCTAGCGTTTTCAAGCGACGTATGCATTGGTTTGTACACAGTGCTCTGCGTGCATGCCTCGTTTTTTCCTTTTTACCTAGTGACGTTTGTGTTTAGGAATTAATAGCTCATCAACAAAATTGCAAGATTGAAAACAAATTTAGGGTTCTGTACTACTGAAGAAGTCAGCTCTTTATTTTGGTGTTAAAATGTTTGCTAAAAAAAGTAAGCAGCAATTAAAAAAATAGTTTGACTTCAACCGCGATTTTCTCCTTATACCGAGTTTTGGCTGAGGCACACCATCCATACGTTGGTGGCGTGACCGACGATTATAAGTTGAAAAGTGGCAGTCAGATTCGGCATCTTTTTCTTTATTAATAAAAAAATCTCACTGTAAAATATTTGGTCAAAATTTTACTTAGGTTTTGCCAGAGCCAGTAATAAACTTTGTGCTTGATCATGCTAATATGCGGGGAAAACAACAAACAAACAAAAACTTGCCTGAGAATGAAACCTGTGCATACTAAAGCAATTGTCTTTAAGAGGGTGAATAACATCATAAGACATGACCTGAAATTGCAGTGTGTTAAGAGGTGGCCAGGGCCCAATTGCATAGAGCTGCTTAAACACAAAAAGTAGCTAAGCACAACAAAATTATGCTTACTAGACTAAGGTTATTAGCCGAAATAGCATGTCAAATGTACAATTTGTGATTGGTATCCTGTTTATTTGAGCTTAGCAGAAAATTGTTAAGCAATATTTTCTGCTTTAGCAGCTCTATGAAATCGGGCCAAGAGGCAAGCCCCAATGATGTAACTCAACACTCTTCGTTTGAATCCAGTTACTGTTAATTTACTTAGACCTTCTGGTCTCTAGACTCTAAGGGAAAAGCTTACAGTGAGTTGTGGTCAAAATCTACACAAGAAATTTCATGGTGTTCTCTCTTACAAACAAAGTGCAGGAAAGTTTAAGAGTGTTGATGTGAACAGCCACTGCTTGTAAAAATTTATACCAGTACCGATCCTCCATGGAAATATTTCGTTCTGAAACTTGTCAAAGTCAAGGAAATGGCATTTGAGGACCCCCCCCCCACCACCGTTACTCAAATCAATTTCTGCGATGAAATCTTTTATGCATGATATGACGATACACAAAATCACAGACAAAACAACAAGTTTTCCGACTCAAACTTAAAAAAACTAAATCTATTCTTCCAAACCGAATGATATTCATTCCCTACTATTAATATGAAGCGATCAAACCTCTCCAGTCATTTGTTCTCAGGAAATGTGTACATGCTCAGAACAACATAACCAATAGAAATTTAACTGGTAAGTCTGGTGCCTAAGCCTCCGAATGCCATCATTGACTATTAAGGACCAAGACACTGCCCAATAAGACATTCAAACATATTTCGAACACGTGCATTTGAATACGGACTGTGTACCCTGGTTCTACTCCCGCGTTGGACCAGAGCCACTAGAATTGGGTTTTCAGTTCCTACCTAATTACACACCGTACATACATGTAGTATGGAATTTTTCCCCCAGTTGTTACAAGTTTAGGGCAAAAGAAAAAGGAGGAAGTGGAACAGATTCAGATTAGTTTGTTTAGAAGACAGCAGCATCTCAAAGTGAGACGTCTAACAAATAAAGCAGCAGTAAACTTTAACTTATTTGAAAGTTGTTTTGCTGAAAATCACACAAAAATACACCTTGCCTTTCAGTATTTAAGGGATTGTATACGTTTGGTAATTGGAACCAACTGTTTGTTTCAATCCTATATAGTTGTAGATATATACCATAAAACTAACCTGTGAACATTTCATTTCAAAAGGTGGTCGCGTTTTTGAGCTATAGCCGAAAATCTGGAGCGGTTATGTCCACGCAGGAAGAATATTCTGCAATTGGAATACCCAATCTGAGAAACGTTTCTGACAGAAACGCTTCTCAGATTCAAATTGTTTTGGATAAAAAGTGATATATTTTTCCATGACCACATTACTTCAAAGTGAAATGTTTCTCAAAATGCTTTATACTATCGGAAGCTGCTGTACTTCTTACCAAGTTTTTATTGCCATTAATTTTATGAGTAATTACCAAACGTGTACAGACCCTTTAAAGGCACTGAACACATTTGGAAATTGTCAAAGACCAGTGTTCTCACTTGGTGTATCCCAACATATGCATAAAATAACAAGCCTGTGAAAATTTGGGCTCAATTGGTCATCGAAGTTGCAAGAAAATGATGAAAGAAAAAACACCCTTGTTGTACAAATTTGTGTGCTTTCAGGTAGGAATAAAAACTTCTTGCAAGAATTTTTTATTTTTTTAGTGAGAAATTACCTCTTTCTCAAAAACTACGTTACTTCAGAGGGAGTAGTTTCCTACAATGTTTTATACTATCAACAGCTCTCCGTTGCTTGTTACCAAGTAAGTTTTTATGCTAATATTTGTTTTGAGTCATTACCAAACGTGTACAGACCCTTGAAGAGAGACACAGAAGAGAGAGAGAAAATGGCAGCAACCCCCAACAACAAACCCCAAGCTTAACTTTGATCTGGCAGTCGTTGACCTTGACTTTGTGGCCCTAGACAGTGCCCCACCTCAACCGCCGCCAACACAAATGATTCGGACGGCAAACAAGCCCCGAGATTGCAGCCGGCCTAATGGCACTGGTAATTCCCTTAGTTAACTTCGGCTGACACTTATGACCCCAGAATGTAACAAGTTGCTTCAAACTATTTATAGGTATTTATTTACTCTTTTTCCTTTGAGGTAACTTAAGCATTTGCAATAGTTTGAAAGTCATTGCCAATGTTTTACAAAAAAGTTTTACTCCAAATAGTTTTCAGCACCCTAGTAAACTCACTCTGGTGTCTGAATTAGCCACAGAAGTTTCAGAGATACGAAAGTCGAACAAAATAAAGGGCCAACTAATGAGACATTCGTGTCATTCTACAGGACTTGACCTGGCATTACACTCAAAGCAAAATGTAAGTTACTGGTACTTTGTCTGTCCAAAAATATCGACCTAAACAAAAAGGTCTCTGAGTTGAGATGCTTTGAAGCATAGTCACGAATAGAGGGCGTTTCACAGAGTCATAAAGTAACACATTCTTAAGCTTAAGAACTGGTCATCTTTTGCAAGTAATCACTGTCAAGTTCAGTGAATAATGACATTCACCAACAGAAGTGTAGTATACCACATACCCAGCCAGTAGTCACAAACCCCAAAACGCCATGGATCAAATCGTTGAGTCCACCAGCAGCTACCTCTGCAACACACCGTCGCCAGCTGACTCAGTGCAGCCACAAAGTCTGAGCAGGCGTGAGCCTGTGCCCCCGAAAAAAAAGGTAAAACGCCCTTTCTATAAAACCAGGTGGTACAGACTGTAGGAGCCTCTACAGGCACAGGTATGAGTCGGTACTTTTCTGTATTAGCGGGGGCTCACATTGGACGAGCGATTCATCTTAATCGAATCACCTGGGTAGACCGACTGGCTCGGCCGCTTGACAAGGAAAGACGATCTGTGACAGGCGCAGGGGATACACTTCCAGGGAGTTTGTTTTGCGACTCGGCTTTTCTAAAGTCATTGGCGTTGTCAAGTGGAGACTCCGAGTCTGGATGGATCTGAACAGGGGCGGTGTAGTTTTGAGGGTTTCCGGTAGTGTCAGTTGGGGCCAATACTGCCGATCACTTGATGTCACTTACATTGTAGGCTTGTTCCAAAGATCCATGGGGATACATGCACTCAATACAGAAAAGATATATTTTGTTCACTGGCTGGTCTGGTGGGGTGAGGGCTGGGGGTCTGCAAGACGGGGGAGGGGGTCTGCAAGAGGGGGGAGGAGGAGGGGTCACTTTTCAGATCACCAAATTGTCTTTGGACATGTCTTTCCTACTAGATCCTCTTGTAAATTTCTGCAAACTGTGGCAGAATAATCTATGTATTCCTCAGGTAGAGCGTTTTGGGGCAATTTTCACTAAAATTAAATGGGGAAATGTTCATTTTTTTGAATCTCAAGCGAGTTGCATGCCCCCCTTTCTCAGAAATTATGATCTCAGAAATTATGATCTCAGAAATTATGATCTCAGAAATTCTTACGAATCTCAGAAATGTCTATTTTTTGTCGACAGGTTTTGACTCAACTTTAGAAGTACCCTTTGAATGACAGCAACTCAAAAGTGTTTTAAGAGCCTCTGGATGTCTTGATCAACTTTAAACCGCTGCGTCTTAAGGACAATTTATTTATTTCCTTTGAGAGAAGCGTATAATTACTTTCCAAACTGACTCCAGAACGGCAATTACGAAGAACTTCAACTTGTGAACAACATCCCAAGGCTTAGGATCAGTCTCGCTGAGACTCCAAAACTTTTGATGATGATGTCCGACGACACTTTCTTAATTGCCACAGACATGCAATTAGCGACTGATAGTGCGCAACTGTCACGTTGCGGCAACCCGACTTCTACCGACAGCCACAGAGCCCGTCAATTAGCACAACCGGCACCAGGTGGATTTTGCGGTGGGGAACAACTGTTACCGGAGCGTCTTTCAAAGTACTCGCAAAGTACTTTTTTTCAATCCTTACAATGAGTAAACACACTTTATACTACCGTGACTAAGTTCGAACCACACCTAGGTAAGAAGAAGAGGATTGCGGGGGCCACCTGCCCCCCAGCGAGACTCGAGTGCGGTGAGCTGCTTCATAAACATAGAGGCTGTGCCGTGATTTGTGGGGTACTGCAAAAGTGTCGCGTCACCCTTCCTGACTTGCTGCTTCGGCTAAAGGTCCTTGACCGGCAATGTGTCAGAACCCTGGACAGGTAAAACCACTGACAGTGACAGCTTAGAGGGAGAGAGATGCCAGAGACAAAAACTCAATCTTGAAGTGGTGTCTACACCTTGTCAAAACATGACAGACTTTTAAACATTCATCAACCTGGGCCTTGCCTTGTCAAATGTAAAGATGTTTATTAGTCATGCCTAGCGTGCTCTGTGTTGATTTTCAACTCCTTTGTATAACAAGTCCTACCCTCAGTAAATCATTTCTACGGCAAGAAGTAATACGGTGCAGCAACAGAAAAAAACCTGTTTTTTCACTTCCTCATACCACTAAAACTACATAATCTCAGTCATTAACAGTCACACTTGAGTCAACACTTTTATGCGTATACACTTACAAGAAAAGAAAGAAAGAAAATAAGTTCCATTTAAGTCATCACCATCTGAACTGATTTTGGGGTCTACCAGTAAAAACCTTTTCGTTTTTGTCAGACCCTCTCGAAAAACTAAAAATCAAGATTAAAAAACATGAAACAAAAATTATACAAAACAAGTCTTTACTCTGCCGGCCACAGGTACAGTTTGCTGCATTAACCTTGCAGCTCAGAAGCTCAATACAGTACTTGCATGGCAAATGGCAGAACACATCCTAGTTGCATATGATCTACATGTATGCATGTTGAATCTGGTCACTTCACAAGTGTTCTCCCCATGCACAAGCTAGCGTACCGGGCCAATACGCGCGAATTGCATGCCGATCTGCGTAAATTATTATTATTATTATACTTTTTTGTTACAATTTCACAAAGAAACATCAATATAAAACTATATAGAAATAGAATGCTCCAGATTGCAGAGTAAGGCTTCTAAAACCAAGATAAGCAACAAATAGGAAACATTCCGAAGACCTTGTTTCAATTCAGCGTGCTTTGGCCAACCATCCACAAATTTGGGTCCAGAATGCCCCACAGTTTTGAAAAAAAACCTAAGGAGAACCCTGCTTCACTTTAAGGAGAACAGCACTGGTTGTGCATGGTTATGCCCTGCATGTTCATTCATAACATGACATCAGCTACATGCATGCAGCAATATATGCATTACAATATTTTCTGCTTAAGCAGCTCTATGAAATTGGGGGCAGATTTCTTAACCACTAGACAACTGAGCATGCCAAGTAACTAGAGGCTAGTGGTTGATCCCATTGACAGAAACTTTGCATACCTAATCACGAGGACGCCTGAAGAAACCCTAGTAATGAACCTTGCATTGTACTTTGTCAAATTGCTGATTCCTGTTCATTACCTCTGGATCAAACTCTGGATCAATTTAAACGCCTTCTCAAAACTCATTTTGTTAAAGGTATCGTACACGTTTGGTGATTACTCAAAACAAATATTAGCATAAAAACTTACTTGGTAACAAGCAACGGAGAGCTGTTGATAGTATAAAACATTGTAGGAAACGACTCCCTCTGAAGTGACATAGTTTTTGAGAAAGAGGTAATTTCTCACTAAAATAATAAAAGAAGTTTTTATTCCTATCTGAAAGCACACACATTTGTACAACAAGGGTGTTTTTTCTTTCATCATTTTCTTGCAACTTCGATGACCAATTGTGCCCAAATTTTCACAGGCTTGTTATTTTATGCATATGTTGGGATACACCAAGTGAGAACACTGGTCTGTGACAATTTCCAAACGTGTTCAGTGCCTTTAAACTCTGACTAATTTTGTGTTTGTTCTCAATTGACTTTGTACAGCGCATTGGGACTCTTTGTGTAATGCGCTTTATAAGAACGGTTTATTATTAATATTATTACAGTAGGCCAACATGGGCTACAATGCTCAGAGGGCTGAGTCAAGTTAAGTGTAGTTCAACTTCCTGTACTGAACCATTTTTGGCAAAGAGTTTTGTTCATCACCAATTGAGGGCGCTATTCAATCCAGGGATGCCAGTGACTCTTTCCTTCAGAGCCGGAAAACAAATTTGCTGCGAAGGAATGGGGGTCACCGCCCCCCCCCTCGCCGCTCAGACCAAAAAAACATAACAGCGATTTTTTTGTATAAAACATAAAGAAAAAGAAAATTTACCCGCGTTGTCGATCTTCCTCATGTAGTCTGATAAAAAATAAGGTAGAAAAAAACCCCCACTGTCTTTCGACTCCAGCCACCGCCAATTAAACCTATTCTTTACCCCTCGATCAATTTGTTTCAAATTAGCTTCTCTTTCAACATCCATAATGACTCAATGTAACGCCAAAAACTCAGTCGGTATGTCTCAATGGTAACGCCAATCGTCCGCGAAACAAAATTCTCAGAGCGATTTCATGTACGGTCCAAAGATCGTGTATGGATGTACACACAAAATACATCGATACATACCATACGGCACCACGCACACATTCGACAGAAAAGTCTAGTCTTCGCTCAACACTTCCGGCATTTATACATGTACGAACGCTTGAGGGCGCTTTCAAAACATTACCATTAAATCTGTTTTCAATAAAATATATTTTCTCCGGCCTGATGAAACACGGAGCGCCGGAAAAATTTGGGGAAAACTTGAAAAAGCCGGAATTCCGGCAATAGCCGGAAAACTGGCATCCCTGTCAATCAGTACTGGGGTATTAAACACAATAATAATTTATATTGGAATCACACACAACCATGGGTTTGTATGTCAAGACCAGCTATCTTTCATAACAGATACACTGGTTCACTGCTCACTCAACATTATAAATACACACCAGCCGTGCCTTAATTTACAAACACCAGTCAGAGACTGGACAACTTGTCACCATTAGAGGGCTACAACATGCACATTGGGGTTGTCCAGAGCATCCCACATTTTAACTTCTCAAGACCAACCCTATCCCTGTAACATAGTACTTGTGGGCACTTTCAGTGTGTAAACACTAACCCGCATCATGTAGTACCTCCTATACAGCATCATAAAAATGTATATCTGAATTTATACTTTGTGATGTGATCAGTAAATAAACATCAGGTACCAGGTAGCATACATTTTCTCTTACGTTTTGACCTTCGACAAACTTTCTCAAATTTCTCTGAGAACAATGAGAGAAAATGTGGTACATTGTTTTGCCTTCTTCAAAAGTTTCATGCAAGGGGAAAATACTCTGAAAATCAATGCGTACTCCAGAACCTGGAAAAACAAACTGCAAGACACTCTCTGACGATTCGCATTATCAAACCAACATTCTCGAAAGAGAACTTCTCTTTGAAACAAATGCCCATGCTAAAAACAAATTATTGGTTTGTCTATTAAATCATTGTCAATTTTAAAGGGGGCGCTCCCACGTGGACATGGAAGTTTTCATGGCTGTGTGGTCGAGCGCAACGGACACAAGATCTAATGTTGTCGGTTCAGGTCCTCATTACCGCACTAGTGTCCTTGAGTAGGACACTTATTACCACACTTGCTTCGTCCTTCAGATGGGACGTAAAGCCAAAGGTTCCCTTCGCTGTGTAATGCGCGTAAAAGAACCCAGTACACATATCGTTAAGTGAAGGAGTTTTCCGCACTTTTTTCTGGCATGGTAAAAAGTAAAGTCTGTCCCGAGCCGATATGGTGTTTATACCCGGTTTCCTTGGCATCAAACGACTGAGAAAATTTCTATTCCCCCTGGACAGGATGCCAGTCCATCGCAGATTACCTCCCCAGCTATCGCCGGTACCCATTTGTACTCCTGGATGGAGAGAAGCAATTATGATAAAGTGCCTTGCTCAAGGACACATATGTCATGACTGACCAGGCCAGGATTCGAACCCACATTCTGTAAACTACAGATATTGAGTCCACCGCCCAAGACCGCTCGGCCACGACACCTCAACATCTGGCATGGTAAACCGTTACCAATGTGCTACATTATGAAAAATAGGTTTCATAATTCATAGCTCTGAGTTCCAGTCCTAAAAAATAATGTTAGCCGGACACCTCAACTTCTGGCATGGTAAACCCTTACCAATGTGCTACATTATGAAAAAAAAGGTTTCACAATTCATAGCTCTTGAGTTCCCGTCCTAAAAAATAATGTGTGCTTTAAACGCCCATCATGCATAGATAGAAACCCTATCAGCAGAACTGTTAATTACTAACATTAATGTACCTACCCTCATACCAGTCATGTTGTACTGAATTGTGCGGATACTGACGAGCACTATCAGACCACCCAGGGTTATTTCTGACAAAATTCTTTCAGTGTACCATGTGATGTTTTTCACAACCTGTATCGACAGAGAAAAAAAAGTGGAAAAAACAATGGGTCTTAAAATTGATCAACGTTGATTAAGGTCTTACAGTATAAATAGGGTCTGTGGAGGGTGCTCGGAAGCGAGAATGCCCAAGGTGAATCTGGATTGATCAAGGACTCGGGGGGAAAAAAGACAGGGGAACTCATCAGACAGGCTAAAAAACAAGAAAAGTGGAGCCAAATCGTCATAAGTGCAGGGCTGCCCCAACGGACGCGTCAACCATTCACTTTGATCAGTAGTACATAGGTAGTAGAAATTCAAACTGAAGAATGGTGAGCATGTAGTTTTGAATGTCTATAAATAAAATAAAATGACTGCAATGAGCTTGAATGAGAAGAACGAAATCAAGTGTGCACGAAAACAAAATTGAATGGAGTAGTAGCTAAAAAGAAACACTAGTTTGAATGATTCAGGGAAACATGCATGAATTTTAATGCATGTAAATGAAACTGAATTAATTGCTAAAATCGACTTGGAAAACCTTTATTATTGTAATGGGTAAGGGACCTTGTCAAAATTAGTCCAGGACAATCAGCGGATAAGTACCGTTCAAGGTTTTTAACCCGCCGTTAATTCACCTTGTTTGAAATTGAGTGTCGGAGAAAACATGTGAGAAGTTTACAAACCGCACAGACTTAGATCACTATCTGCTGTGAAAATAAGCACCTCCAAGCATTCCAGATCACTCCAAAACGGCAAGATTGTTTATACTCCATTTAATCAGCCAGTCAAACCGCAGAGCGCTCAGCTGGGTACATTGGCATGGGGCATGTCTTTAGTGCATCAGAGAACGGTGTGCCTGTCAGCGAGTAAAGCCATGTCTCTTATAGAAATACAGTCCGACGGAAATCCAACAAAAATTTGACATCAGAAAATTGTTATCCGACTATCTGTCCTGGATATATTTTGACAAGACCCCTAAAAGAATTTGTATTTGAAGTGATCCTAGCAATTCCTACCAGTTCATGGACGCTCTTGTTGAATGCCTCGTCTTCACTGAGGATAAGGAGCACGATAAGAGCCATGTAGATATGATGAAAGTTGCGATCCTGAGCATAGTATAAGATCTTAAGAAGCGGTATCACCTGCCACCGATAAATGAGAAGAATTAAACAGGATGAATTTAATATTGAGTGTCTCCAATCTCATGGACTCTCAGAATGTTGCATTGGCAATAGACTGTGTAAGTCTTGCACGTATCAAAAATGAGAAAAGCAACTCCAACGGAGTGAAATCAAATCTTCTTAGTAAATTATATTTATACAAAGTTCTTAAAATTAAAAATACCCATAGCAATTTTTTTATAAACACAGTTTCAATTTTGTCATACAAATAATTAACATTGAAATAAATTAATACTTGGTACGAGGATGCTTAATTTTTAGAAGCCCCGTTTGCCAATCATGCTTGAATTTGTGTGCCCATTACATAGCTTTAAGGGTCAGTATCTGTTTGGTAATGACTCTGATAATTAATGGCAATGAAAACTTACTTGGTAAGAAGTACAGCAGCTTTGGATTTAATGCATTTGGAGAAACTTTTCACTTAGAAGTACTGCGGTTATGGAGAAAGATATCACTTTTAATCCCCAAAAAATTGAATCTGAGAAGCTTTACTGCAGTTACGCTTCTTAGATTGTGTATTTCAATTGCAGATTATTCTTCCTGCATGGACAAACTGCTCCAGATTTTCGGCAATATCTCAAAACGCTACCACCTTTAGTTTTATGGTATATATCTACAACTATATAGAATTGAAACAAACAGTTGGTTTCAATAACCAAATGTATACAATCCCTTGGGCAAAATTTTTGCAAAAATTCTAAATTGTTTACAAGTAACTGGAAACGGAGGTCGAGTCTTATCCTCAGGCTTTCTTTGTTGATTTGTTAAATTTATTTTCATTAAATTTCAAGGCTAAATTTTTACTTTCCCAACAATATGATATAAAAAATGCAGTCCTTAGTGAACATACCAACAGGTCAATGTTTGTTTTGGACAGGATGTAGGTTCTGAAGTTGAGATTCTGATGGAGGAGTGAATAGAGGAGAAGTGTAGCTTGATCTTCCTTAAGGTGATTGCAGAAAGCCTCGTACAGGTTGGCAAAGTTGGTCTTAAAGAGTGGCATGGAACCCCCCGGAGTACCGGCTGAGCCGCCATCTGAGGAAAGAAATTACACCACTTAAATTCTTGGCGATATTCTTACTGAAATGAGACAAACTAGCTTCCTGCAATATAATTATTGGTGAAACCAGAGGGGGGGGGCAGTAGTCCCCAGCATCCCCCACTCAACATTCTTCTCCCCCTCCCCACCCCCACCAACAGATGAGATCAAAAAGAATGCACTAAATAATGGTTCCATACATTAACCCTGTAGAGACCACCAATTTCTGTATAACCATCACAAAACGCCCAGACATTGCTAATATTGTTCATTACTTTGATCAAAATTTGTCAGTAAAAAGGTCAACAGAAATAGTATGAAACAAAAAATTTAGTTTTGTGTTTAGAAATTGGGATACTAGATGTTAACATACTACATTGGAAAATCTCATATCCGGACTTGACCTTTACTTTGACCTCTTTATGTGAATGGAAGTAGGTCAAACCTTGCCGCCGTTTGCAGCAGCTTTGGGCATTTTCTTTAAGTCGCTTGTGGCCGCTATGGTCTCTAAAGGGTTAAATAGCCCCCCAAACAACTTATGGGTTTGCCCTCACTTGCCCCCAAATGAAAATGCCTCATTACGCCACTGAATCAAATAGATTTATACAGTCTCATACAGTTTCATACTCGAGTATGAGTATTAGTACAGAAATAATCATTCCGGAGAACGAGTACTAGAACTCTGTCTTGCAACCTAATAGACCTTTGAGCTGGTGTTGCCATCTTGTTTTTCTCCCGGTCAAATTGCTGTCATCTCAAACCCAGACTAGCAAAGAAAAAAAGTCTGGTTCTTTTGAGGCATTATTTTTTATAATGAGATATCGCCTAACATCACAAGGCCGGACAGCCACTCCAAGGTGAGGGCTACACTTAACTGATTTGGGCTATCGACCCAAATCAAATGTCACCAGGGGCACGTTGCCACCTACTGAAACAGGGTATCACCTTCACAGTCCGTAAGGATGTAGGCATGGGTATCATCCACTAGGAGCCTGGCTGGTAGAGCAGAATGCACTAACTTTTTACAAGGCAATTTGTGTTAAGTGCCTTGCTCAAGGGCACAAGTGTCATGACCGGGATTCGAACCCACACACTGCTGCTGACTTCAGAGCTTGAGTTTAGCAAACTAGACCGCTCGGCCACGACACGCCACAAACACAATGGGAAACCTGACAGAAAAGACAGAATTCTGAGACCCGACGATAAAAACCTTACCTTGGGAATTTGAGAAGGTACAGAGCGCCAATCTGTATGGGTTGTGTATGCCCTTCTCGTAGGTGTAGTGATTGGTCAGAACCATGAGGAGCAACAGACTCTGATTGGCTAACAGACCCCTGTCCTCTTGCTCTGCCTTGTTGGATTTGGAGCCATAACCTAGGGTCAGGACTGCCCACAGACCGGCTGCGGAGTGATACACAAAATAACATGAGCAAAACATGAGCAACATAACAAAACTTAATAATAATAGGCAGAAATACTTCTCTTAGGAACTATTTCTCTGAATGATTGATACGGATGTGAAATTTTTTGATCAGTGAGATTTCAGACTGAAATTAATACATTTTTAGTATTTTTTAAATGTCTTTAAAAGCAGCCAAATGCTTTTTTGCTGGCAAATATCTTTCTACCATTGTGGCCAATAATGTGAACAATTCCTCCTATGAGTGGAAACGACAATGTTTAAATTTTTTGAGATCTCAAGTTTGTCTGCCACACCCTAACCCCCAAGTGTCTTTGGCTGCAGACCCTTCAAAATCTTCCACTCTGTAGTAACACATCACTGAAATGTTTGGACTTACAGGGCTCGAAGCTCAAAATATTTACTGGACCAGATTTTTTTGTTGAAGATCAGATTCAAAATGAGAAAAAACTTGCTGACACAGTATTTAGCATGCGTTCAACGGTTTTTATTTGAATACACTAAGACATGTGAGAGGAAATTTATCTTATTTGTATTTCATATTAGGTATACTTTATAACTCAACAGAATGAAAGGTTTTTATCAGACCCAAAGTCAACATTTGAACGTGATTTTTTAATTTTTTATTACACTGTGAGGTATTATTATTCAATTGAAAAACACAAGACAGCCAGACTTGTTCAGTCCCGAGTTTACTGGCCCGATGCTAAAATCACTGGCTTCGGGCCTGTGGTCCAGTGTAAAATTTGAGCCCTGACTTGGATAAGATTGGTATGCCTGGCTCGGTGGTAAGCATTTGTTATTCAAGGCCTACCGTCTCAAATCCTCCAAAATCAGACAACTTCCTGAAGAGGTTTTTTGGAGGGTTGGGGTTCTTCTGGGCTCAATTTCATAAAGTTGCTTAAGCAGAAAATATTGCTTAAAAGGTTTCTGCTAAGCAAAAAGCAGCAGGATGCCAGTCACAGATTGTACATGAGAAATGGCATTTTGGCTGGTAACCATATTTTGGTAAGCATAATTTTGTTGTGCTTAGCTACTTTTTCTGCTTAAGCAGCTCTATGACATTGGGCCCTGATGGGTTGCATACCTGCTACAGCGGCCGTGATACCATACAGGAAGCTGGGAGACTCTTCATGGTGTTTCAGTAGCTCCACTGGACACTCTTCATGCTTCGTGAAATGATCCAGTAAGACCTTCACCAAGATGTGAGCATCCTTTGCACTGTAGAGAGACAAAGACAATATTTGGTGATGAACAATACATAATAAGCATTGCTCTGTGCAGGTCTGACATTTCGCTCTTGTATTAGGGCAGGGTAGTTTGTCCCTTGGTAGAGGGCATGTATATGAGAGAAATGTAAAATTTGTACTAGAACATTTCAAGGGGCACCAAGGCAATGGAGGCAATTGCCTCTGTAGGCCTGTTCATGTAAATGTATTTCCCCTCAACATCTCGTTATCATACTTGTCAAGGACTGATACTTCGTTTTTGAAAGGGCAAGGGCACCAAGGCGTTTTCTTTTTGGTAAAGGGCACGTCTTTGAGGAAATTGAAAATTTCTATTGGAACATTTCAAGGGGCACAAAAGCATGAACAGGGGCAATTCGCCGTATTTTTGACCGCGTGAGGGCGCATGTGGACCAATTTGTACGTGATGAAAAACAAGTAAACAAACTGAGTTTTTTCATTTTTGTTCTTATTATGTTTATGTATTTCGTCATTGATGCAAGAAAACTACAAACAGGCAATTAAAACAAGATGAAACTGTAATTGTGATGCAAGACATTCCCTGAAGAAAGCGCCCTCATGCGTTCAAAAATATGACCAATTGCCTCTGTTGCCTTCATGAAGTATCAGGCCTGCTTCTAATCCTACACAGACCGTGTAACCTGTGACATCACGTGTTTACAAAAGATACACAGAGCCCGGACTTCCTCCAGAGGCACAATACCAAAACTTGTTTGGCTGTTATTTGTACAATTCTTCAATTGATGTGGTAATTATGATACAAAATTTCCAAATATTTCTCATGGCCAGTGTAGTAACTTGCCTGCCAGGAAATGACCTGGAATGCACAAGTTCAGTCTTTTTGAAAATCAAAGTGACATCGTTCGTACACTTTATTTTAAAATAGGACTACAGTCTTATGTATTGTTACGTTTAAGTGCACATTTAAGTTTCCTTCACACATCAAAGCAATACGTTGTAACCAAAGGTTAAAATAAGTGGGAAACTTGCAATCTGCCTATTCATATTTTGCTCTGATGTAGCTACCCTTCCAATCCCCCACACCCACGGGGAACTCAAGACTGTTATCTGTCTTACCAGTTTCCTTGCATCATACAATCAAAGAAGAGCGTCTTGTGCGCTATTCTAGGGATGAACATCTGAACTGAAAGCATGATCAGAAGGGTGTTGATCGTCTCCAGATGCAGATTGTAACTGAAATTCCTGTTAAATTGAAATCAATATTGAAAACTTCAGCCATCTTTGCCTCAGCTCTGACACGTGTGGTCCCCCCCCCATACAAACCAATGCAACGAAACCTAGCATTTGGTGCTCAATCTGGGGCATGGTGGCAACCTCCACCAACCGCATCTCTCGCCGCAGCATTCCTGATTCGACACCAGCCCTCAGAAATCTGAGAAACGATTTATGCATGAATCATTTCTCAGATTCAAATGTTTTGGGGTGAAAAATTATCAACACTTTGTTACTTTAAAGGGAATCTTTTCTCAAATAGTTTATACTATATCAACAGCTGCAGTGCATCTCAACAAGTAAGTTTTATGGTCATTAGTTTTTGGAGTACTTACCAAAGTATGACCCTACCTCTAAATGAATAATAAACACTTAAAGGGTCTGTATACGTTTGGTAATTACTCATAACATTCATGGCAAGAAGTACAGCAGCTTCCGATAGTATAAAGCATTTTGAGAAACATTTCACTTTGATTATGGAAAAAGATATCAGTTGTTATCCACAAAATATCAGTTTTTATCCAGTTTTTCTTTCAGAAACGTTTCTCAGATTGTGTATTCCAATTGAGATTATTCTCCCTGCAAGGCCATAACCGCTCCAGATTTTCGGCAATATCTCAAAAATGCTACCACCTTTTGAAATGAAATCTTCACAGGTTAGTTTTATGGTATTTATCTACAACTATATAGGATTGAAACAAACAGTGGGTTCCAATTACCAAACATATACAATCCCTTTGAAACTAGAAGCTTTTGAGTTTTGTCTTACATGACGGGAACTTCCACCATCAGGGTGACCAAGGAGTGTAAGAATTCCTCCAGTAGTGTCTCTATAGACCCGATCTCCCCATCCATCCCCTCCAGACCATCCTCCAAGAAGGCTGACGTCCGAGCGGGGTTGGAGACGATCACAGAAAGATGCTGGATGATGCGCCCCTCAGACAGATTCTCCAGAAAGTACTTGAGAGCACTTCGGACGATGAAGAGAGCATTGTACGTCTGCCAGATGAAGACGTGGCTGTTGGAAGAGATGCGAGGTTTTGATTTTCAGAAATATATAATGATAAATAATGATATGTCAGCTTTATACAAAAACCATGTAAGCATAAAAATTGTAAAGTGTCTTTTTCAAACATTATAAACTCACTCTTCTTTCTGGGAGTACATTTTAAGCTCTGCGGCCCTCTTGAGGAAAACTTTGACCAATGTGCAAAGGTTACCTGACTGCAGGTTGTTCTGGGCTGTAAGATGGGAAAAAGCACGACAAGGAATGAAAACTGTGTCTGCCTGACACTGTTCATTAAACTGATTGCTCAACAGTGAACAATAAACGACGATGCCACTTTCTCAAACTTCTGTGTGCCGTTTCTCTGTGAATTTAAACCAACTTTACTTTACTGATCAAGTTCTGTTTTTCAAAATTTGAGTACAACCATTATCTACAAATTAATCTCTACCAAGGTAACTATAATGAGTACACTTGCAGTACAACCATGTAAAATCTCTTTTGGAAGAGGTGTTGGTTCCAAAGAAGAACCGTTGTAGTCTTGACGGTTGTTCTCAGAACCAACACTTCTCCCAAAAGAGATTTTACATGGTTGTACCCACAAGTATGTAGGATTGAAACAAACAGTGGGTTCCAATTACCAAACGTATACAATCTCTTTAAAACTAGAAGCTTTTGAGTTCTCAAAGTTCTCAAAGAACAAAATCTACCCTATTAGTACCCACAAGTTTACTTTTTATAGTTACCTTATCATCCACACCATGCACAGCTTCAAAAATCACTTAATCTCTACCCACTTGCAAGTGTGTTATTAGCGGTAAACAGTAACACATCTTTATATACAGTTAAATGAAGATTACCAGCTTACTGAATAATAACAAAATCAATGTTTTGGAAGCCAAAATAACACTGAAAGCTGTTGTTATTCTAGGTTGTCTGTGGCATGCTTACTAAAAGTCTGTTTAATAAAAAATTATGAATCAACTGAAATCATACCCGTTACAATACCCTTTTGAAGTTTCTTCAACTTATTTCAAATAATGCTCTCCAGGAACGCCCATAAAAACAGGCCTTGCTCATGATGTGACGCCACTGGTGGACAGGAAACATAAGATCGCATTTCATTTCCACCGTACATTCTCGTGCTGTTTTTCCACATTTCTTGTTCCATCAGTGATGTCACAAATGATACATCATGAGCCAGGCTTGTATTTTGTGGGTGCTCCCAGAGGGTAATATTTGAAACAAATTAAATTTATAAAAAAATTGTAAAGATGGTAACAACAGGTATGTTTTCAGACAAGGTAGTATTGTAGAAAACATTTATTTATGAAAAGTAGGTTACCTTATTCATGTTTTTTTTTTATTCCTCCCCCCCCCCAAAAAAAAGGACTTTTCAGTATCATCATGTCAGGCCTGGAATTTCATCTTTAAAGGCACTGGACGCTATTTAGTAATTGTCAAAGACCAGTATTCTCACTTGGTGTATCCCAACATATGCATAAAATAACAAGCCTGTGAAAATTTGGGCTCAATTGGTCATCGAAGTTGCAAGAAAATAATGAAAGAAAAAACACCCTTGTTGCACAAATTTGTGTGCTTTCAGATGCCTGAAAAAGGCTTCAGGCCTGAAGTCTTTTTCAGATTCAAATATTTTAGTGAGAAATTACCTCTTTCTCAAAAACTACGTTACTTCAAAGAGTTTAATACTATCAACAGCTCTCCATTGCTCGTTACCAAGTAAGTTTTTATGATAATATATATTTTGAGTAATCACCAAAAGTGTCCAGTGCCTTTAAGAAGGTAATTCATCTTTGGGTAGGCAAGGCCATTTTCTTTTTTTAAAAGGGCACAAATGGAAAATCTTAAGGTCTATGGGAAACTTTTAAAGGGACACAAAGGCCAAGTTTCAGAGCAAACATTGGCCATGGCTTCCGTGAAATCCTAGGCCTGTCAAGGCACAAACTACATGTACATAGTACACACCAAGTGTTTTACACAAATGTTGAATTGACTCCTCCAGAAGTCTTGCATCTGAGTTGCTGTGAGGAACGTTGAAGGAGAACGACAGAAGTTGATTCCAGAATGGATCATTTTCCAAGATGGTTTCCTTGCCGACAAAGCGTTGCAGGAATGGGTTGGTGTCAAGCTCGCTGAAGCTACTGCTGTTGGCTCCCATGGTGGCAGCTTTTTACAAAAAGGGGATGTTTATTGCGTTGATATTTGTCAGGAAGGGAGTTTACATCATCAGAGGTGTTATTGTCCTGTTTTCAAACATTTCGCAAACATCTACACTTTAGGATGAAAAGAAAAGAAAACATATGTTTGAACATTTTGTTTTTAACTTAATACACAGCTTGCATTAAAGCACGCAAACAACATTGGAAAGTCAAAGACCAGTATCCGCACTTTGTGTGACCCAACATTATGCATGAAATCAGCGTTCTCCCTTAGCAGTGGTCCGCTGGCCAAATGCCAGTAAAATCACCTGAGGACCAGTCAAAATTCACTCAAAGTGGTCCGACTGGCTATTACTCAGTGTTGAAAATCATCCCATAAGAATGGACCAGTGAAAAAGCTGAGGGACCAGTGAGATGAAAAGCTAACTGGTCCTGCTGGCTAGTCACTCAACAAGTTAAGGGCAAACCCTTGAAACAACAAACCCGTGAAAACTTAAACTCTCGATTGTTCATTGGAGTCAAGAGAACCCCAGTGAACAAAAAGTGTTTTGTTTTCACTGTTTTCAAAGATTGGGGTTTGGACTCACGAGATTAAACCTGTTTTAGGGGTCTACTCTACTCATTACTCATAAAACTCATTGCAACTTCTAGCATTTAAGGCAAAAATATTTTAAAGGGAATGAGTGTTCTCCACTTTGACTAGCCCCATAAGTGCCAATAAGCGACTCAAGAAGCAGAGGGAGTCCAGCGTATTGGTGGCATTAATATGGGGCTACAACCTGACCACCATGGATGAGTTCGACTAGCTTACACGTGTAAGTAAAACTTACACGAGAGCGTTCGATTAGCCATCACATGATAGTGATACTCGTGTCTGCCCCGGTGTCAGCCACCTCAATCCCAGCTCGCTAGCGGGTCTCTACTGGATGCCCAGGTGTAATGACGTAGTTTCCGGCTGCAGGCGTATCATACCAAGATGGCAGGGGGACAAGTTGGATTCGACGTGAGTCAAAAACTAGATATTAGTACACAGGTTTATCGACCTATGAAACAATTAGGGCAAATGGGAAGGAAATGTATTTCCCGAAAAACCAAACAGTTGGTGACTGTGTGCAAATTATGAATGTTAATTTCCAGACCTAAATTGTGTCGTCACAGACATCAACATTTTCCCATTGAGCAGACGATGGAGCTGTCTGTTTCAATTTTTAAGAATCTCGCGCTACGCAACAATCTTTGACCTTAATTTTCCCAGAATGCCAGGTGAAAACACCGCAGCGTTCGATTAGCCTCGTTTCGTGGCTACCCTGACCCCGGTACATAATGGGAAGCTAATCGAACCACCCCATAATGTACACTGTAAATCTATGAGCATTTATATATTTTCAATCTTACCAAAATGCATACTCCTAGAACTATGAGGTTTGTTCTGCTGGAGACGATAGTGGAACAAACCTCTAGTTCTACATGTTCTAGGACTGAGTAGGAGTATTGGGATCCGAGTATTGTGCACACCCTTTTCATCTAAACATTGTCATTAGTGCAGGATTTTGGGCTAAGATTCCGTATCCGTCCACCACTTTATCTCCCTTAATCTAGGTCAAATTAGATCCGTACCTGTCCAGAAGGGTCGACAGAATGTATACAGAGAGGCACAGACACTTTGAACTATTACAAAGTGTCAAAATCATGAAAAACAAGCTCCTTTTGGGTCTATGTATGGTGGTCTCATGACAACACTGCTTGTGAGTCGTATTTTAGTTCCTTTGGGCATGAGTGCATGAGAGTTCCGTCCGCGCGATGAAATGTGCGCTTTAATTTACCTTTTCAAGTTCAAAATTTAGCGTTTTAGCTACCAATTTCTCAAGAGGAATTAAAAAAAACAGAAATTAAGTCCAAGATGATAACATCCATTTAAAAACATCAAATAATTCCCTTAAAAAGTGGTGGCCGGATATGCAGAAATTTTCCCTGTTTTTGTACCATTCACACATTGATCTTGATGGCAAAGTAGCATGTATGTAAATTGTACATAAACTGAAGGCAGTAAAATCAGGAAGCTTCCTCCATCATGTCCATGGTTTAAATGCATTGGGACGTGACCGCAGTCCAGAAAAAAAGGAGTCAAAATGCAATGGAATGGAGAAAATAAGAGTTTTACTAATATTGACTGACCTGAACCGAAACCAGACATGCCAGAGCAGATCAGAGCGGTCCTACTACTTGCCGTCAACTCGCCGACTTGCCGTCAACTCGCCGTCAACTCATTTTCGTGCCGTCAACTCATTAAATATACATCACAAATTTATAAATGGGGCATGGAAGTGTTAAGTCTGGGCTAAACTACATATTTCCTATGGTTTTCGGTAAAATTTCATTTACAAAAACGATTTTGTGTTGATAAATAAATAGTACCAATCATTGACATCTTGGGCCAAGACTAATCCATACGCAGGAAAAGCGCCCTCAGTTGCCATGTTGTGTAAGCGAGACAATTTTTTCACAGGAAAAAAACTAAATTTTTATTCCGAAATGTAACCTAAAACTTATAAGAATTCTCTTTTAGCTAATACTTTATAGTTCTATGCTTCTTTTGTGGATTTTAAATGTATATTGGAGGAGTTGACGGCGAGTTGACGGCACAAGTGAGTTGACGGCAAGTAGTAGGACCCGATCAGAGCATCAGAGCTACACTCTACAGATTTTGAGACAGTATTCTGATCGATGATCTGAGCCAGCACTTATTCCAAGCAAGATGAGATATAGTTATGTAGTGAACCCGAAGAAATAAGAAACACTTGTTGTAAATGTGTGTTTCTACCTACAGTAATGTTGTATTCGTTTACGTTATACTTCCTCCATGGTTATAATAATCAAGAAATGCCAACCACCAACAAAAATAAATACATTTTAGTCTGGCGAATAAAACTGAGGTCCAAGTAAATGTACATATCATATTCAAAAAGCAATCTTTACGTTTGGGTACCAGACAAGGTCGTGAAAAAATGAGCGGGCACTAAAAATCTTGCCATTCAGTTTTCTGTTTAAATTTTTGTAGCAAGAAATTGTAAAATGTACGATGTTTCATATCCAATCTACAACCTCGAAAAGTAAGATAAATTGTAACTGCCAACGAATTTTTTACACAATTAATTACCTGACTAACCGGATTCAAGGCGACACGTAGCACTTTCCACATCACACACACACAACTGTCGTCATGCGAAATAATAAGTCTGCTCTACGTACTTCTAATAAATACTTCCGTTCAGGTCAAATGTCAAACCGAAGGGTTCACGCGTGAATCATTATAGGGGGCCAAAAGCTGAGCAATTGCTGCCCAGCTAGCTGCAGTCCTCACTCTCTAAACTCGCAGAGCTCCTCTAAATGTTCACAGAATTCTTCTTGAAATGTCTCTTCACTAATTCCCTCGAGCAACACCCCTCCAGTTTGCAGCCCGTACCCGTACCCGGCCTCGCCTACAGAATTCCCCCACCCGACCCCCCAAAGAAAAACACAAACAACAACAACAAAATCAACAACAGCAACAACAACAAAATACTAGTTTGAGGTTTATTAAAAGTTAAGTAAAAAACAAATATGAATCGGACATTACTGTAAGCTAGGTGTCCGAATTAGTGGCTTCCGTAGTGGCTATGGTTGTACCGTAGCCGAAGTCGCTGCTCCGGACGCGGTACCCTTCAGACGCGGCCTTACAGCTGCTACTTGTTTTATTACATTCTTGAGAGTCCGGTAATTTTAGTCATTCACTCTAAAAAATTCCGGGTGAGAATTGACCCGGATCCAGGTCCCGTGGGGCCTGACCCATTTCGGGTAAGTATGACCCGGAATTCCGAGCGTCTAAATAATAGTTCAATAGTTCAATAGTTCAATTTATTTCCACGCAATCATTTAAAATGACAAAATATAACATTACAGGAGAAAGAAAAAAAACGATGACCCAGAACTATGACCCAGAACTTTGTTCAAACTGATGCAGAATCCCACCTGTTAACCACTTTTGTGGTCATCCTGACCCGGAAATAGATCAGGGCCTCCTGGGACCCGGAAGCATATATTTTTTTTACACCGCAGCGAGGGGTTTTGTACTGTAACACTGTCAATTCCGTCTTGAGATAGGAGACTACACTCTAAATTACAAGGATTTAAATTTAAATCCACAGGATTAAATTTTAAATCTTTCAAGGAGTGTGGTTAGGGACCAATCTGCGTGGATTTAAAATGAATCTTTCAAAAGATTTAAAAAAATTAGTCTTTGGAGGATTAATTAAATTAATCCCAGTGGATTAAAATGTTTCAAACTTTACAGATTTAACCTTTACCCTTTGATAATTAAAACCTAGTCTGTTTGGATTTATTTATAAACTTTCCTTGGGATTAAAATATAAACACCCAATTATGGACCAGGAGATTTACCGATAAATAAAAATAATCGTAAACAGCCAATCGAAATTCTCGACCAATTTTTTAACTTTATTGTCAAGTAAATAAATACAATGCACAAAGTTTCACAGATAAACCTTTACATAGTACGTCAATTACAAGAGGTACATTTTTAGATTGTTAACTGTTTTTGTATAAGTGCGAAAGATTGAATTAAGAATGAGAAAAAACACCAATAGTTTTGACTTATATCCGATGGATCGTACACTTGCGACGTGTATCAAGCTTAAGAGGATAAGTTTAGACAACGGATTCAACATTGTTAAAGAGAACCATGTCTGCTTCAGCTGCCTCGAAAGCCAGGAAAGGGCCATGTGTTTACATGTTCAAGAAGAGGATAGTGCACAGGGAATGGAATCCAGTGTAAACAGTTTCACCACCAGTTTTTAGGCCCACAGCAAACGACCAGTCCAGGCAGTGTTGCAGTCAGTTACTACCAGTCCTACACAAGTGCAGACATGGGAACTCAGATTACACAACCAGCAAATGGTCATAGATAACCGCTCCAGATTTTTAGCGGTATTTTAAAAAAAACTATAACACCTTTTTTAACTGAAATGTGCACATTTAATTTTTATTTTTACCTCGTAACTTATATAGGATTAACACAATGGAACACTTCCAAAAACCAAAAGTATACTTTTCCTTTAAACAGATTTAACAGCGGTTGCGAAAGATCGAACCAGAGGCTTTACCCTGGAGGGAGGCATCACTCCATAGATGAAAGCGGCAAAGAATTCAAAAAAGCTGTTCAAAACTTTTGGGTAGTCCAACCCGAACACATAGAAAGTTTTGAACAACTTATCAAATGCTTCCACCGCTGTCGAACCGCCACTGATGATAGGAATAGAGTCCACGCACAAGAAAAACTGATTCGGCCCAGGGAGATTATTACTGGCTGCCTTATCCCTTTCGCTTTGATGCTGTCAACTGCATGTTCGATATGTGTCCCCGCCTGTTTTTTAAAGAAAACAAACAGATGTAATTCAAATATAGAGATTTATTTTGACAAGGTTTGAAAGTTGCTGTTATTAAATGGGAGGAAGTATTGTTCTGGTCGTAAGGAAATGTTTTGATGAATTTTGCATCTTGCAATTTTTTGCTAAGCAGACTTTTGTTGCTAAACAGATTTTTGTTGCTTTACAGCTTTATGAAATTGGACCTTGCTGTTTACAAACTTGCTGAAATCATGTTATTGTTTTGTTCTCTAGCGGTCGTTTCACGACCAAGTAAACGACCAAGTTCTGTGTCTATTTTTTTTTACTGTACATCATTGTTTCTGCAAATCATTTTCAGTTCAGCTTTCGTCTGCGATGCACGGAATAAACCATTCGTTATGAATGAAGGAAAACAAAATTGACATGATGATGTTGTGTATCTGTTCTTGCTTTTTGTGGAAATTAGAAAATTAGGTATTTAATCTAGCCCCCCCCCTATAATTATCGTGTTAAGCAAGCTAGGCATAGCGCTAGCGTTGGACGTACTCGTCTAGTTAATACAGTAGCCACATCAGCTAGATGTTGAGTTATTTATGTCTAAAGTATATCTTGTAAGTTAAAGATACAATGTATTACATTTTCAATGAAGAACCAGAAATGTGTGTAATGTACATGTCAACTTGATTTTCGATGAAGAACTACAGTAGTACACTCACTGTCATCAGTACGTGTATACCGTGTGTGCGTGATCAAGCGATGCGCGTATACGTAAAACACACGGGCGTAGAGTGTGTGTTACTAAACTGGTGATTATCATCTCACTTTTGTTGTTTTACGACGACACTAGGCCTATCTTTGACTAATTACTATGGCAATACGCCATTAAGCGATAAGAAATTAGTAAGTAATTGGAGAAGTTAAACATTCACTGAATCGTATTAGATGTCTTAATCTGCAAGCCAGTGCAGTAATATTGCAGATTTGCAGCTGGGCAAAGAACAATACATTTTTTAATCACGCCTTTTTTTAAACAGCCTGACTGTGTGTGTACTATGTGTACTATCACGGTACTGTAGTCGAGGCCTAACGACGCTAGTCAAGAAACTTTTTAACGGCCTAAAACAAACCGTTTTTCTACATAAAAACTAGATTTACTTACCTTGAAAATTTTCAAGAACGGTGGCTGTCCTGTCACCAAGCGTTGTGTTTAAAAACAGGAGCAATTGATCCTCCATCTTTAAATATATGCAACTTAAAGCAACGTTAGAACAAAAGGACGATCGCCCTTCGTAAAACAAGATGGCGGATGTCGTTGAAAATCCCGCTCCCCGAAATGCTCATCACGTGATGCAAGCCAATCACCGGATTGGTCCTTTGTCGATAATTGTAGCGTCCTTTTTAAATCAGTCGGGGGATTAAAACTCGTTTTCGAATTGATGGTTAATTCTAGCTTTTTTAAATCTTTTAAGATTAATTTTTAATAGTTTAGATTAATTTTTTTATAAATCCCATAATAGATTAACGTTTTAAATCTCGCACTTTAAGAGTGTAGGTCTAACCCTAAACCCTAACCCTAACCCTAACCCTAACCCTAACCCTAACCCTAACCCTGACCCTAACCCTGACCCTAACCCTAACCCTAACCCTGACCCTAACCCTAAACCTAAACCTTTATAGGCATAAATGTTTGTAGTCTCATCTCAAGACAGGAATTGACAGTATTACAGTACAAAACCCCTCGCTGCGGTGTAAAAAAAAAATGCGACCGGAATGCAGTTCAATTCTGACCCGGGGGTGTTTAGAGATCGCATCGAATGAAATTTGAACCATACTTGAAAACAAGATGGGCAACTTGGGTCGACGACCAACTTGGGTCTTAAAGGCACTGAACACGTTTGGTAATTGTCAAAGACCAGTGTTCTCACTTGGTATATCCCAACATACGCATACAATAACAAGCCTGTGAAAATTTGGGCTCAATTGGTCATCGAAGTTGGAAGAAAATGATGAAAGAAAAAACACCTCGTTGTACAAATTTGTGTGCTTTCAGATAGGAATAAAAGGCTTCGCAGGCCTGAAGTCTATTATTATTTTAGTGAGAAATTACCTCTTTCTCAAAGACTACGTTACTTCAGAGGGAGTCGTTTCTCACAATGTGTTATACTATCAACAGCTCTCCGTTGCTCGTTACCAAGTAAGTTTTTAAGCTAATATATTTTGAGTCATTACCAAATGTGTACAGTGCCTTTAAAGGTATCCTACGCGTTTGGTAATTACTCAAAATATATATTAGCATAAAAACTTACTTGGTAACAAGCAACAGAGAGCTGTTGGTAGTATAAAACATTGTAGGAAACGACTTCCTCTGAAGTAACGTAGTTTTTGAGAAAGAGGTAATTTCTCACTAAAATAATAAAAACTTCTTGCAAGAAGTTTTTATTCCTATCTGAAAGCACACAAATATTTTGTACAACAAGGGTGTTTTTTTTCTTGCAACTTCGATGACCAATTGAGCCCAAATTTTCACAGGCGTGTTATTTTATGCATATGTTGGGATACACCAAGTGAGAACACTGGTCTTTGACAAATACCAAACGTGTTCAGTGCCTTTAAGTGGAATATAAACGCTATTACAAACAAAAATGCAGAATGACTAGATATTGTGAAATTAATACCAAACAAGGTAACGGAAAGAACTGTACATTATGACGGATATCCTCATCATTTTTGTCAACTATAGTTAACTAATATTTGACTCTCGAAGTAAGTCCACAACATTTAAATTAGCTATAATAGTATTATACCTATAATTATTGCTATCTACATTCACATGCCAGATCAAGTCAAAGATATTGTCTATATACATTCTATATACGGAGGCCTTGCAGTGCCATCCAAATTGTTGAGCTTCTGTATTATGGTCTATCCTGAGATGGCATCATCTTGATTCATCGTCGTGTGTAAGTTTTCCTCTATACTATAGCTGTTCTTCTCCTTAAGATAGGACATTGTCTTCCCTTGCAAAAAAGTCCTATAGGAAAAATCCTAATAGAGTTATTGAGGAGTTATCTTATATGATTCATATGGGATTATTATGGGTTCGTCACTTCCTATAGGATTTGTCTATAGGATTCCCATATGAATTCCATAGGAATCATATACAGGAATCCTATATAGGCCTATATTTAATTACAATTAATTTATTGTCTTAACCATTCAAAGCCTTGAAATCTACAAACTAGACTATATAAGACTTAATAAAAGTTACAATCTAAAACCCCTTTTTCATAACGTGTGATATATCACATTCTGGTTTCACTATTCGTGCTTATGCTTGTAAATGCCAGCACATGCCGCTAAGTGATGTTTGAAGCTTTGTATGGTGTGGATCATAAGATAAACTATAGTAGTAAACTTGCGGGTACAACCATGTATACAACTCTTTTGGGAGAAGTGTTGGTTCTGAGAAAAACCCGATGTGGTCTCGACGTTTCGAACAGTAACTCCGCAAGTCTTCAGAAGAGTAGAGAATACGAGCAGCGGATATTGTTTCAAGCAGAGCATACTGTTCGAAACGTTGAGGCCACACGGGTTCTTCTCAGAACCAATACTTCACCCAAAAGAATAGCCGCTGAACAGCACGCTTTAATATTATAATCTTGGGTTGAACAACAAAAACAAAATTGACTTGAGCGGGATTTGAACCTGCTGGGACCTCCGGATTAAGGTGCAGGCGCCCTTCAAACTGAGCTTTCTATAGCCCTACTATTGGCGGTCTCCTTTTTATATTTGTTTTCAATATCTTAATTATAATCAGCAGTTTGGCTTATCAAAAGTATTTTAAAACCCAGTGACTGGGGAGCCTGCAACAACAAAAAATACAAAACTAAGGAGCTTCGACTTAAAGGTATCGTACACGTTTGGTAACAAATATTAGCATAAAAACTTACTTGGTAACAAGCAGGGGAGAGCTGTTGATAGTATAAAACATTGTAGGAAACGACTCCCTCCGAAGTAACGTAGTTTTTGAGAAAGAGGTAATTTCTTCTTAAAATAATAAAAACTTCTTGCAAGAAGTTTTTATTCCTATCTGAAAGCACACAAATTTGTACAAAAAGGGTGTTTTTTCTTTCATCATTTTCTTGCAACTTCGATGACCGATGGAGCCCAAATTTTCACAGGTTTGTTATTTTATGCATATGTTGGGATACACTAAGTGAGAACACTGGTCTTTGACAATTACCAAACGTGTACGATGCCTTTAACAAAAGTATACTAAAACTCAGTGACTGGAGAGCCTGCAACAACAAACAATACAAAACTTAGGTGCTTCGACTTAAAAAAAAATAATATATCCATTATGTATATTTATAAAATGTTAAAAATAAACGAATCACAGCTACCGTTTATGTCTCCCTCCAACCTCTAAAATAGAAAGCGCTTTTAAACGGACACCATAAAAAATATATTCGATATTAAAAACATGCTGAAATAAAGTTCAGAGATGACTATGTGTTCTCAAGTAATTTTCTGTTGTGGCCTGGGTAAAAACAAAATGATGTAATCCCCTCCCCCACCGCACATAAAATAGTGTATTCAGTGTGTTCTGGGAATCTAAGAGTACTTTCTGAACGAAAGTGGGAATGCAAAAAGTATAGAAACATTTGGGGGGGGGGACTCCCTCCGCCACTTGGTCTGGTACGGGCACACATTTTTGGATCCGGTTTGTCGGGTCCTGCTATTGTTGTTCTATTATTCCCTTTTCTAAAGAACTTCCTTGTGGGGTCAACTGTTCCTATTGAGATGGCCTTGTGGGGTCCTTTGTTCTATTGTTGTCAAGACCCCACAAGTGCCCTTCCGTAAGCCCATGGTATGGTACACTGCAAAAGCTGGGGTGTTAAAATAACACCAATGTTATTGTTTTTGCAGACCTAAGTGTTATTTTAACACCCTATGGTGTAAATTTTGATTCCCTTTTTTGGTATCTATAATGTGACAACACCCATGGTGTCAATTTTAACACCCGAGTTTTTGCAGTGTACGGGCATGGTATAAATCAGCGTGTTGGTTAACCATCCTTACTTGCCAATATCAGATTCAATACCACTTGGGTCGAGAGATGCGTACGTAGTCGTAATTGGAGGGGCGTCATCATTGCTGCGTATTCTCCCACGGGGTTTGATTAAACTCTGGTAGCCCCCTTCAATAATAACTTCGTCTTGTGTGGTGTCTGAAGTGCGGCAGTCAGCTTCTAGAGGTGGTGCACCTTCACCACTGCCTGCGTGATGGTAATCATTGGCCATCTTCTTTTTAACGGGGTGAACAATCCCCCCGCCCTTATCACCGTTCTCCGGTGATAAACTCCCCTCGTCTATGTACGTATAACCGCTGTCATTTTCCTTCGGTTTGTAAGGTGTGAATCTTGGAGGCAAAGGTAACCCTGAGGCGTCGGGGTTCCTAGGTTTAGCGACTGCTTTTTGCTGCGGGATATTTTGCGGTTTTTGCGGAGGTGCTGCCGGTGATGTGTCATCGTAACAAGGGTCAGCATATACGTCATCGTCGATCCCTCCTGCAAGAGCATTGCATGTAGCGATTTCTTGCGTGTTTGCCTCGTTGTCTGTAACACACAACATAAAATGTATATCACATAGTTTTATAGACGATGTGACGATGTGACGATGTGACGAAAATCATAACCTGATGCGCGCGCATGTCGCCGGGCAAAACCTTTGTGTACTGACAGCCAGCTATAAAGGACACGCAACGTTAGCCACGAGTACGCGTCTTCTTGCCCGGCGGAAACATGACTTTTGTCAACAGAGGGCGGTTTGAATTTAAACAGAGGTCAAATCGTCTATACTACATGTCAATATAATACATGTGAGCGTTTACGTATGACAGTTTGTGTAGGTCAATCCGAAACTGTTCATTCAACCGCTTTCCTGTGTTTTGCCCGGGCTGTTGGCTTGTAAATAGTTTATGATCTGTATTCGGGAGTATGGGTCACTCGTATTCCTTTATTTGTTATTCTCCTACTTTTTGTGTGATTTGCTGTTTGGATGTTTTATTTCATCCATTTGTCCTTTGTTGTATTTTTTTCTTTGATGTTCTCTTTTCTTTTCTATTATTATGTGAGGGCCCCAAATGATCAGCTGTGCTGGATGGGTCACCCTCGTTAAATATGGTTTAAATAAATAAACATAAAATAAACTGTTAATAATATTTTTGTTAACGTAGAAACAAAGAAAAAACAACGACAATCCACAGGGAAAGACTATGTCAATTTCACAATTAAATTAATTCCCTTTTTAGGACCAATTAGCATGTTGCAAGTTTTATTGCACTTGCTGACCGCGACATTTCGCATTGAATGATCTCCCTTCTGGTATGTTCATCGGAGAAACTAATCCATTCAAAATTTACAAAATGCTCACAAGCAGAAATCGTTATCCGTGAAAAAAAGTCTTGTTTATCAGTGCAAAATAACCTCCAAAAGTAAACCCACAATCGGCTTTTGAAATAAAAGTGTCGATTTGTTGCTTTATACGGTGAGGACCACCATGAATTGAGTGGTCCAGATATAAAACGGACTATGGTTACAAGTCTGTGATCGTGGGTTTTTGATCTACCTGATAGCCAAATTTAATACAGTATTGCCTGAAATAGCGCCCTCTTGTGGATTACCCTCCTACATTAACCTTCGATAGGGCGTGTGATAGCCAATCTGCCGGGGGCATTTTGCTTGGCTAATGCAGAAAAATAACCGCGATCTCAGACTTGAAATCAAGTCTACAACAACTGTGTCGTATGTTCTAAACTTACCGTGAGGAAGTTTTGTGTTTGTCTTTGGATCTCTGGGTAGAGAGAGAGAAACAAAAGAAAAACAAACACAACTTTAAGTTCTGCAACTTGGTAATGTTTCGTAATGGACTTCTTTAATTAACTGCTTCACTACACTCGGGGCCCAATTATTGTTTGTCACCGTAATGCTGATTTACAGGCACAATTATAAAGAAAGACAAAATAAAAGTCACATGTGAAAGTTTCAGCTGAATACAGTGTCTACTTGCTGAGGAAACAGCAACAAAACTATCATGGTATTTTCACACAAACGTCAAATCCATCCACGTTTAGCGAGGTGACAGTGGATACCAACCGCATTTCTGTCCTCAGCATACTCGAACGGACACCTACCCTCAGAAATCTGTTCTCAGTTTCTCAGTTTCAAATGTTTTTGGATGAACAACTATACACACCATACTTCGAAGGAAATCCTTTCTCAAAATAGTTTTTACTATCAACAACAGCTGCAGTGCTTCTCACCAATAAGTTTTTTATGGTCATTATTTTTGGGAGTATTTACCAAACTAGTCACATACGGTAAATGGTGTTTTGGCTTGGTTTTCTATTCTGGTATAAGAGCAAAAAAAAATCCTGTGTGCTTAATAGCTACTTTTTGTGCTTCAGCATCACTATGAAATTGAGCCTATGAGAGATGAAAAAGTGGAAAAACTATGGAAAAGTGGTATACAATTTAAAAAAAAAAAATTTATTTGTGGATTTTTATTTAAGTGATGTGACTTAATGATTAGATTTCCCTTTTCGGAAGTCAGCTACGATCACAGTTAGGATCGCTCTCTTACAAATAACTTACACTGTGAGTTTGAGGTTGCTTAGAGAGGTTGCGTTATTCGATCTCTTGCGAAGAAAAAGAAGAAGAACGGTCGAAGAAATCACCACTGTGACCAACACCGCTATGATTAATCCGACAATAACGGCAGAATTGAAGGAACTGGTGGAAGGAGCAACTGCAGTCGTCCCACAGCTTGAATTATTGAGGCCGCGGAGGGCGCCATCTTGGAACTGGTACATATCCGTCTGCTCCTTGCCATCGCCTGATGTGTTTGTGCACGCGCAGCTGAGAGGCGGGGTTGTGACTTGCCACTCGTCGAAGGACAGGCGGTCTGGAACTGGAGCTAGAGTGTCTATAAGAAGAATGTTGAGTATCTTAAGCTAAACGCTGATTTGAAAAATACAAATAATAATTATTATAAACCATTCCAGGTATCCCTGCGTAGGCTACTTCCTGGATGGCCTACTTTTAAGGTGATTGCGGCCAGGTACCCACTCCGCACATGACGTCAGAACGTTTAAAGTGCACTTATTTACCTACCTATTGACAAACTGCAATAACCACAGCTGCACGTGAAGTTCCGGGTCCTATAAGAAAAGTGTTGTAATAATTTTTGAATCTTATTGTTTCTTCTTTATTTTAAAAATTTAAAAATTAATAAACAAATACAAAATATTTCTTAATTTAAAAAGCACTGTGACTAGGAAACCGTTGCACCATTTGGAAACTTAGCTTATTGGTAATATCGACCCTATAGCCCATATTGCTTTTAGTTTTGAATGGTAATAGTCGGAGTCTTCTCCTATCGAATCCTGTAACACCCTTAATGATGGATAACTACAATCGAAAAACTCTCGGGTCATGATTGAACTGGATTCAGGGTCTCATTCTTTTGTCAGGTTTACCAAGAAACTGGATTTTAACACGGTTTCTGGGTCATACTGACCAAGAAGTAGGTTAGGTCCAATTTTGACCCGGGAGATTTTCAGAGTGTATTTTTGCAAATCTTAGGCCTACCCGCTCATCATGGCGCAACTGCATCCCTCCACGCAGTCTTCGGTTCCGCACCTGCAGAGGATGGGGATACCAAACACATCGCTGCTATTGCGGACGCAAACAGGACCGTCACTGACGAGACGATTGAGGTTGGCGAGATGCGGAGAGCAGAGGTCATCTGAAAATGTAAGATATTGTTGTATAACACCCAAAATAGCCCGCAATAGGAGACTTTATGACGCTAGGTGGCGGCTGATATAACAGGTACATTTCCATAGGCCATTTTCGAAACCATGGCTTGAGCTTGGGCTCCGCATGACTGTGATTGAAGCCCCGCAAGGAAAGCGCACATCTTCCAAATAACGGATGGAGCCTAAGCCCAAGCCAAGGCCCAATCCCAAGCCCAATCCCAAGCCCAAGCCCAGGTCCATTTACCAAGCCCAATCCCAAGCCCAAGCCAAAGCCCAAGCCCAGGCCCAATTACCAAGCCCAATCCCAAGCCCAAGCCAAAGCCCAAGTCCAGGCCCAATTACCAAGCCCAATCCCAAGCCCAAGCCCAGGCCCAATTACCAATCCCAACCCCAAGCCCAGGCCCAATTACCAATCCCAAGCCCAATCCCAAGCCCAAGCCGAAGCCCAACCCAAGGCCGTGGTTTCGTAAAAGACCATTTATAGACTAGTTCACCAATACTCGGTACGTGCGATAGCAGTGGAACGAGGTGCATGCTGGTCTAGTTTAATAAGTGACGAATTTGGTCGCTAACTGGACCAGCATGCACCTCATTCCACGGCTAACGCATGCGCACTGAGTATTTTGCGAAGTAGTTTATTGCTGGCGTGGTTCTGAGTGCACCCATTATAAATGGACTTTTCTTCAGAAGAAAAGCCTGCTCAAAAGAAATTAAATGATCACCATCCCAGCCAGAATGCTATGACGTATTCATTGATTGTCAACCGCTTAAATTTGTTTTCTCGGTAAGGTAAACATTTAAATTATCGACAGAGTACTAATTAAGCTCGATAGATAAACAGTCTCGAGAATATTGACTATAAGGAAAAAAAGAACACCAATGTACCTGTAGTGTTCAGCTGTTTACGTGTGGGTAGTTCTCTCTCACAGATGTAAGAATAACCCACAGAGCAGCCATGATCATTCCACGAAAACAAATCCCAGGGAATTAGTCTATAACACAAATCTCTTTGTCCGTGGCTGCTTTTAGCTCTTGTGAATGCTTGGTAGTTTGCTCTTGTCCCATCTAACCAAATGTATTCAGACTTCAGACCGATCCAGTACGTTGTACTCTCATAGGTACTTCCAACGCGAAGGCCCCGGATGAATGTTAGTTCTTCTGCCGAGTCAATCGTCACTAAGTGACCTCCATGGACTAGGCTGCAGACTACCTGAGCATCGCCTTGTGATAAACTAAGGGACGTCTCAGAGGAGATCACGTAGCACGAAGTCGCCTTCGTTGATCCTCTGCAATCTACACACGAAAACATTCAAGAAGGACATTAGGAATATAAAATGGAGGCCAAACTCTCAACATGCACAGTTTCAAATTCTGTGGTAATAAGTTTGAGGTATATAAAGATCTCACATTGATGTATATTTTTTCTAGTGAGAAGCTGTGCTATTGTGAGATAGTAATCTTGAGACATGCACGATCTCAAATTATCTCTGCGGATCTCACATGGATAGAGATTGTTCTGGTGATAAGCTGTGAGTTGAGAAATCGTCACCTTGAGACATGTACAGTCTCAAATTATTATCTCTGTGGTAACGAGAAACTTAGCCATTGAGAGACCGTCATCTTGAGACATGAACGGTCTCAAACTATTTCTGTGGTAGTAGGTGTGAGTTAAAGATCTCCCATGGATAGATATTTTTCTAGTGAGAAGCTTAGCTATTGAGAGACCGTCATCTTGAGACATGTGCACTGCACAGTCTCAAACTATCTCTGTGGTAACAAGTTTGAGTTATAGATCTCCCATGGATAGATATTTTTCTAGTGATAAGCTGTGCTATTGAGAGACCGCCATCTTGAGACATGCACGGTCTCAAATTGTCTCTGCGGTAATAAGTGCGAGGTAGAGTTATCCATGGGAGATCTATAACTCACATGGATATATATTCATCTAGTGAGAACCCATGCTATTGTGAGATCGTCATCTTGAGACATGCACGGTCTCAAATTATCTCTGTGGTAATAAGTGTGAGGTAGAGATCGAGAAGCTTAGCTATTGAAAGACCGTCATCTTGAGACTTGCACAGTCTCAAATTATCTCTGTGGTAACAAGTGTGAGTTATAGATCTCCCATGGATAGATATTTTTCTGGAGAGAAGCTGTGCTTTTTAAAAAAAGAGACCCTATATTGTCATTTATACAATACCGCAGACATATTTCTTCGATGTTCCTGTCTCAAGTTGTTTATTGTTTATGGCACTCTTTCTGAAAGGAGAGGCAATTTTGTTGCAAGCCCTACATTTTGAAAAAAAATAAATAAAATGGTTTGGGATCGCGTAGAAGCGAGGAGTGGGGTTTGAAGGATCAGTGCTGAACAAAAGTATAATTCCAAGTTGTATACGGCTTTCCCTTCAACTAGAAATTCTCAAATGTTGACAGGTTTGTTGTTTGCAGTTGTTTGCAGTTGTGTGCAGGTGTTTGCAGTTGTTTGCAGTTATTTGCAGTTGTTTGCAGTTGTTTGAAATCCTTTGTAGTGCAATATAATTGGGAATAGTTGATGTTTAAGATTGTATGGTGGATCCTGGCGGAAAACAACTGCAGCATTACAAGTGCTGACTAGACAGTGAGTAACTTAGTATGGAATTATAAGCTTGACTTGTAAAGTTCTTCAGAATTATTTGCCAAATACGATTAATTCCTCACCTTCAGGCTTGACGCTTGGAATTTCGCATATATATTGGCTTTTCATCTCACAGTTTCCGACTTGCAAATCCAATCTTACACCGGAGAGGTAAAAACACCCGGGTCCCTCAGGATCCGTCAGGCCAGGTCCCTCAGGATCCGTCAGGCCGGGTTGAAGTGGACTTCCGTCCTGCCAAATCAATCTCAGCGTAGAGGTAAGCCCGATCCAGTAGTTATCCTTGAAAGTTTGCGAACCATTCCGAAGGTGGGTAGCGAAGCTTTGAATAAATAGTTGCTCTTCGACTGAGCCGATGTACACGAGATGGCTGTGACTTTGCATGCAGTGGACCTGAGCATCGTTGCGTGACTTTCGATCGTCCTGGAAGAATCTGTAGCATGAGTCCTCGTGCCGTGTTTCGTCCGAATTGCAGTCTGGATGAATGCAGACAAAAGGGGGTGTCACAGGGAAATCTGTCCCCCGGAGAATCTGTCCCCCCATAATAATTAAGATGGGCTGAAGGAGGTTGATTCAAAAGAGGGCGCTATCAGAAGAAGTTTGTACACAGTTCGCCGTATGGGGGGGGGGGGGGGTGACTGGGACAGAATCTCCGGCCACAGAGGAAAATGCAATGTTATTAAAATACAATCTTTTTAAACGAAGAACGAATAATATGGAATGTTACACCAGTAGGCCTATAGGTCTTATATGACTCATTTTGGTACCCACAAAATGAATGTTCACTGCAACGCTGCACAATGAGAACAGAACAGGGAATGTGAGTGAAACTCAATGATGAATTTTGTGACGCTGGGTGGCAGCAGATTATACCAGGTAGACCTTTCTATTGCAACGTCATCACAGCCCGAGTTTTTGCCAACTAAGGTTGGAAACTAAAATGGGGAGCCATAAATTCAAAGCAAAAACAAATAGCCATAGTTTGCAACAATTTTATCACAAAATATTCAAAAATTGTGTTGATATTGTTTTATTGAAAGTTTGAAGAAAATTGTTGAATTTGGTCACGAAATAATGTTAAAGACGACTGAATGTTTTGCTAACCTTCGGCCGTCCATGCTAATGTAGCGTGGTCTGTTTATCAACAATAGAAAGGTCTTTATTTGTCTAATGGCGGAGGGGGGGGGGCTCTAAATAGAGAGAAACTCATGGGAGGAGTGTCATTAAATAATAAAACGACAACAATTTTTTTCTGCAAATCAAAGATTAGAAGTTCACGGTTTTTATCGAAGTGGTCCAATATTGTGCCCCTTGGGGTTGTTGAATTACAACCTGGAGCAATTGGGGTACACTGACCCTATGTTACTGAAGAGTGAGTAGGGTAATTTTCCAAGATGGAGTCTGCAGACGTCTGGTCAGCTTACTCGTTCGTGGGGGGGGGGGGGTGTTTTTATTTTGGAAGAGTCTAGCTCCAAAGCTAAACGGCTCACCCACTAAAAAATGACCCCAAAAGAATAAATAAATAAATAAATAGTAATAACAATGAAGTTTAGTTGTCAGAAAATAATATTTGATTGAGAGGCTGAGAGACTTTTAAATAGTTTGAATATTTTACAGTATTTAGCGTTTAGCATTGGTTGCTATGGAAAGTAATTATTTAGTGTGGTGCACCCCAATGGTAACGTCATTCTGCCAGTAAAAATGGATTTCCTTTTGTTAAGTCTGCTGCCACCTACCGTCCAGGAAGTAACATGAGCTACATCACCTTTAGACTGGTCCCCTGTCTTTATCCGCCCACAAGGATAAAAACAGGCGCTGGTCTTATACAGGCCCAATTATTTCATTGGATAAACGTGCAGTATGCAGCGTGTGCATGCATAATGTTTGTACGAATGTATGTAATGTTGTTTTATTCACCATTGTAATAATGTGTACATGTTGAGCCATACGGAGAGTTGACCCACCCCCCAAAACACAGAGTGGTCGAGTCCATATGCCCGCTGTTGGTAGTGTCTAACCAAACTTTCTTTTTGGCTACAACAGAGAATGTGAGAGATAAGTGCTCAAAGTGGGAGTGACAAGCACATCTAAATTCCACTAAAAAGTGAATTTTGGAACTCCAGATAAGACCCTTTCTATTACTTACATGTTTAGCAATGAATGTAGTGATTATGTGTCTAATATACAGCCTAAATGTTGTTGTTTATTATGGTAATTTTAATTGGATATAATTCGATTGTTATAAATCAAAATCAAGTCACATGTCAAAATGGCTCTCTTATAGGAGAGTTGAGCCAATGAGCATGGGGAGAGTTGAAAATAGGAAATAGCCATGATAAAATATAATTTTTCAGAATTCATTTAGAAAATTGTTGGGAAAAGTTTTAAAATGCCAGATTGGATCAAAGTATTATTATTAGAATTATGAGTACATTTCACTTTTACCATGGATAAACCAATTTCCGAATTTTTTTTCTTTCTGATTTCCAAAGTCCCATTGATTATTGTGGTGGTTCAACTTACCCACATTGGTGGCTAAACTTACCCATAGTCCGGGGAGAGTTGAGCCACTTTGCCATTTTTTTCAAGCATCTCCCATGAATAAACAACAGCAGTTGGTTCAATTATTATGTTATACTAAGTAAGTCAACACTCTAAAGCTTTACTTAAAACATTTAGTTAGGGGATCCTACATTTCATCTCTGCAGAATGGTGCAAAATGTAAAAAATGGCTCAACTCTCCCGCATCTCCCCTACGTGTGAATTGACTTCCAATCTCCGTGTAAAATTGAGGTCGACGCTGCATCTGGCAGGATCCTGCCAGGCACTCATGGCAGGTATCTGGCGTTATTCACGAGCCTCGAAGTGTGACGTCAGATGCTACAGCACCTTGGACTATTATGCACATGTCCGAATTATCCACTAATTTTTCAATAAATAGAGTCCTTATAAAAACGGAAAACTTACAAGCCTCAAACTTTAATGTTAAAATGGTGTAATGTGCCAATGTGTTTGATACTTTTCAAGTGCATTTTTTTGGTCAAAATCCAAAAACTTCTGATGACGTCACATATTATAGTCTTTACATTTATCTACAAAGAATTTCCAGTTCATTCCTGAATGTTGATGATATTCAATCAAAATAGCATTGAATTTGAACTTTTGACTGGCGCAAAAAAAACCCCTTGACATGTACACACTGACCTTTTTGTTTTTTGGCTGTCCGATGACGTCATATATGTTTCAAACAAAATTACATTGTACACCATGTTAACGTGATGATAGAGACTTGTAAATTTCCCCCCGTTTGCATAAGGACTCTATCTATTGGAAAACTAGTGTATCACAAAACTGAATTTGATCTTGAAGCCTCTCTTTTTTCCCCCAAAAATATGCGCCTTGAGGTTAAGGATATTATCCACAGGCATTGAATTTCATCCTTGAGAGGGCTGGACCAGTTTCATTTTGCAAAGGGCAGTTCCACCGGAAAATCTTAAAAGTCTATGGGAAACTTAAAGGGTTTGGGTACTTTTTGTACGACACAAAACACGTACAGTGTCCACAGATTTACATTAAATTACACGGTTTGAAGATAAATATAGTAAAAAGCTTCCCTTAAAATATTACATGCTGAGGTGCTGTAGTTTTTGCGAAATGAGTGAAACAATGTCACGAAAATAATTTTCCTCTCAGGAGACGAAAATTATTTTAGCAAGATTTACCAGTACTGGTATTTACGCGACTCAGGTGCTGTAGTTTTTGCGAAATGAGTGAAACAATGTCACGAAAATAATTTTCCTCTCAGGAGACGAAAATTATTTTAGCAAGATTTACCAGTACTGGTATTTACGCGACTCACCTGAAAACATCACTCTGTGATTTTTCACATTTTTTTCTCAAAAACTTGACGACTAATAAAGCTTAAACTTATACAGGTAAATTATATTACATACATCTTCATTCACAGTGAGTATGGATTCAGGTCATGGCCAAAATATTGATATACAAAAGGTACCCAAACCCTTTAGGTGACTTTGGCTACGGTAATGGCGAACGATGGCCGTTGACTGCAACAGCAACAGATATTATGACTTTTCGGCGTAACCGAGAAGGGGCGCCCCCCTTGGCTCAGAACCCTTGGCCCCCTTGCTCCGTAGTTTTCATTTTTATAAGAATAATCATTGTTACCTGTTGGTTCGTCAGTACACATCAGGTCTACAGATTCCGATTCGCAGTGGCATGACAGAGTGTTGTCTGGTGACCTGGGAAGGGAACACAGAGTATCAACTGATATCGAGAAAACTGTCAACAGTTTTATTTATTTTAATTATTTTAAATCTTCGGACACTCAAAACATCTTGACCATCAGGAGTAGTCCAGTGAAATACAAAAGTTTTGCAACTGTCATCAAAAAGATGTGTCTTACACAAGCCCCTGGTCATATAAAAAACTAAATATATAAGAATACTATAATCATTGTTTAAAATAATTAGACAAAATATCAAAAACAAAACACTCCCACAAGACAAACAGACAACAACATAACATGCAGGCAGTGAAACAACAAGCAAACAAACACACAAAATACACAACAAAGAAACAAGCAAACGGCCCAAACAAAATAAACAAGCTAATACAAAACATTCATACAGAAGACAGACAGGCAAGCAGGCAGACAAAGGACGGACAGACAAACAAACAAAAACCACACCACGGGAAAATATCCCTTAATTAAAGGGTTTGGGAACCTTTTTTTGTACGAAACAAAACACAATGTCCACAGATTTACATTAAACATAACGGTTTGAAAATAAATATGGTAAAAAACTTTCCTTGAATTATTACTTGCCGATATGCTGTAGTTTTTGCGAAATGAGTAAAACAATGTCACGAAAATAATTTTTGTCTCAGGAGACGAAAATTGTTTTAGGCATGTACAACGTATTTACCAGTACTGGTATTTACGCGACTCACCTGAAAACATCGCTCTGTGATTTTCGCTTTTTTTCTCAAAAACTTGACGACTAATGAAGCTGAAACCTCTACAGGTAAATTATATTACATACATCTTCATTCACAGTGAGTAGGGATTCAGGTCATGACCAAAAAATTGATCTACAGAAGGTACCCAAACCCTTTAACAAACAAGACTGTAGACCATAAAAGACACATTAAAAAACAAGCAAAAACAAAGCTGAAAGAGCTACAAAATTACAGCATCAGAAGGCAGCTTTTAATACATTACTTAAAGGCCAGTACACGTTTGTAATTACTTAAAATATATATTAGCATAAAAACTTACTTGGTAACGAGCAACAGAGAGCTGTTGATAGTATAAAACATTGTGAGAAACGACTCCCTCTGAGGTAACGTAGTTTTTGAGAAAGAGGTAATTTCTCACTAAAATAATAAAAGACTTCTTGCAAAGAAGTTATTTTATTCCTATCTGAAAGCACACAAATTTGTACAACAAGGGTGTTTTTTCTTTCATCATTTTCTTGCAACTTCAATGACCAATTGAGCCCAAATTTTCACTGGCTTGTTATTTTATGCATATGTTGGGATACACTAAGTGAGAATACTGGTTTTTGACAATTACCAAACGTGTTCGGTGCCTTTAAAAACTAGGTAGGCTGCAGGACTGTAGCATGACTAAAAACTAAACATTGTTAAAATAAATGGTTGTATAAAAAGGTTCTAAAAACATTAAAAGGCTCACTATCAAGTTGAGAAAACATTTTAGGGAATATAACCAGACCACAATACTTAGCATCAACCCTGGGTTTAACATGATGGAAAGTAAGCGAATCAGAGTGTCGAGAATTAACTTTGAAAAAAGTGATAAACACTAGACGTAAATTTGGAAAAATGTGTGTATAGGCCTCTGGCTATTACTATTTTCTTGAGTGAAGTTAAACAACTCATTTAGTTCGATAACCTCAACAACAATCGACATCACATACACTCATACGGGAAATACAACAGAACATATAAACACGTCTCCTAAAGGAAGACTTTGGCAATAAATAGCATTTAAAAGGTACTTTTAGAAAATTACATATTATACGTATTATAGTGACATATAAAAACATGAAATAAAAGGATAAAGTAAGCCAATATGGACGATTCCTTTGGTTTGTTGGTGGTGGGGTCGTTTAATGTTTCTGGCCCCCAAACTAGGGAATGATTTGCCACCAACCATATGGTCTTGCAATAACGTCATAACTTTCCAACCCCAGTTGAAGACACACCTGTTTCGTTAATGATGTTTATTCATGATTGCTTATGTTTTGCTTCATAATTGATGTATATATTGTATTATAATAATAATAATAATTTGGGAGGCCAATCATCCTTACTGGCAGCTAAAAACTGAATTGCGAAGGACGCGGGTACAACGTGTTCGAGAAGCAGGCATGCAAGGGCGCCTTTGGCAGCCAGCCACATCAACCCATTATGACCACGGAGCACAGCCAGAGATCGAAAGTGTTTGATTTTTTCCGAGGGAGGAAAACCGGATGGTCTGAAAAACCCTCGTGGCACAGCAGAGAACCAACGCACAACTCAACTCACATATGGCCCTGGCCGGGTATCGAACCTGGGTCACCTTGGTGAGAGGCGAGCGCTTTACACACAAGCCAACCATGCCACCCAAATTGTTGTGTCTACATTGTTAAGCGTTATGATCATGCCTCTCTTGCTATAGTGCTATATAAGCACTGTTTATTATTATTAGTTGTATTATTTTGTTCACGTTTTGTAATCAAAATTTCTTTACTTTCACCCCCCCCCCACCACCAATGTTCTAGGAAGGACAACTTTAAATGGGCCGTTATACTTGCCTCTTTCGGAGATGGTGCACTTTTCCTTCGGGACAGTTCGTCCCAATTAAACTGCAGAATACCAGTACAATACAGACGTAGGTCCGCAAACACCCTCTGCTCCGAATAGACATCGTGACATCACAAGCAATCAACATTTTGGATATATCAAATCAATTCTATTCCATCTTCAAATCAAATCAAATCAGGCGATTTGAAGCTCCCCATTACAGTCAAGCAGTGAAATTGTGTGTTATCGTTTGATTTTGGTTTTCCTTCTCTGACGTTATTTCAGTACATTGCGTATTTGCCAATATTGTGCATGACCTTGCAGTAGAGAAATCAACACACCTCACAGTCAAGCAGTGAAATTTTGTGTTATAGTTTGATTTTAGTTTCCTTCTCTGACGTTATTTCAGTGCATTGCGTGTTTGCCATTATGGATGCGACCTTGCAGTAGAGAAATCAACACACCTCGGTGCATTGAGGCGTCGAACTAGTTCCTCTTTTTGTGAAGGGCGCTGTTTGCAAGACAATACCATGGAAATTCCCAGTTTACATTCCAATGAGCGCAAGTCAAAAGAAGTTCCAGTGTTCATCCAACGTCAAAGGGACTGAACCGAAACTAGAATGGAACAAATGTTTACTAATAAACGCGGAAATGTCATTAAAACTCTGCAGCGAGGGACCTGTTTGGTTGCAGCGTTCCTGTGGTATATTGTCAGCACACGCTGACAAAATTTTCGCAAAAGGTTAAGAGGATTTGTTTTGTAGGATTTGAAACTTTGCATGATGGAAATACGATATGGAAAGGTTTGCGGTAACACCATGTAATATCTCTAAATGGGTTGGGGTGGTTCTGAAAAGAACCGTTGGTTTCAACTCGACGTTTTGATCAGTATGCTCTGATCGTCTTCTGGAGAAAAAAGACAAGTTTACTGATCGAAACGTCGAGTTGAAACCAACGGTTCTTTTCAGAACCACCCCAACTCATTTAGAGATATTACATGGTGTTACCGCAAACCTTTCCATATAGGATTTGTTTTGCTTTTTCAACGATTTTTTGTTGTTATCTAATTGTATTGTTCTCATGTCCGTGTATTGCCTGGGTTAATAAGCTTTATATTTGTTTGCTTAATTAATTAAGTTTAATAATTTGGTTTCATCTACTATTATAAATAGTAGATTAACAATTTGACACACAATTTTGTACACAAAGGATGCTGGCTGAGTTGTGTCATGCCCCCTTCTAACCAAATCCCCGACCCCTGTTGATGTACACCCCCTCTAGGATGTGTGGCATGGTGCAGCTTTGGATATAATGGCATATGAAGTGACCAGTGAGTACGATGTGGTTAAGACAATGGAAATATTAAAATATTTCAGCATGTGCTGACAGCGGCCCTAACTACAGGGTTTTAAATTTGACCATCATTTTATGCATGACTGTTTTTTATTTAAACAATATTTTAACGCTCTCATGCAAACTCCGTCCAGCCCCCATGTGCGGATGGGTGCACCCCACTAAAATACCCCCTCCCCATATCAGGCAATGTTAAATGTTTTATAAAATAAGAAAAATCACATAAAATACTCAGAAATTATCTAAAAGTCACCCAGCCTCTTGGGATGAAATAAAAAAATATTTGATGACAACTTAACTTTTTTTTCCATTTTGAGCTATCCCCATCCAAAGTATAACAAAAAATAAATACAATCAGTTAGCTGCAGGAAAGGTCTGGAATGATTTCCCACATTCCATCAGTGCCATCCAGACAACAGACATTTTCAAAACAGCCTTCGAGACACATCTTTTTATTCAAAATTTCACCTAATTCCATAGAGATTTTGGATCTGCTGCTGTGTTTATGCAGCATCCCTTTCCCCTTTTCCTGCTTTTGCACCATTTGGAAGACATCCGTGGAGGAACTGTACTATTGGAGCAAACGCCATGAGCACTTTTGTGGATACCGGCAGCTATACAAGACGTCATTATTATTATTATTATTTAAAAAAAAAACCTTAAAAAAAATTTAAAAAAATAAAAACGAATATGAGTAAGCAAGATCGAAAAGACATCTTCATTATCTACGATTTACGTCTTTCTATACGAAAATTTATCTCAGAAACTTAGAAACGCGGATGTCCACTTTAAGATTCTGAAATAATGCTATAAATTAAGGATAATAATAAGTCGTCATCATTATCTAAGTCACGTTTTAAACAAACACTGTTGGCGTGGTGCCCCCGCACAAAGGGAAGGATATATAAAATCGCTCGACAAATAAGGCGCATCCGGCTTTATAAAACCAAATGTTTGTTCTACACTTCAAAAGAAAACAGTTGTATTGAAATTGTCTTTGTTTAATATTCACCGTTTATAGAACTTCAAGCTCCGATATCTATTGGTTTGTTGAGGTGTTGGGGTGTTTTGGGGTTTGTTTGTTGGGTGTAGGGTTGTTGTTTGTTTGTGTTTTGTTTGTTTGTTTGTTTGCTTATTGGGGGGGTGATTGTTTGTTAGTTTTTTGTTTTTAATTTGTTTTCCTTTTTTTTCGTTTGACTATAGGGGTCTATTTTAGTAGAAGCTAATGATGATCTCACACGGATCCACTGTGAATCGTGTACTAATCGGAGGGTCCCATAAGGTGAAGTTCAGTGTTGCATTCCTTCTCTCGTTCCTCTCTCAAACCCGCTTATTCCAATCATATAAAAGGCCATTGTTTATAAATAGCCTGTTGCACGTCGAGCTTTAGGGGAAATGTCGTTTTCGTTTTCGTGTTCAGGTTTATTGAATTTCCAGTTCTTTAATTGTCACTAAACACGTGAAGTGGGACTGACTACCGATGGTTCATTTTGCCTCGAGGCTTTGTAGATGTACAACACCTGCTGACATTTTAATTGGAGTTTCCATATCAAAGAGAAATTGCAAACCGATTTGGTGCACACGGATTTTAAAAGTGAATGTGGCACAAAATGCACACAATCGTCGATGGTAAATGGTAACAAACGATATATAGTATGGTCATCAATAGATAGTTCCCACTTGAGGTCACACAGTGTCAAATCTGCCATCTTTTAGTGGCAAATCAATCATATTTTTTTTAACGCACAACATGCGGCACCCAGGAGCTTTATCTTACTTGCGTGGTTGATTGGTGAACCACTTTGCAGTATAACACAGTCTCCCGACGATGACTAGAGCAAGCTAGTCGAAACGTTGAGACCTATAACTCACTCCGCGGCAGTAGTTATTAACGAGAAGTCCCCCCCGATCCACATAGCGATAGTCCCGCCCGATTTCCTACCTCCCGCCCAGGTAGTAGTTAATAGGCAGGACAGTTCTTTTCAGAACTGAGAAGTCTTCCGAATTCCGAATATTCTACTCTCTGGCAGTAGAATAAAAAGCAAGACAAGTTCTCAAAGAACAAAATTTACATAGCAAGTAGATATACACATGGTGTTTACCCCAAACCAAATATTGATACCTCACCATGCAATGCCTCAAATCTATACACTTTGCTGTACGTAGAAAAAAGTTAGAACGATGATGCCGCCCAAAGTCAAAGTAAAGATGGCGTCTATCGGAAACTAAAGTCTCAACAAAAAAGGCAACCATTTAACAAATTTGTTGTCATAATCGAGTTTGGGAATATCCGAGGATTTTGAATACTAAAGCTTATTGTGCTTTTATAGAATGTACATTTTGCTATATCATCTGGCCTAAAAACTCTTCTAAATAAAGCTGTATAGGCTTTTTTGTTTACAAAAACGCATTCTGATCTTGACCAAAACTGGAGATGTAAACAAATAACCATAAACTGTCCACTGTTTCCTGAACCAATAACAAGCAAAGCCAAGAAAAGTAAAATAAGAAAAACCACATTGCTTAAAGGGAGAGTATACCTTTGGTTATTACTCAAATAATTAATGACCATGAAAACTGACTTTGCAAGAAGCACTGCAGATGTTGTTAATGTATAACATTTTGAGAAACAATTCCCTTCAAAGGAATGTGGTTTTAGAGAGAGGGATTCAAAGACATTTCAATCAGAGAAAAGTTTCTGCATGAAACGTTTCTCGAATTGTGTTTTTCCTGCGTTTTTTCCAAAAACCAACGGTATACTTTGCCTTTAAGCTTTAACATTTTCAAAGAGGCACAGTTCGTATCTTTGTTCATAGGGTGTAGATGATATATTTTGTCTTCAATAACACTGTTGCATATTGTAAGCCACTTGTTCCAATGATTATATGCACTGAGTGGGAGGAGGGAGGGGAGGGGGGGCTGTTATAAGTCGTGAGTCATCTTATTATGAACTTTCAACCAGACCAAACTCCCTAACACTATAGTAGAGTCATGACCACGTAGCGAAGACGGCCGAGGCTCAAACTGAGAGAATTCTAACTTCGTCACACAGTCAAGAGGGTATGAATGTTCGACATGGCGGGGATCGCCTACTGCCTGTCTACAAGCAAACTTTGGACCATTTGAAATCGGGCTTTCGTGACAACTTTACGGACTTACCGCACTGAAACGATCCCCAAATGGAATTTACGAGACTGCTGTGGATGGTGGCGGTCGTCTGGTGGACGGAAACGGCCGTGCTTGGGGAGTTACATAAACAAGTGGTGACTAGGAAGGAGATCAGACCCTGCAGGTGAATAAAGCTATATGGAAAATCACGGGGAAAATAATACATTGGGGCAGTGTGTTACAATAAATAGGATTGAATAAGTTAATGCATGCGGAGAACCAATGGCACATTATGCACATCAACTGGAGAATGTCTTGTCTGTGATTTTAAGCAATGTCGTGCTCTTAGTCTTAGCAGTTTTCTGTCACTGTCCAAGGTTAAACACAAGGCGTACTCAAGCATACAACCATGGAGCAATTGCTCCATGGTACAACCTAAACAGCACCACAACCTGCCGTTATAAGGACCAGATCCTTCAACGCAATAACGGAACACCGTAATAGCGGACAAAACGACGTTTCACTGGTGTACCACCATCAATGGGCATTATTAGACAGTACCGGTACTGCAGATAACGTGCCATCAGGTACCATCTACTGCAGACGATGTAGTTGTTCTTGGAAACTACACTAGGGTTTACATTTGTTATTTAAGGGGAGACTTCTAAACTGTCTATAGTAAATGACTTATTTGTTTTACACCTGTCACGATTTTGCAATCCCCACTGCTCATCTCGAAATGTCTTTTTCTTTGTAGTTTGTTGTCGTTCTTACATTTCTCCTAATTGTTTGTGCAATCTTTATTCATTTTCCCTGTGTACAGAGTTACGATTACATAGGTGGGGGTAATCCATTGTAAAGGGAGTTACAATAACCGGCAAAAATAGGAGCGGTCTTCATTTAAAAAAAACCCACACAAACCCCAATAATAGTATAAACAAATAATTCGCCTAAGACCAATGTTGGGCAGAACCGCGCCTATAGCACACAGTCTCCTTCTTTCTCACACCCTCCCTCATATCCGTCCTCCTCCCCCACCTGCTCTCCTTTTGGCTTTGACCTTAACCATTTGCCGCCCCCTTCTAAAAAGAACTGTGCATGACGCCTTTAAAGGCACTGTACACGTTTGGTAATTACTCAACATATATATTAGCATAAAAACTGACTTGGTAACGAGCAACAGAGAGCTGTTCATAGTATAAAACATTGTGAGAAACGACTCCCTCTGAAGTAACGTACTTTTTGAGAAAGGTAATTTTTCACTAAAATAATAAAAACTTCTTGCAAGAAGTTTTTATTCCTATCTGAAAGCACACAAATTTGTACAACAAGGGTGTTTTTTCTTTCATCATTTTCTTGAAACTTTGATGACCAATTGAGCCAAAATGTTCTCATGCTTGTTATTTATGCATATGTTGGGATACACCAAGTGAGAACACTGGTCTTTGACAATTACCAAACGTGTTCAGTGCCTTTAAGGCTTGCTTTTCAATACATGATTCTCACTCGACATGGGTAGAAGCTCCGTAAATGACAAAACCTTTAGCTTTTTGAACATTTTGAGTACGTTCCGGTCCTACTATTTCCTTTGCATGTCCTTAAAATAACTTTCTATAGATGCAGAAATCGAATACGTTTTTTGTTGTGGTCACACTTGGGCTCATCTCATGATTTGCTTGCACACGGCTACATGTATTATTTCACTCATCCCTCTACAAACATAACAAAACTTAATAAACAAATACATACAAAGTAATTAAATTATAATAATACAACAATACTATCAATTTACCCATAACACTGATAAATCAATTGGGTTACCCAAAACAGAAGGTATTCTTCAAACACACAAAAATAGGTTTAAGGTTTGATTAAACAGGGCTGATTTGTGCCAACTCAGTTATATATATATATATTTGTTTAAAGGCACTGAACACGTTTGGTAATTGTCACAGACCAGTGTTCTCACTTGGTGTATCCCAACATGTGCATAAAATAACAAGCCTGTGAAAATTTGGGCTCAAGTGGTCATCGAAGTTGCGAGAAAATGATGAAAGAAAAACACCTTTGTTGTACAAATTTGTGTGCTTTCAGATAGGAATAAAAACTTCTTGCAAGAAGTTTTTTATTATTTTAGTGAGAAATTACCTCTTTCTCAAAAACTACGTTACTTCAGAGGGAGTCATTTCCTACAATGTTTCATACTATCAACAGCTCTCCGTTGCTTGTTACCAAGTAAGTTTTTATGCTAATATTTATTTTGAGTCATTACCAAACGTGTACGATACCTTTAACTCAAGGCCGCCCAAACAAAATGGCGGTCGGTGTTTCCAAACAATAGAAAGGTCTCCCAGCTTAGGAATGTTCTCGTTTGCATGGAAGAAATCCAAGATGGCTACCATGGTGTAAAGTGACGTAATGAGCGCTCTTTCGTACATTACCTATCGCGACATAAATGTTATTCCCGACTCATCTCGTTAATTTGAGTGCCCCCAATATTGTTGGATTTTGTTGTTGTCAAACTGGACATTTAATTTTTGAATTAAGCTTTATTGTTATTTTTTACAACCACAAAGGGAAACCGTGTGAAAAATGGTAAAGAAAAATTACATGAGTCTGTAACGATAAAGTTAAAATCGTCCAGGCACTGTGGAACACAATCCAACAGGAAATCTAGATTATTCAGAGGTTTAATTCCAGGAAAATAGTCTTCGAAATAATGTACATTCTAATTTTTATTTCTAGCTATAAGAGACTTTTTTCAAAATCATCGTCACTTACTATTAGTCACCGTAATTCAACATCTAGGTACACGTCGTTGTATTACCATGTTTGTCCCCGCTAAACGAGAAACAAAAAGATGATCGAAAAAAAAGAAAAAAAACCAATAACGGAAATGTTTCGTTATGAATTCCCAGCACGCTGATTTTCAGACTTATTAAACACATCTAAGAGTCGTAGTGTGTATTTATTGTCAGCGACTTCAATTTCAGCGGATGTGCGCATTATCAATGGTCTACTGATAAAGAATAGACGAACATTTCACGGTGCTCCATTATAATCGGTTTACCCTGATAAAGCATTATAGGATCGGTTGGAAACACACTCTTCAAAACTCCCAGAATTGAACAGGATCCGGGGTCATGTGGGGCGTGACCAATCTCTTGGTCATTATACGAACCGAAATCTGTGTCAAAAATTACCCAGAAATGGGTGAAATATGACGCAGAATCCCCGGAAGTTTTAGAGTGGAGGTTCTGTACTTGACCCCCCTATTTATTTCGGACCAGGACAGATAGAGATACAGCTAAAGCTCCACCCTCCACCGTTCGTTATTTTGAGTTCGTCCCACCTGTTGATTTTTTTCCTAGGACCAACACTGTACAAAATCCTCTATGTAAATCGTTGAGAAAACTTAATATCATTAATTAATACACTTAAAGGGATTGTATACGTTTGGTAATTGGAACCCACTGCTTGTTTCAATCATTTTGTGGATATATACCATAAAACTAACCTGTGGAAATTTAATTTCAAAAGGTTGTAGCGTTTGTGAGATATTGCCGAAAATCTGGAGCGGTAATATGTCCACGCAGGAAGAATAATCTGCAATTGAATATACAATCTGAGAAACGTTTCTGACAGAATCGCTTCTCAGATTCAATTTTATTTGGATAAAAACTGATATCTTTTTCCATAACCGCAGTCCTTCAAAGTGAAAAGTTTCTCAAAATGCATTATACTATCCAAAGCTGCTGTACTTCTTACCAAGTAAGTTTTTATTGCCATTAATTTTCAGAGTAATTACCAAACGTATACAGACCCTTTAAGAGGATGTTTTTGCAACCAGTGTTTCACTGTTTCTGGCAAGGTTGGTTGCAGGTTGAATCACGTTATAGACCTTTCCAGAGTGGAGGTGCTATGTAATTAATGGTCTCATCATATTCCATAGCTCTGCATAACCTGTCGTTGAACAATTTATAAAGAGAGCTTTTGTGACGCCCGTGGGGCGTACGTATTAGTCAAGCGCTTGTTATTAGCAATACAAGACTAACTGTTTTTATGTTTTTTAAACGTCTTCTTATTTCAGGTTGCACGACTAGATTGCCATATCAAAAGTACATCCATTTTGTTTACAGTTTAGATAAAGGGAATCTTGTTGTCGCTGTCTTTGAATCATGTACGATTCTGGAACTTAGGGGAGGGGGAATAAGTAACATCTGCCCCCTGTCATCTGTGTGAGTTAACGGCCTAGCGTGACTCAAGTTCCCCTTTGGAGTCGTGCAGGAACCTTCTATGAGTTGTGTTGACGGTGTACTCTCAAAGGTGCCCTAAGAAACTCAAGTACTGGTTTTCAGGTTGATTCACCATGATTTTTGTTTCAGATTTCTTCAAGGCGCATTCAAATAATCCTGTGTTTCTGTTCCAATTGTTTGCTGTAATTTCTCTTCCCCGTTCCTTTACGCTACGTGTTTCTATTCAGACTTATAAGACAAGCACGGAAAATGGGTACACATCCTTTCTGCTTTAATTCGACTGGGTCCTTCTAGGTCTTACAAGTCCTTTCTGCTCTGAGCCGATGTTCTATTCAATTGCAAATCATAAACAATAATCAATCAGTGATTAGGTCAAGAATATTATAATAGAATAAGTAACATCGAAAACCCCTCAAACCACATTTTTAAACGAAAAAAACACCATAAACACAGAGTTGATAAAGACTCGCTACTGGATAGGGGCTGATCATCTGCAGGTCATCAAATGGTTTTCATTTTAGTTCTAAGTTCTTACCCAAAGTCCGCGACCTGATGCTACCACCATTGGTCTGAAGAGATTTCAGTTGAGTGGGTGGTCATTGTCTTCTCCAACACATTCTACACAATGGAGAACACACTTGCATGTTTTACACATTTCATCCATATACCCACACCACCTCCTCCCCAGAACTTCTTACCTTTTTCTTTGGCTTCCTAAAACTACACAAATATTCAATACTGATCCAGAAGATAGGCCTGGGCCTCTATATAAATATAAACCAATTGTTGGGGTTTGCTATAAAGAAATTAGGATTACAATAATTTGCTTTGCAAATACAACAAAACCTGTTTTACTATAAGACAAGTACAATGAATCGAAGAAACACTCATGCTTCTTTGGTCTATTTCTATATTCATGGCACCTATAAAGATTAATATGAGGACCATTTAAAGAAACTTTATACACTTCTTTAAACAACTCTACAAACTTTCGTTTCCGGGACTAAATGACTGGATAATTGTTAAGCCCACGCATGTGAGTTCAGTAGCTATCAAGCCCGCCGCCATAAAGAGAGTCAAGCTCGTGAGGGGTGTAGACGCGAACGTTGCTTTTGAAAATTACACACAAAAACGTTGATGGAAACGCTTTACACATTGACCCCTCAATGCATACATGTATACGAGATGACATTTTTGTGTAGGATGGGGTTGGGGTTGGGGTTGGGGGTGCTACAGTAAATTGTCCGCTAGTACTTGGTTTACATGGTGCACTGTGGAACTGTGTGTGTGGAATAGTCAAATAAAGCTGTAGGCCTCGTCACAAACTCTCAACAAACTAGTAAAGACATTCTCAGCCCCTTTATACTTAAAAAGACAGGTGCCCCTTTTGGTCAATTAAGCTGATTCCTGACGTTGCTTTTTAAGGGGTTCAATTCAAACTATAGACGAGGAGTAGTCCAAAGGCGTCCCTTAAGCTCGAAGGAGAAGCGTTTGGATTATTGCCCAAAACACTCACAAACAGCTGGAGTGGTGACTATCGGCTCCCTAGTTCCTTTGATTCACTATTAGTGTATCAGTCATAATGTGGTGTATTGTGTCTGCGTGGTTTAGTACAGCTGCAACGAGGCCGTTGGAATGTGGGTTTCAACTTTTAAGCAAAACACAGAAATATGGTCCTCGTTTGTTTTTCTCTGCACACAGAGGAGTACAATTATATGGAACGATTGATTAGACCCATGTATGAATCTGAAGAAGAAAACCCCCCAAACGGCGTCACACTTTGACAGACAAACGTTTTACGTTTTAGAAACGTTCTACAATGTTATAAGTTGGACTCGAACTTAAAGAAGACACATCAACTTGTTTCTTGTTTTATTCTCTGCACACAGGAGTACAAGTAAGGGTTGAGTGCTCGGACCCTTGGCTGAATCTGAAAAACCTTTCTTTAAATGACGTAACAGTTTGACAGAAAAAGTGTTTAGAGAGTTTCTGCATCGTTAAAGTTAGACTCAAACTTAAATAAGACACATGTGTTTCTTGTTGTTGTTGTTGTTGTTGTTGTTGTTGCTGTTGCTGTTGTTGTTGTTGTTGTTGTTATTGTTGTTGTTGTTGTTCTTCTTCTTCTTCTTGTTGATGTTGTTGTTGCTGTCGTTGTTGTCATTTATGTTGCTGTTGTTGTCATCGTTGTTGACAATGTTGTTGTCTTTGTCATTGTCGTTGTCATATTCGTTGTCGTTCTCGTTGTCATTGTCAATGTCATTGTCGTTGTCTTTGTGGTTGTCGTTGTCATCGTCGTTGTCGTTGTCAATGTCGTAGTCGTTGTCTTTATGGTTGTGGTTGTGGTTGTCGTTGTCGTTGTCGTTGTCATTGTCGTTGTCGGTGTCGTTGTCTTTGTCTTTGTCGTTGTCGTTGTCGTTGTCGTTGTTATGTCGTTGTCGTTGTCGTTGTCGTTGTCGTGGTGGTGGAAGTTTTGTTTTCACTCAGCATACCGGGAGTACAAGTAAGAGCCATTATTGGTTAGCCCCGACTCTGAATCCGAAAAACAAAATAAATGACGTCACACTTTGACAGACAAACTTTTTAAAAGCATTTCTACTTTGCAAATTACACAGGTCCTTATACTTATTTGTTTGATACGTAATGTTTCGGTAAAAATAAAATAAGTTCCTACTATGTAGCAGCGCTGAGGAGGTCCAATACAAATACTTTGCTCAATTTCACAAAAATGTCAAATCAATACAAATACGTTATTGGGAATTTACGCTGGAACGGTCATTACTCATGAGTCCCTCTTAAAGGCAAACTCGACCCGCTGCAAAAGTTTCAATGAGTGGAGTCGATACAGGGGGGGGGGAGGGGAATCAAATTGAGTAGAATGTGTTTAAACTGGAAATGATAAGAGGAAATTGGGATATATGGATGAGTTCCAGAAAATGTGATGCCAGGAAAGGAAACAAAAAACTTGATGGGTTTTTCGTCGGACTTTATTACTCAACAATAGGTTGTAGTGCTGCCAAAGGATCGGTTATGGTTTGCATGCAATCAGTGGCAGACAATCATTTTGGCGTGCATCCAATGGTAGAATCCCATGAAACATCTCAGAGAAGCCCCTGGGAGGCAGAGTGATTGAGAGGCTCTGGGCATCATCGGGGCCTCGTCTATAGAAAACCCATCTAATCAACGGGTCCCTGAATTAAGTAGTGAAAGATTCGTTGGTGAAAGCAAACAAGCTAAAGAATGGATTAACTGGATATTTTGCACTCATCACAAATCATCCACAAAGTAATAAAAAAAAACAATATTTTATATTGATTGGCTGTTTTTGTTTATTTGTGTTGTGTTGTGTTGTGTTGTGTTGTCATTTCGAGAAAAACTCTGCTAGGATCGAAACGTCAGGCCATTAACCGTTGTTCGCATTATATCATAGGTCATTGTAATTGGTGGGTAAGCATTTTGCAACAGCTTATTTTGTTTTCTCGTTTAAACTTATGTTTAAATTGTTTGTTAAACGTTTTATTCCAGAACAAAAGCGTTTGTAAATGGAGCTGGTTCCAACCACACAAAAGTGATTATCGATCGACGTAAGCCGTGCAATGAAGGTAGGTATAGGCACAAAGTCGGGTTGTCACCTTTTCTAATTTCAGGGAACATTAATCTGTGGCTACCAGCTACCTTTTACCTTGTCATTCACAAAAAATATCACGAAATAAGCATACAGTGTAAATAAAAAAGGCAAACCAATGAAACAATGACACTAATATTGTGCAAATGATGTTGGCCAAGTTTGAGCAAATGATGCTGGCCATTGGCCAAGCTTGTGCAAACGATGGTGGTCAAGCTTGTGGCATATGATGGTGGCCAAGCTTGTGCAAATGATGGTGGTCAAGCTTGTGCAAATGATGGTGGCCAAGCTTGTGGCAAATGATGGTGGCCAAGCTTGTGGCAAATGATGGTGGCCAAGCTTGTGCAAATGATGGTGGCCAAGCTTGTGCAAATGATGGTGGTCAAGCTTGTGCAAATGATGGTGGCCAAGCTTGTGCAAATGATGGTGGCCAAGCTTGTGCAAATAAAGGTGGCCAAGCCCAATGACTGTAGTAGTTAATCACGATGAGAGAATGCAGACCGAATGAAACCCAATTTGAGTACAAATCCCTCCAAAGTAGAATGGTAGCTAATATCGAAAGAATACGTTGATGTATGGTTCCCTGACCCGGAACGGATAGTCAATAAATAAGGAGGTGTACAAGCTTTATCTCAGGTTGCCCATAAGGTACAAATGCAGCCTCGTCCCCAAGGTGTATCGAGCAGTACAAGGTTGACCGCTCTACCCTGGTATTGCATCATTTGCATATCAATTTTTTGGGGATACGTATGCAAATTAGAATAGTCTGGCTGTGAACATGTGAACACTGAATGAGTACCACTTAACATGTTTACGTTAGACTTTTGTACACCAGTCGTTGTCCAATCAGGGTCCAAGTAAGGAGTTTCCCTCCCAGGGTTTACTATTGTAAACATGGTTGGAAATAAAGTAAACCATGGGGACGAGGTTGGTACAAATGAGGATTCACAAAAAGAGGGAAATGCATGTCTCACATTCTGTCTGATCATACAACCCATTTTGGGTCTGACACATCTATGATGACAGTTTTTTAAGCTTTTGTCTTGACCCGGACAATTTTAAAAATGTATATATGTACTTTTGTCCGAAGATTTAAAATAAATAAAAAATAAAAAATAAACCCATTGATATACCCAATCTCTATGTAACAATGCATTTCTCTTCATTCAAATACTACTGTTTGCAGGGGGGAGCGTACCAACAACTGTCGGCCAAGACCTGGCTGCTGTAACCACTAGGAAACAAGGCGGTCGACTGAACACCCAGGGAGCAAACGCCACAGAATCACCCACCGCTCACGAGACCCTATCCGTTGCCGATCCTCCCGCCCCCAAGAAGGAGTCCAACGCCGGGGGTAAAACAGGGGTCAACTCAGAAGAGGTCCACGAGCCGTCCGGTATCCAACCGGCTGAGGAAGTTGAGGATACTTTGGAATCGTTGGAGCCGCGTAAACCCTACCCCGAGATGGACACTGTTGGTGTTGTTGGCGAGATACCGGCAACGACGGAGGAAACCAAAGTCGTACATAAAGAGGAGGAGAAGGAGGTGCCCTTGAATAAACTATGTAAGACATAATATCTGAATTAACAACAACAGACAATCAAGCACTGATGTAACCTTCCTCAATGAAGCAAGCCACCCTACCCCTTCTCCAACTCACAACCCCAACACTTCAAACTTTGCCTTAAAGGCATCGTACACGTTTGGTAATTGGAGCCTAATGTTTGTTTCAAACCTATATAGTTATAGATATATACCATAAAACTAACCTGTGAAAATTTTATTTCAAAAGGTGGTAGCGTTTATGAGATATTGCCGACAATCTGGAGCGGTTATGTCCAAGCAGGAAGAATAATCCGCAGTACTTTGAAGTGAAAAGTTTCTCAAAATGCACTATCCAAAGCTGTTGTACTTCTTACCAAGTAAAATTGTATTGCCAATTAATTATCAGAGTCATTACCAAACGTGTACGATGCCTTTAATATCGTAGGAAAGGTTTTTGATTATTAAATATTGAAGGAGCTGTATAATGGCACTATAACGCTGACAATCAAACAGAGGCAACATGTTCCCGGTTGCCTGGTAGTTTTTATTTATTAATTTATTTGTTGTTGTTTTTGTTTTGCTGCTGCTACTGCTAATGCAATTATTGCCGATGTTGTTGTCGATTTCTCATTGATGTCGTTGCTTTTCTCTATTCTTGTCGTTGTCGCTGATGTTGTCAACCCGCTCTAATTTTAACTTCATTCCCTTCTAAAAAATAAAAAGAGGAACAGTTGATTATTACTTGGAATTGAAACCGCCAGAAAGTTGGAATATCGTATTTCATTTGTTATAAATCGCAAGCCAATAATATTTACGTTTTGGTGCTCGGTTTCTAACACAGATCCGAACGAGAAGAAGTCCGAGCTGTTTATAGATTCCGGAATCTTCCCGTTCATAGCTATGGGTGTCTTGTCAGCACTCTTCATCACGATGATGATTGCAGCTCTGTACTTTGCAAGGAACTCTGCTGGAGGAGCTCATCAAGCTCAACTGCTTGGGTAAGACATGGCGAATCACCTAGTACAGGAACAACCACCAATAGCCACTACTGGATGAAATGAACCATGTAGTTTCCAGATGGCTTTTTCTGTATACTTGTACAATGGCTGTAAGCAGTGACCTAATTGTTTGTTTGGATGAATTGAGTAGGGTCCATATCTAATGGTTTTGGCCATTTGAAAGTGATTGGGTTCTCCACAAAAATGAATTACACGCTAATACCATGCTATTTGGCTAGGTGTAGATGGGGAATAATGTTTTATTTTTATAGATTAAAGCAAATAAAAATTGTTTAAATAAAAATGAGTATTGTTTATTTAATTAAAAACGGACAGTGGACCACAGTCCGATGGCATCATGCAAAAGTTTAAAAAGGAAATTACAAATAAACAAATTTTTAAAAAAAGTACCGGTACATGTATAAACAAATTAAAGTGACAATTGTCACTTGGAACAAAATTAAGTAACCGAATGCTAAAGTAAATACAGTGGCTATGTATAATGGCGATAACAGTAAGCAACAGTTAGCTAAGTATTAAAGAATGTGCTATTTTATTGGTATTACCGCATTCCTTTATCCTTCTAGCTCCACAACAGCTACAATAAAGGAATTTAGTTAGCAAAGTTATGCAATGTAATGCTCAGAGGGAGCTGAGAAACATTGTCAATAACTCATTTTCTTCGTTGATGGAACACAAACAGTTATTTCTACTATAAACGGTTTTGAAACTTTCCCAGCTCATTATGTCCTTTTTCCAAAGTTAAGAACCGCTTGAGTTTGTATCTAAACGGCAGAATTTATTTTATTTTTAGAAAGGGGCCAGAAACGTATAAACCCTGCTGAATTTGTTGTTAACCGATCTTTATCAACAATAAAACTGTCATTTTCAAGGAATTGGCAACTATAAATCTTAACATAAAATTTAAAATATTTCTTTTGAAAGACCCCAGTCCACTATTGCTCAGAAACTACCCTGACATTGACATTGTTTGTCATTGTTCTTAGGGCACTGTCTGAGAACCTTTTAAAACATTGACTTGAAGGACCTGTGATTACAAGCATACCGCCTCAATGCAGGGGTGTGTGAGAAGGGGGGGTTAGATGACTAATAAGAAGCTATCTGGGTTGATTTATGGCTGATGCGCCGTCCATGAAGTCAGCTGAAGATGACGTGTCCTTATTTATGACCAGATACACCTTTTCCCTCTATAGGGATGACTGAAATGTTCCTGTTACGTTGAATAAATTTTGACGTCACGATACAGCCACCTCTCTTTTTTTCTTATTAATGTCCGAAATGGCAGTTTGTGGCTATGGCTAGGGCTTAATCGCCGCGTTGATGGGTAGTGGGGTTTATAACGGCCGTTTCATTTTTTTTTTACCTTTGTTTACAATTAGTGTGACCTTGTGCATTCTTGGGCCTTTCTGGCAGGCAAGATACTGCACTAGTCATATGAGAAAGTTTACATTTTGTGTCATAATTTCAAGAGTTATAAAAGTAACAGCTGTACAAGTTTTGAGATGTGCCCCCTTTCATCATATCAAAAGTTGATAAAAATAAGACAGTGCAATCTCCATAAAATATAAGTTTTTATGTTTTCTTCCCATTGAGCTGTGTACAAATCGTGCCTGCAGGAAGTCCAGGCTTGGTGGCTCTTTTGTAAACATGTGATGTCACAGGTCACATCGTCTATTGCTGACGCTTTGAGGCCAATAGTAGGCGTCTGTGCGTACGATATCAACATAACGGACGGATGTGAAATGTAGAGACCCAAATTAGAACAATCTTAATGCAAAGCACATTGCTTTGTGTGCAACATAAATCCATGTGAAGAGACACTGCAAGGAGCATATTCAATATAGAAGAAAAAATAGATATATTTGATGTGTTAGGTCCACTTTCAAAGCGTTTATTATAAGTAATCAGAAAGTAGGTTTTTTTTATTCAACATAAAATAATAGGGCTAGATAGCTCAGCTGCTGGTTGAGTGCCGGCATTATCATCCGGAGGTCGCAGGTTCAAATCCCGCTCTAGTCAATTTGTCTTTGTTTCAACAAACTCAAAATGTTAAACAATTTACCTAGTAAGTTTCCCTTGTGATTTATTACAAAACACACTTTGAATACAACACTTTCTGAAGAAGACTAGTGTTATATTTAAGCTGTTCGGGTCGAGTTCAAAATGTGCTGCATCCGAAATTATTATAATTAACTTATCGATTTGCACAAAGGTTTCAATTGGTAAATACAGTTCTAATCACTATCGTTAAGGACCTGACCTTGAACTAAACCTACAATCCCGGCCAAAATGCTTGGGCCACCCGTTCCTAACTTACAATAACCATTCCCTGTCTGACAATAAACATTCCCCCCCCCCCCCCCCCCCGTCCCCCGTCCATCCGCTCAATGTTGACTGGAACGCAGAAGACCGTGCAACAATGTGATTCAACATTGGCCGGGATTGTAGCTTCCACATCATCATGGAGATGTGTGACGGCTTCTGTTTCATGGCTACTTGCCAGATACTCCTGTCTTGTTGTAGCCATGGGCCCAATTTCATAGAGCTGCGTAACGGCTGATTTTGTGCTTACTGCGCGAGTTTCCATTTCATAGAAAACCAGAGCAAATGCATGACGTCACTATTCACGATACTTGATTTTTTAAAAATAGACTTTGAGTTGAATCTTTCGGCCTTGGGGGGCAATCCAAATTCAACACTGAACAGAAAACATATATGATAAAATAAATAATAATATTTATAAAGCTCCTTTTACAAAAGTTTCAAAGAGCTGTACAAGAGCATCAACGAATAAACAGAAATTATAGTGATTAAGAATAAAAGCAAAATGGGCTTTAACATGGATTTGATTCAAGAGATGATGCCTGATGGATGTGAAGAGGGAGATTGTTCCATAATGTCGGTGCGCTGACTGTGAATGCTCGTTGGCCATACCGCGTATAAGTGCAGGGTGCAAGGGACAAGCACAAAATGAGAAGTAGAAGAAGAATGTAGATCGCTAGAACTATGTGGGCTTTATTTAGAAATAAGGTTCTGAAGATAAGTAGGAGCTAGACCATTTCTGACTTTAAAAAACAAGGAGGACTTTGAATTGCACCCCCTTTTCGGGAGGCACAAGAGGACTAGGCCAACATGAAGAGAAACCCCCCCCCCCCAGCTACAGTATGAAATTCATAAACAAACAAGAAATCATCACAATGTTTCCGTGTAATCATCTTTCTCATTTCGTCTCAGAATATTAATCACGTTCTTCTTTGCGTCAAACTCAATTTTGCATTAAATACCGACATTGTTAAACCAATCTGCACTTGAGATTGCTAAAATGTTACGGCAGGAAACAGAGGCATAGGTGACTAAACGAGGGGCTTGCGGCTGGGGTGACATTCCCCAAACCCCCGGGGCCGATGCGTCACGCGTCCTGTGCCAACCGTTAATACCCTGTAGTGATCTCTCATCATAACTTTATAGTCAGTTTCACTTCAAAAAGGGGGGGGGGAGTGGCCGTTTTACCAGTATTTTGAGATTATCAAAAAATTTGACTATTCATAAATTATAGACCGATTCACTCAGCCACGCCCAAAAGTCCCCCTGCACATTGCGTGAACAATCTCGTCCGTCTTCCATCACGGAACAACACGTGACACTCCCGAACGCACCAATACTCAAATTCAATACCATGTGGAGACATGCCTTGTGGAGACCTGCGTGCTTCACATAAACTTGTTTCACCAATGTGTGTTGATGATAGCGCAATCGTGGCTGTGATTTTTCAATACAATACGGGAAATGAGGTGTTTGAGGGATCGGTCCTTTATGCAATAATTTATGTAGAGACAGTTTAGGTGGGTGAGAAACTCTCAAAGTGTATGTGGTGGTACCACTGTCTTTTCAACCCATATTCCAAACGTTTGAAATCTGGTAAGGCACCCGACTACCAACGTCATGGCACTGAGCCAATAAGAGTGTGTCGTGACAAAATAAATGGCAATTGTTTCAACTGATGTGCAATACCACACGGTGAAATCTCTGCTTTGTTTTTAATTGTTGTCTGTTTATGTTTACACAGCATGAAACAAGTTGGAATGGGACATCTTCAGAGAATGTCGCCACCACCGGGGCCAGGCGCGTTTAACACTGTGACCTTCCGGAATACACAGGACTCTGTAACGGGTAAATACTTAATGAATATTATACATTATTATGGTTTAGACTTTTTATCTGACTTTGGTTTAGACTTGTCTGAGTCACTTCGTTCGGCCCGCTTAGCTTTGTGATACTTTAGCCAAATGGGGGACTTTTGGGACGCTAGGTGGCAGCAGACTTACCAGGTAAATCCATTGTTCTCGGTAATGTGCGCATGCTCAGAACTACGTAAACGATGAAAATTTACCTGGTAAGTCTGCTGCCACCTAGCGTTCCAAAATCTCCCATTGCGTTTGTTTACAAATCCCTGCATAATATACTGAAGAACAACAGCAAACAAAGAAAAAGCTAGCCTCCCGAGATGAAATGAATTATTTTTTTATTTTTCATTTATGATTTTTATTATTGATGACAAAATAGAAAAATCTGTTGCAAACTGCTCACAACCAAAAGGATATAATTATGGTATAAACGCAAACATTTGTTAGTGGCCTGACGTTTCGACCCTAGCAGGGGTTTTTCCCGAAGGCTCAATGACAAGACAACACACACATAAACAGGTACTGGTGTAACAAAATGTAGTCAAGTGGAAAGAGATGACAGAGATGAAAGCACACCAACAAAGCAGGGGATGAACAAAGAGGAGGGTGACAAAGGGGGGGGGGTATTATTCATGTCTATACAGTCCCTCAGAAGAGAAAATTACTTTAAGAAGATGTTTAATTAAAAAACATTTTTGATAAATGCGAACAGCGCGTTTTCTTTTCGACTGTTGACTACAGCTACCATGTAGATGAGTAATGTAATTTGATATCATTATTAAGCTCAAAGTGTTAAAAGGAAAACAAATATGTAAAACATTTTAAAATTCAACTAAGATAATTATACGCTTAAAAACGAGGAAATGAAACGATGCGAAAGACGATGAAACTAAAACAACAAAAGTTGGCAAAGAACAAAGGAACAGAATAACAGAATAACAGAATCCACTACAAGGAAATGGCGGTAGAAAGAAAATACGAAAGTAAAGATTGACAAGTCAGTCACAAAAAATCGCTCCTCAATCATAACAGTCACCTAGTTTTATTGCGTGTCATTCCGAAACTGATTTTCTGATACGGTTTGAACTTCAAAGTGTCTTTGTCATCTATAGACTTGTTTTAAAAATCACAACTCGAATGGCTGCCGGTGAACTTCACTGCTGTTCGACTTTATTACCCTCTTTGAATCAAGATAAAGTGCATTACCAGAGCTTCAATATTATTGAATCTATTTTAACAGCACCTGTTTCAGTAGAAAAAACTGCGCTTTCAACTCATTTATTGCACGTAGCAAAACGCTGTAAAGTTTTGCTGTGTGATATTAAAAGTTAATGATGGATATTGACCAAACAAAAATCTATGCGATAAGCGGGAGACTCTTCAGCGTTTGGTTTGGAACTTTTGCAAGAACTAGGTTAAGTTGTCGGTGGTCGTTCGGGGGGGGGGGTAAAGATTATATGATTCAGCGCTTCAAAACTTAATTGCTCCTCCAGGGAGATATGACAACATCGAACAATTAAAATCTCTTCTTTATTATGAGTTGTTGCTTCAAATTTGATGCCCTTGACATCATAACGTGCCATGTGATCGATTTAAATATTGTACAAATTGCATTAGTAAAATGATTAAGATTTCAATCTATAGGCCTGTCACAGGACGGTTGTTTTATTTGAAACCGTTTACGTGTATTTATAGGAAGGGAAACTTCTGGGAATGGAGAATTAAATGGTAACTCGGGGTTAAAGGGATTGTATACGTTTGGTAATTGCAACCCACTGCTTGCTTCAATCCTATATATTTGTAGATATATACCATTGAACTAACAGGTGAACATTTTATTTCAAAAGGTGGTAGCGTTTTTGAGATATTGGCGAAAAGCGGGAGCGGTTTTGTCAACGCAGGAAGAATAATCTGTAATTGGAAAACACATTCTGAGAAACGTTTCTGACAGAAACACTTCTCAGATTCAATTTTTTTTGATAAAAATTGATATCTCTTTCCATTACCACGTTACTTCAAAATGAGATGTTTCTTAAAATGCTTTATATTATCAGAAGCTGCTGTAGTCCTACTTCTTACCAAGTAAGTTTTATTGCCCTTAAATTTAGTAATTACCAAACCCTCTAAACTTTGGTGTAACTCCTGAGGTTCAAAGCTGAGTTGTATACCGTTTGTTTAATCATTTTGCATTCCTCCCTAAATTTGAATCAAATAAAACCGAGGTTGGAATGGCAACATGACATGGCTTTCTTGGATAGAACTAAAAACAGTATTTAATGCTGGGTACCGTATACGTTACTGAAACGTTTCTCAGATAGTGTATTCCAATTGCAGATTCTTCCTGCGTGGACATAACCGCTACAGATTTTCGGCAATATCTCAAAAACGCTACCACCTTTTGAAATTAAATTTTCACATGTTAGTTTTATGGTATATATCTTCAACTATATAGGATTGAAACAAACAGTGGGTTCCAATTACCAAACATATACAATCCCTTTAACAACTATTATACATTACGAGGTCTCTATTCTCCCCTTGTGGCACAGGTGACTTTGCAGTCAATATGTTTGCTGTTCGGAACGATGAGAGAGAAGAAGCGGAACGTATGTCCTCTGACTACTCCGACTCAACCATGGTACCGACTTTCACCACCATCACACCAAAGGAACATACCGCTGATCCGGCCCAAAAGGAGAACGAGCACACGACTGTTGCCGTACTGCACAGAGACCTCCCGGATGTTGTGAGCAACCCGCCCTCGCTATGTACCAGTTTAGTCAGTAATCGGCACTCCACGGGGAGCAGTCTGTACATGGAACTAATGAGCCTCAGTCGGAACACCCGGATCCTGGAGGAATTGGCCGCGAGAAAAAAGACAATCCGGATCCGGGATCCAACCCAGCTGGAGCTAGATTGTGTGCTCCCGGATTTGTCGGATTACGACGGCGAATCGAGGCGCGGTCGGCTTCAGCTGTGCCGCCAGACTTCACTGGACTCTGCCCGGTGCCGTGACAATCTCCCACTACCCTGCAACTACGAGTCTCAGTATTTCAAGTTGTACGATGCAGACGATGACGACTCATCTGCAGCGTGGACCACAGTCACGGCCAACACCACACTAGAAAACATACTCTCCTCCGGGGACGAGGGCAACAGCAGCACGCCTAGCAACAGCCTCCACCGGAAGGGCTCCGCTAAGAGGAACTCCCGTCTGTTTGACGAATCTCGGCTTCTCCTCCCCGTGCAGGAGTTCTTCAACGAGGGGATGATTGATGGTAGCTTTGATGGTGACGAGGTTGTGTACGAGACCATCGACGAGATGGGATACCGGCGGCGCACGGCGTCCTCACGCATCATGCGTAACCTCATGGCGGCGAGGGAGGAGGCCGGCCAGCCCGGTAAAACTGTCGTGGTCGAAAATGCATGGGAGAACGCTCAACCGAAAAAATATGACAGAATAGAACGCGGTGTCAAATCTCTCAAGAAGCAATCTGGCAAAGATTACAATTCACTAGTAGTCAAATCTTAATCTATGTTTCCCTAAAAACCTGTTTAATGTTTTAACTTTTGTTGTTCTACTTTAAAATTATTGTAAATGCCTCATCAATTATGATGTACAATATGTATATGCTCAAAGCTGTAAACGTTATAGTACAATGAGAGTAAGTTCACTAACCATTTAACTATGGCGAAGTTTTCAGTCTACACTCATACAAGTCCAACATCTAAAGAGGCCAATTTTGTTGAAACAATAAAATGATACAAATTTGAAAACTCTCATTGTGTGCTCACTAGAAGAATGTAGTAAAATCTTACAAGTACAATTGAAAGAGTGCAATGATATCAGTTCATTTGAATATAGTACATAAATTTGACGAAATAATAACATAAAATCTGATAAAAATTTAACATTACCCGTAAATTGAACTACTTTAAGGTTTTTTGTTTTTAACAATTATTTTTGTTGTGTGTTTTTCTGTTTTACTGTTTTTTTTTGTATTACCTTGCTCTCTGTGCAATAACGAAGATTGATCCTCGAAGACAACATATTCTAATTCCAAAGTAACTTAAAAGTAGGTCGACTTGTAAAAGTGCAGGATGCGGTTCTCACCTCTTACCATATTAAAGGTTTTCCCGGCCAATTTAAACAAAAATCCATTCATTTTAACACCCAGCTTATTCAATTTTTGTTTCAAAATGAATGCTCCGTTGAATCAGCATTCAACAGTCAAAAGGCGTAATTCAATTTCACCAGTTTTGCATACACTGGTCAAATAAGATCATTCAAATTCATTAGGCCGCAAGACTCATTCAATTTCGTACAAGGCAGCAGCAAGAGCTGGTCAACCATTCAATTTCATCAAGTGTAAATTAGTAGGTAGTAGAAATTCAACTTAATAATGGTCAAAGTGTAGTCTGTAATGTCTATAAATGAAATAGAATGACTGAAACGAATCTGAATGAGAAAAACGAAACCCTAGTTTGAGTGGATTATAGGGGGAAAAAAGCGTGAATTTGAATGCGTGTTAATGAAATTGAATGATTTTGTTTGCTGAAATTTGCCTGGAAAACCTTTATTATTATTTTATTGGAACTACAGCGTTAAGTATTTCATACCCTGATTCACTGTATTGTTACGCTACGCTAGACCGGAACCCACTTATTACCGTTTCTGTGTATATAGCAGGATATTGATACGGGGTGTTGCTTGGCACCTAATTGGCGGCCCCTTGATGAGGGGGAACACTTTGGATTTCTCGGTTTGGAACCAACAGGTTTGACGAAATTTGGTTCTTACTTCAGAGTGAAAGTGTGGCTATATTTGTAATTTGAAGTTATTATGTTAATTTATGTAAATTATAGCTAATTATTGGTTTAAATAATACAATATAATATACTTTGCGCATTTAAATGCAGTATACTGAATTATGCACTGAGGTGCAACGTTAAATTAGAAACAATCGGTTTCCAGCAGATAAACCATTATGTAACATTTTGCGACTGGTTTGCTGTTTGGTAAGACTAAACCACGGTAGTTGTGTAGTTTCAGGTTCACTTTCAGCAGTGACGTGTGTCAGTTCACCACAGTGTTATACATACATTCTACTGTTGTATAGGTCTAACTGTTTAAAATATTCATATACATTATGGACAATCATGACAATTACTGATTCATAATTCCCTTAAAGGCACTGTACACGTTTGGTAATTACTAAAAATATATATTAGCATAACAACTTACTTGGTAACGAGCAACGGAGAGCTGTTGATAATAAAACACATTGTGAGAACCGACTCCCTCTGAAGACGTAGTTTTTGAGAAAGAGGTAATTTCTCACTAAAATATTTGAATCTAAAAAAAGACTTCAGGCCTGAAGCCTTTTTCAGGCATCTGAAAGCACATAAATTTGTACAACAAGGGAGTTTTTTCTTTCATCATTTTCTTGCAACTTCGATGACCAATTGAGCCCAAATTTTCACAGGCTTGTTATTTTATGCATATGTTGGGATAAATCAAGTGAGAATACTGGTCTTTGACAATTACTAAACGTGTCCAGTGCCTTTAACCGGATCATCATTTTATAAATGAATAAATAAACCCTTTTATCAACTTGAAAACTCTGTGTACATGTCATACATACCAAACTAAGGCACTTCCTGCCAAATCTAAATACTGGGTTTTTCTACTTATCAGTTACATGTAGATGAGAAGAGCTTTCAAATAATATCTAATTGGTACTGGCATATAATGAAAGTATTTCCTCAACAAACAGATTTTTAAAGATATCACATTGATATCATGTTTCGATTGTATTCACTTTTCAGGCAATTTCGTTTCCGAGAAGTGTGTAGTTTTGGCTTTGGGTGTCACATTAATAACAAACTGTTAAATGTGTTTAACAAAAATACGCCCACATGAAAAGGGTGTGTACAACATTGGTAATTGCCAAAGACCTGTATCCAAACTCGATGTGACCCAACATGTACATGAAATAACAAACTTGTGAAAGTTTAAGCTAAATCGGTCTTCGGAGTCATGAGAAAACAGTGGGAAAAAAACCTTATGTGTTTTAAAAAATTTTCAAACATCGGAATTTATCCTGCAGGATAAATACTATTATTTTACTAATTTCTTAAAAACTATGGCATTTCAAGCAAAACTATTTCAAGGGATGTTTTCTACCATGACCATCTTTATACCATGTGAGTTATGTGCAAATCTGTGGGCATTTATATTTTCATTCTTACCAATGTTGTACACACCCTTTAATGTATGATGACATACGACACTCACATGAATGTGATATTAATTATTATCAAATCGTCTCTTATTTTTGTTGGTTCTATTTTTGAAAGTTGATATCCAAAGCGAAACTTGTCGCATAAAGTAAAATCCACGGAGTGAAATCGTGAACTTATAGTACATTGACGTGACTTCAAATCTCTTTCCACACACCAATCATCAACAAGGTTATTGAAGTATGAGTCGTCTTTGACATTACTTTGACATATTTTTTACATTACCTTTACTTCATATTTTACACTATTTGTTTAAATTATTTTTACTTTATACTTTTACATTGTTAAACAGTTTTCCGAGGGTACTTTCTAAAAGATGCAGCACTCCTCTGGATAAGATCGGATAGCTAAATGCTGAGTAAAATATAGTCCTGTGTAGGCCTACCTATAAGTACTGTTCAGTTGAGTATCTAGTACTGCCGAGTACTAGGGTGTCTGAGTAGTACTCTAGTACGAGTACTTGGGCCATGCGGGTGTACGAGTGCAATTGTGTCCGAGTACCAGGTATTCAGATATCTGAGTACCGAGTCCAACAGCTGAGTACCAAGTATCTTGGATCTATGAGTACGAGTACTTGGGCCATGCGGTACGCGTACAATTCTGTCCGAGTACCAGGTATTAAGATATCCAAGTACCGAGTCCAACAGCCGAGTACCAAGTATCTTGGATCTCTGAGTACGAGTACTTGGGCCATTGGTTACGAGTACAATTGTGTCTGAGTACCAGGTATTCTGATATCCGAGTACTGAGTCCAACAGCCGAGTACCAAATATCTTGGATCTCTGAGTACGAGTACTTGGGTCATCGGGTACGAGTACAATTGTGTCTGAGTACCAGGTATTCTGATGTCCGAGTACCGAGTCCAACAGCCGAGTACAAAGTATCTTGGATCTCTGAGTACGAGTACTTGGGTCATCGGGTTCGAGTTCAATTGTGTCTGAGTACCAGGTATTCTGATATCCGAGTACCGAGTCCAACAGCTGAGTACCAAGTATCTTGGATCTCTGAGTACGAGTACTTGGGTCATCGGTTACGAGTACAATTGTGTCAGAGTACCGGGTATTCTGATATCCGAGTACCGAGTCCAACAGCCGAGTACAAAGTATCTTGGATCTCTGAGTACGAGTACTTGGGCCATTGGTTACGAGTACAATTGTGTCAGAGTACCGGGTATTCTGATATCCGAGTACCGAGTCCAACAGCCGAGTACAAAGTATCTTGGATCTCTGAGTACGAGTACTTGGGCCATTGGTTACGAGTGCAATTGTGTCCGAGTACCAGGTATTCTGATATCCAAGTACCGAGTCCAACAGCCGAGTACCAAATATCTTGGATCTCTGAGTACGAGTACTTGGGTCATCGGTTACGAGTACAACTGTGTCCGAGTACCAGGTATTCTGATATCCAAGTACCGAGTCCAACAGCCGAGTACCAAGTATATTGGATCTCTGAGTACGAGTACTTGGGTCATCGGTTACGAGTACAATTGTGTCAGAGTACCGGGTATTCTGATATCCGAGTACCGAGTCCAACAGTCGAGTACCAAGTATATTGGATATCTGAGTACGAGATACTTGGGCCATGCGGGGTACGAGTACAGTTGTGTCCGAGTATCAAGTATTCTGATACCCGAGTACCGAGTCCAACAGCCGAGAACTAAGTATCTTGGATATCTGAGTACGAGTCCGAGTACTTCAAATTCTATTTTTTATTATATACAAACTTATCAAAGTCGTCCTCTTGAGTACATATTACCGCGTTGTGACCAGCACAAGGCAAACAAATATACGTAAAATGTACATATAGTTGGACATCCATTATGCATCAAAATCAAAAGTTATTACAAATACAGTTTCTTCGCAACGCATTTTTAAGTGAGGAAATATCGTAATTGTTGTCACCGGTTTTATGTATATATATATACAGCTCGTTTGAAATGAATCGGCGTCCGTATACTGATCCATTTCATGTCGCATTTAAACAAGAGAGGGCCACAGTGTATGATAATTTTATTAAAACATGTATTATAAGTGATCAAAGTCATGATAACAACATGATCTCGTATAATACCAGTACATTACAATATATGCTACAATGATGCAATGTGTTAAACTGGAGAGACGGGAATTATATTGACCGACCCCTTGCAGGGAGCTCTAACGGCATAGTCAATAGAATGGACGTTCAAATCAAAGAATGCCTGAACAAAAATTATAACCACAGTGGCTTCTCTTCAACAAGGGGTATAAGGTAGGCCAACCCTTGTACTTCACAAAGAGCTGAGATGGTCCTTTATTTCAGAAAGAAACTCACATTTTCGACATCTCTCTTAATTACCATGTTACAGTTTCTATGGCACTGTTGTCCCCGTATTTAGTTTATCATCGAGAAACGCGATTCGCTGCTGCCTTTCTTGTCCGGTGATGTCGGTGAAGCCCCGGCAGAGATTCGGTCGTATCCCTCACCTGGGGCAGCTCCATTATCCTTGGTCACATTGCGCTTCAGCTTGGAGTACTCACCGTCTGATTCCGCGGTAGCTGCTGCCGCGTGACGCGGTCTCTTGACCAGGGACGATTCTCGGTTGATGCGCTCGTATTCGTTGTTTTGTGTGGACTCCAGCAGAGGGAGAGGTTGATCCTCCGATATTTTCTTCTTCGTCTGACGCTGCTTAGTCGCCCTACCCGATTTGTCGAAGATCATTTTCAACGGAAATCGGCTGACGGCACTCTGGACAAACGAGGCGTCGCTCATGCTTCTTCGATCCCGAATCGGCTGAGTTTCTGCCCCCGTGTCGGCATCATCCCCTTGAGCGGCACCGTTTAGCTGGAAGTAGAAAGGGTCACCTTTGGTTGCATCACGTCCCGGTGCATCGGGCTTGTGGGTGATCACAGTCACAGCGTATTCGTTCCCATCTCCAGGTCGCTCCCGATGCGATCGATTCGCAGTGTGCCTCTCTAGAGATCCTAACGCTCCGTTGCGGGGAGGAGTACCTTCCTCCTCGGCTCCGGGGGCGTCGCACTCGGCGCTCGTCCTCTGAAACTGCTCCGTTTTCTTCAGCTCATATGTGATCCGCTTCATATCGAATTGAGGATTGGTGGGACTGGTGGTGGTATGTGTCCGCTTAGTTTTACCGCGTGGAAGACTAAGGGAGCGTTTGTTCTTGCGGGCCAGTGGCGGCTTGACTTTCTGGCCGGTTCCTCCGCCCACTGCGCCTTCACACTTTACCGGGTCATCCTCTTTCATATCGCCCTGTTGACCTCCGCTGGACCTATCTTGTCGGGGTTCGGGATTGGGGGGAGACTCGGGGACTGGCAACTCTTCATTGACACTCTCCGGTGAGCTCGAACGTATCGGTGCGTATGTGTCTCGAGACACCCTCGGGTAACCTGTCGAATTCAACCAATGATAATTGAACTGTTTCTAGTGTAAATCAATTGGTTATCATCTAATTTTGCGTGTGATTTCACCAGAATTTGTTTTTGCACTAGGGCTGAAACAGCATTCCATGCTTTAAATGTTTTTACCATTGATAAACTGAGTAACCCGAGTAACAATACATGAAGCTGCAATCTTTGGAGCTAAATTGTAGACCGTACCTAAATCGGCCTACATTTAGTTACATTGTTGTGGCACATTTAGGGCCAGGCAACACTTTAAGGACTCTGGCTAAATTTAGGGGTCGAAAATCAGAAAAGCACGACGACCGAACATTAATTTAGGATTAGAAGATTGCCTTCTCATTGGGCGTGTCATAAAAGATGACAACATTAATGAAACTGTCATAATAATACACAAGTTGTTGTTGTTTTTGTTTTGTTTTGTCAGTCTATATGCTGTACCTCCCTGTAATAACAAAACCCACCTCTGTGTCCAGTGTTGAATCTTCCATTGCCGGCCTCTTTGTCTACATCGAGAATCCTGGTGAAAACAATCAAGAGAGACAATCAAAGTATATAACACAGAAGGGGTCTAATGGACAAGGTGCAAAGGTCATGTCACACGAGGTAGTTTACACTGCGAAAACTGGGGGTGTTAAAATTGACACCATGGGTGTTGTCAGAAGATACCTGAGAGAGAATCAAAATTAACACCGTATGGTGTTAAAATAACACCAACGTAATTGTATTGGCAGAGTTAGTGTTATTTTAACACTTATGTTGTAAATTTTGATTCCTTTCTTTGTATCTATATGTAACAACACTCATGGTGTACATTCACCCTAGTTTTCCAATGAACAGGTAACCGGTTCCAGGCAATCTTCACTAGGAAATTCATTCACATAATTATCAGTTTTCTTAATTATTTTTCTGTGTATACACTGCAAAAGCTCGAGTGTTATATTGACACCATGGGTATTGTCACATATAGATACCCAAGAGAGAATCAAAATTAACAGGATATAGGGTGTTAAAATAGCACCAGTGTAATTGTGTTGGCTGAAAATAGTGTTATTTTAACACCCTATGGTGTAAATTTTAATTCTTTGTTCGGTATCTATAATGTGACAACACCCATGGTGTCAATTTTAGCACCCACTTTTTGCAGTGTATCGATCAGGATGATGGCCGAAATAACTGGACGATCTAGTGAGATATGAAGGGGCAGGAACCAATAATGAGGACAGCTAGTATGGGTATGATTGCCTGTAATTTTATATCATTCAAAATCAATTAGCCTTTTTAAAGCATGATGGACACTGTAGTAGTGCACTGTTTGGTTTGGGTGCATAAACAGAAAAATTGCCACCATTATCTCAAAATGCCTCATTGGATTCATGAAGGAAGGTTTTCGCTATAAACAAAAAAGACGAACACTATAAACAGATTTCAGTGATGTCTCTGCTGGAAGTTGTGAACCGATCGTTGCCAACGTCCACCCCTCCTCCCCCTTTTGCCCCATCCCTCAGCACATCTTTCGTTGTACGGGCTTTTTGACACGCCCATTTTGACAAAATCCAAGGCCTGATCGAAAGTCAATAATTATTGTAATCTATATTTCGAGAATGATTCCAAGCGTCCTGAGGAATGTGCCCCCACTCCGTCAACCCAAGTGGCTTCTTGAGACGAGCCACTATCGTGTCATCTTTAAGGGGTGGGGCGGGTGGGGTTGGGGTGTATTATCTTAGACGGATCCCCAGCTGGTAATCCATCTTGACACCGTGCAGAAAAAAATGATCTTAATCAGTGGCGTAAGCAGACATTTTTGACCGGGGGGGGGGGCAAACGGGGGCAAAGAAATAATAGGGGGTAATACAAACCATCAAACCATCCTGGATACATTTCCGCTGTTTCCTATAGGAAACAACAATCCTACACCAGTGAGGCTGATTTCTCAATCTAAGCCCAATCACGATACTAGATAACAATTACCGGGTTTCACAAAGAGCTAAGATTGCATCTTAACTGCAAATCGATCTTAATTGCTAAGCAAAGTGTGATGTCACAATACAAATCACTATACTATGGTAATACTGACAACTCATCTTAAGAAGAATCTTAGTGCTTTGTGAAATCGACCCCTGGACATTTAAATTTTTATCTTTATGATGACTATCTAATAATGTGTTTGAAGTTTAACCTCGACTGCTAGAATGGAGGACTTCGGTTGTCTTTCAATTTATTTGCTGGTTAGTTGTTTTGTCTGGTTGCTGTTGATGCTGTTTTTGTTTTGTTTATTTTGTTGCTACTGCCACGCCGCTCGTCGCCAGCCTCGCTGTCGTTTTAGCGCAGGAAACGTTGCTCTGCAAAAAACAGTCAAACATTTGCCGCGAATCTCTTCGTGATTGCATTCGCGATGATTCGTAGCGATTGGCCCCGCTACAGTTTCTCTGCTGCGTGGTGCTCATTACTCAGCCTATACTCGTGACCCGTTTCAATCTTCCCATTGGGTTTTGACCCCACCCACAAGAGCGGCTCCACTCTGAGCGATCAATAACTATAGTAAGCCCATTTTTGGTCAATGCAAGCAGCTATATTTCAACACTCGCAAAAAATGATGACTACGACGCAGTAGGCCTACCACAATATTTAAAGTAGGTCGATGTTTCGGAAACTCCCAGGTTTTTGGGGTTTGTTTTTTTTGTAATCAGAAGAAGCACATGCCCATTTTGGGAAAGTGACTAATTCAAGAACTTGGTCACTGATAACATCTGCACCGAATGGTGCTATAAATAAGTAAATTGAGTCAGAATTGATCCGCGGTGTTAACTCAATGACCTGATTCCTGGGTCGATCAGACTCGGAAAGGGTCTGATGCAAACGGATGTGTCTTCTTATTCGGAACCATTAAAGGAATGATAGAAGAATCTGATAATATATTCAAGGTTTTTCTTTTCTCCATATAATCACAGTTGCTTGGTCCTATTTTAACAGAAACTAAAACGTTCAATCCACTTTTCGGGGGGGGGCAGAAAAGTAGAAAAATGCATCAGGAAACAACGTTCAACCTGCTTTTCTGCTTTTCTGATAGCAGAAAAGCAGATGTCCACTTTTGAACCTCCATAAGAAACACATGTTACACTTTCGCGTATGTCACGGACTATGCACAAACTACATGTAACATACAAAACTGTTTGTGTGATGGACGTGAGATAAAGTCGGGATCCCTATATAAACCGACCTAGTATTATCTTCAACAATAATGTTTGGGCAGTGTGTCTCCACGATGCTGTTGTTGACTAACATTGCGGTGCTAGTCTGTACATTTTATAGTGAAGCTGACATCAACTTTTGAGAAGTTTTTTTTTACCCAATCATATCAAATAAAAAGCAAACCAGAATGATTAACTGTGATGTAACTGCATGCCGCAGGCAGCTCCAACCATGAAATACAGTACACTCTGAAAAATAAATTGTTGGAATTTACCCGGATTCTGAGGTAATTAAGAGGTAATTGAGAAATTACAAATTAAGAGGTAATTTCTCACTAAAATAATAAAAACTTCTTGAAAGCACACAAATTTGTACAACAAGGGTGTTTTTTCTTTCATCATGCATTTTCTTGCAACTTCGATGACCAATTGAGCCCAAATTTTCACAGGCTTGTTATTTTATGCATATGTTGGGATACACCAAGTGAGAACACTGGTCTTTGACAATTACCAAATGTGTTCAGTGCCTTTAAAAGGATTTAAACAGCATTATACAGACTTTGTTTGTTATACTATCATTCCCATAGGTATCGCATCATGGTTTCCTGTTGGAACCAAGAATAGGATATTGGCTCCGGATAAAGAATGGCGGGAGAGTTCAGGAAAGCTATTCATTAAGGACCCCGGACCCTACTGCTATTTTCTGCCCTAAACCCCCTCCAGTGCTTCTATATTTAACTTTAACCCTAGCACACTGACAGGAAACTCCGGGCCTAGGCGTTGATGGGTGTGTACACAACTCGTAATCAATCACTCCCCGTACACAAGTATATCGTGAACTTTTCGCCAAATAAGAAAAAACAAGTTCGTCTTTCTCAATTTTCTGTTGGATGCCCACAGTTCAAGTTAAAGGGATTGTATACGTTTGGTAATTGGAACCCACTGTTTGTTTCAATCCTATATAGTTGTGATAATATACCATAAAACTAACCTGTGAAAATTTCATTTCAAAACGTTTTTGAGATATTGCCGAAAATCTGGAGCAGTTATGTCCACGCAGGAAGAATAATCTGCAATTGGAATACACAATCTGAGAAATGTTACTGTCAGTAACGCTTCTCATATTCAAATTTTGGGGGATAACAAGTGATATCTTTTCCATATAACCGCAGTACTTCTAAGTGAAAGTTTCTCAAATATGCATTATACTATCCAAAGCTGCTGCACTTCATACCAAGTAAGTTTTTATTGCCATTATTGTTCAGAGTCATTACCAAACGTATACAGACCCTTTAACTTTTACCCTAGCACACTGACAGGAAACTTCGGGCCTAGGCATTAATGGGTGTGTACACAACTCGTAATCACTACCCCCACACAGAAAGCAATCGCCTTTCCCATCCGAGCGAGCAGCCAAATATAGCCCATTATGTGCAAGCGCCATCTGTAAAAATATAAGGATAGTACAATGTTTCCAACATCTGCATAAAATAACAAGCCTGTGAAAATTTGGGCTCAAGAGGTCATCGAAGATGCAAGAAAATGATGAAAGAAAAAACACCCTTGTTGTAAAAAGTTGTGTGTGCTTTCAGATATTTATGCTAATATATATTTTAAGTATTTACCAAACGTGTACAGTGCCTTTAAAGACCAACATTTTACAAGCCCTTAGAACATGGTGGGGGGGGGGACAGGTATATAGTTTGGTACTTACCAAGTAATTATAGAACTCTGTCGACGGTAGATCTTCCACAGCGCAACAACAACCACCACAATCAAAACAATCACAGCGAATGAGTTCACAGCAGTCGTCACCAAAATATACGTGTCTAGACGACCTATTGCAAAGACGTATAATATAACTAGATATGAATGTACTTCATGTACTGCATTATACAAATCCCCTTTAACCCTTGACCGACGGACATGGGTCTCAAAATAACAGCACTTCCTTGAGTTTTGTAATGAAAATATCACTGCAAACATTCTGCTTGATATTATTAACTTTGACGAGTCATCCCCACTTCTGTTTTCTTGTTACCATACAAAGATAATAATTAACACTATGTGCAATAGGCAGTATTGATTAAATTTGATACCTCCATTGTACAAGGAAAAGATACTTTCATTTCACAAAGTTGGAACCAAACATGGCAATGGAAAGTATACTTCGGTCGGTTGTCCATGACTGTATACTTTGTACCACCCAGTCATTACCTTTAAACCTATGGGGATTCGTCATCACAGCAATGTAACGGGCCTGTTTGACCTCAACAATTTTGTTACAGAAAAACAAACCTTTTGAAGATGAAACGTACACCCCACCCCTTTGAAGCTATCCCCTAGCAATACAGTAGGCCTACTTCCAAACACAAAGGGCAAAAATCAGAAGAAAATGAAAGCTTAATTTGCGCAAGAGCTTTCGAACTATAAATCAAGTTCCGATGAAACCAATACAATTTAATCCAAGAAGCTGCTTGCATTTTGTTCTTGGGAAACGCACCAGGACTAATGAGCATGGTCCTACCTCACAGTTAAGCATAACAAAATGATATGAGCTATCTGCTAAAAAGAAGTAATAAGCAGGGTCCAGAACCAGATCCAAACAACAAACAGTACAAGATATTATAGGCTGGCAGCTGGCTTCCTCTAAGCAAAGTTTGCTTCATAGTAAATCTGCGTGCTTTAGCAGCTGTGATATTGATCACAGAGTTCCTTAGGTGATAGAGCTGCTGGAGCAGAATTGTCTATAACAATTTTCTGCAATAAGCACAAGTAAGCGGGAAACCAATCGCGAACAGTGCATATGACATGGTAATTTGGCTAGTGAAATTGTGTTTTATTTGGTGGGCATATTTGTTTTGTGCTTTGCTGAATCGTTGTGCTTTGCTGAATCGTTGTGCTTAAAGGTATTTTACACTTTTGGTAACAGCTCAAAATCAGTGTCCACATTTGTTGTGATTCAACATATGCATGAACAAACAAACCTGTGAAAGTTTGAGCTTAATTGGTCATCGAGGTCACGAGAAAATAGTGAAAAGAGACCTTATGTGTTTTCTGTTTTTTCAAATTATCGCGCGTGATAAAAACTATTGTTTTACTCATTTCTCAAAAACGACAGCATTTTAGGCAGAAATATTTTAAGGAACCCTTTCTACCATTACTTACTGTAAATCATGTAAGTTATGTGTGAATCTGTGAACATTGTGTTTTTCGATCTTACCAATAGTGTACAGGGCCTTTAAGAAGATTAGCTCTTCGAACTTAAAAACAACTGGTTCAAAATATATATTAAAAAAAACAGAATCTGGGGGCAACTGCTATTTTTGGGCCAGGCTGACTAAGATTCCAAGATCAACATGACAATAAATCTTATAAGTATAGGAGAACACATTGCTGACCCGGATCTTGGGTCAACTTGACCCGGAAAATGGGTCATGCTCTCCCGGATATGAGTCTGGCCCCCTGGGCCCCCAGATCACGGTCAATTCTGACCCAGAATTGAAAAGGGTGCACACAGAATACGTGTGTCGTTATGAACGATTCTAACACGAAAGTTTGAGGTGTGTTTTTCATATTGCTGTCATTATAGCTTTATTTTAAAGGACTTCACAAGAAGAAGAAAAAAAGTTAGTGAAGATACGAAACCCACTGGCGCCAACCCAAAAATAAATTCTTGTCCATTATAACGGATTCACAATCCGTTATTACGGGTTCAGAATCCGTTATTACGGATTCACAATCCGTTATTACGGGTTCACAATCCGTTATTACGAATTCACAATCCGTTATTACGGTTTCACAATCCGCTATTACGGATTCGCAATCTGTTATTACGGATTCACAATTGCGAATCCGTAATAACGGATTGTGAATCCGTAATAACGGATTATTTGGTGTATTCTTGTTGGCGCTATTATGGGCTTTCTTAAAGGCACTGAACACGTTATTTGGACATTGTCAAAGACCAGTGTTCTCACTTGGTGTATCCCACATATGCATAAAATAACAAGCCTGTGAAAATTTGGGCTCAATTGGTCATCGAAGTTTCAAGAAAATGATGAAAGAAAAAACACCCTTGTTGTACAAATTTGTGTGCTTTCAGATAGGAATAAAAGCTTCTTGCAAGAAGTTTTTATTATTTTAGTGACAAATTAACTCTTTCTCAAAAACTACGTTACTTCAGAGGGAGTCGTTTCCTACAATGTTTTATACTATCAACAGCTCTCCGTTGCTTGTTACCAAGTAAGTTTTTATGCTAATATTTGTTTTGAGTCATTACCAAACGTGTACGATACCTTTAATACGAAATACGTCATGAACGATGATGTCAAACCTTAGCTAGTGAAAGTGAATGTGCAAAGCAGTTCCTGATTGGGTGTGACCATACGAAACAAAACAAAACCGTGATGTTTTATGACTGGGTGGAACCTAGACTTGACTCAAGTCCCAATCCCGTGCCATCGCCAGAAAACTATTGTTTTGTGATGGTCTGCATTCCCCAACCTGTTCCGCACGGGACCACATTTCTGACGGCGAGCGCGCACTGTACGGCTTGTTTGCTAGTTGACGCGATATGCTTGGGGATCTCGCACGAGAATGGGACTTGAATCAAGTCTAGGTGGAACCATGATTTAGATTGGAGTGTCGATATCGTTGTTTCTAGCAAACACCCTTGTTTACAAATCCTTCTGGGGTAAGTCATTGCGTCACGCGTGCGTATGTTATCTGCTGCACGCCCAAAGTTTTCACTTCTTCCGGTGTAGCAGGAGATTCTCCCCCGGATATTCTGTCCCCAAATACGGCGAACTGTGTGCAAACTTCTTCTGATAGCGCCCTCTTTCGAATCATCCTCCTTCAGCCCATGTTAATTTCCCATTATGGGGACAGAATCTCCGGGGGACAGATTTCCCTATGACACTGGCTCCAAAGCTGGCATACGTTTGAGTGCAACCTCGTTCCCAGTAGTGATTGATCTCGCCGCGCCATTTTTCCCAGCATGCCTTGCTTGCTCACAGGCGCGCTGCCATTGGTGGTGTGGTAGCGAGGCTGGTTTGTGGGTAGTTAAAAAAAACCCCAAAACCACCATTTCACCTTTCAAAAGCATTTCTTAAGACAGAAACTTTTAATTTTGAGAAGACTTGAGTCTTTGAAGGACGTATGTAAAATCCTTGTCCAATTATCAAATTGCATAAATCATCAAAGAAAAACTATAGCTATGCAATTCCTATGGGGTTCTGGTAACAGTGGAGCCAGTTTGTGTAAAGTGGGCGTGGCTTACAGAAGAATTACGATACGTCACACACTTCCGAACAGGATAGAACGTGCTAGGATCAACTTAATATTTCAATTATATTATATCAATATATAATTCTACAAAAAGTAATTTTATATGGACCACAAAAATGAAAAAAACAAAACCATTTCAATATTTTTCGAAGCCGCTCAGTGGCGTATCCACTATTTTCATAGAGCTGCTTATAAGCGCAAAATAAGCTAAATTACAGTTGTGCTTACCAGAATAAGGTTACCAGCGAAAATACCATGTCACACTCACATGTTCGATTTGTGACTGGTATCCTGCTCACTTTTGCTTCGCAGAAATTTGTTAAGCACTAGGCCTAAATGAAATTGGGCCCTGGTGGGTGGGGTGTGTGTGTGTGCCCTTACAATCGCCAACTTACGGGGTACTTTACACAAGGTTTTTCTTTGTTCTAGTGGTATCCCACATATTTTGTTTTAAGGGAATAATATAACAACAATGAAAGCACACCATAACTGCCATATGTAAGGGTGGGACCCTGGGGAGTGTGTGGGTGAACATTATCTACGCATTAATACCGAAGACTTTATAACAAAAGGGATCCGGGAAAAGGACATACCGAAAACAGTCCTCGCTTTGCTTTCGTGTACAAAACCAAAGTCCAAACCATGGGAGAAAAAGGTTTACACGGTTTTTCCTCGGTTTACACCATTTACAAACTGGTGTGCGTGGGGGGGGTAGTTTGGTGGTTCCTGTATCTGCCAGGTTAAGTGTGGACACACTGCAGGGAATTGTATATGATTGCATGCATGGGTTTTGGTAATAAATGCTGACATCCAGAGAAAGACGTAAACCTTCATCATTGCATTGGCTTTGCCAATGACCAAGCACCAGACTACGGCACGTCAACAGGGGGAAGCAGATATAGATGTACAAAGAGAAGTTCTTTAGGCATGAATGTTCACAGCAAATGAATAAACAGCGAGACCCAACAACCCAATGGATAAGAAGATCATGTACTAGTTTGATTCAGTGAAAAGGTGTTTTACCAACAAATAATAATTGAACAATGAATCAATAAATAAAAGTGGACACTTTGTTTCCTTGTTGAGGACCTTGCGTGTTTAGAGTTAGGAAGCCGCCGTTATAGAATAATAACAAAAAAAACAGCACGTACAAAAAAAAAAAATCTCATAAACATAAAATGATAATACAAACAAATCTGTAATACTAATCTAAGCAATTTTGAGTGTATCATATATCTTAGCGTCTTAGCAATGCCTATTTATTTATTGTTTGAACTTCAGCAACTAAAGTAATTAGAACGAAGATACTCACCCATATTAGAACACTCACTGCAAATAAAAGAAACAACAAACACTTTTTTGTCATAAAACACGAGCAATTACATGTGCAGTTCATTCAATGCAGTCGTGGGGTCCAAAGTATTCTGACCCGGAAGTTTATAGGGTGTACATTTAAAACCCGGATGGGGAGTTGATGTGTAAAACAACCTTGCTCCCACCCAGTAGTGGAACTAAAGGTAATTTTTCAGGGGGACAAGGGGGTGCACCCTTTTTTTCTGGGTCGGGGGCATTTCTGGCCATTTAAACCATAGTTTTCGTTTACATTTTTCCTCAAAAAACCCTTTTGTGGCGCTTTTGTTATGTCGTTTACTTTGTTTTTATAAGATAATCTGACGTGGAGGTTTAAATTACTGTCTGCATAAAACAGAAAAAACCCAGTTGGAGATATTGAACTACTTCATATTATTATAAGCTTGCGGTATGAAAAGTTACATTTTTTGATATAAGTTATTTGTTTTAAATCTTATAGGTCCAGATGGGGGACACCCGAGGGGCACGGTCATTGGGTGTCCGCCCCTTACGCCAAGCTGCCCCCATCTACACTCGCAGTATGTTATCTTGTGAGGGCACCCCCGAGTTCAGGGAGCCTTGAGTTTCCAACAAGACTAACTCAATCGGTTATCTGACAACCGTCATTTAGTACAAGATCCTTCTTTTGGGGCTCTGGTGGGATACAAGTTCCCCCACCCCACACCTGCATAACAAAATACACATTACCCATGGTTTTAAAAGCAAACGATGACGACAATGATTACAGGTTTACATCAGGAAAGAGCACACGTGAACACAGTTCAAGTCGAAGAAAAAGCAACCTTTGGTATGGACTTGATGATGACTCATGATAAATTGCAGTTTACCACATAACTTCCGTGTTCAATGAATCCCATGCGCTCTCGATTTATGATTCGTTTCCTATCAGTATCGCTATCACAATCAAGGTTTGATAAATGCATTCGATTCCACAGCTGCATATAACCTTTTACATGTATATCACAAGTCCATCTTGTCCACAGCCATTTTTGTCTGGCCCCTGGTTTAATATAATACACAACGCACGATGTGTGTACAAAGAAACCAGTATTTTACTTCATACATCAACTTTGTTACCGAACATGCTTTGTAATGAGAAGAAAGAACATTATTGGACTCTTTCTTTACCGTATACTGTGAGTTTCTGACCACCTTGCTTATATTATATGTTTTTTTTACACTCTAAAATCTGCCGGGTTAGAATTGACCCGTAGCCCGGTTTGCAGGAGGCCTGACACATTTTCTGGGCAGTATGACCCGGGAACAGTGTCAAACTTACCCGTAACTGTGTCAAACTGCAGAACCCCCCCCCCCCGAGTCAAAATGTCCGTTTGTAACCAGTTTCCGAGTCAGCCCGACTCAGAAATAAATGGTCAGGCCCCCTGAGACCCAGAATCCGAGTCAATAGACACAATCGGCGACCGGCGTCACGTGACTTATAGTGGGTATACAATGTAAACAAACAGCGCGGTGTGTATGGAAAAACATGGCAACATCCGAGTGCCACTGCTGTAATGGGTCATGATTCATGTTGCATTTGTTGGTTGCAAGTTGCAACACGATTTTAACTTTTCTAAATCCATCTGAAGTAATAATATATTAATAATAATAATAATAACGTAAACTTATATAGCGCCAAAATCCGCCAAAAAAGACGGAAGTGCATGGCCAGTTTTGCAATTTTCAAACGTTGTCGAAATGGTTTGGTTAAAGCTCCGAAAAACAGTGGCACACAAACAATCCTGGAAGTTTTGTTTTAAAGGGAAGAGTGAAATCATACATGTAGCCGTGTTCCGAAGCAAATCAGAGGATGATATCATCATGTAGCCACGAATTTTTGTTTATTCGATATAGGCATCATATTTTATGAGGGATTTTTAGTGGACATGCAAATCAAGACCGGTTTATACGCACTCAAGGTGTTCAAAAGGCTTATAATTTGTTATGGTTTGTATGAAGATTCTCCCCGTAACGAGTGAGAATCATAATGAAGTGCAAGCTTTAAAAAAAAAAGTTTGATGCGACAAGTATAGTTCTTTTTAGGCGGGGGAGAAGAGAAAAAACAGAGGAAGGGGCAAAGAAAAACCGTGGGAGGGCCGGGAGGGGCGGGCGGAAAGGACAGACGGACCGAGGCAGAAGCCAGAGGAGTGCCCAAGCACCGGCTCCGCCCAGACAGTCTGCAGAAAATTAATGATGTGTTGATGGGAGTGCGGGACTAAATATAACTATTTACGGCGGTAGCCACTGAGAGAAAGCAATCGGTATAGAGAATCGTTGTGTACTGTAACTTGTCCCATGGCTCTGGTGAGGTCTCTGAAAATAACCAAGTTCGTGTATTGTTCAAGTTGGTAGGTTAAAAAGTCAGTATAGGTGATGGTTAAAACAGAGCTTTTCTTCGATGTTTTCAAGCAACCTGCCGGAAAACTACGACAATCCTATTGACCTCCCCGTGCTTAAACACTGCGCGCGAGGGTTTGTTATGATTCTGTACCCACTATACATCACGTGACCACAGCTCGCTGGAGTCGCCGATTGTGTCTATTCTGACCGGGAGTTGTTTTTCCAACGACGCAAGCTTCAATAACAGGGATGAACAGGAAACGAGAAGAAATGTTCAGTTTTAGATTTTGGAGAAAACCCTCAAGTGGGGGAAAACCCATGCAATCAGGTAGGGACTGAAACACAAAACCCACATGCAAGGATCCAGGTCTGAGTCGGGACTCGAACCGGGGTCCACAGAGATGAAAGACAGGGATGGAAAAACAAAGACATTTTAACACCAACCCACCGTTTTCATTCTACAATGTATTATTTTTACTGATATCTGAACCATGCACGGTTCAAGTTGGGCAGACACAACCTTTTAACAATGACCCCACTTTTAATAATGAAGCCCAAAGCTTACTTCTTTAATGAGCTATGACGGGTGAAAGCGCACTTTACACAACCGTATGGGACATTTTTTACGCATCCCGTTGCCGTCCCGATTCTGGTGAAGTCCAATCATGCATGCAACATTTATGTTTTAATGAGGTAATTAAAGTTCAACAAAAGCATCATGAGGTTAATTTATAATCTTGTAAAAGTCATCACAGAAAGTGAACTCAGTTCGAAGATTTAGTCGTCACCCCCTTTAAGCCTATAATGTTGCCGTTAAATTCACACACTTTGATCACTCTATTACCTCAATACACCAACTATCAAGATAAAACAACCGGTCACACTCACGTTAGAGCTGACAAAATAGTCACAGAGTACAGACAGTGTTCATGTTTTGTGTGATCAACCATGAAATAACAAAAACCTGTGAAAATTTGGGCTTAATATGACTTCATTTCAGAGGGAAAATATTTCACAGAAAAAAATTGTTCCGTTGAACTTTCATAGCCTAATCATTAAGCTTTCAGACTAAAATTTAACAATGATGTTTTTGATCCTTACCAATCCTTAATACCTTTAAAATTACACAGTCACTGCTGGGTCGGAATGGTTGGACATCGTTCGTGAAAAGTTACTAAACCATTATTTTGGTTGAGCTTTGATACTCACCTATTTTCTGGTGATATGGTTACGTCGTTACAAATCACAAGAGGCTGGTGAAGTCAGACAATGCGTGCAGCATTCGTTAACAGCTCGAGTAAAAAACACCGATAAATCTAGCCCATTCGACATCTACTGTTGTTCTGAATATATCGAGAACTCGACACTATAATATAATGCCGAACTTGTTTCGCTTTCTGTCCCGTGATGGCTAATGCAATGCTTGGTAGCTTTTCCCCCGCACAATAACATTGAACGCTTACCGCTAGTGCAAACAATAATGTTCATGTTCCGTTTTCGATTCACATTGCTGGTGTAACGAGTCCAAACCGCTCTCATCAGTGTCGCTTCAGACAGGTATTACGCCAGCGCAATAATACACAGTGAATCCAATGGTACAACACGAAGTACACCAGGTAAGGAAGGGCCTGTCGGCTACATTTCCAGGAATGGTGTCGCAAAATAAACGGGTATTCCCCTATTATTATCTATACCCACTTCTACACAAAAACTATGACCCCCAAATATGCCAGAGCACAATAGGATCTTTTCGAAACATCGTATTGGGCTTGCCCCGGGTTCCGACTTTGGGTCCGTACGCCTGATTGAAGTCCCGTAAGGCCAAAGAGCACTTCTTATAAATAACTGAGGGAGCCTGAACCCAAGTCCGAGCTGTGGTTTCGAAAAGCCACAGCTCGGGCCATAGGTTGTTTTTGAAACCATGGCTATGGTTTAGGCTTCGGCAATGTCTGTCTTTACCAAAAGATACGTTTAACAATACTGACGTAGCCGGAGCCTAAGCCGAAGTCGGGGTTATGAATGCCATAGTTTGGAGACTCAAAGTCCCGGGTTCAGATATGCCAGCCATCGGGTGCAAAGTTTATTCATTACTATCTTATGGAAATGACATCGACCAAACAGAATTGTTATTGGTTGAGTATTGTAACGGGTCTCTTATCCATGAACCGTATTTAGGTCATCAAGACACAAAAGGGAAAGAATATTTTAGAAAAACAAGCTCAAGGTTTGATCATCATACATACGACAGTTTCATTCACTGCAAATTACTTTCGTCTCTTGAACCTATTATTTCACTTTCTTTATACCATTTTCGTATAATGTAGTTATGCTTTTCGCGGTGGGGCATGAACTGCTACGATGCAGGTTAAACTTAATATTCACGGTTAAGTGGCGTGGCGTACCCCCCCCCCCCACCCTAAAGGCACTGAACACGTTTGGTAATTGTCAAAGACCAGTGTTCTCACTTGGTGTATCCCAACATATATGCATAAAATAACAAGCCTGTGAAAATTTGGGATCAAAAATGGTCATCGAAATTGCAAGAAAATGATGAAAGAAAAAACACCCTTGTTGTACAAATTTGTGTGCTTTCAGATAGGAATAAAAACTTCTTGCAAGAAGTTTTTATTATTTTAGTGAGAAATTACCTCTTTCTCAAAAACTACGTTACTCGCAATGTTTTATACTATCAACAGCTCTCCGTTGCTCGTTACCAAGTAAGTTTTTATGCTAAGATATATTTTGAGTAATTACCAAACGTGTACACAGTGCCTTTAAATAAATACTTATATATAATGGCAGAATCGGAGCTAAAATCCCATTTTACAAACCCGTTTCCGAGTCAGCCTGACCCAGAATAGGGTCAGGGCCCCTGGTCAATTCTGACCTGGGAGGTTTGAAAGAGTAGGCCTATAATCAATATTATTTAAGATTTTTTTTTCTCGGATAGCGCCCTCTTTTGATTCAACCGGTGGGACAATCCTAAAAGGCAGCGTCCATTACTGACCCTGTATGATTACCAAGCACGCTCTTGGTAATCATACAGGGTCAATAATGGACGCTGCCTTTTATATTTTTCACAACACTGGAATGTAATTTCTTTACTGGCCATTTATAAATCCATGTGGACAGTCCACTGGTACATGGTGGGGTCTTCGCGTCTTATAATTTATAAAGGCTCTAAACTCTCTGATGAGACGAAATCAAATAGTACATGTATTGTGAATTTTGAGAGTTGGCAGCTGAACGTTTCTCTCGAGGGTAGGAGGGTCAAGCGACTCCCTGACAATGCAAATTGACCCGATCCTCAAATCACGAATCCATGAAAAAGGTTTTTAATAAAACAAGTATTAATAAGGGTAGAAATTAGGGGTTAGGATCGTCCAAAAACGCAAGTTAGCGAACTTCACTTCCGTTTTTTTTATGATTTGAAAATTGTGTGCATTATGGCTAGTGGCCACACTTGCGGGCGACCCAAAATTTTGGTTGACTCGTCCGGACGGCGAGTGAAAAAAAAAGTCCAGGGAAACCCCTGCCCTTGTACACGACGTGCAAGTATATGTATTGAACAGTGAGACACCAATGCAAACTCCGTTTTCAACAAGAAGTATTCGTGGGAAGATCAATCACACAATATTTAATTTCGCCATAATGTGAAAACAATATTGGGCCGTCCCACCTGATGGGAGGGCCGTCCATAAACTATGCAGTCAGATATCTTATAACTTCCAAAATTAAAACTTAATACAATAAAGCTATGGATCAAATTATTACAAACTAAACATTCAAGGGGCCCTCTTGTTCTGCTGTAAATATTGTGTTCTCGTTAAAATGACAATTTCCATGAAATGTGTAATCAGAAGGAAGTTATTATAAAATGGTGAAAATTTAAAATCATGTTTCGAGGTAAGCCTGTCGAGGAAGCGATTTCAACCTGGGGCTTATTTTTTGTTTATTATTTGTTGTTTTAAAAGTATTTCAAAGACAACACACAATATTTTGTTTTCTTTTTCCTTTTAAAAAAAGGAAAATTTTATCAATAGAGATAATATTAATAAAAGACTGTTTAAAATGATAACAAAAAAGTTTAAGGATGAGTGAGTTTTGGTATAACAGGGCAGGCTATGATGGCTGGCTTCATGAACTCTATATAAAGTGTTCCAACCACAAAGAACTTGAGCCAGCATTGGGGGTACAAATGAATACGTGTAGTAATTACAAATCTTCCCAATTAACTGTGAAACTACATTTAATCGAAATCATGTACACTATGCAAAACAGGATTTGAATTGTTGTCATTTGAAGACCTTTGTTCCCCCCTCTCCTTTAATTGTTAATTTGGTCTGCTTATCTACTGAATCACATGGGAAACCATTTCATTCTAAACCTGGGAATCATACTGGATACCATTTTCAATCATACACATTCTTTTTTTTTCTTTCTTGGTTTGAATATTAATAACTCTCAATATAAACCACGAAATGTCCGGGGTGGATTTAAAATGCAATCCCTAGATACCAGTCTCCTGAGTAGGGTCCAAGAACAACACTCTTCCTCCCTCCCGTCTCGTGTGCGGCTAACATGCACCATTCTTCCAAAACAAAATAAAACACGCCATTAAAGGAATCTTATAATCTACAGAGCAAACAGAATCAAGAAAGCTACCATAAGACAAAAGAGCCCCATGGCTTCGGATAACGCAAATCCCAAGATGGCATAGGTAAAGAGCTGCTGCTTCAGCGAGGGGTTTCGGGCGTAGCCAATGATGAAGCTGCCGAACACCGTTCCGATACCAGCTCCGGAGCCAGCCATACCCACAGTGGCGGCACCAGCGCCGATGAACTTAGCGGCTGCTTCCACATCCTTTTGCACGGCAGAGGTTTGGAGACCACGGTTTAGGACCTGCACAAACAGAGTTTACTTTGGTCAGTTGGCAGCTCGGGCAAATTATGTTTCCAAAGTTTTTTAGATGTATTCATAGTGTATGGACGATATGCAAAGTTTTGAAATTAATTATTTAAAATTAGGCTGAATTTGAAAAACAAAAATATTATCATTGTGTTGATCCTAATGACAGAATAAATTGAAAAATTAAAAATTAAAAATAATTAAATAGTATGAATATACGAGAATTGCCAGCCTGTAATCACTTTGAAATTAAGGTAATAATTGACAGCTGTGTTATTCTGGACATTAGTCAACTCTCTTGCAGTTAGGGCCCAATTTCATAGAGCTGCTTAAGTAGAAAATATTGCTCAACATTTTTCAGCTAAGCAAAACTAAGTAGGATACCAGTTACATTTGTACATGTTAAAGGTATTTTATCTGGTAACCTTATACTTGTAAGAATAATTTTGTAGTGCTTAACAACTTTTTGTGCTCAGGCAGCTCTATGAAATTGGGCCCTATACAAAAAAGTATCATTTCAATTCAATTTATTCTTTATTAGTCCAAAAAAGGAAAATTGTTTCGTTTCATGCAACAAGATAAAAGATTGATATACAAATATACAATAAACAATAATGTACATACAAACAGGCAATGAAAGTACAATTAACATGGTTAAAGGCACTGAACATGTTTGGTAATTGTAAAAGACCAGTGTTCTCACTCGGTGTATCCCAACATATGCATAAAATAACAAGCCTGTGAAAATTTGGGCTCAATTGGTCATGGAAGTTGCAAGAAAATGATGAAAGAAAAAACACCCTTGTTGTACAAATTTGTGTGCTTTCAGATAGGAATAAATACTTCTTGCAAGAAGTTGTTATTATTTTTGTGAGAAATTACCTCTTTCCCAAAAACTACGTTACTTCAGAGGGAGTTGTTTCCTACAATGTTGTATACTATCAACAGCTCTCCGTTGCTTGTTACCAAGTACGTTTTTATGCTAATATTTGTTTCGAATCATTACCAAATGTGTACGACACCTTTAAGCAGAGGGTAAACACTGGTTGAATGCTTACTCTACTTGTTTCAAATACATCTAAAAACCTTCAGAACAAAATAACAAATTTACACACAAGCAACAAGTTAAAAAGTGAAGGGAGAAGAGAAGACACCCTGTTTACCACACGATTTGATAATATTTTGGAGTAGGTAAACATGGAGTCGAAAAAAGAAAGCCTTACCTGATTAACTAGCGCTGTTACATTTGCTGTCTTTGTAGCAGTGATGTTAAGTCCAGCTAGACCATTATATGTTGCCAAGTTACGTCTTTGTGTACTATGAAGACAGAAAACAAAAGTTAAGTCACTATAAACAGATATCAAAAGTGTAACTTCAACTAAAAAATCACTCAAAGTCTATAACAATCCCATTGGTGGTCCTTCCTTTATAGAATACACACGAGTAAATGCAGCTGGGGAACTTCGGCCAAATGTCCTGTCCAGCAGGATGCAGCTTGTTATGAAATTAGTAGTCAGCAAGTTCAGCAAGGTCACACAATATAAAATAACTTTTTGTTGTTTAGAAGGTGTAAAAAAAAAGACCCAGCTCCTCTACCAAGTAACATTGTTCGAATGTGAAAACATAAATGTAAAACATTTTATGTCCGTGTCTCTTCTCACCTGTTTGACTTATCTTGACTAGTAATGGCTCCTAGAGGCCTCACCAGTGCCCTTGAGCTTCTGGCCAACTGGGGATAAAGACAAAATCAATGGTAAGTTTAATTGAGAGCTCGGCAGTTGATGGTCTATCCCAAAATACACAAGCAAAACCTCCATCGTCAGGGATGTGATAGGCTGTTGAAAAAAACCCTGAACTCTGAGCGCAAAGCGCCGCGAGCACGAAGCACACTAATAACATTTATCTTTGGTTTTAAAAGCCCTTCTCTGCAATCTTTTTTTTTTTTTTTTTTTTGGGGGGGGGGGAATCGGATTACCTTTTTGGGGGGGGGGGGCAAAACAAACGGATTTCTGGTTAAAAACGGAGAAATCACATCCCTGATTGTCCAAACTACAATTTATTACATGGCTTAGCTGTGATAACTGTGGCTCTTGGTCACGATTCATTAAACCTCTGGTCCATGACTGTCGAGAGGATTGAGGGTTGCGATTATCACAACCACGCACGGCTTTACTCTAAAAGATTAGATTGAAGATTCTTTGCACAATAGTAACAGTCAATCTGTAAGATTCAGGGTTCAATTTTAAGAAGAAATACCACAGGCTGAAACACTCAAATTTCTCGGGGGACGGCTCTTGGCCAAACACCCTTGTACATCTACAATGTGCGTACTATAAAAAACTTAGAGATCTTGGTACAAAATGAAAACACCTCATGTACTATTTAGACACTTTTTTCCTTTCCTTAATTTAGTTGAGGATTATATTCATCTTACAAGTTTTGAACCTTCAATAAAACTGATAAAGTTTGACAGCATAGGCAAATCTACCAGCAACTAACATCCGTCGATGTCAGTTTTTTATAATAATCGATATATCGAAAATTCAATATCGAGTATACTCGATACATCGGTTATTTCCCGTAGAGTCTAAAAACAGCACTTAATTTAATGTTGCCTACTCAAATGTTGTAAGCTACGGCAGCTTTTCTAATACTAAAACCCTGGGATTTTCTGGATAATCTGACACTCTTTCAGTGTTTTCGATATCATTTAGGAACATCAAAATTTTAGATAAATCAAATTTTTTTGATAGATCAAAATTTTGATGTTTCGTTATGATTAAAAAAGTGACATCGGCGATATAGATGTCAAAATAGTATCGAGTATTTGAGTAATATGGATATATCGACGGACATTACCAGCAACTGAATAATGGAATAATGTATACTGAACGGCGGCATGCAGTTAATATTAATACACCTTTCCTATGAATAATGTAAATTGTACATGGCATATTTGCACTTACTGGTCGACAAAATGAGGGCACATCGCGCCTTTATGCATGGGGCTAATTGTGGCATGGTGTAAATAAGCGGTTGTGTCTCTGCCTGGTGCACAACTCTATGGAGTTTTTCAACCAATAAGAAAGGCTAATTATGTTGCTGTACTTTCTCTACGGTCGTACTGGTGTGCCTTACATGTGTGGACGTGTTGCACAAACAGATGCGGTTTGTGTAGATATAGTGCCCTCTATCGGCAGCAATTCATGATAAGGGTGGATTGTGGACAACAGAATAGGAAAGTCTTGGCCCAAGTCTAGGTTGGGTTGGGGATAAACAATTTTACAGCTTTTTACATTATTTAATGTAGGCGCATAACACACTTAACACTAGCAGAAATGAAATGCACTCTTTGATCTGTTGATTTGGGATGAATGTATAATTGGAAATGTAAAGCTTGCACTAGCTTTGCCGTCACTGAAATGGACTGACCAAAATGTAGCGCTGTGTACTATAAATATAGTTGCGGTAATCGTAACCCTCCTCCCGACTCTGGATGATGATTTAAACCATGCACTTTTTGACCAATCAGCGGGGTGGAGCTTCGGCTGTAGCCGAATCATCATCCAGAGTAGTCTGGTATTCGTCTGGTCTACGCTTGGCATTTCACTCGGTCTCTGGTAAGTTTTTGTCTTTTTTTTCTTCTAAATATTTTTTCAATGATGTTTTGCGTGTTATGAATGGATTCATTACACATACAAGATCAAATCCGTGTTCTTGGAATGTGGGTCATGATTTTTGAAAGTGGTAAAAATTGGGCAAATCTGGTCACAAGTCTCGAAAAAAAATTCACATTTCACATTTTGCACCCTTTTGCCATAATCCAACTCGTAACCCTCCGGTCGTTCCGACCTTCGGGAGGAGGGTTACGATTATCGCAACTACTATAAATAGTGCCAATATACTAGACTCCCTCTGCTTCTTGGTCCTAAATTAAGCATTTAGGCCTAAATTAAGTTTTGGGGAGATAAAAAATGAATAAGCGGACCAAAAGTCAATAATTTTTGGCCATTTTATTTTGTGTTGAGCGACTCTTCGGTAACAGCGTACGTTTGACATGCCTATCTATAACATATAGAAGCTTAAAATAAAAAATGTGATAACTTTAATATTTTTAAAACTATATTTCCATTTACAGTTAGGCTAGGCCTACACACAATTACTAATTTTTTTACACTCGCGTCACGTCAGATTATCTAGGTATGTGAAGAAAAAATTCAAAGTGAACCAATACGAATGCAATTAGTACCACTGGAAAGAGCATGAAAAATCCTACACAGTGATACCAAAATTATTGAGAAGTCTTAATTGATAAAAAAGAAATTACAAGCATTTGAAGCTTATTAATTTTATTTTTTCTAACAGAATTTTTTGATTGTTTTGAAAAAACGACTTTTTTTTCTCGCGCATGCTCCATGCCCCAATCGGTCGACGCGAATCGGCTCCGGCGCGGCCGGCCGGGGCAATCATTTCGCCACAGGTAAGCAATTTCGCAAAAAACTAAAAAAAAACTCATTAAAGACAGAATAACAATAAATATTAATATATTTATTTACCTTAAATTAATAATCAGTAAAAGAGTGATATTAGTGTGTGTCAAACTTGTATTTTTTTTCCTTCTTCTCAAACTCTCCAAAATTCGTAAAAACATTCAAAAAAAACAGAAAATAAAGAGGGTCATCATCGCCATCATCACATTTTGTCATCATCGATCATCCGCCATCATCTCATCGCAATCAGCCAATCAGAATGTGTGTCCAGCGCGACGCAGTATCAGAATGCACAAATCTGGCAGAAAATAAAATATCGATGCGGATCTTCACATACCTAGATTATCTAAAAAAGGAGCAACTCACTAACTGGCATAAACAAGAGCGCTGAAGTGAAAGGGGCTTGTTTTTAAGAGAACTGCAAATGGAAACTACAGTTTACAAACAATGGTTTAGTGTAAAGTTTAGTTTAAAATTAAATTTGCCAAGAAGTGCCCCCCCCCCTTGGCCCCTGGCCCCTAGAAAAAAATGGTTTACCCTGGCTCCTTCTTCAATCTTCTTGTGCCCCCCCCCAACATTTTACCTAGTTTCGGCGCTTGGCAAAACAGAGAGGGTCAGCCATATGTGATATTGTGAATCCGGAGGCGGAGCAGGTTCGGTTGATTGAGTAACAATTTTAGAGTACATTCCTGTACAGTAACACTAGTCTGCTAGTCACTACAGCACAGTGATTGACCGGCTGGCTGGGGGAGTACGGCCATTTTAAAACATTTTCTTCTTGTCGTATATTTTGGACTTAGCATCAAGTCCATCTCATTAAATATATATTTACTGTAATACATACCAATGCCTGAGCGGCAGGGGTGCATAGTTTTGCACAATACATGCTGAATTAGAAGATATTTGACCGCTCGACGACGTCTGCAATTCAAGAAAGTTTGCAAAGACATAAACATTAGATATATGCCGGTATAAAGTGCATACATATCTCTGAACGATTTAAGGTATTAAGTACGCTTGTCTACATGAAAATAGTCGAACAGTAACATCAATTAATACTTACACTACCGAATGTTAACAAAATCATTTATTTTCATTCACGGATTACATTAAATTTTGTTGGATTCCAATAGAATCCGGCGACTTTCCACTTACCAAAATTGCAACCGGTACACAGGAGGGTTGTTCAGCGCACGCGCAGGATCTCTACAAAATTCTCCGACTCCAGACTATTCAGCGTACAAAACCAATGTTTATTAAGAGGGCGGTAACCCGACTATTCGCCTGCGGAACGTCTCTCGTTATAAAACGGTATTATTATTCTTCATAATAACAGAATACCAAGGTTTTCTAACTTTTTGATTAAATTCTGTTGTAAATTATTATATATGTTAGTTTAACTAAGAATATAAAACGGTAGCTTCTCTCAATAAATGTAAATTTACAAATCTCCTAAATCACGTGATATATTTTGCATATCTCTCTCGCGAGAGTCGACTTTATTCTTGTAACTGTTGCATGAATAAATTTTTGACATTAAACACCGCCAACAGCCGTCGTTAATATGATACCGAGGCGAATCCCGGGAAAATAGCGCGCGTACATCATGTATGTGTATGTACATGATGTTACATGTGCACTAGACTGCTGTTGTGTGGACTGTGTACTGTGTAATTTACACACCACACTGCATGCGAGATCATGCGCCGAATTAAGAACAGACGGTGGGGCTGGCAGAATGTCAACATCATCTTGACTGTTCGTTGTCTCTGAGATGGCCGTTTTCTTCACAAATACATGCAAGTTCAGCGGTTGTAGTCTCACATTCTCATCTCTTGGCCAACTCATCGAGCACATCGAAGACACGCATATAGGTTAGATATTGGGGATGAAAAATACGAAATGTTTATTATGTGTATCAATTGCTCGGTGCCAGGGTGTGTGGGTTTGTTTTTGTCTATTGTTGTCATTGCATGGCTCATCGCAGCATGCAATAGGCACGTCGTTTGAACACATGCACAAAGTGCTAGTTCAACGAAGAGATGAAGCGTAGCTGTAGCCTGCCTCTCTCTAAGTCTAACCTGATTGTTTTTCTATGTCAGAACGGTGCTGCTGAGTGTGTTCAGCCGGCTAGTGAGGCACGGAGTTCTTGCTTTGGTTTTTTTTGCTTTGTTTTTATTCGGTAATCTACTAACGACATTCGACAAACGTCAGTCAAAACCTGACTGTACTACATAGTGTGTATCGTAGGAGGTCCTGTTTTCAGGGCGTCCCTGAAATCAATGCAAATCTTTTACCTCTCTGCGCGCGATGTAAACAGTCCCTAGATACAATTTTTGTGGTTTGACTTGCCAAGCAAAGAGTCTCCTCTCCTTTGACCAAAACTTAGAATTATGAGAGGCTCCACTGGCAAGTTGCACTTGTCTTGCAAAAATTTGTGGTATTTTAGGCATTTCTACAAGGTACAAAAATATGTCATACTGTCGGGGCCATAAAAAAAAATTTGCCCGCCGAAAAAGTTTCATCGAACAATTTTTCAATTCACAATTCACGATGATAAAATCTTGTGACTTAAAATTCTGCTGAGCATTCTGGGGAAAAAATACAGAGGCTTAAAGAAGCCATGTGCCTTATATCATTTTCTAACAGTCTGGAGAATTTTTTTTTAAACCCTCATATCATTTATTATTAATAACATTAAAATTTAAACATTGGCTTGGTGATTCAAACATCACTGTTTATTGATATGCTTTATTGTAAATGTTAAGAAACATAAAAAGATTCAAAACTTTTTTAAAAATCAGATTTGAAAGCCAAGACTTATTGACACTTTTTTTTTTTAAATTTTTTTTTTAGTTTTTGCAAATTACCATCGTAATTTTAAAAATTAAATAAAAAATATTTTGAATAAAATGAAGACAACTGCTGGCTATAGAGTCATACACAACGTCTCACAGAACACTTGAAGTCACTGCAGATGTTTCTTCTGCGTATGGCTTCACCAGGACACCATACTTTCTTGCTTGCCTCGAAAACAGGTCAAACTCAAAACACTGGGACGCTATTGAAGTCATCGAAGATCGGTGCGTGGTGTGAAAGTTTCAATGTCTATCAAGTTTTAATATATTTTTACATACTTCTTATAAACAAAGGAAGGTAATTAGGGCATCAGTTGATATATGGCATCATTATTTTTTTTTCAATTCAAAGAAAAAGGCATAGTACATCGAAAACCGGACACGGGAGGATACTGTAGTGTAAGCAGTGAGTTGATGATCTTATTAGCTAAAGCACCAATCGCACCCAAGTGGACCCTGAACCCACAAACTCGGCGTCTAGAAATTCTGGCTGTAGACATTGTTTTGATTTTCAAAATCATCAAGTATAGTTTTTCCAGCATATGGATGGTGTAATTTTTTTACTGACCAACTTTTCACCAACTAGGCCTACATCATCATGATGTTCAATGGTTTTGTGGAAGAAATTTTCACTACAGATTGGCTAAAAAGTGTAAAGGAAATAATTTATCCTCACACTTCGCGTTTCAATTTTGTTTTATCTTTGAGTGATAATTATGGATGAAACTTAATTGGCATTATACTTTATTTGGGATGGAAACATGGGAAAAGGGACTGACAGTGACACTGTTCCGTCCCAACTTGACAATCGTCCCAACTATAGTTGGGACTGGTCCCAACTTGAGTGTTCAAGTTGGGGCGCCCCAACTGCAGTTGGGATCGCCCATAGAACTCTACAGTATAATATACTGTAGAGTTCTAGTGTGGGGACTGCAACATGTGGGCGTGGATCTCCCCCCCCCCCAACAACTTGTGGGTATTGGGCCCAGTTTTGGCTTTAGAATAGTAGATGAGTGTGAAATTTGTCATTATGTGCCTGTGGTTTTGGTGCCAACCTTTTTCAAAAAAACAAAACCAAAAGGAGGTGTTGGAATAATTACTCCATCTTGTTTACCCTGAAAAAGTCTACATGTACTGTTTTGATCGAACTTATTTTTTTTTCTGGGATTCTGCTATCACAAACAACCAACCTGCATTGCAGATGAGATTTCTCCCCTGCTTTCTCTTACCATGAAAGAAGAAAATTAGACCTAGCATAGAGAAAGGTCCTAGTAGTAGTACCCTGTACAATTACTACTGTCCCAACTACAGTTGGGACGCCACAACTTGAACACTCAAGTTGGGACCAGTCCCAACTATAGTTGGTGCGATTGTCAAGTTGGGGCGGAACAACACCACCTACAGTGACAGTGACATTTGTTATAAGAGTATGGCTTGAGCAATGACTTTATGTGATGAGTTACAATTTGACTTTAATAAATTGATTACATGATAAGTCAAACTCCAAAGACCAGCTTTCAAACAAGTAATTTTTTTTAAAAACATTGATGGGAAGGCTTTTCTTAATTGAAAACAGCTGTCCAATTAAGTCAGAATATAATGATACAAAATGAGATGTTTTGTCAATAATAGTGACTTTGAACTAATAGACAACGTTTAACCTTACAGTCCTAAATCCTTTTTATACCCATTTGCCAAAGTGAAGGATTCAGAAGGACTGGGGCCAGTAGGCCCAAACAACAAGTGCTTATTATCACAGGGTCAGCTGGGCTCGAAATTTATACCAGACCGCTGGTCCGAGGCCAGTGATTTTAGCATCGGGCCAGTAAACTCATGACTAGACAAGTCCAGCGGTCTTGTGTTTGTTTAAATGTTGACTTTCAGTCTGATAAATCTCTTCCAATTCTGTCTAGTAATGAAGAATTATACATACCCATAGTTCAAATGAGGGAAATCTACTCCTAATGCTTGTTCAAATTAAAACACTTCAAATGTTTCTTTGGGGCATTTTTTAAATTTTTTTCATTTCAATTTTGGTCTTGTAAAAAGAATTCTGGTCCAGTAAACTTTTTGAGCTACATGTACAAGGTTAGGGTCTTTTGGATTTTCCCCCAAATTTGAGCCCTGGTCAGGCATTCCAATCTTTTCTAAGTCCAAACAATTTGGTGTGGAGTGACATAGGAGAAGAGACAACAGGGAGGAATTGGGCCCCGCTCTAGCCAAACTGCCTTGCCTGTGAGTTAATGAAAGCCAGGGTTATGGGATGTTGCTTTTACCTCATGAGAAGTGGGAAAATGAGAAGAAAGATTGATTGGGAATTTGTTTAATGAGATGCCATTTTTGTTAGACAATTACCAAATTAATTTTGTTAAATGATGAGATGCCTGCTAAATTCAGTGTGAAATAATTTGGCTCAAAACGTCTAAATTGTGGTGCCATTGCTTTTGAAGCTGTTGACCCTGCTGATGCTCAGTAGTGCAACAGTAGCCTTGGTTCAGTATTGCTTAGTATTTCACGACCCATTGTGAACAGGGTTCTCCCCAGGTTTTTTCAAAACTGTGGGGCATTCTGGGCCAAAATCTTGAAATGTTTGGCCGAAGCGCGCTGAATTGAAACAAGGTCCTCGGAATGTTTTTTACTTTGTGTTTTTCTTGGTTTTCAAAGCCCTACTGTGCAATCTGGAGCATTCGTGGTTTTCTTTTCATGATTTTTGTGAAACTGCTGTATTAAAAAAAAAAAAAATAATAATAATAATAAATTATTAATTTTATTTTTTTCTGATCGACCAATTATTTTACGCGTATCGACTCGATATGTTTGTGGATGGGGAGAACCCTGATGAAATGAGGGCGCTGTTCAAACCAACTCGCGTACATTCACAAAAAAAATATATATTTAAAAACAATCTTGCTATACATAGCAGTTTGTGCATGTAAGTTTTCATGCATAGATCAAGAAAATAAAACAAACAAACAAACAACCTTAACCTTGCTCAATGCAGAACTTTCCTATGAGCCTCTGAGGCTCTGTTTGGCCTAATTGTTTGAGTGGAGTGTGTAAACTGTATAGTGGGCTTGCTTTTGGCGGAATTACAACGCGCTTACTAACAAGATAGACATACATGTAACAGTGTTGTTGTTCTTTTGCTTTTATTTACAATAGATTCTGATCCCCATTTTATTGAAGAACAAGAAGGACAACAACCCTCAGCTGTAGCCTTGAGCTACGTCATCAAGTGAGTTTAATTTCTGACAAGTGCCAACTTCTTTTGTCATGTATTCCTTTTTTAATTTGGATTTTGCCCTTACACTGATGTGTATTAAAAGCACTGTATAGGCCTACTCAGTACTTTCCTGAGTCCTATGAAAAAGAAAATCTACAGGCATCACTTAGGTGGGATTTGAACCAAAGACCTTTGCCATGCAGGTGCTAAAGCCTATGCCTTTAGACCACCGAACTAGCGTGGGGTGGCTATTGGCAGTGTGACTCCTGTATTTTAGCAGCAGGTACCACAATGATTTAATAGATGTATTCCTTTTGTTCAAAAAGCAACGTGATATGAGTTACGATTCCCAAAAGCAGCTGTAATGGTAAAAAAGGAAAGTGGCTGTTTCATGATCACTTGAAATTCTATACATTTATTTTTTAATCGCAGGGTTCTCCCCATGCTCAAGCTAGCATATCTGGTACATACGCGTGAATTGCGGGCCGAATAGCTGATACGCAAAAATTGAAATTTCAGTTGAAATTTCGTTGAAATCTGGGCTGTTCCATTTCACTTGGAACAGTCCAGATTTCACGATGTGATTATATTCTATTATATTGTACTCATATGCATCCACAATTTGTATAATGTTCTTATGAAAGATTTCAATTTTGCAAAATACTGTTTGAAGGGAGAGTGTATGATGCCACTGTCCCTAACCCTTAAAGGAACGTTACAGAACTGGTAATTAAAATTTTCTTTATGATCACAGATTTACATAAAACTTACACGGTCTAATGATGATGATAGTAGAAAACATCTCTATAAATATTTCTGTCTGAAATGCCATATTTGATGAGAAATAAATAAAACTAATTTCCGATTGGAGTTTATCGCTCATGAGCGTTTTATTCATGCATTGTACAACACATGCATTTGTGTAATCGGTTTTTCACTATTTTCTCGTGACCCAGATGGCCGATCGATCTCAAACTTCTACATGTTTGTCAGTTTATGTATATGGTGGATTATATAAAGTGCTTACACTGCCAGTTAGCAAAAACCAATTCTGTAATGTTCCTTTAAGTGCCCTGTGTTAAACATGTGTAAATGCCACACATTTTATACTGTAAATTACTCCATGTACTTTGAATTAGAAACCGCAAGTAAATTCCAGAAAAAATGACTGCAGTCAAGGTATTCACAAGTTCGAAACTGACTTCCAAAACTACCGTTTTATTAGTCACAACTTGAACTTTCACAAAGGTAATTTTAAGGTCATGTGGTGCATTGTAACCAATGCAAATGCATTGTGATTAGGGCCAATTTATTCAGCTCTGCCGGTACACAGTTCAGAATTTGGACAGATTTTAAAATTGACCCTTTACACTGCGAGGGTTAAAAGTTTTTCCATTTTTCATTTTTCTGGAACATTTACTTGCATTAAATTCTAACGGTTGACTTTGACTGCTTTGTCAGTTACCGCCCAACACAATAATTGATTTTTGATTTGTGCAGAATGTTAGGTCAATCTGTGTTGTTTTGGTCGAATAAATACAACTAATAATAGCTATGTAGCATTGCCTTAGGTTAGCAAGGTGAAATTAAGCTTGGGTGATAACACGATAGTATCAAAAAAGTTAATTTAATGACTTTCATTTTGAAATTTTGAGGTTTGTCGTTTTATCAAAATATCTGCAAATCTGGATATTAATGAAGTAATGAAATAAAAAGGTTCTATAATCTTCCAAGCCTAGAATTACACGGAGGCAACAGAGGACATGGCCTCTATTGCCCCTGGTTTTTGGCCTTAGTGCCCCTTCAAAAGTTTACCATAGACTTTAAGATTTTCCAAAGGAAGAGCCCTCTGCAAAATTAAAATGGCTTTGCCCTCTCAAAGATGAAATTCCAGGCCTGATCTTCTTCTTAACTGTTGGATTGAACTCAATTTAGATTCATTTCATTAATTGAAATATTACAGGTTTGTGACCGATGCTGCCAAGCACGTCCACCATGACACAACACCAGTGGTTAAGAAACGTCCCAAGCCCAGTGCACCCAGTGTGGCTACTATCAGAAGTATAACACCGAGTACAGGTACTAGATCTACCCTGTCAATATGTTGCAATTAAATTCATGAATTGACCCAATTAACCTAACGTCAATATACCCCTGATAAATCTTGGTTGCGCCATTTTGAAGTCGGGTTCCCTGTGTGATACCGTACAATGCGCATTTTAGGAGACGTTTCGCTAGTTAGACGCACACCGTATCTTCACATGGAGTCTAACTTCCAGAATGGATGCCAAACCAGAAATTTCATTTGGAAGAGAAAAGGCTTTCTCTGGTGGAGATATTTAGGGCTCAAAAATTTACACTGGACCCAAGACTTGAACTTGTAAGAATAATTGTACGTATTTGACAATGTCATCAAGTCACGGCGTGTTTGAAAGACAGGGACCACCCATTGATTTTCAATTTTTTTCCGATGGTATGCCAGCCATTCTGGAAGTTAGATCCCATGTGAATTTTTGTACGTTCATTCGAACCGTAAAAATGTACGGTTCAATACGGTTAACCGACCGATCATCCGGTTATATGTGTAACCGTATAACCGTCACAGGCTAACCGTAGACAGACAGGGGCATGTTTGTTGACCCTGACCAGAATTTTGTTTTGAGCTTCGGTCATTGGCTGAGTGTTTTCACGTGCTCATTCATTTCTTAAAAACAATATAGCATTTTAGGCAAAAATATTTCAAGTGAAGTTTTCCATCTTTATACCATACGTGCAAATCTGAAAAACCTTCATTTTTTCCAGTCTGCCAATGTTGTGCACACTCTTTAAATCATTCCGTTTTCACGGGCCATTCAGCATTGTTAATCAAAGTGACACTTCATCATGATTATGGTTAATTCTCTTTTGAAGGGAGTGAATACGATGAGTTTGACGAGTTGGGCTCGGAGTCCGACAGCGACAATTCGTGGACGACGCAAGAGGAGTACACCTCCGATGTCATCCTCAGGACAATGAACCCTCAGATTGGAGATGACAAACCCTACCTGTGCCCAGTTCCGGGTTGTAAAAAGCGATATAAGAATGTCAACGGAATCAAGTACCATGCCAAAAATGGCCACCGCAAAGAGAACAAGGTACACGGATATAAATTTGTAGTTTTGATAGTGATTGTATTTGCATTCGTTCATTTATCAAAGAGTCTTGTTTGGTTATACTTATTCACCGATGTGTGTAAAGCACTTTATACTCAGTACTTTTCCTGAGTCCTGTGAAAAAAATCCACAGGCATATTACTTAGGTGGGATTCGAACCCACAACCTTTGCCATTCTAGAGCAGATGTCTTACCACTAGACCACCGAGATTGCATGCTAGAGGTAGTTCGAATCCTATATTTTAGCAGCAGGTACCACAACAATGGAATAGATGTTAATATGCCTAGGTGGATTTTTTTCACAAGACTCGGGAATGTACTGAGTATACAGTGCTTTACAAACATCGCTGTATGGGTAAAACCAAAAAATAATTTTTATCCCCTGTGCAAACTTAAAGGCAAAGTATACCTTTGGTTTTTGGAACTGTTCAATTTTGTTAATCCTATACAAATGGAGACATATACAATCAAACTAACCTGTGAAAATTTCATTTTAAAAGGTGGTAGCATTTTTTGAGATATCGCTGAAAATCTGGAGCGGTTATGTCCATGCAGGAAGAATAATCCGTAATTGGAATACTCAATCTTGGAAAGTTTCATGCAGAAAGGTTTCTGAGATTGAAATGCTTTTGAACCCCTCTCTCTAAAACCACATTCCTTTCAAGGGGAATTGTTTCTCAAAACGTTATACATTATAAACAGCTGCAGTGCTTCTTACCAAGTAAGTTTTTATGGTCATTAATTTTTTGAAGTAGTTACCAAAGGTATACCCTCCCTTTAACATCAAATATCAAAGTGTCATCAAACACTCATTCAGAATGCACAACTGCACACAATCCAGGCATGTGGTTTCTCAGGATTTTTCCTGTTTTCAGGATTTTCTCAATCGAACCTTCAGATTGTCATAAAAGAAGAAAAGCGGTCACCAAAGGATGTGTAGTCCACATTGTGTCCAAGCCAGGGCCCAATTTCATGGCTTTGCTTACCTTGGAATTCTGCGAATACGACCCATAAAATTATGTGTTTTACAGGTCACTGGAAGCACAACATTCTGCATTAAGCAGAAATTGGACCCTGTAGTTTTGTAATTCTGGTGATGCACAGAGTCTGTAAACCTTCTGCCTGAATAGATCTTTATCATGGTGTGGCCATCTTGATTTTCCTCCATTCCAAATCATTGTAACCGAACTGAGGCTGGAAGAAAAAATGGACTGGTTCCTTTCGTGTGCAATGAATATCAGCATTCATTACTGTTATTGAATACAGGGAACATGACCAAGATGGTGGCATCGTGATAATGGTCTATTGTAAGACTTGGGTGGTTCCAGGTTTAGACTAAGTGAGAAACAATACATGGGCCTTCATGCAATTTTTTTCCCAGGAATTTTCAAATGTCAAATCTCATCCTTGACACTTACAGAATATGAGTTTTTTTCATGCAAAAAGGTTCACATTGAAAACAATTATTTGTAAATTTGTTTTATTATTGTGTTATACATATGTAATATACATTTTGTTGTTGATAATTTTCACTTTTCTTTCTATCCATTTCAATTTGCTTCTGTTGTGCTGTTTTTTGTCTGTTCAATCAGCTACTCCTTTTGCAACAATTTGTTTTGTCTTTTCATTTGGTATTTGTCTTTGGTTACTTTTAAAGATTTTTGGTGTTGTTGGCTTTGTACTAGCTTGTTTTTCTCATTTGAGTGTTCTCGAGTGATAGTACTTAACTATTGAATTGCTTGTATTACACAGATACTGTCACATTCATTCTATTTTCTTTTGTGCATTTGTACATTATACATGTTTTACATTTAAATTTGTGATATACAATGTATATTTTGTTTTATTTCCATTGTAATGTTAATATAAATTGTTGATATAATATTTGTGCATACTTTATCTATAAAAAATTGTCTTAGTGACATTTTTTCAAATTAATAAACCAATTCAATCCATTTCAAATTTTCTTCCTACAAAGTTGTACCGATAAAGAACTCTTTTAAGTTTTCGGACTACCTCTTACGTGCATCATAAATTGTAAAAACTGTTCCAAGAATTAAATAATGAGTTTTTCAGGAATATAAGCATAAAAGCATGGTTGCTCTTAACTTCCAAAAACCAGCTTTAAAATAGGTGACATTTACTCATCAACGGGTAGGTAGATAGGCTCAGATTTTAGGCTTTTTATTCCATAGTAGGCCTATTACTAATAATAATAATTAAAAACTTGTAAAGCGCCATCTATCTAAGACTAAACTTATTCCGAGGCGTAAAAACCAAACAAAAAACAGAGAGAATAACAAAACAGATTACAAATTACGTAGCTTGGAAAGAAATAAGAGCACATTGAATAAAACAGATTTACATAAACGTGTCGGAAAAAAACAAGTGGTAAAAAATAACAAACAGAAAGTCAATCATAAGAAATATTGAATAGGTGAGTTTTTAGCAATGTTTTGAAAATGTCCAGAGACTATTAAACCGGAGAAAGTGAATCACATAATGTAAATGAAATATATAGGGGTGAGAATAAAGGAAATGTGATACTGTGGAGGGATCCATAAAGAAGCAAAGCTTAAAGGTATCGTACACGTTTGGTAATAACTCAAAACAAATATTAGCATAAAAACTTACTTGGTAACAAGCAACGGAGAGCTGTTGATAGTATAAAACATTGTAGGAAACGACTCCCTCTGAAGTAACGTAGTTTTTGAGAAAGAGGTAATTTCTCACTGAAATAGTAAAAACTTCTTGCAAGAAGTTTTTATTCCTATCTGAAAGCACACAAATTTTTACAACAAGGGTGTTTTTTCTTTCATCATTTTCTTGCAACTTCGATGACCAATTGAGCCCAAATCTTCACAGGTTTGTTATTTTATGCATATGTTGGGATACACCAAGTGAGAACACTGGTCTCTGACAATTTCCAAACGTGTTCAGTGCCTTTAATAGACAATGGTCCCTATAAAGCATTGCATTAAGCCTAGAATAAGAAATAAAAGAGATGCCCACAAAAGAGTCCGTGACCATACCAACGGGAGGCTATAATAACAGGACTCAATGCACATGTTGCTTACATAAACTAATTTTAACATAACAGACATGAACAAACAAAAAGAGACAAGTACCGTGAGTCATGGACTACACAATTACAGGGCAGCGAAATGGATTTAAAATGTACAAACGTATAGTTAACACAGGTATTCAAATTCAGTGAAAATCTTCCAACGTTATTGTATATAATATGCCTGCATGATATTTTTCCTACTTTAGTCTGATTTCCGATTTGTTTGGACCTTACAAAAATTTGAAAAAATTGTGATTAAATAGCCTGAAAAGTCTATTAAAGCCTTCACCATGTGTACATGTAGGTCAGCCCTTGTAATCAATAAAATGTTCCTACTTTTTTGCAAGGACCAAGTATCATGCCTGAATAATGTTTAAAACTGGAAATAGTTTTTAAGGATTTAAGTAAACAGTAAATGAATTCCAAAGCATAGATAGATAGATAAAAACTATATTATCTCACAATGGGGAAGTTAGAGCATTGTTTTTATTCAATTAGCACAGACAAAAATAGTGTGCATCATATAATTGTGTTATAATTGTGGATTTTAACTAAATTGCAAATTTCGAATTGCAAACCTCTGTAGGTGAAGAAGAGTTACAAATGCAGATGTGGGAAGAGCTACAAGTCCGCACAGGGTCTCCGCCAGCATGTCAACATTCAGCATCCTCCGACGACACTCACCCCTAGCGCCTCCCCCAAACCGCAGCAGACTGCCGTGACGACTGCCACGCCCATCCTCTCGGCGAATCAGTTGGGGCTGGCACTGCAGAGCGCCAATCTCATCGAACAGCCCTTGAAGAAGAATGCCGTCAATACAACGGGGAGCGGCACGGTGGAGCCGGGCACCCCGCTGACACCCCTCACCCCGACGACCCCTTCGACGGGGTTTACACTCTTGACATTACCCTCACATCTGGATGCCGCCATGTTGGCTGCACACACAAAACTCGAAGGGACGGTGGTGTCGGTGCAGCAGATTCAGGCGGACGGAAGTGCTGTAGCAATCATGCAGTGACAGAAGAGGTAAACTAAACAACCCCCTTGTTAATACTTGTAACAAGATGACAAACAAACAAACATTGGAGAATATTTTGTGATTTAAGCTACAGGATAGGCAGTTAGTTCTAGTTCTGCTGTTTGAATTCACCCATAATTATGACTTAACTATGTAGCTTTGATGTTGTGCTTACAATTTGTTTGACACCGTGAAGACTGGCAAAAGTCTACTGAGATTTTTGTTTGTACGGCTAAATATACCTTGCTACAGTTTAGACTCTTACGGTTTATCAGCTGTAAAAGGAGTCTATTGGCAAGGTGTGCAATAGTATCTGTTGCTAGTTTTGTTTGTTTGAAATAGCACAGATCACCTTTAAATGTGCACTTTTGGAACTAGTCTCGTCCACATGCTAGTTTCAGAAACCTCAGTGTCAGGAAACGGGGGCTAGAAAGTGACAGTCAGTCGTTTACTATTTTTTGCGGAAACTACTCCAAGACAACATGAAGCTGATCATCAGGCTACCATGATCTGGCCATTAAATAAGCATTATCATATTTGAATATAAGGTGTACATATCACATAATGTGAACGATATCATTCCAAAGTACAGCACTTGTAGTGTGTACGTATTGCAGAGAGAAAGCCCTGGTGTTACGTACTGTCTGTGCCGCACAGTTTACCAGGCTCAGCACTGTTTGTATTATTTTATTTTTGTCACCAAGATAATTTAAGCGGTAATTCTTGGGTGCTCAGCAAGGACACATGATTAGCTCAAGCAGATATTTAAGCTCACCCATGAATTATTCTTCAGCATTTTTTGCTTTCGCTATTGCGAGGGCGAACGCTAACTGTCAGCAGAGTCCTGAAATTTACTTTGGACTTCTGAAAATTTTGCCAAGTGCAGTTTACTTTTCTTTGCATGTGCTTGTGCTACATGTAGCTGATTGGGAACTGCACTGTAATGAGGAAAAAATCAACATACACCACAGTGATTATTTTATAAGTAAAGGTGTATCATCTCACTATGGAGAGGGGGGGGGTCTTTAGTGATCCCCATTAAAATCATCCTATATAGACCAAAAAGACCATGTGACCTGTGACATCACATGTTTACAAAAGAGCCACTGAGCCTGGACTTCCGTTAGGCACGATTTATACACAGCTCAATTAATGGATGAAAACATTAAATCTGACATGTTATAGAGATTGCACTGCCTGTTTTTTTTTATCAGTTTTTGATATGAAGATAGGGGGAACATCTCAAAACTTGTTCAGCCACTATTTATATAACTCTTGAATTTATGTGGAAATTATGACACAAAATGTAAAAAATGTCCTATATTATGACCAGTGTAGTACATCATGCCTGCCAGGAGATGTCCTGTAATGTACAGTACAAGGTCACTCTTTTGATAAACAAAGGTTACCTGTGGTCGATTTCACAAAACTCTTCCTAACTTAGGACTAGTCCTAGGCAATGCTAAGAGATAGAACTAGTCTTAAGTTAAGACCATTTACTGGTCCTAACTTCAGATTTAAGACTAGTCTTATCTCTTTGTGAAATCGGCCCCTGGTCTGACACACTGTTACCACAGACTGTCACAAACTACCAAAACTTCAAGGCTAGCTTTGGGCGCCTGGTTTTCATCTATTTCTACAGCTGGTAGATCTGTATGTGGAAATCCCATGGCTTGTGTACTGTGGACTTAGTCTCCATCACAGTCTCCTGTGGAATTTTGTGGCAAGAGCCGGTTGGTTAGGGGAGTATACTCATAGTAAAGCAGGTTCATACTTCATGCGAATTGCGAAAGCGAGGCAAACTTTCTTCAACACAATTGGTGAAAACAGCACGTATTGATTGTTTGCGTCATCAAATTTCACTTCACTTTCGTTTTTGCATGAAGTATATAATTGTGCGAATCGGCGATTTATATGTATTAAAAGGCAATGGGTATTGTGCATTATGAGGTATATTATTTATTGAAAGAAGTACGGAACTCTTTCTATTCTATAAGCGTTTTAGAGTGTAATAGGAGAGTATATATATATTGCCAAAGGTTGCCATTGTGGTAGATTTAAAGAGGGGCTCTCCGGTCAAATTCAGTTTTGTGATCCAGTCATTTTCCCAAAAGATAGAGTCCTTATGAAAATGGAAAAATAAAATTACAAGGATCTATAACTTCAGGTTAAAATGGTTTAAAATGTACGTGTTTGACACCATTCAAAATAGTGCAATTTTTGTCAATATCCAAAAATGTTTGATGATGTCACATTTCAAATATATGGTCTGTACATTTTTGTACGGAGAACTTTTAGTTCATGATATTCAATCAAAATGGCATTGAATTTGACAGGTGAACAAATTTCCCTTGGGAATGTTCAGACCTATTTGTTTTTGGTTATCTGATGACGTCATGTTTCAATTTTTGCTCTGAAAGAAGATTAATAAAAATGGCATTTTACACCATTGCAACAATGGTGAGGGTGATTTGAGGGTCCTTAACTTGTGTATGTCTCTTTGACAGCTCTGTTTACAAAAAATCCCGTTGAACATGCTCTTTGGGGAGCATTCGGAGTATCCCCCCTAGCTGGTCATTTCCGGTCTGAAGATGGCGCCACTTGTAACTTTTCCCCCACTTTCATGAGGACTCTGTTGGCAAAATGAGTGAATCACAAAACTGAATTTGACCTTTGAGTCCCTCTTTAAAGAGAGACGAGCTGATTTAATGAGTAGATTATTAAGGTATACTGACATACAGGTGTAAAAATAACATGAAAGACGGCAATACTGTTTGTGGGCTCTACCGTATGCAAACTCACAAAGAGAGTCAATCGTTTGCAAATTAACAATTTTCATGTGTACGTGTACGTGGCGCTGGCAGCACACCCTCCAGGTAAAAATCCATTACCCCCTCTGAAAATTACGTATGCTTTGAATTCTGTATACACTATTTAAAGTAACCAAGTACATTGTTCATTTATGTCGACATACAGTATGTACTGTCTCTTAGTGAAAAGGAGCTTTCCCATTTTGTTGACCTACATTGGGCTTGCTTTTTATCAGTTTCACAAACGTTTGAAAGGATATTCATGTAGTACTTTCATGTGATATGCGATACTCCATGCCAAACCAAGGCACTTCCTGCCAAAACTCAAAACTGGGTATATTTGCTCATCAAATAGATGAGACGAAGAGGTTTCAAATAACACTTTGTTACATGTAGGGCCTATAATTATATAGTCTTTCCTCAACCTGTAGAATAATTGAAACATCACATCACATTTGATATCAAGGCAGATGTTTCAGTTGTCTTCACTATATGGCCAGATTTGCTCGAACAATATTGCTCTATCGCTATCAGATAAGGTTTTCGTTTTTGTAAAGCCTTAAAGGCACTGAACACGTTTGGAAATTGTCATTGAAAGACCAGTGTTCTCACTTGGTGTATTCCAACATATGCATAAAATAACAAGCCTGTGAAAATATGGGCTCAATTGGTCATCGGAGTTGCAAGAAAATGATGAAAGAAAAAAACACCCTTGTTGTACAAATTTGTGTGCTATCAGGTAGGAATAAAAGGCTTCTTGCGAGAAGTATTTTATTATTTTAGTGAGAAATTACCTCTTTCTCAAAAACTATGTTACTTCAGAGGGAGTCGTTTCTCACATTGTTTTATACTATCAACAGCTCTCTGTTGCTCGTTACCAAGTCATTTTTTATGCTAATATATATTTTGTGTAATTACCAAACGTGTACAGTGCCTTTAATGCCCTTTCACTATTTCCAAGAAGTTTGTGTTTTTGATATGGAGTTTCATAACATGATAGTATCATGTACTTTCATCCATTTTTATTTCAATGTTTACAAACAGTCAATGCCAAATTGCTAAGAGTAAAATTTGCTTAGCACAGAAATTAGTGGCTGAGCAAAAATAGGTAACCAGCTATGCCATGTAATGTTCACTTCTTGTGACTGGCTTGTCTGCCAAGTTCTTGCTAAGCAATTTTAAGTGAAAGGGTAACGTGCAAATTTTATAAACATCTAAAAATCTCAATGCCTTTTTCTGAAGACCATCAGAGCATGCTGATCGAAACCTTGTATAAACCATCTGTTCTTTTCAGAATAACCACAACTCAATGAAAGAATGTCTTTATTAGCATGCAGTCAACCTTGTTGTATATCCACCATGCAAAGTTTCTGATAATATAGTAACCTTTTTCTAGTTAGCAAAAATGTTTTGTGCTTAGCTAATTTCTGTGCTTTAAAGCAGCTGTATGAAATTTGGCCCAGATCAACCAATGGGAGAGCTGAAACTTGCCACAGCTAATAAGTGGTAATTAAATGAAAATGATGGGTTGACAAATTAGCACAAATAGTTATTGCCACACTTGTCATTCTTCAGTTCCACTCATTTTATTGATTGCTGTGACTGGTACCCCACTCATTTCTTGCTTAGCGAAGAAATTTGCTTGCAGAATTTGCGCTAAACAGCTTTATGAAATTGGGCCCTGATCGTTCAATTAGTTCAATTTTTGTTGTGTTAGGCAATTCTCTTCTTTTTTTTCATTTCAAATTAAATTTTAACCATCTTGTGAAATGACGAGGATGTTCAGTAGATGGAATATAAGGGGAAGATGTAATAATAATGGAAGAATGGAACAAAATGAGGAAGAGCGTTCAACCAAATCAAATGCCAGACTACTGGTACCATAGCAACTAAACGCGTTCATGTACTAATGTTTAGCTAACTCATTTCTTGATTCCTAATGCAGGCAAAATATGTAATGAGAAACCATACAGAGCTGGCAATTGATTTACCTTTCATATCTATGTGTACAATGCACCTTGTTCGGAGGGGGGGGGGGCGCTTTGTTATTGAAGGACTCATTGAAGTGGAATGATGTTGCTTCAAGAAGATGACGTGTTCATGGACACGGATATTAAAACCTTTGACAATTAATGATAACACAAACTGTACAGTGATGGACAGTACAGCATAGCATGTATCAGACCATGTGCTTAGCCTACAGGGCTAGTTAAAGGCACTGAACATGTTTGGAAATTGTCAAAGACCAGTGTTCTCACTTGGTGTATCCCAACATATGCACAAAATAACAAGCCTGTGAAAATTTGGGCTCAATTGGTCATGGAAGTTGCAAGAAAATGATGAAAGAAAAAACACCCTTGTTGTACAAATTTGTGTGCTTTCAGATAGGAATAAAAGGCTTCTTGCAAGAAGTCTTTTATTATTTTAGTGAGAAATTACCTTTTTCTCAAAAACTACGTTACTTCAGAGGGAGTCGTTTCCTACAATATTTTATACTCACCAACAGCTCTCCGTTGCTTGTTACCAAGTAAGTTTTTATGCTAATATTTGTTTTGAGTCATTACCAAACGTGTACGATACCTTTAAATTAAGCTTTTTCACTGTTGATATTTTAAGATAATTAAAGGAAACTATTACAATCCATGCACTTTTGAACAGCACTTGTAATATTAACAATCAGTTAGCAAAATTATGCAATATAAGCATATTCATTATCACAAAGTTCACAACTTAATCTGCACTCACTTCAATAACACTTGCTTTTGAAAATGTAGAAATTGAGCTGAAACGTTCACTTCAAAAATATTTTTATTGGAAATTTGTAGTTTTTATAAATTACATTAGGACATGTAGTTATTGTCCATGTAAATACAAGACATACGCCATTTGATTCCAGTGGTTCAAGAAGGCCCTTGGAAATTTAGTTTGTCTAAAAATTGATGAGGAAAATGTTTTCATTATTCATTAATTTTTCACACAAAGTAGGACCTAACTGAAAACGATTATTGTCAGCTGACACATTTTTTTTTTTTTTTTTTTTTTGGGGGGGGACACCTATTTGTTAAAAAAAAAGTAACGATTTACGAAATTTTCACGCAGGGTTAAAACTCCACAAGGAGGCTGATCCCAAAGGCACTTTTAACTTTCATTGGCCTTTGAAATACAACAAACATTACATTTAAAAATACATATTATATGAGATAAAAAAATAAGATACTACAAACATTCCAAAATACAAAACAGAACAAGTGCATATTAACAAAATGAACCATGTAGTTGAACTCTAAATGTCTTGCAACACCATTGATACGTTGTTGAACTCTACGTGGCAAAGCATGGCAGAGATGTCAACTTTCCCTGATTCTGCGGAAAGTTTCCTGAAAATAAACCAATCTTTCCATGGTCTGATGAACAAATTTGAAAATCTCCCTGATTATGGAAACTTTTTCCCTTTTATGTTGAATGTAGTTCTAAATGTCTCCCTGGTTGTTGTATAAAATCTCCCTGATTGCAAGATGCAAATATTTTGACTACTCTGACATGGATTGCAACACCATTGAACAAACTATTTGCTATTATCAATCCAGTACAAATATATTTACCAACTAAGCTATAAAAAAATTAAAAACAAATATTTTTTTGTTAACAATGTACTTGGCACCTTTTTAAAATTGACAATTCATTTGCAACTCTCAGCTTTTTTGTGATTCGCAATTTATTTGTAAGAATTTTCTATTGTAGTTGACAATTTTGTCTAAACATTCATTTGTTTTTGGTAACAAATTTGATATATAGGCCTACATTTTACATGTAATTAAATGCCCCAAAAATCTGTAAAGAATACGTGTAAATGTTTTGACAAAATACTCAGATTTGAAGGCTAAACTTCCTTTGTGGTAAACACACACATACACACACATGTAACATGAATATGTTTGAAACTTAACATTTAAAAATAATCTGATTTTGAAGGGGAAGCGATTGTGTTTCCACTCTAGTGTTAAGGCTATCTCACTGTGCAGACATGATGTGTTATATTTATACATTTTTTTGCATTACAAAAAGCTAGATGGAACTGGTCAGAAAAGTTAAAAATTCTTGTTGAATAAGTAAAAAAAGTTGCCTCAGAATTAAAATGATGGTTAATCTCAGGAATCAGATTTAATATTAAAGTAAATACAATCAATTTATTGGTCGAATTAATGTAGACATTAGTTTTAGTACAGTAGAGGCGTAGATTATACTGCTGTGTAATGTGATATTTATTTTGTATTTACGTCTTGGATTATGCATCTATTGACAATTGTTATTTAACTAAGTATTCTTTGCTATTGGACCAAATATTTATTTGACATAGGCCCTACACAAGTTTTCAACATTTATTTCAGGTCGTGCAGAGAGGAGCCACCTCCCTCCCCCCCCCCCCGAAGTAGTATTTTTTCAAAATGTATCTTTCAATAGTGTGCACATTATTTAAATAACAACTTTTTACATACTTTTAAAAGTCGCTTATTCTCCAACCCCCCCCCCCCCCGTCATACTCTTTGTACATGAATGACTGTAAAAATGTTGAAAGCTTTGGGTAGCCCCTTATCCTGAACCCCTTTCCCCATCCCCCATACCCGACTCAAAAAAATCCACGTTGGTAAAAATATTTCAACCAATGTTTCTCTTTACAAGAACAAAATGAGCACGTTTTCAGTTATATTCCTATAAAGACCCTTAGAAATACATGTAGAACCCGGAATGCCATATTCGATTGTCTGGTCTCCTTTGTGCAATAACAATAACAAATACTTCTAGAAAATGGGTTCTGACTATTCTCCCTTCCAGCCTCGGTTTGGTTACAGTGATTTAAGTGGGAGAAAATGAAGATGGCGGGGCGGTGGTTCTAATTATTCTGATATGCAGTTTAGGAAGTTGTGCTCCCACTGAAAATCATGCAGGCTATGGTTGCAATAACTTAGGGAGATGTACTTGTACAAGTAAGAAACCTTCTAAAGGGTTTCACAAAGTAAGCTAAAAATTTGTTTTCATTGTCATGAGTTGTACCAACTGTTTATCAAGAGTTAAAGGCACTGAACACGTTTGGTAATTGTCAAAGACCAGTGTTCTCACTTGGTGTATCCCAACATATGCATAAAATAACAAGCCTGTGAAAATTTGGGCTCAATTGGTCATCGAAGTTGCAAGAAAGTGATGAAAGAAAAAACACCCTTGTTGTACAAATTTGTGTGCTTTCAGATATGAATAAAAACTTCTTGCAAGAAGTTTTTATTATGTTAGTGAGAAATTACCTCTTTCTCAAAAACTACGTTACTTCAGAGGGAGTTGTTTCTCACAATGTTTTATATTATGAACAGCTCTCTGTTGCTCGTTACCAAGTCAGTTTTTATGCTAATATATATTTTGAGTAATTACCAAACGTGTACAGTGCCTTTAAGCCGTATGCGAATTGGTGGTCTACAGCTATAGCTGTTAAAATCTTTCAGAATACCGAGGTTGTGTTCAATTTCATGGCTTTGACTGCGGAAACCTGCACTTATGGTCAACACTCTCCACTCACAGGTTAAACTCCAAATTTCTGTGCTTGCTGTAAAAGCGAAGAATACTAAGTAATGTGAAGTACACATGCACACAAGCAAAAGTTTCTTTGCTAACCTGTGAAATATGTTTACAACAGGCCTATCCGTGGAGTTTCCTGCTTCCGTAAGCGCCGGTTTTTTGGTTTGTTCGCTTACGGTAACGGGCCGATTTCATAAAGAGCTAAGATTGATCTTAACTGTGTATCAATCTTAACTGCTAAGCAAAGCGTGATGTCGCAATACAAATCACTATGGCAATATTAACAACTCATCTTAAGATGAATCTTATAATAGTGTATTGTGAAATCAAGCCCAGAACCATGGAATTTGACCCTGACATCTGTAGACATACATCTAACAGCAGTCATTGTGGACTTGCCCATTTTGTGTTTTGCTGGCTTTGAAAAAACCAAAATATGCATTCAAAACTTAATTGATAGATTTATTGAAGCAGAAGCATTCAGAGAACAAAGACATTAATAATGGATTACGTGTACATTATCTTTGAATGTAATTGAAATTGTCATGTACGATGTAGGCACTGGATGCTTTGGTGAATCATCAGACAAATCTCATTATGGATGAAATATTTGTTTAGCTCCATTCTAAAAGGATCCTATAAACAGACGTTTTTAGTTATATTCCTACAAAGACCTTAGAAATACATGTAGAACCCGGAAAGCCAAACTCGATTGTCTGGTCTCCTGTGTGCAATAACAATAACAAATACTTCTAGAAAATGGGTTCAGACTATTCTCCCTTCCAGCCTCGGTTTGGTTACAGTGATTTAAGTGGTAGAAAATGAAGATGGCTGGGCGGTGGTTCTAATTATTCTGATATGCAGTTTAGGAAGTTGTGCTCCCACTGAAAATCATGCAGGCTATGGTTGCAATAACTTAGGGAGATGTACTTGTACAAGTAAGAAACCTTCTAAAGGGTTTTCACAAAGTAAGCTAAAAATTTGTTTTCATTGTCATGAGTTGTACCAACTGTTTATCAAGAGTTAAAGGCACTGAACACGTTTGGTAATTGTCAAAGACCAGTGTTCTCACTTGGTGTATCCCAACATATGCATAAAATAACAAGCCTGTGAAAATTTGGGCTCAATTGGTCATTGAAGTTGCAAGAAAATGATGAAAGAAAAAACACCCTTGTTGTACAAATTTGTGTGCTTTCAAATATGAATAAAAACTTCTTGCAAGAAGTTTTTATTATTTTAGTGAGATATTACCTCTTTCTCAAAAACTACGTTACTTCAGAGGGAGTTGTTTCTCACAATGTTTTATACTATGAACAGCTCTCTGTTGCTCGTTACCAAGTCAGTTTTTATGCTAAGATATATTTTGAGTAATTACCAAACGTGTACAGTGCCTTTAAGCCGTATGCGAATTGGTGGTCTACAGCTATAGCTGTTAAAATCTTTCAGAATACCGAGGTTGTGCCCAATTTCATGGCTCTGACTGCGGAAACCTGCACTTATGGTCAACACTCTCCACTCACAGGTTAAACTCCAAATTTCTGTGCTTGCTGTAAAAGCGAAGAATACTAAATAATGTGAACTACATATGCACACAAGCAAAAGTTTCTTTGCTAACCTGTGAAATATGTTTACAACAGGCCTATCCGTGGAGTTTCCTGCTTCCGTAAGCGCCGGTTTTTTGGTTTGTTCGCTTACGGTAACGGGCCGATTTCATAAAGAGTTAAGATTAATCTTAACTGTGTATCAATCTTAACTGCTAAGCAAAGTGTGATGTTGCAATAGAAATCACTATGGCAATATTAACAACTCATCTTAAGATGAATCTTATAATAGTGTATTGTGAAATCAAGCCCAGAACCATGGGATTTGGCCCTGACATCTGTAGACATACATCTAACAGCAGTCATTATGGACTTGACCATTTTTTTGTTTTGCTGGCTTTAAAAAAACAAAATATGCTTTCACAACTTAATTGATAGATTTATTGAAGCAGAAGCATTCAGAGAACAAAGACATTAATGATGGATTACATGTACATTATCTTTGAATGTAATTGAAATTGTCATGTACGATGTAGGCACTGGATGCTTTGGTTAATCATCAGACAAATCTCATTATGGATGAAATATTTGTTTAGCTCCATTCTAAAAGGATCCTACAAACAGACCGATGAAAAAGCTGGTAATGATTGAACAAAATGAGATAGAAATCGTGTAATGCTCCGTGCTCAGAGTACGGCCCAGGGGGGCAAGGGGGCAACTGCCCTCACCAATTCGGGCAACAGAGGGGAAAATATAGGCACAGCAAGAGGAAAAGATAATGGACAGAAAAGCAAACAAATACTTTTTACATAGTATTAGAAATTGGTACTTACGGTTTTAGCTGTGCAACATTTCAGGCAAATCAACCCCCTGCCCCCCATTGGAGTCCCTGTATGCCCATGTCCATGCCAAAAACAATTAACAAAGGTACTTCTTGCCAACATTCTGATTTTATGTGCTTGTGAAATAGATGAGAATGACAGCTTTCAAAAAACACCTACAGTAATTAGGCCTTGCACATGTAATATAAATATGTCTTGACGTTTAGAATGTTGAAGACATCACATCAAATCACATTGATATCATGGCTGATGTTTCAGTTGTCTTCACTTTCAAATTCCATTTCACTATTTCTGCAAAGTGCCTGATTTTGGCGTTTTAAAAAACTTTTATTGTTTTTTTTTTTTTTTTTTTTTTGGGGGGGGGGGGGGTCGTGTTTATTTCATAATTGCAATGGTCCGGGAGGACATGGCTGAAACCCTTTTGATATTTTAGATTTTGATCACAGTATACTCTGTATATCACAGTAATTTCTGGCCAGATACTTTATTCAATTAGGCACTTTCAGTTTCCTGTAGTAGAAGGCATGGCAGGAAAGTATGTGCTGAGGAGACATTGCATGGGGCACCAAGACAGTGATAGCATGAAGACAGTCACAAACACTTCCTTTATTAAATATTCAACTTTCCTACATGTTTATTATTAGAATTGCAAATGTTACTAATATTTGTTGTTCTCCCGAGAATTATGCATAAGGCGGTTCAAATCAATAATGAATATATGCAACCTAATTCTTGCTTGTACATCATGTACAATGTACTTTGTATATGTTTATGTACACATGTTGCAGAATAAACACTGATAAAGTAATGTTGATGTTGGGCGCAAACAAGCCGCCCGCGCAAGCTTGAAGCTTGCGCGGGCAATCTTCAAGATGGGCCGCGCAAACTTCAAGCTTGTGGGATTGAAATTTGCGTGCGGCAAATTTGCGTGTGCGGATGAAGTTTGCGCGCTTCATTTGTTAAGCTCGACATGAACTGCACGGCATAAAATGACCTGATAGCGTCGCTGCGTGGTTGCATGCACGCTGCAGATTCAACGGCAACATGGCAGCTGTCAGTTCAGAAGAATTTGCCCATTGTATACTTTTATTTCTATTTAAAGGGACCATATACATTTGGTTTTGGGAATGCATTTATTTCAACCATCAAGTTTTCGAAATATACACCCTAAAATAATTTTTTTAAATTCCATCAAAATCCGTCGTAATGTTTTTGAGAAATCAGTAAACAACAGTTCTTGTTAAGTCAAGTTTGTACACATTCTTATGGCTAAGAAACGTTACGGCATACAATTTTTAAGATTCAACTTTGGAGGGGTGAAAATGGCCTCATTCTTTGCAACCAAATGACTTCAAAGGGAATCATTTCTCAAAATGCTTTTATACTTGTCAACAGCTGCAGTGCATCTCAATTAATTTCTGAAGTAATTACTTTTTACTGAAATTTAAGAAACCAGCATAACTTTCATATCTTTTCTATGAACTACTTGCAAAAGCACCAAATTTGTGCAGGGCCTGAAATTTGCGTGGAATATCTGGTGCGCAGGCTTAAACCTGTGCGCGCAAAGTTAAATCGGGCCGTCAAGTTTGCGCGCTCAGCGGAGGCTGAAGTTTGCGCGAGGATTGAAGTTTGCGCCCAACATTGTCAAGTTACAATTTGTAAAAGTGTTTATAACATTAATGAGATGGTCTCGTTGAGTTAACAGTTGAAACACTTCATGGACAATGTAAAGATGGTTGAGCCATCAAGGATGGGACAGACTGAGGTACATTAATCTCTGGTGTTTAAAAAGGTCAACAGCTGTTCCACAGCAGCCATCTTTAAAGAGGGGCTTCAATGTCAAATTTAGTTTTGTGATACACTAATTGTTCAATAGATAAAGTCCTAATGAAAGTTGGAAAACAAATTACAAGTCTCAAACCTCACTTTAAAATGGTGTTAAATGTCATTTTTATCTGATACTCTTTCATAGCGAACTTTGAAACGTGACTGCATTGAACACGAACAACAAATTGGATGTGTACATTCCAAAGAGGAATTTTTTGTGCCAGTCAAAAGGTCAAACTCGATGCCGTTTTGATTGAATATCATAACAATTCAGAAATGAACTAAACATTCTCCGTGCAAAAAACGTACAGACCATATATTTTACATGTGACGTCATCGAACGTTTCTGGATTTTTACAAAAATTACACTTGTAGGGTATCAAACACAGCGGCATTTTACTCCATTTTAACGTGAGGTTAGAGACTCCTAAGTTTTCACCCCTAAATTTTCATAAGGACTCTATCTATCGGAAAATGACTCGATCACAAAACTGAATTTGACCCTGGAGCCCCTCTTTAGCCGATTAATCCCTGCTTTTTTTTGTATTGTGTTTTCCCCCTGAACTTAGCGGCCTATGTATTCAATTAAGGGAAAAACAAATAGAATCTGCTCTAAGGATCAGTCTGTCTCTCGACCTTTTTTTATAGATTAAAAAACCTTTTTATCATGCCTACTTTTTTAGTGCAAAGTAGGAAGATAATTATCAACTCATAAAGAAATGTATAAATATAGTTGTAAATATATTTTGCCACAGAAGGAGTTGTTTCATGTGTGTTAAAACAAAACAAAAGTGAACTTTAAACACTTATTGTGAGATATTTAAGATACTATTGTAGTTTATATATTATTCGGTACTGTACTTGGTTTTTTGTACTCCTCTTTATCGTTGTGGTAGGGTAGTTTTCAAGCATTTCTATTTTGTACACATTCTTTCTTGCCCATTTTGTCCTATGCTTATTTAGAATGTTCAGAGCTATATAATGTAATATATTATGAATATCTGTGTAATTATACGTACCATGTAAATAACCATTTTGACTATTCAATGTGAGAGAAAATAAACATACTAAATGAAAGTAAACATCCATGTTTGAGCTCATAGCTTCATGTGTTCGGTGTTTCAACGAAATAATGATCAATAATGATAGTATACATTTGTAATGTGCCATGTCTGTCATAAATGACACTGCTGACGCCAATTAATCAAACCAATCGGAGTGTGAATGAATTATGAGGTGAACCAACGATAATACAACACCTGTCTTGATGTTGGATACAAAGTGAGGTGGGACAAATTACTGCCAGCCTATGCCAGAAACACCAGGGCAGGCCCCTTCTTTTTTTGTGGCGTGTCGTGGCCGAGCGGTTAAGAGCACCAGACTCAAGCTCTGGTGTTTCTGATCAGCAGAGTGTGAGTTCGAGTCCCAGTCATGACACTTGTATCCTTGAGCAAGATACTTTACCATAATTGCTTTGTCCTTCGGATGGGACATTAAGCCGTAGGTCCCGTGTACTAGGATTGGTAGTGCACATAAAAGAACCCAGAACACTTATCGTGGAAGAGTAGGTGTTAAGCCCGGTGTTTCTGGTTCATTGCAAGCACCCTTGTTTACAGGTTTTCTCAGGCTTGCGAGCAGCAGTGGTTAAGTTCACTTATGAGGCATCCTTGGTTTCATTACCAGAAATATATAATAATAATAATAATAATAATAATAATAATAATAATAATAATAATAATAATAATAATAATAAGTGTACTGGGGTCTTTTATGTGCATTACACAGCACACAGGACCTACCAAATTATGTCCCATCCCAAGGACGAAGCAATTATGGTTGATGTCTTGTTCAAGGACACAAGTGCCATCAACGGGACGTGAACCCACACCCATACACCAGGGGCCAATTTCATAGAGCTGCTCAAAGAGAAAATATTGCTTAACAGTTTTCTGCTTAGCAAAAATAAGAAAGATACCAGTCACAGATGGTACATGTGATATGGTAATTTGGCTTGTAACCTTATTCTGGTAAGCAACATTTTGTTGTGCTTAGTTACTTTTTGTGCTTAAGCAGCTCTATGAAATTGGGCCCAGAACTTGAGTTTGGTGCACTAGACTGCTCGGCACAACACTCCACTCCATTTTAACAGCAGACCAAGCCAAAGCCCAATTTCATTGCTCTGCTTACCGTGGAATTCTACGCTTACAGCACATAGAACTATGTGCTTTACAGTGCAACATAAGCGCAAAATTCCGCGGTATGAAATTCCGAGCCATGAAATTTGGCCCTTATCTTTGATCATGCTGATCCGTCATCCACATGTCGGCAATAACACAGTATCATCATGAAAACATACAAATTTCCTCAACTACATGTTTTTCTTAACTACATGATTTCCTCAACTACATGTTTTCCCCAACTTCAGTGTACATGTTTTCCCCAACTACCGGTACATGTTTTTCTCAACTACATGTTTTCCCAAACTGCAATTTACATGTACACGTAATCCCCAACTTCATGTTTTCTCCCGTGGTTTGGTTTCAATGTAATTACTCCATACTGCTGGTTATAATTTAACAAACTGCTAACAGCAAAATGAAACAGACTGAAACTGAAACATTTCATTTCTGAAATAAATATATATTTTTTATTTGACCACGTTAATTAAAGGGTGTGTACAACATTGGTAAGAGTGAAAATATAAATGTTCACAGATTTGCACATAACTTACATGGTTTAAAGATGGTCATGGTGGAAAACAGCCCTTGAAATATTTTTGCTTGGAATGCTATATATTTTGAAAAATTAGTAAAACAATTAGTTTTGATCTTGTGAGTCAAAAACCTGATGTTTGAAAAGAGTGAAAACATGTCATTTTTTTTTTCACTATTTTCTGATGACACCAATGACTGAATGGGCTAAAACTTTCACAGGTTTGTTATTTCCTGTATACATATGTTGGTCACTTTTGAAATACAATATCTTGTTTAATCAATTGTTCAGGGATGTCCTTAGTAATACTGCAGTGTTCATTTTGTTTCAAAAGGAATACAGAACTTACATATCTGGTGAAGCTAAAGCGAGTTTGGATGTTATTGAACTTTACTGGTACATTTGAAGGAAGCAAATAATTTAAAGCCTAAAAGTTGCATTGTTGTTTTTTTCCACGAACCATAAAAAAAAAATAATAATAATTCTCAGAACAGATTTTGACAGATCTGATGTTTCAAAAACAAAAAAGCCATAAAATACTTTTGCATAATGTCATGCACAATGCACAAAATACTTGCAAATTTCATGTATGACCCCTTGGAATTTATGGCACAGGTACATTGTAGCTACTGTTTGCCCATGGTCTGCCTGTTTGGGAGTCAAATTGCATGTTAACATAAAGTGCTCACTTTGTTTTATTACACACAAGTTAGTCAATTAGGCTGTATCCGAATTGTCGGCTACAGCTATGGCTACCACCGTTGCTAAGGATGTTGCCAAGGACAAACTATACTTAAACATATGATGATGTGGAAATCTAGCCATAGCCGTAGCTATAGCCACCAATTCGGACACCGCCTTATTGACACTGAACTCTTGACCAAATTGCCTTCTTTATGTTTCTAGGGTATCTACAGGTCTGATACTTTGTTCTTGTCAGGGCAAGACAGTTTTTTCCTTACTGAAGAGCATCTCTAGGAGGGCAATTTAAATTTAATTTCATTTATTAATTCTGGTTTGTGAAGCCAAGGACTCTTGGAAAAGCGAACTTAATCACTTTACTAGCCAAGAACCACATGGCGAGAGGACAAAGAAGGCAAATTCAGTTTAGATGTGGGAGGAAAACCCCAAGAATTATTCCAGGGAAAACCCACGCAATCAAGTAGAGACTGAAAACCCAATCCACATAGTGCCCTCGGTGGGATTTGAACCGGGGTCCTAGAGGTGGAAGCCGAGGAAAGTTACCACTACGCCGACCTGACAGCCCTAAAGGGGCACAAGGGCTTATATAAGGGCTGAAATATAAGATAAGAGACACTAGAAAAGAAATGCTCTTCACTCATAGAATAGGTCTTTCACTTTTATCCCGAGTGAAAGTTCAGGCATGTGGTTCCTCCAGTGCAGCAACATTGCTCATTTTGTGAAAGCGAAAACATGTCTAATACAGAAAATCAGTTCATTTAATTAAATCGGCTCAGATAACTTTCATACAAGATTTATTCCATCTTTAGATAGGGGCATGGAGGCAACTGTCTCCCCTGCCTCTATGCAGTAATCAGGCCTCTATCTAAAGATGGAGTAAATCTCTGACGAAAGTTATCGGAGCCGATGTAAACTAAATTAACGGATTTGCTGTATTAGAAATGCTTTCGCTTTCACAAAATGAGCCGGAGGGTTTTTCCAAAGATTCAGTAATACACTTGCTCAGGATAAAAGTGAAAGACTCACTGTCCATGAACCAAGAGCATTTCTATTCTAGTGTCTCTTATCTTATTCTAGTTTCGGTTTTGCGCAGCTTTCCCACGTTGTTTCAGTCACAACTTTACACCAGAAACGTGTTTCTGGTCATGGCCGCTAAAACACATCCAAGGGTCCACATAATATGTAAACATGATGTAAAACTAACCCTTGTAAGTAATTGCTTGGTATTTCATTGGAAACCCAGTCAACTGTACTCATTTTTTTATATTCATTACATGTACATGTACATTGTACATGTACATGTATGATACAAAAATTGCAATCTCTTGTAAAAGTGGTCAAGTGGTTAGACTGCAGGACTTGCAATCACAAGGATTTCACATGAGTAGATTTCAAAATGAGTAGAGTATTGTTAAGTTGGGAAGGTAGTGCATTCTGCTAAACCAGCCAGGCTCCTAGTGGATGATACCCATGCCTACAATGTACATCCATACGGACTGTGAAGGGGGTAACCCTGTTTCAGCCCCAGGAGTAGGTGGCAACGTGCCCCTGGTGGCAACGTGCCCCTGGTGGCAGTTGATTTGGGTCGATAGCCCAATTCAGTTAAGTGTAGCCCTCACCTTGTGTTGTTAGGCGATCTCCTCTCATAAAAAATATAACAAATTGTAGTCTAGTTACTGAATCACAATTTCACAAGATCGTCTATTAGCCCTTGGCTAAGAGATTTTTTTACAATGCCCATGGGAATTCCTAGAGGGGTGGTCTATTGATGGAATTTAATTTCGTCAAAGAATCAACCCGGCGGGGTACACAATATTTTGTTTACAAACAGCCTGTTCAGAACAGTCCGATGGCATCATGGCATGTTAAATAGTGAATATAATTATTGGAATATAATTTATCTATGAAAATGAAATAAAAAGATAACCTTCCAGTTTAAAAATGAGCAAAAAAAAGAGACGTTCATATTGTATTGATTGCTCCCATTAGGTTCACCGGTCTATTCTTGTAACGTGTGGAAATTTCACGCTCGATCTGCAGAATTCAAGAAAATACATGTAAAATAAAGTCAATGTTGTGTAACAACTTTTTAAAATGTTAAAACATAAAATTGCTTGAGACACTCTATGTGTAAACAGCCAGAGCTCGAAATTAACACTGGACCTCGGGCTGAATTCCAGTGTTTTTAGCATCAGGCCAGTAAACTTTAGGACCGGACAAGTCTGGTGGTCTTGTGTTTTTCAATACTATAATATTACCTGACTGTGTAATTTCTTTGATGAAAAAGAACTATGTTCAAATTATTCAATTCTGTTGAGTATCAAATTATCCTTACCCATAAGACAAATGAGATAAATTTTCTCTTAGTGCTTGTTCATATAAAAACAGTTTATAATAATAATAATAATTTATATAGAGCCAAATTACCAAAGGATGCAAGACGCCTAAGGGAGAAAGAAAAAGACCAAAGTAATGGGGACAACCAGCTACAAGTTGGAGAACAGGCGAGTCTTAAGACTGTTTTTGAAGGACAAAACAGTTTTGGTGTTTTTCATGGGGACAGGAAGACCATAGGCAGGAGGCAGTCAGTGGAAAAAGCTCTCTCACCGGCTTGTTTGCGTGACTTGTTCACCACGAGGGAGATGGCATCAAAGCTTCGATGGGAGTATGGGCAGTCATGGATTTCAAAAAGTGAAGAGAGATAATCTGGAGCACTGTGGTTTAATGATTTGTAGATATGGACCAGTTGGGCTATTGGGAGCCAGTGTAGTTGTCTTAGAAGTGGTGAGGTGTGGGAGTGTTTTAAGCTGTGTTTGTTTCTCCTTTTGATTCTGGCCTTCTAAAATAATTTCTGGTTCAGTAAAATAATATGGTGTGCTACAAGCACTGTGGTCTTGTGGATTCCCCATGGATAAATTAAGAACGTGTTCGCACGCGTGCCGACGCGTGGCTGCACGGAGTCGTCCCAAAATTGTCATAGCCCCGTGCAACCATTGGATTTGTGCTCCAGTGATTATTAGGTTCCCTCATTATCGAACACTTTTGTTGGTGCTTTTTGTTGGTCGGATTACACGGACAAGGCAGCTCGAAAGTAGCCCACATAGGAGTGAAGGAGTGGTGTTTGCGGTCTAGCTCAGGTAGGTTTATCTAGTAAGCCGATTATAACTACAAAGTGACATTTGGCTTAAGCTGGCCAACAGCATTGTTCCTTTGTTATACAGTGAGTCTCCCTCAAGACCGGACCATTGCAGAAGAATGCGTTCCTATGCGTGACACTGGGTGGGTTTTCTTTTGTTTGAGCTTGCACGCAAAGGAACGCGTCGGATTGCGACCGTGCCCGTGACATAATTTATCCATGGTCCCTAAGATTCAAGCCGCGACAACACATTATTCACTGTACGTCCAACTTTACCTGTTTTTGTAATGTCCTGGTGTTGGCTACCAGCTTGTCAATCTTGGGCTGTATCAGTGTCTCTTCCTTCAGAGCCTCCAGAGATTTCTGATGGACTGCCTCTTTGGACGCAAACATCTTCTCCTCAAGAACAAACTTCTGCTTGAGGGAGTTTGTCAGCCTGTCGACATACCTACGGGAATCAAGACATTAAAAATTTTCATCAGGAACTTGGGTCATAATTGCCCTGATAAGCTGAGGAGATTTGTCTTTTCTGTGCAAATTTAACAGACTATATTGCAATATTATTTTAAAAGTTAAATCAACAAACTTCTGCATGAGGGAATCTGTCAGCCTGTCGACATACAAACGGCAGTCAAACATTAAAATTTGTCTTCAGAAACTTGGGTCATATTTGCCCTGTGAAGCCGAGGAGATGTTAGCACAAAAATTCTTGCATCTTTTCTATGTCTGTTTTGCAATATTAACAATTTTAACTCAACAAACTTCTGCTTGAGGAAAACAGTCTGAGGGAAACATGGGTTATTGAATAATAATAATAATAATAATACAAGGTATTTATAAAGCGCTCTAACTAACAGGGGAAAGTACCACAGAGCTGTACACTCAAGAAAACAAAAAGCAAAGAATAAACAAAAGGCAAACAAATCAGTTGAACAAGTGGGTTTTGAGAGATTTCTTGAAGACTGCTAGTGAGCTAGAGTGGCGGATGCTGTAAGGTAAATTATTCCAGAGTTTTGGGGGCAGCAGCGTGGAAGCTTTTTTCCCCAGTAGTGGTGCGTGTTCTCCGGGGGATGGCAAGTAGTCTGGTGTCGGTAGATGACCGGAGGTATCTGTTAGGTTTGTACAACTGGATGAGATCCGTTAGGTATGAAGGCGCAGAGGCGGTATCCACAATTATCCACATTGGTTGGAAACGGGCAAAATTTGAACCAACTATCTTTATAAAAGATTTCCCAAGTCAAGTGTTGCCTTCCGCCAAATAAAAAAAAACTCTTTTAATGGTAGTTTAGATCCTCAGGATAAGACTACTCTTTCTAATGTTGTTGGGCATCAAGTTGGCTCAGAGGTTTCTTGCCCTTCCTTTTCACCTCTGTGGACCCCAGTCCAAGTCCCACCTCAGACCGGAGCCTTGCGTGTGGATTGTCAGTCCCTACCTGATTGCATGGGTTTTCCCTATTTTGGGTTTTCCTCCCACATCTTAAACTGAACATTTCTTCATTGTCTCCAATTCATCTGGTTATTGGCGCTAATCCGCTGTTGGATGTGTAGTCAAACATAAATAAATAAATGAATAAATATGACATCTGCTCTAGAATGCGGGGGTCGTAGTTTCAAATAAAACCCGGATAGTAGTGTGTGGACACAGAACTTGTATGCAGTGTATACAGTGCCTATCACACAGTGCCTATCACCCAGGGGTATAAATGGGTACCTGCGAGGGTAGAGGTTGAACTCGTGTTTGAAAAAGCCTTCGGAGCGCCAAGGCAGCCCGGGCTGTATACTCCCCAGGGAGCTGAGAAAGGTTACAGGAATGTTATTGGCCCAATGACCAGGGCACTAATGTAAAGCGCATTGATACATTATTGTAATGCGCTAAATAAGAACTAGTTATTATTATTATTTTTATTATTATCACACATTGGTGTAATGGTGAAACAAAAAATAATAATACGACCTACTTTGGTGAGCTTTTAATGAGAAGTAAATGCTGAGTTGTGCTGTCTGTGAGGTACTTCAAGACACTCCGAACCTTGCCCAACATGGCCGACACGTCGTCGCTCGTCTTCATCTGAAGGATAGAGGGCGCACTTTGGAACTGGTTAGCAGACAGGATGTCCATGGTTCCTTTCATTTCGTTGATTCGTTGCATCAGGAATGCTTCCAGCTGTGAAAAAAAACGGCGGGAACCAATGTTGGATTACAATGTTTACCTTCTCTTCCCCTTTTTTCATATATCTGGACCAGGGTGAACATTGAATGTAATTAGATTGGTAATTTTGTAACTTCAAGCCATTTGATGGTGTCCCCGTTGAGGTCTGTGAGTCCCTGCTCGCAATTTTGGTGTGGTCTAAAAACAGGGTAGTCACGAATACCTTCTCTGACACAGTGAGAAAGTAATGACCAAGATATCTAAGGTCTCCCTAAGACATTGAAAAGACATTGACAAAATAGGGAGACCACCAACATAAGGGCTAGATAGCTCAGTTGGTAGAGCATCGGCACGTTAATCCGGAGGTTGCAGGTTCAAGTCCCGCTCTAGTAAATTTTTCCTTTTTTCAACGCCAAATTATTCAAAATCTATCTAGTCAGTTTCCCTTGCGGTTTATTACTTAAGATTTTAGGTAGCATGGGCTCCGATTCATAGCAAAAGATCCGGGAGAATGCTATTCCTGCATCGTTATCTGCTAACTTTTAACCTGCAAGACTAATTTCATCTTTCCCATTGGTCGATCTGGTTAATTTTTCCATACAAGCATGTCACATGGTATTATCTATATCCATAACTGACATAGAGGGCGTGCACAGCAGACACGGACCAGAGCTGTGTATTGAGAGAGTTGTGGCATAGATGACCAGTTTTCTTTGGTCACGTGGTTGCTGGATGCCATTTTCGGTCCAAATGCAGCACAACCCAATGGGTAGACTAGTCTGGCACCCTGTATTCGCCCATGCGTTTTTTGGGGCAGAAAATGGCTTCTAATTGCAAGTTGTTGCAACTCTCTCCAAATAAGGCTCTGACACAGACGACAACTGAGCTCAGCATTCTCTGCGTTCTATTTCTATGGCCCAAAAGAGTTGTCCCAAGTCCTCTTTCTACTCGTCAGGAAACTGAAATTGCAGCAAATTTGACATCGTTACCTTCCAACAGATAATAATTCATATTTCTTCATATCACTTGCCTCTAGTATATCATTAGTGAAGTTATTTCTTGTCGGTGGATGATCCAGGAGAGTGAAGGAGTCTGTTCCTCTTGCTATCCCATCATCTTTTGCCAGGGAGATGTTGTCTGATGTCTCATCTGCCACCTACATTAATAATAATAACATTAATAATCATATGTAGTCTTATATAGCGCATTTTGAGACCAACTTATGTAGCACCTTGTAAAAAGGGTTTACAAGGTGCTGCGGTGCATTCAGCGGCCACTGCCAGAAACACCAGGCAAACCTTTTCTCTTAGCGATAAGTGTAACTGGGTTCTTTTCAGGACCTACCGCTTTACGTCCCATCTGAAGGACGAAGCATTAATGCTTATTAGTGTCTTGCTTAAGGACACAAGTGTCAAGACCAGGACCAGAGCTTGAGTCGAGTGCTCTTAACCACTCAGCCACGACACGCCATTATTATCATAATTTTTTATTTATTTACTGTATTTTATTTATTTTTTATTTTAATTTAATTCATACTCATGATAACATAATCAATAGCATCAAAAGGCTATACTAATATGACATTCTTAAAATATGAAAAAGTATTAAAAAGAAGAGCAAAAATCTGGACCAGCCAGATATTAAAATTATCCCAATTAACCATTAAAACATTTCGGTAAAAAATTAACAGAACAAAAGTATTTAAAGCAAGGCTTTTGTACACGAGTTAACCCACCTGTTCAATCAGCGAGAATTCAGGACAAAATGTAACCAAGGGTAAGAGATACCAGCTTCAAAATTAATTTGGAACATTATCAATGTCATTTGCTCACAAAATTGTGGAGTTGTATTTGATAAAATGTTCATAGGTTATTCTTACATGAATGTTTCTTGAAAACAGCAGGACTAAAGGCTTCAGGAAAACTGAAGGCTGTTCATGTATCTGTCCTTAAAGGTAGGGTCACTAACTGATTTTTTTTCAAATGCGGCTTATTTATAGGCAAAATTATAAAGAAAGATACAATAAAAGTCACATGTGAATATTTCAGCTGAATACAGTATCTACTTGCCGAGAAACCAGCAAAAACTTGTTGCAGTATTTTCATCAAGAATGTCAAATTCATCTACATTTAGTGAGGTGACTGCAGGTACCAACCACATCTCTGGCCGCAGCATTTGCGAGCGGACACCAACCCTCAGAAATCCGAGGAATCGTTTCTCAGATTTGGAAATGCTTTGGAGTGAACATTTTTCCGAACCATATTACTTTGAAAGGGTATCAACAGCTGCAGTGCTTCTCACCAAGTAAGTTGTTATGGTCATAAAATTTTGGAGTATTAACCAATCTATGACCCTACCTTTAAGGTAGTAAACTTTCTTAAACAAATTATAAGGAACTGACCTCAATGTCAAAGTTGATGGCCTCTGACCCTCCTTCCTCAAGTGTGATTCCAAAATCAACTCCATCAGCCTGTCCGTCATCCATATCACCCCAGTCAATCTGATTAAAACAAGAAACATATTGTTAACAATGTTCACGAGAAAAAAAGGGGAAATGTATTATTCAACACCAATGTATAATCACTTTAATTTTTAAGGATGATGTGACCCATAACATCCTAAACTAGGGTTGGGACGTTTAACCGGTAAACCGCTTAAAAAAACGTTGTTCCATTTCAAAATTTCCTTAACTTTGAAAATAACATGAGACTTTCTTTAAAAAGTTTCTTTAAAATGTTAGCCCATGATGCTATCCAGGTAGGAAAACAAAAAAAATTACACAAAAATTGTTCTGGAAAAACAAAATATTCAGTTTTAAAATGCAGTTTCATAAAGTATATCAGGCCCTTAAGTCAACTGCATGCTTTTCTTCAGGGTTTTAGTATCCGAGTATTTCCAAAATTACATCAAAATGTTGGAGGTAGGTAATAGGGATTTATATGTGAATTTTCATGTCAGAAGCTTAATAAATAAAATGCGCTGATGCCTTGGGACGGTAGGTAGGGAAAAAATTGTATTTTACACAAAATTCAAATGTTAGGCCCAGATGCTACCCAGGAAGAATGATTGACATCCCTTTTGTTGGTGGAAGAACTGTCTTAATATCTTAATCCCCCACAAAATGAACATTATTTTCAATCCTCTGCGGTTTGTACATTTTGCTTTGTATGCTGCCTCACCTGTGGTTTGTGATTTTGTGACTGTCAAGACTAGGTGTTAACTGTTCTGTTTTTAATACTGATCAATCCTAGAAAGTGACAGGTCGGCGCATAGTTCAGATTGGAATCGTTAAAGAAAAGGTTAAACGGTTCAACGGAAGTCACATGAAAGTCACAATTCCGTTTAACCTTTTAGGATAATAAACGCAGTACACAACAGGGCTCAAAATTAACACTGGACCGCAGGCCCGAGGCCATTGTTTTTAGCATCGGGCCAGTAAACTTATGGAGATCGATATTCGTAACCGCAATTCTGAGAATTCTGGCAGCAAGTTTTACTATGATTTCTATATTTTGCTGGCACGGCTCTGCAACATGCATCAGTGCATGAATATTAACATATAAATACCTATTACCTACCTCCAACATTTTGACGTAAATTTGGAAATTATTTGGATACTAAGACCCTGAAAAACCCATGCAGTTGAGTGATGGGCCTGATATACTTTATGACTGCATTTTAAAACTGAATATTTTGGGTTTTTTACCAAATAATTTCTTTCCTACCTACCGTCCCAAATTTTTCAGAGCATGTTACCGTAAACAAACTGCTAATTTTATAAGGCCCATATTATTTATTGTTGAGAACAAGAGCTGACCTTAGTACAGGCTTGTATAGACTGTCTCAGACTATTAAATTGAGGGCAAACAAACCAGAAATTAGATTAAAACATGAAGAATACCATGCTAAAAACACAACACAACATTCAGATTTGATTAAATAACTGACATCCTCTACTTTGTTTGAAATTATCAGGAAGGTGTTATGTCTTGACTCTTTGGATGGAGCTGGGTAGAAATCTGAGATAATTCAATTTGTTGGGATTTTTGATGGGAAAGACATGATTTGATTTAGGTTTCATTTCATTGAAATTGACTAGACTTCTTAAAAGTGAACCAACAATGAAGTTGACAGGAAACAAAATAATTTTGAATAACATGTTAGTGGCGTTGAAAAACAAATATGACTCATACAGCTAAGATAAAATATGACTTCAAATTCCTAAGATGGCTTTGAATTAAAGATGGGAAATTTTGTTTTGATTTGTTTTACTACTCAATTCGTCTTTCAATCAGAGGTGGACAAATAACAAAGACATTATTTGATTTCTGCTCGTCGGCGTATTTCACCCCCGGAACAAATTGACTCCTGACCGAACATGGCTTGACAAAAAAACCGGAACGTGACTGAACTTTTACAACAACAGTATGCATTTCTTCAAGGTTTTGAAATGTAATTACATTTTTTTGTTCACTAATTAAATCAAACTGTTATTCCTCTTGATGAGAGAGGAAGACAAGCTACCCTCAGGTCGACCTGCGATTTGCTTGCACTGCAACGGAATCGTCGCACCAAGGAGAAAATTAACGCTCAGGTGACTGTAAATGAGAAATTGTGTGAATGTTGTGGAACAAGCCTCACCCCGACAAAACCATGCTCATGTTACCCACGACCGATCAGGGACGATGAGTCCGTGAGGTAGAGACAAGCGCGATCATGTGACTTTTTTAATATGAAGGCGTACATTTTGACGAAAAGTTTCAAGACAAGGTGTATATCTCACTGATATTTCCTCTTAAAAGGATTGTAAAAAAAATTGAAACTTATGTTGTTTGTCATGTGATTTGCTAAGTCCATTCAGCAGCCGCCATTTTGTTGCTTACTTTTCTGCATGCTGATTGGCTAGCGACAACTTATATGGACGTACAACAACATGGCAACGACACACAGGTCGACTGTTATTGATTCTCGCCTGTCGAGAACACATTGCAGAAGTTGAAATTTTTCTACCCTTGCAACTGTTGATTTTTTCAAATGGCGACAGATGCCATTCATGGTGGCAATTAGCCATTGTGTGGCCAGATTGTCTAGCTCCTTTAGGCTCGCCAGGACAACTATGAAAAATGCAGTCACTGGTGATGTGGGCAGCTGTTTAGAGGGCAATTCCACACTCACAGGCTGGACTTGCTTGGAATTGACCATGACCAGTACGGCAACTATTTAATCAGAACCAAGCTGCTCTGGGCAGGTGACATCCGGGTGGCTTGTGGCTTGGTTTGTTGATATAGCAATGCAGCCTTGATGTAGATTTTTAACCAATGTTCTTCCCATTGACGTGTCGCCCAGGAGTTCAGTGTGTGACCGTCAGCAGTTATTAGGAGGTGTTGCAGATGATTTGCAAGCGGCTTCCTAGACTTAAATCTTGGGTTCTGGATTTTGTCGGTGGTTAGATGGTGGAGTAAATGGTTCCCATTTGTGAGTGCTCTTAGCGCAAGTTGGTGGCATCGCTGTTCTCATCTGATGGTTGGTGGGCTTACGCCACTAGTGATTGGCAGATGGTCAACAGGTGTAGAACGAATGCATCCAGATACAAGGCGCATTGTGTTGTGCAAGGCCTTGTCCACTAGTTGGCAATGGCTGCTCCTGCACTAAACCAGTGCGCAATATTCAGCAGTGGAGTAGGCAAGCATAAGAGAGGAGGCGCAGAGGACAGAGAAACTAGCACCCCAGTTTGTTCCAGCAAGAGGACAAAGGAGGTTATTCCTCGCTTGCACCTCTGCAGAGACTTGCTTCAGATGTGCGTTGTATGAGAGTCTCTAACAGACTTGAACTCACCCCAAAAAACAACTTCTCACTTGGTTATGACAACTTTAATTAAACCATCTTTGCCCCGAATTCTCATCTACATAAACAAACCTCATCTTCCTTCTCCTCTTCCTCCTCAAGAAACGATAGCGAGACTTCCTCGACAGACGTCGGCTTCTTGCCTGTTCGCCATTGGTACACGGTGGAGTTGCCGTTCTCCAGGATGAACTTAAGCAATGGAAGCACTTCGATTTTGGACTGTCTACTCTCATCACAGCTGTATTAAAAGAAAACAAAGAGTATGTGATGAGTTTTGGGGGTTTGACAAATATTAGAAGTAGAAGGAAAATTACCAGAGGCTGGCAGCACTTTTTTCATGGGAAGCAAGCGTTAAGTCATATTGGTGTGGGGTCCAGAGCCCCCTAGTTTCCCAGAAATTTAGGTCCTAAAGTTCAATGTATGCTCTTAGATCCAATCTGAGCATTTCCTGTTTTAGGGAATCGATGTGGTCTATTGTTCAATTGTGTAAAAGACCCCCACAAAGGCCTGTGCGTAAGGACACACTCGCATGCGTGTAGCATCAGTCTGGAATGTGTGTTATGTGTGCACTACACAGTGTGTCGTTGCATGGAAACATCTATCCAATGAAACCATTGGGTTTGTAAGACCAGTGCCTGTCTTGATCGTTATGGATAAAGACAGGGGACCAGTCTATTATATGGTTTGGTCACTTCAACCTGGCAGTTATGCAACCAATGCGCTTTGAGGATGTGCTGGACAGCTTTGCCGTGACCACTGGGGTAGTTATGGCACGCATTATTTGTATGATTATAAAATTTCTGTCCTCTCAAAAAATCTAAAATTTAAGAATGGAATTATGTTCAACCCTTACCTGCCTATTGTGAACTGTACAAACGTATCGTAGAACTCTACCACATGAGAAAGGTCACCAACCTTCTCGGTGATTGCTGAGAACGTTTGTGGCAGAGTCTTCACTTTGTCCAGAAGTTCCCTCTTGATTTTATCTCCCTTTTAACAAATTTAGAATAATGCCACATCAAAGTATTATTCATAATATTGTTGCTGTATTACCCAAACACCTATGATCTCTCAAAATCCTTGAGAATACCTGTTGTTAATTGATGACGTTTTGGGAAGTGCAATGTAAACAAATGGTATACATGCATGTTCATTATAGTTAATTACACTGCATTTCCAGCTTTAATACATGTACGTCAGACTTTCAAACAGAATAAACCGTAACAAGTGACTTCACATGTTGACAAAAGAGCCATAGAGCCTGGACTTCCTGCAGGTATGATTTGTACACAGCTCAATGGAAGAAGACATCAAATCTTGCATTTTCATGGAGACTGCACCGTTCAATTTTTATCAACTTTTGATATGAAGAAAGGGGGCACATCTCAAAAAACTTGTACAACTGTTAGTTGTATAACTCTTGAATTTATGTGGGAATACACCGTGCAAGTCTTGCGCGATTTGAACATTGAGATCGGTTAATGTGCGCAATTTGTTTTCCTTTCATGCGTTACAGCAATGTACTTGGGACCAAAGTGGTCAAAAATTGTTTTGAATAGGCGTAAGACTTGAAAGGTCCATTATGATACAAGTTACTGTACAAATTCCCATATGAACAGTGTGGTATCTTGCCTGCCAGGAAATGCCCTGGAATGTACAAGGTCACTCTTTTTGCACTCATGGTCTATGCTCAGTGCTTTCTGAATAAGATTCCACAGGTTACTCGGGTGGCAAAACTACCTGTAAATTGAAATGTGAATGCCTTTTCTTCTTAAAGGCAACATACACGTTTGGTTATGACTCTGATAAATAATGGCAATACAAACTTACTTGGTAAGAAGTACAGCAGCTTCGGATAGTATAATGCATTTTGAGAAACTTTTCACTTTGAAGCACTGCGTTTATGGAAAAATATATCACTTTTTATCCCCAAAAACATTTGAATCTGAGAAGCGTTACGCATAATGCTTCTCAGAGTGTGTATTCCAATGCAGATTATTCTTCCTGCGTGGACATAACCGCTCCAAATTTTCGGCAATATCTCAAAAACGCTACCACCCTTTGAAATGAAATTTTCACAGGTTAGTTTTATGGTGTTTATCTACAACCATATAGGTTTGAAACAAACAATAGGCTCCAATTACCAAACGTCTACGATGCCTTTAACTACCTGGAACACGTCTGTAAATTGCCGCATGACATGGCTCTGTGAGATAAGAACCTACCTTTATTCCAAGCTTCCGACAGGCTGCATGGTACTCTGCTTTAGCTGCTCCCGCACCGTCTTGATAATCCTTCTCCTTCCTCTGACATTCCTAATGAGGTGTTACCAATAGACAACAAAAATCACTTGGGAGGATAATCATCCTTACTTGCAGCTGACGGAAGCTGAATTGCGAAGGATGCGGCTACAACATGGTTGAACTGCAGGCATGTAAAGGCGCCTTTGGCAGATGCCCACATTTCATTTCATTTCATTTCATTTCATATATTCTGGTTGTGAAGCCAAGGACTCTCAGAAAAGCGAACTTAATCACTGTACTAGCCAAGAACCCCATGGAGAGAAGACAAGGAAGGAAGTTTCAGTGTTAGATGTGGGAGGAAAACCCCAGAGAGTTATTCCAGGGAAAACCCACGCAGTCAGGTAGGGACTGAAAACCCAATCCTCATAGTACCCCCGGGGTCGAACTGGGGTCCTAGAGGTGGAAGGCGAGGAAAGATACCACTACGCCAACCCGCCATATCGACCCTTAAAATGAACACAGAGCACAGCCAGAGATCTGAAGTGTTTGAAGGCCCAGAGAAAAATGCACAACCACAACTCTACTCACATATGAACTTAACCGGGAATCAAACCAGGGCCACAATGGATGCATTTGCCACATGATATCATATTGGAGGCTGTCACAGTTTACCCAACGTTCAAAACCACAGCAGATGATATTAAATGGTCAGACAGTAGGTCCTTTACTTTGGTAGGGTTTAACAAAACTAAGCCCAGGCAGGTTCCCAACAGAATGATGGATTGACGGACCAGCCGATACATTTTACTTACCGTTTGAATCTGTTGACATTTTGCCGCTTGTTTCTTAAGGGCTGGGATCTCGTAACTGACATTCCGGCTCAGCAACTGAGCCACCTCAGCCAGATAAAGATTCTCTTTCTCATACAGATTGATGACCTCTTGCCAATCCTTCAGAAAAAAGAAAAAAAATTCCAGATTTTTGTTTTTGTGTTTGTGTGTTCATTCCTTTTAAAGGGTCTGCAAATATAAATGGTCGCGTAACTTTACAAGGTAATAAGATAGTCATGGTGGAAAACATCCCTTGAAATACTGTTGTCTAAAATGCTATGGTTTGGGAGAAATTTGTGAAAAGAAATTGTTTTTATCTTATGAGTCCAAAACTAAACATTTGAAAACAGTGAAAATGTATATAAAAATAGTTATTGTAATTTTTTGTTCACTATTTTCTTGGGACTCCAATGACCGACTGATTTTATTTCAAACATTCACAGGTTGTTATTTCATGTAGATGTTGGGTCACATTAAGTGCTGATACTGGTCTTTCACAAATATCAATGCTACCCATGTGCTTTAATAAACTTCTTTGAGGAAATGTCTTCTTACAATTCGGCTTATTAAGTGATGAAATTAACTACTTGTGGCTTAAGTAGCGTCAACCTGATGATGATGTTTGTTGTTTTCAAAATATGAATCAATTCTGACTTGGGAGAACTTATACTTTGTTCATGTTAGGGCAAGGTAGTTTTTTCCACTGTAAAAGGGCACCTCTTTGAGGGAAATAAACGTTTCTACTGGAGCATTTCCAAGGGCACTGACGCAATTGTCTCCATTGCCTCTGCCTTAGTATTAGCCCAGAATCTTGAAAAACCAGGAAACAACACTGATTTGAATGTGATACAACTTCAGTCCCAGTGGTGTATGATCTCGCCGCGCCATTTTGTTTTTCATTCCCAGAATGCCTTGCTCGATCATAACCCCTGGAAGTGTGACTTTGAAATATCCAAATATATTGGATATTTTAATTAGTCAGGTTGATCCATTCTGTGTAAGAGACTATGCAGAGCACGCTGTCAAAATACGCATCAAGTCATAGAGCAACTGGCCCATTCTCATTCTGTTTGGATCTTGTGATACGTCTAACTGTATGCAGTTAAGGGTGTCCATATAAAAACATGATTCATTTGAAATGTATTGCGTGGAAATGCGTGCATTTTTACAAGCGCGTACTAAGCGCCCTACAAGCGCTCGAGTGTTTTTAACAAGAGTGTGCGCAAAGCAGTAACATTTGGTGAGCAAATCAGCATTGATTTTCAGCGCTTCCCTTCCAGGGTATAGTGAAGAGAGGTATCGATACGGCGCGCTGCCCATGGTAGCGAGGCTGAATACAAAAACAAATTTTGGAACACCGTGTTAACCGTCTAGTACCTTCATTCTCTGTGATGAGTAATAGCCAAAGATATTCTTGGAACCAGACTCTGAGACCTTGAGAAGCTCAACTATCCTCACACAGTGGAAATAATTGATATCTGAAAAAATGAGAAGAAAAGATCAGCTCGGTTATTCTAAGAAGGACGAAAAACAAATGTTGCAAAGCCCTGGATTTTTATCAATAATTTATCAATTGTTGTAAATAACATTCAGCCAAGATAACCTTTGTTTTGTACAGGTGGGAAAATAAAGAAAAAAACAGTAGGCCTATAAAACTGAAAATACAGCAGCTACAACTAAAAAAAAGCCAGAGCAAGGCATGACCAAAACAAAAGGAGAAAAAAGTTAACATCAAATTGTAATCCGGTGTTCCTGGTTTGATTGGCTGCATATTGCACCACAGCACCTTGTAAACCATTACATGGGGCTATATAAAGGAAAAAGGTCTCATATTTAAATAACGTAGCTCCACATACCTCTCAGGAAAAATACCGAATGTTTGAGCACCTTGAGTGCACTGAGTGACGGATGTGCGCGATGTATACAAAGCCACTTACATCAATATTATTATTATTATTAATCTGCATTCAGAACAAACTCACATGTTCCTGCAAGAAGCTCTTTGATTTCATCCACCTCCGGCATGTCTTGAATGGCCAGGTTGATCTTCTCTCTGACTGTCAGGGCGGCTGCCTGCCACTTTGGATCAACATGTCTGCGATTTATCAGCCAATCTGGTCAAAACAAAATACATGGGAAAATAACAACAACAACAACAAAACGATGTCAGTGAACGATTTCTCCGGTATAGCATAGCAAAATGCTGACACAGAATGTATTTAGTTGATAGTCAACAAACATTTTATTTTTTTGGCAATTCAATTAACAGCATTTAGTGTGCACAAAAACTATTCACTGAGTCTAAATATTTTGCTAGATGCAAAAATTGCTGGAAGAAATCATTTTCTTGATGTTGCTTACACCTGGTACTTGTATTCTAGGTTCTTTGTTTTCCCCAAGAACACTTCCACAGAATTGGAGTCTTATATAGCGCACATATCCACCAATACAGTGCTCAAGGCACTTGAACAAAGAGAAACACTCTTAAATAGGTATGTAGGTTTTGAAATTTATGAATTACGAGACCCTTGACCCATTGTGTTAGAAATACCGGGGGCAACCCCTTCTTTTAGGGATAAGTGCAACTGGGTTATTTTACGCATTACACAAGAGACGAGACCTGCAGCCTTACAGCCCATCCGAAGGAAGGAGCAACGAACAACGGTTAAGCGTCAAACTTGAGGACACAAGTGTCAAGACTGAGACTCGAACCCACACTCTGCTGATCACAAACACCAAAGCTTGAGTCTGGTGCACTTGACCGGTCGGCCACGACAAGCCATATATATCCCTTAATAAGGAAATATTGGTGAGGTGGCCCATTTTGCTGCCAGAACTGCATGCAAGAAGCACACAGGAGTTCCTTCTCTTTGCGATTCAAGTGTTCTGGGTTCTTTTTACATGCCTTACAACCAGTCGAGGTACCAACCGGCAATTCCCAGAGCCATCATTACTCAATGGTCGAGTAACCAACCGGCAGTTCTCAGAACTATCATTACTCACTGGTCGAGTAACCAACCAGAAATTCCCAGAGCCATCATTACTCACTGGTCGAGTAACCAACTGGCAATTCTCAGAGCCATCATTACTAACTGGACAAGTAACTAACCGGCAATTCTCAGAGCCATCAGTACTCACTGGTCGAGTAACCAACAAGCAGTTCTCAGAGCCATCATTCCTCATTGGTCGAGTAACCAACCAGCGGCAGTTCTCAGAACCATCATCACTCACTGGTCGAGTAAACAACCGGCAATTCCCAGAGCAATCATTACTCACTGGTCGAGTAACCAAACGGCAGTTCTCAGAACTATCATCACTCACTGGTCGAGTAAACAGCCAGCAGTTCTCAGAACCATCATCACTCACTGGTCGAGTAAACAACCGGCAATTCCCAGAGCCATCAGTACTCACTGGTCGAGTAACCAACCGGCAATTCTCAGAGCCATCATTACTCATTACTTAATGAATTGTACCATGGTGTCACCGTATTCTGTACATTCTCTGATGCCACCATGCCTAGCTTCAATTCAAGCATGTCAAGTCTTACTCAAGAGTCAAGGATAGCCCTGGTGGTAGTGGACTGGTAGGATGTCAAGTCCCAGTGGAAGTGCAACGGAGACTGACATCTTACCTCACGAGGAGCACTAGGCCCCCTATTTTTGTAGATGCCACTACACTAGCCACGCACTTTCTTACCGAGAAGCTTGTTGGAGCTGATATCAATGGGCAAGTTTTCAATCTGCTGAGCAGTTAGGTCCTCAGTTTTCTGAATAATAGATTTAGAAAAAGAAGGAAAAAGATGATTGCTTAACTATCAATAATACCAAAATGTTTTTACATAAAAAGTAATTTAGTGAAGAATTGTTTCAAAGCATTCTGACACAACAGCACACACTTGCTCAGAGCCAAGTTTTATACAAACTCTACTATCACCTAGATGCGATATTGTAACCCTCGATTCTCCCAAGGGTCTATATAAACCCTAGAAGCTACCCGCCTGACCGTCATGAGGATCGAGGGGGTTTGATACAGATTATCGCAGGCGTAAATAACTGAAGTCTGAACTGCTGAAGATTTCCTTTTAAAGCAAAATAAGTAATGCAAATTTTCTTGCTTGAAACTCATGAAAAAAGAAATGCGGCTTTTATGATTAACGTCATATTCTGAAACCAAGGAGCAGAATGGAGATAGTACAATACCTGCATTATTAGAACTTAGGTAGGGGGGATTGTCAGTCATAAAACTCCGATTCCATATGCTGGATTTTCTGAGATCGTACACGCACTCGCTGATCGCTGTCTGGTACCTGGAACATTCATAATAGAAAGGAGATGTGTACATTTTTTTCTCAGATACCAGTCTAATGTTTGTAAACAACTAAACTCTTGGAGGCGCTCTTCAGCTGGTCATAACCAGAGCTGTGTATAGACCTTTCTTTTGCAACGTCACAGCCCGAGTTTTTGCCAACCGAGGTTGGAAAACTATGGAAAGCCATAAATGCAAAGCATAAGCAGATAGCCACAGTTTGTAATAATGTTAAATAAATATTCAAAAATAGTGTTGAATTTGTTGGAAACAAAGCAACCAATCATGGTATGTATTTTGTTTTAATTGAAAGTTAACAGAAATGTTGAATTTAGACACAACATCTGTTAACACGATTGATTGTTTTGCTAACATTCGGCCGTCCATGCCAACCAGCGCGGTTTGTTTATCAACAAAAGATTGATCTCCATTATACTGACTGGATAGGACATCGCGTCCGAACGCCGGCCGCGCGCGTATTTTTTGAAACGGGTGAAGTCGGTTCGTCACACGATACGCGTTTGTACACTTTCAAACGGAGTTTCTGCACACGTGGAGAACTTTTCTTCGTTTTAATTTGTATTTTTGGGATGAAATATTGAAATTTGATCGAAAAAACTAACAAAAGGTAACGGTGAAAGTGTGCGCTGCCGTTAATTGCCCGGAGGAGGAGGGAAAACCGAGTCAGGCAAAGGGATTGTCTTTCCATAAGTAAGTAGGCCGATGCATTTTTTTGAAAAATTATTCACAATACGCCATACAACGTTACATATTTTTTAAAAGCCTAATATTCTATTTAATTTCAATTTTTATTGTAAAGCGCCGTGGTCTATTTTGGAAATGCGCTATATAAATCTTTTTAATAATAATAATAATAAGAAGAAGAATATTTAGGACTTTGGGGTTCAATGGCCATATCCGGCGGACTTGGATTTTGTGTCTTTAAACCTGTTTAAAGTGTCAAAATATAGGCCTGTACTTGTGGTTGTTGAGATGAAAAATTACAAGGTGCAGCGTTAAAGGGTTTTCAAGCAGGTGTGATGCGTCTCATTACGAGCAAAATATATATCAAATAATCGTGGAGTTATAATGACAGACATACCTATCGATCGTCATGTTTTCTCCCCATTCCTATACAAAAATTAATATTTTCAAAACATCTTTAAACACAGACAAGTGCACGCACAACATGTGGCACGTTTACCCGTTTGAAGGAATTGCGCCGCCATTGTTCGGCCGCGTGTTTATGCACGCAGCATAGCGCGATGTCCTATCCAGTCAGTATAATGGAGATCAATGGTATAGACCTTTCTTTTGCAACGTCACAGCCCGAGTTTTTGCCAACCGAGGTTGGAAAACTATGGAAAGCCATAAATGCAAAGCATAAGCAGTTAGCCACAGTTTGTAATAATGTTACACAAATATTCAAAAATAGTGTTGAATTTCTTGGAAACAAAGCAACCAATCATGGTATGTATTTTTGGTTGATTGAAAGTTTACAGAAATGTTGAATTTGGACACAACATTTGTTAACACGATTGAATGTTTTGCTAACATTCGGCCGTCCATGCCAACCAGCGCGGTTTGTTTATCAACAAAAGAAAGGTCTATTGAGAGAGTTGCGACATGGGGTGCGTTTTGGCGGCGGTAACCAAAAACTGTTTCGGTTGTTGGTCGTTGGTTCTGCTGTTCAGACTGAACGATAACCGAGTTGTGAGCTCGGTTACCGTTTTGGTTATGACGTCAGAAACAATTATTGGTTACAGCCGCCAAAACGCACCCATGGAGGGACCAGCTTTCTCCGGTCACGTGGTTGCTGGACGCCATTTTGTTCCCAAATGCAGCACAACCCAATGGGCAGACTAGTCTGGCACCCTGTATTCGCCAATGCATTTTGTTGGAGACAAAATGGCTTCTAATCGCAAGTTGTCGCAACTCTCTCAACATACGGCCCTGGGTCATAACAGAGCCGTATATTGGGAACAAAATGGCGTCCAGCAACCACGTGACCGGAGAAAGCTGGTCCCTCCATGTCGCAACTCTCTCAATACACAGCTCTGGGTCATAAATGGCCCTTTTCGAAAGCATGGATTCAGCGCCGGATTCAAGAGACCTTCGCATCCTGCCTGGTTGATGTCACTGTGGGAAAGGGTAAAGGGGCAAACAGTGTTCCCTTTCCTGCTTCCCATAGTGCCTTTCGACCATACTGTGAAATCAACTCGGCAGTATTTGCAAATATGTACGAAGCCACCTGTACGAAGCCTGCGACTGCCAGTACTAGATTTGTTAACATTTCTTGATGAGTTTGGCTGTAAAGTTGTAGGCCTATGCATGGCCTAAGTACTGCGTCGTAAGTCGAAGCTTATTGTCAGCATTCATTTCAGAGAACGGTCAATTATTTTGTTAGGGACTCTTTTATCATCTGAAACCTATGCCTACACAGTTGTTATTTATTTTGGAAGAAAATCATAACTTCCAGGAGTCGAACCGGATACAAACTTAATCCATTTTTTTCCCAAACGACATTGCTATGATGACCTTTTTTTTGTTATGATTTTGATTTTTTTTTCGATCTAAAATGCGGATGTTGGAAAGAAATAAAATATATAAAAAAGGTAAATACAAAAAAAATTGGGAAAAAAAAATTCGCGTCCCGGGGGGGGGGATAAATTCAAGCATTTTTTTATTTTAATTTTATTTTATTAATTTATTTATTTATTTATTTATTTATTTATTTATTTATTTATTTATTTATTTTTTTTTTTTTTTGGGGGGGGGTCAATTTTTGCGCTTATTCTTTTTGTGCGCAACATTTGTTTTTTTATATCTTGGCCGGGTGGACTTTTCGTCTTTTTGGACATTTGGGGAATTCTTTTACGAGCCTGCCAACGGGATTACTACCGCACAAAGTTTTGACAGATATCGAGGCTATACAAACTATACGAGATAGCTTACCGGTTAGCCGATAGAAAATCTGTAAAATCACGACCACGTGTTGAGCAGCATTCGGAGTATCCCCAGTTGCTGGTCATTTCCTGTCTGAAGATGGCGCAAAGTGTCCCCAAAAGTCTGATTTTCGGATGCAGGGATATGTCAGGCACAGGCAGGTACAAAGTGGGTCGCTCTAGGTTCGGGAGTTATTGTCAAACATGGCTAGTGACAGTGGCTAACGGACCGGAACGCCGACATGGTTTTCACGTATTGCTGGTGAGGCAAACAGCTCATAATAATAATAATAATAATAATAATAATAAAACAGCATTTATATAGCGCATTATGGATCACAGATCCCTCGATGCACTTTACAATAAAAAGATACACTAGAGACAATACCAGACCAGCTGTATACAATAATAAAAATTGTAAAACACATAGGCCTACACTGACTAGGATAAAATGGTGTGCCTCATAGCCGATTGATTTAGACACGGTCCAAGTAGAGCCGCTTTCAGTAAGTTTGAATCGTTTACCCACGTGTCGTAACTGCCCCCCACCCGTGTTCCTCCATTTGAAATCGGTCTTTTAATATTAAAAATAACCGGACTCCCATTTGTGTAAGCTTTTAATGTGACAATTTCAATGTTTTAAAATTAAACCGCGCATGCTTTGTTTTTTCACTCATGTCAGATTATCTTGTAATAGTAAATGGCATAACAAAAGCGCTGAAAAGGGGCTTGTTTAAGAAAAATGTAAACGGAAACCTTGGCTAGATAGTGCCCCCAGAAAAATGGTGCAAACCCCCTCCCCCGTGCCTCCCCTAAAAAGTGTACCCTAGTTTCGGCACTGTGTTAACCTAACATTTTTTGGAAGAGAAGCCGCCATGATTTATTGTTGGTTTACGCATCCTGCGGAAACCACACACAATAACGTAATTAAGACGCTAACATGATTTGCTACGAAATAACTTTTTTGTCGTCGTGTGCCTCATCTGTCAACGAAGATCCGGCGCGGATCTTCGTTTTTGTTTACTTTTGAGGAATAATAATAATTATTACATTATTACACAATGACCATCGTAGTTGCGTGAGTTCGTTTGAGGGGAAATTGTCACACCAACTACTGATCGATCATGCGGGTCTGGTACCGACATTTATTCTTGAATCAACAATGACTTTTGACTTTGGCACAGTATAACTCAGTTAAAATCTCTTTGTTGGATGTGAAGGATAATGTTTATCCTTGGATTATATCATCGGATTATTGATGGCAAGCAGAGTTAATCTAATAATAAACAACCTTTAACAAACACTTTGATTGAATGATAAATCTGATTAAAACTTGGTCTTGGCAGTGGCGTAACTAAGGGGGGCACGGCCCCCCCGTGCCAAACCCCATTTGAAATCAGGACTTTTGTGATTGGAAATTTCCAGAGTAAAATGTTACATTTTATACGCTTTAATGAGATAATTTCGATGTTTTAAAAACTATTTTTCCATTTACATTTTTACACTCCAGATTATCTTATAATAAAATAGTAAGTAACATAAAAAAGTCGATGAAAAAGGGGCTTGTTCAGGCCCGTAACCAGGATTTTTTTTTAGTTTGGGGGAGGCGTATATGAAAGAAAACGTACATCGGCGCGTTAGCGCCGCCCGTCACGTAGCGACGCAGGTGGTAGTTGGAGGAGGATGTGCCCCCCTCAGAAGTTTGAAATTTTGTAAAAAAGAATGCCCAATTCAAGCCATTTGGTGCACCATTTTTGCGCTATGATATTGGTTATTATCTGAAAACAACTCAATTACAGCTGTGTATCAATATTATGTCTGCATTATTTAATGCTAAGACGGCGTATGCCACCCATTGCGTCATCTATTTACATCTTTGTATATCATTTTATGTTATAAATGTCATAACTTAACGACAATAAGTCACAGTAATACGATGCAGACTTTTTAAATTAATTATTTTTTGCAGACTTTTTTATTCTATTTGTTTTTTGTTTTTGTTAGGGGGGCCGTCCGACCCCCCCCCCCCCCGATTACGGGCATCGGCTTGTTTTCAAGAAAAAAGGAAACGGAAACTTGGCCAGAAGTGCCCCCCTAGAAAAAAATGGTGCACCCCCTGAAATTTTACCCTAGTTACGCCGCTGGGTCTTGGTGTTAAATCTACAAGCCGTCTATCTGTACGATCAAATGTGAACATCTTATTGGGATTACCCCACGACTCTTTGCACCAACGTCACCTGACGTGGCTACTGTCCTCCAAGCTCGCCATTTTTGTAAGTCAAATTGCACGTACGGAAGTGTGTAAATTTCACGTGTGCTCTACACTGTATACCCATGGAGAAAGAAAATAATAGCACACACATTCATTGTTGACATCCATGTGGAGACATCTTTTGTTCCTTCCTTTGTCCCTGTACTATACATCCTCCCATCTACTTTGTACACAACATTCCTTGAGCACCTCAGTCTTTAGAATTCCCCTATGGAGACCTTCAATTTCCCCTTTATTTTGTTTCGTCTTCGGTCTCCATTATAAGGTAGTGAATAAACACGAGTACATCGACTCCCAAAATCAGCACATAAGCGTAATAGGAGGTACCTTTACTCCCACAATATTTCTGAAAAATGATAAGGCACTTTTGTGAATCTCCTCTCTCACCCGCGCAGTAAGGCAATTGAATTGTAAATAATTTTGTCGGTATAGAAATAATTGCCAATGGTTTTATGACTCATTCTCTGTCAATTTCTTCCAGTATAATTGACAGAGTTTGGTTTGAATTGCCCGCGGCAGACACAAGTGCCGTCTTGACATTTCTCGTTTGTTAATTTTACCTCTATCCATATCCTACTGGAATAAGCTATTTTGTCTGACATAGTGTCTAATTGATTTTACTCTTTGTTCTTGGCTTTTGTACAATCGTTCCTCCCTGCCTTTGTTTACGAAGCTATTTTAGTGCAGCTCTTGAAAGTACTTCATAAAGTGGTTTTGACCTTCAACAGACTTTGAGAGATTTTTTTATATATATATCTTCTGGTAAGATCTGCGACAGAAACAAAATACCGAAAGAGACGAGGTTATATAATTAACCATCTTCACGATGCTCTGTAGGCACGCTGGGAGGGGCACTGACCGAGCACGTCAGACTGACTGTCCCTTAGGAAAAAAACTCATAGTATTTTCATATAGCGAATCCAAAACTGTGATCACATAGTATCTCATATAGACAACTCGTGTGTTCCTAGTGTAGTGTGCTTCGAACATCAAACGGAGCCTATAGTGTGCTCCCAATGTCACACACACCCACCCACACATGTGTAAACACCTGAAATCGTGGACCCTCCTTTGTTAAACTATTGTGATTGCAACCGTGCACCACAATGTTTTCCTTTGTGATAGCAACCTTGGACCTATTGTCCCTTTTGTCCCTTTTGTTATAGGTTCACGGTGTGAATGTGGAAACCTACCCTCCCCCCCCCCCCCAAAAAAAAAAAAAAAAAAAAAAAAAAAAAACCCAAACAACAACAACAACAACAACAACAACAACAAACCATTAAGACCAGATAAAGCAGATCGGACAATACGTCTTTTTTAATGTTATTGTATCGGCCGTCTTTCTGCAATTTAGCTCATTGGTAATGGAAACTATAGAATGGTCATCTGTAAGCTTTGGGATACGTCACGGAGAATTGACCGCACTCATCACAACATCCGGGGAGGGGAGAATTAAGCCCCAAGGCCCGGTAAAACCCGGCCCAATATTCCGCGAAGGTCGGATTGGACACACTTGAGCCGCTTCTCATAATTGATGGATACAAAAATTAATGACCGTTGACTTTTTAAATTGTTAATTTCCCTAACGTTTAACAAATACTGAAATAATTGAATAGGACATTCTTTATCTCGAGGGCAATATAATTTCAATTGCGCTGTGGTCAGAGTGATTCTTAGAACCAATAAGTTTGTTTTGTATAATAATAAAAACAATACAAAACCCACGCACTCCTATGTAGGACTATACCCCAAAGTGACGTGTGAAAATCGGCCCATGTGCTCAATTACTAATAATTATTTCATTGTTTTGTAGTACATTTCATGATCTCATGGGGGCCTCTTGAGTCTGTGATATATTTCATGTAGGTCTATGAGAAGAAACGTTAAAAGGCAAAGCTCTTTGTTGACGCAGCTCTAGTTTGCTTTTGAAGGTCCCATTAAAAAGTCTTCTTTGAAATTGGTAGTCTGGCTCTGAAAGAAACATGTTGGGTTCAACGTTTGGTCCAGAGACAACAGTCGTCTATCCGCCCTCACGAGGCCAAAGATGTTCAAGGTCAATGAGAAAGCTTTGTTTAAAGTTTGTCCATCTAATCATCCGCTTCACCAGAAGACGTTTTCCATCAGGAAGAGACAAGCTTAATTTTGGTTTGCACGTCGAGTTCATGTTAGAGGTTGAGAATTTCCAGCATCATAAAAGTCGTCCATTCCACTCGGGAATTGATCCAACAATCGCTTAGTCACGTGACTCCGTTAATCCTCAATTGAAAAAAAAGGAATTGATGAATAACGATGGAAATGCTTTCAACTCAGCTAAAAAGTTCAATACTGATTCAACTTAATTTTCTCAGGAACAGTACCTTGCTCTTTTCTCTGATTAATCACTCTACACATCTTTGATGTTTGGGGGTTCGATGTACTCTCTATTGCCAAGCGTGTTCGACTGGGCCAACGGATGGTAATTAAAACGCTTGTTTCCTACGGCGGCACATGTTGTTTTGCGAAAACAGTGGCAGAGTTTCTCAATATTGACTTGATCTGCAGTGCATGATTGTGCACTCGCCTACATAGTCCCACCGTATAGACGAAATTAAATTGGGAAAAGCGTCAGTTTCGAAGGTTAGAAGACTGCATCATCGTTGGCTATGTAGGCCTATGTACTATGTGTGCCTTAACGAGGTATAACGACCAGACAGTAGCAATACCTTTGAACTAAATCAACCTCTATCCTGCACTGTGGTGTTAGATATCGTTCTGCATGTAGAAATTTCATAAAGATGGTAGCGTTTTTGAGATACTACCGAAAATCTGGAGCGGTTTGTCCAAGCAGGAAGAATAATCTGCAATTGGAATACACACAATCTGAGAAGCGTTACTATAGTAACGCTTTTCAGATTCAAATTTGTTGGGATAAAAAGTGATATCTTTTTCCATAACTGCAGTACTTCGAAGTGAAACGTTTCTCAAAATGCATCATAGGCCTACTATCCAATTGTATTGCCATTGATTTTCAGAGTCATTACCAAACGTATAAAGACCCTTTAAAGGCACTGAACACGTTTAGTAATTGTCAAGACCAGTGTTCTCACTTTCTCAAATTACCTCTTTCTCAAAAACTACGTTACTTCAGAGAGAGTCGTTTCCTACAATGTTTTATACTATCAACAGCTCTCCGTTGCTTGTTACCAAGTAAGTTGTTATGCTAATATTTCGTCGTTGTTTTTACGAAGTGACAAATGTGTCCAAAATCATCAAATTTAGCACATCATTTTTTGGTAAATTATTGATGTTTGCAATGCTGTTAACATTTTCACAAAGTTTCAGGACCTAATACGTAATATTATCGTAATTACACTAATTAGAATAACCGATGAATGATATATTTTTCATGTTTTGTTTTTACGAAGTGACAAATCAAAATTGGCCACCGAAGTCCATTGAACTACATAGCGCGGGCACGGTGCCAAAATAGGCGTGGTTTAACGTTTGGGTTTTTACGAAGTGATAAAAAACATTTCATTACGGTTTTTACGAAGTGACAAACCTAAATACGCATTGGTTTAATTGTACACAGCGTTCTGCGGGAAGGTCTATTTTTAGGGTTTTACGAAGTGACAAATGTGTTTAGGAATTAACTACTCATCAAAACAGTCGCAGAATAAAAAAAAAAACCAGACAGTTTTGAATGACTGAAGTACTCAGCTTTATTTTGATAGTGAACTTTCAAAAAACAAATAGTAAGTAGTGTCCCAAACAATAGTTTGAAAAATAGTTCATCTTCAAACGCGATTTTCTAAAAACCCGTATTTTTGGCTGCGGGGCTAAATCGTCGCTTCGTAAAAACGGCGACGATTTGTTTTGAGTCATTACCAAACGCGTACGATACCTTTAAGTGAGGGCTGCAATGAGTCAGGGCACATGTTATTTATTTCACTGTTTTCTCCAAAGTTCGATGCCCTGGAGGAGTCAAAGTCCTTGAACTCCTATAGACTGGAACATTCCACATACAATTTGGGGATCAGTTTGCGTAGTTCTGTTTTTCTTGAGGGGCTAAAAAATTATGTTCACTCTTACTTCGTGCACAACATTGTACAGACACACAGCCATATCCCAGATCTAATCCTTTGATAAAGTGGAGCCATCTGTTCTTTGTAGCAGGCTTCCATCCAGATGTCTTGGCTTACAGCCTGTGCTAGGTTCTTAGGTTTCCATCACCCCATACCCCCTGCTATTCAAACTTTTTGGCTAACCGGAGGTAACTAGTGGAACCTTAACGCATTTGTGTAATTTCAGGAGTTACTTAAAGGTCTTTGCCTAAACCAATTACATAATGTAAGGTGTTGCGTTGATCTTGGTGAGACGTCCACCACTTTCTGATAGATAATCTATAAATATTCTAACGGAAGCGTCATCTGTAGGCCCTATACCTTCTGTCATAAGTGACCATTATTTTTATTTTATTATATATTTTTAATTTTTTTTTAAAGGTATTATACAGGATTGGTAAGGTTAATTTTAGTATGAAAGCTTACTGATTATGAAGATCATATTACGACCTTTTTTTCCTGTAGAATATTTTCCTCTATTAGCTGAAGTCATATACCGTATTCGAGAAATGATGTGTCTGAAAACCTTTAAAAACTGAAATTCTGATTTCGGCTGTTAAGGACAATGTGTTTACATGCTGAAAACTGTGAATGGTTTTTCACTATTTTCTCCTGAATCACACAACGGATTTAGCCCAATTTTTCACAGTTTTGTTATTTCATGTAATATCGTTGATCAGACAAAACAAGACCATTGTCTGCGACTATTATTTGTTCAGCTCTATAAATCCTGCATAATACCTTTAACGGGAAAGTCTACCTTTGATTTTCGGAACCGTTCGATTGTTTTAATCCTAAAGGCCTATATAAATGTAGATTTACAATAAAACTAACCTGTAAAAATTTCGTTTCAAAAGTTGGTCGCGTTTTTGAGATATCGCCGAAAATCCGGAGCGGTTATGTTCACGCAGGAAGAATAATCCGTAATTGGAATACACAATCTGAGAAACGTATCTGACAGTAACGTTTCTCAGATTCAAATTTTGGGGTATAAAAACTGAAATCTTTTTCCAAAACCACATTACTTCAAAGTGATTTGATTCTCAAAAGTGCTTTTCACTATCGAAAGCTGCTGTACTTCTTACCAAGTAGGTTTTTATTGCCATTAATTTTAAGAGTGATTACCAAACGTATACAGACCCTTTAAGTTACACTGCAGTCCAGATGAATGGGTTGCAACATGTACAATATCCGCCTCCAATCGATCTCCAGCTCACATGACATGTTTTTTTTTTCCCGCGCGAAAAGACCACATTATAGCTACTCGGGCTATATACAATAAATTGGTTTGAACGAAGCTTAATAAAATGAAAAATGCAGTTTCAGATGGCAACATAAATACTATACAACGATGACCCGGCAGACACTTTCATATCAGATTCCAGTAATTTAATTTTGGTTGCATTTTGGAAGTATTATTATTATTGTTCGAGGTTTAAAATTGTCTGTCTGTCTATCTGATTGATTCTGGAAGTGTGCCATTAGTGGCGTGTCGTGGCCGAGCGATCAAGCGCACTGACGGATTCAAGCTCTGCTGGTGTCTCTGATCAGTATAGAGAGTGTGGGTTAGAGTCCCGGTCTTGACAATTGTGTCCCGAAGCAAGACACTTAACCATTATTGCTTCGTCCTTCGGATGGCACGTTAACTTAAGCCGTATCTCACGTATTGTGTTGTGTATACATGTAAAAGATCACAGCACAGTTATCGTTAAGAGAAGGGGTTGTTGCCCCGTTGTTTTCCGGGCCCAATTTCATAGAGCTGCTTAAGCACAACAAGTAGCTAAGCACAATATTTTTACCAGAATAGGCCTAAGGTTACCAGCCAAACTACCATGTCATACACATGTAAAGTTTGTGACTGGTATCCTGCTCATTTCTGCTTAGCAGAAAATTGTTAAGCAATATTTTCTGCTTAAGCAGCTCTATGAAATTGGGCCCTGGTATGGTCAGTTGTAAATTGCACAGCACATTGGTAAACCATTAAAGGGGTACATGGTACCAGACTGGCTTACTTCAAATTACTAAATGCCAAACGCATTCGTTCCTCGATAAAACATCCACTTCTTTGTAAACCACAACTTAAGAATAACGGTTTCAAATATAATGTGATCGGGGAAAAAAGGGTGAACAATGAGCTCTGTTTTTCTATTTGGTTCCATGGAAACGAATCTGTGGGCATTGATTCATTTGTGTTGTTCATCCGGAGATGTTATAAATCTCATTAAACTTTTCGGCTGTAAATCATTGAGTTCCAAGAATAGCAACTGCCTAAATTAGTATGAGGCCCTAAGAGTGACTCACTTAGTGGCGTTAAAAAAACTTTAGAGAGTACTGCAGTTATGAAAAGTATGGTCAAATTGTTGCACATCATTTATATTTGAGTGGAGCATGGTTTTTGAACCATAGACCTGACAGACAAGATACAGTCCAAATGACCTACAAAATTTACACCACAGGGTGTTAAAAACGCTAATTTCTGCCAACACATTTACATTGGTGTTATTTAACACCCTATTATGTTAATTTTGATTCTCTCTTGCGAATCTATAATGTGACATCAACCATGGTGTAAATTTTAACACCCCAGGTTTTGCAGTGTAGTAGTAACCCATGGTGTGCCGGCCAAAGGCAAGTTGGTTGTCTCTCTCATAGGCCATTTTCGACACCAGGCTTGGACCTTGGGTTCAGGCTTCGTCAGTTATTTAGAAAGCATGCACTTTCCTTACGGGGGCTTCAATCAGGCGGACAGGGCCCAGGCCGCGTAGCAAGTCGTGGTTTCGAAAAGGGCCGTATAGTCACATCAAAAACCCATACGAGGCTGGACGAGCAAAATTGCAATGCCCCCTTTTTATAAAAAGACAGTGACCGACTGAAAGGCTTCGGCCAGTGGCTATGGCCAGAATGCAGAAGAGGCCTATTCTTCAATGTTGTCCCTGTAGCCAACGACCATAGCCGTAGCCGCAGTCGATTCAAACGCGGCTTAAAGGGATTGCACACGTTTGGTAATTGAAACCCACTGTTTTTTCAATCCTATATATAGTTGTATATATATACCATAAAACTAACCTGTGCAAATTTCATTTCAAAAGGTGGTATAGCGTTTTTGAGATAATTGCCGAAAATCTGGAGCGGTTATGTCCACGCAGGAAGAATAATCTGCAATTTGAATACACTATCCGAGAAACGTTACTAGCAGTAACGCTTCTCAGATTCAAATTTTTTGGGATAAAAAGTGATATATTTTTCCATAACCGCAGTACTTCGAAGTGAAAAGTTTCTCAAAATGCATTATACTATCCAAAGCTGCTGTACTGCTTACCAAGTAAGTTTTTATTGCCATTAATTTTCAGAGTCATTACCAAACGTATACAGACCCTATTAAAGGTACTGAACACGTTTGGAATTGTCAAAGACCAGGGCCCAATTTCATGGCTCTGGTTACCGCCGAATTCTGCGCTTGCAATCACCATTCTCCGCTTACCGAGCAAGCGCCGAATTTCTGTGCTAGCTGTGTAAGCGTAGAATGCCTCGTAACGTGGACTACGCACGCGCACAAGTAGCCTTGATCAAAGCAGTCGCATTTTTCACTCCAAAAAAGACGCCGTAAACACACCCGTATGTGTGTGCGTAAGGTGTGTATCGCATCGCACGACCCACCCGTATACACTGTGTGTGTATCACGTCGTACGACGCCCGTACACACACTGTGCGCAGGTCATCCGCACTCGTACCACTCTCCGCATGCGGAGGCCGTCAGGCCGACAGCCTTAACGGGTCTGTAACTTCCGGGTTTAATGTGTTTCTTGATATTTTCGTCCAATATTGGACGAAAATGGGGGGCTCTCGGATATGCTAGTATGCAGCTCATGAATATTTAAATCTTTCGTCAGACCTATTGCAGACAACACAGGATGGGAAGCAAATGATTTATTCATTTTGACGTCCAATCACGAGCTTCTCTCACTATGACCTTTGTACCATATCAATATCATGCTTGCTGTATGTGATGCGATGTGAGTAGTTACCGACTTAATGGCGTTTGTGTGTAGCATTGTCTCAGCCATTTTTGACCGGTAATCTGCGAGGCTGGTCAGTCAGCTCACAAGTGCTGAACCCGGGCGCGGCCCCTGGAGCTTTTTGCGCTGCACTCAAGTTCCCTCATTGGACTACCCTGATCACTCGCCATTCTTTTGGTTATTAATTCTGGAGTTGATGTAGTTTCTGCATCTTTCTGTCTTTTCCTGACATGTCCTCTCGAAGTCCGACTCTGTGCAGCCACACCGTCTTCATACTTTTGAATTGTTCTCAGACAGGGTCTTATAAGAATTTACTGCCAAACAAAAATTGACAGGACACAGCCACACATGATACATGTGAAATAGATTTTTAGCTACCCTATTCTAGTGAATGTACTTGGGAAATTTGGTTAGGCAGCTCTTTTTTAGTGGGGCGGCCCAAATGATATAAAAAGTGCAATGAGCTGTATGCCTTCATGATGAAACAATCAATAATGGTAGTTTATTGAGGTCTTTGTTTTGTATATTCTACCTCCAATGAATGCACCAACAATGATTAAATCACTGTTTAATGATGCAAGATGGAGACAGTAGATGGTCAATCGGGCCTTACGTCACTACGAAAAATACATCAGAAAGCGTCTTCCTGCTGGAAAATGGTGTTTGTAATGTATGTAACAAATCGATCCACGCAACCTCATTTGTTTAATTCCATGCCCTCATTGTCTCGCTCAGCTGAGGAGAATACGCAACATTTTCAGATAGATATTATTATAACAAAGTATTCCCAAATTCAAACCGGCGCGCCAGTGTAGCCACATCTGGATTCTGCATGCATATTCATAAGAATGAGTAAACAAGACTTCCGCCACTGACCAATGGGGTCTCGTCTTTCGCGCGCATTATAGTGATGAGTCATCGGCGGGGAGACAGAAACGTCAAGGCGTTGATCGGTGAGTGGCGCATACAGCTCACACGACCACGCGCGCACCGTATACTGCACACGCAGACACCATGCACACAGCTCGGGCGGGTTGGTAGCTCGGGTTGGTAGCTCGGGTGTGTAGCGCGGCGCAAATAAAATTAAAATGAAAACAACATAATAAAATTGAGAAAAAACTCCAACGCCTTGATCAAGGCTAGCGCACAAGCAAAAATTCCCCGCTAACCCGTGAAATACGCTTGACGTAAGCGCGGAATTCCCTGCTTCCGTAAGCGCCGATTCTTTGCCTACGGTAAGCAGAGCCATGAAATTGGGCCCAGTGTTCTCACTTGGTGTATCCCAATATAGGCATACAATAACACTAGCCTGTGAAAATTTGGGCTCAATTGGTCATCGAAGTTGCAAGAAAATGATGAAAGAAAAAACACCCTTGTTGTACAAATTTGTGTGCTTTCAGATAGGAATCAAAACTTCTTGCAAGAAGTTTTTATTATTTTAGTGAGAAATTAACTCTTTCTTAAAAACTACGTTACTTCAGAGGGAGTCGTTTCCTACAATGTTTTATACTATCAACAGCTCTCCGTTGCTTGTTACCAAGTAAGTTTTTATGCTAATATTTGTTTTGAGTCATTACCAAATGTGTACGATACCTCTAAGAACCACAAGGATCATTACACTGAGATGGGATGGTGGAATGATACAATGATACAATGTTACAAGCTCTGTATTGACATTTTACCATGTTCGAAAGAAACAACCCCGTTCACAGTTTCTTGATATTTTCCTTTTCGAAATAAGATATAGTGTCAACACTTTCTTCGTTATGTCTAATGGAGATCCCAACATTCTTTCTGCACGCACGATCGATCTCAATTCAGTTTTTTGAAAAGTGGTGTTCAAATAGAAGAAAGCGCGGACCCATTCGGGTTGCAACTCGATCGCAACGTGTCAATACCATTACACTTGATCAAACGTTGCTGTTCTGAATACATTTTGTTTTTGCTTGGTATCCCATTACACTTTTTGGACATGTCTATTGTATTATGAAATGTTCGCAGGTGTCTTTTGATTAAATATAGTTCTCTTTGAAGTAGAAAACAAGACGGTTTGATGACGTCATTCTTTATCATCAGACTATGTGACCCGCTTTGCAAACATGGCCCTTATGTCGCAAAATTGACATTTGGAATTACATACATGGATGGAAAGGCCATATTCCAAGCTTTAAATTTTGATGTATGTTGGAGCTCTGTAGTATTTTGCAATCTGTGGATAAACCCAGCTTTGCATATTAAAATCTCTCTCTTTCCCCCAAAAAATGACTTCAGGAGAAAAAGCAGTTAAAACATGTGCAGTGAACCAAGAGATTGGACATTAGGGCCTATCGTAGCAAAGTTGTTTGTAAAGTACCCTAAGCAGCAAACACTTTCTGCCAGAAAATGGGTCTACAATTTTGGCCGACTGTTGTTCATGACCCTTAAAACTACTATATCAAAATACGACAATTATGCTGGTTTCGAAGGGACATCCCATCATGATATTTCCATCGCGACTTTTCCTCCAAATAGGACATTTTTTTTATCAAGTTTCCTATCGCAACTTTCTGCCTTAAGTCGCAAATAATGTCGGCCAGTCTTGAAACTGAGGCATAACACCAAAATGCATGCCTCTATAATAAATTGAGCAACTTGGGTTAGTCTGCTAAATTTGAAATGAACGTTTACGTAATTTTCGCGATTTGGAAACAAAATTCAAGAACGTCATATTGTCAAAGATGTCCCGATTTCTAAGAGCCGCTGACGTTGGCAACAATTCCATATGTGTTTCAAGTCAGAGTGTGATATTTTCGAAATTTACGACGTGAAACCATGGTCTTCAACTTTGATCAAAATTTATAACATTTTACATTTTAAATGGCAGCAGATCAAACAAAGGTGTGAAAAGGCTATCCATGTCATAACGGAGTGTCCAATTCAATAAATTCGGACAACGCGACCCTTGGTAATTGCCGCGGTGTCACCGTATCGCAAGCGCCTGTGTTTGTATAAACCTGACAGATTGATTGTTCTAGAATAAAAGTGTCCGAATAAACACTTGGCGCTTGACCATTGACTTTGATTAATGCCTTATGCTGTGCATTTGATTAAACCTAACGCGAAAGAGAAAACGGCGCCACTAAAGTAACATTTGGACTTGATGATCAATAAGCACCTTGCGGCTCTTTGTATCATTCCCTTCTCGTGGTCTGGAGCTGTTGGTTCAGTCTCTTCATTTAGTCTAGACCCAGTTATTGGGGCGCAGTACTCCTGTTTCGAAATTATGACATCTTCGGTGGTACTAGCGCCCCAGTGAACCATTGGGTCACGACTGTGATATGGCGATTTGCTATGATTTTCCAAAAACCCAGCCACAAAAAAAACCGCCCCAAAATGACAAAAAGACCAAACAAAATAGCTTCAAAATTGCCTATACTGGCTTATCGATATGTCCAAAATGCAACATCAGGTATTTAATTGTACTCACGATAATTTTGTGTGCTCCAAATTGATGATTTTTAAGTCCACAATCGGAGAAACCATCCACCACGATCGAAGTCTGTGTAATCAATTTGGAGCACATCAATGATTGTGAGTACAGCGCCCAAGTTCAACAGCAATGAATTTAGGCTGTGTTCATCCAGTGTAGGATGTAGCCCTCTTCATGAAAATGCCATGCATTATCCATTGCTGTTCTTGCCCATACCGTTCCTGCATAAGGAACCGAGGTCTGTAACTCCAGTTTCCTTTCCTATTTCTGTGCATGTGACCCTGTCTCTGATTGAGATGTGAAGCATTTGTCTTTCCATAATAATAATAATAATATTAAAAATAATACAAATTTATAATGCACACTTCTCCAGAAAACCGATCAAGACGCCTACACGACAAGAAAACTATTATACAAACTAAGAATATGAATACATGGATATGAATTGTAGTGTAATGAAACCCATGTAAGTCTAGGTAAACAAGTGAGACTTCAGTTCCCTCTTGAAGGTGTCGAGTGATGTTATTTTGCGGAGTGTGACAGGGAGCTTTTCCACATGGCAGGAGCAGCTTTGGCAAAAGCACGGTCTCTATATCGGATTGTTCTTGATCTTGGTTCTACCATAGAGAAAGGACCACGGAATCCTTTCTCTATGGTGCCAACAAGTGAGATCCTGCAGACCTCAAAGCACGACTGCTTTGCTTGGTGGAGATGAGTTCACGAAGATACTGCGGGGCGTGTGCGTGCGGCAGAACCTTAACAAGGAGGTAAATTTTGATGATAATCCTCTTGGCAACGGGGAGCCAATGTAGGCGTCTTTTAGTGCTCTTTTTGTTGTGCAAAGTTTGTGCTGTATCTTTTTGGTTGTCCATGTTTTTGTTCTGTAGGTCATTGATGGTAGCACACACTGATCAAATACTCTTCTCCGGAGAGCCATTGGTATCTCTCTGTACCGTACAGCAATGACGGATACTTATGGTCATTGTGCCACATCGGTTCAGCCCACCTGGTCTCGATTTGCTTATTTTATTGATTCAACTGAGAAGAAAAAACAAGATGGCTTCACCAAGATAAAGATCTATACTGGGAGAAGAACAATGTGTCGAAAGGTGACGTGGAATTTGAACTCTGTAAGCCAGATAATATCATACAATAGTCGCTATCAAACTGCAAAAAGTACTCATATCTTTTCATTATTCTATTTCATCATGATATCCACAATTATAGACGTTTTTTTAAAAGCAGGACAATTATGTGAAGAATCTGAAGACTTAGGGTATGCGTTCTTTTTCAATGTCATGGCTTAGCTATTTAAATGAGAGTGAATTCAAACGTTTCAACAACGACCAAACAGCTGTGATGAATACCTACCCACATGTCACGACAATTATACTGGCGCCAAAACGCCACGTGTCAACCATAACTGTCCATAGATAAAAGAAAGTCAAATTTGTTGTACGTGGGGTCGCAATCATCACAGGTGCTTGAGTTCGTCACAAATGCATGAGTTTTCGTCTCATGATATAATGTTATAACATTCATTATTTAAAAGAGGCCTCCGCTAATTCAGATCTCTGCTTCGCTTTGATTGTCGATTCTGTAAAAAATTGGGCCTTCGTACGGTGGGTGTGTTGCATCCAGTCTCTGCCAGTCGGCAGGTTTTCCTCGATAATGCACCGAGGACAATTACAGACACTGGACGTCACGGACTGCAAAAACTGGGATGTCAAAATTGACACCATGGGTGTTGTCACATATAGATACCGAAGAGAGAATCAAAATTAACATCATAGGGTATTCAAATAACACCAATGTAAGTGCGTTGGCAGAAATGAGTGTTATTTTAAAACCCTTTGGTGTGATTTTTGTTTCGGTATCTATATAATGTGACAACACCTATATGATGCCAATTTTAACACCCCAGTTTTTGCTCTGCGTATTCTACCCCATGCAGGGCCCCACTAAAGTTCGCGTTTTTTAATTTTTTTTAAATTTCATTTCATCTGGCTTGTCTGACCAGGATTTTTGTATTTTGGGGTGGTTTTCTTTTTGAAGCCGTCACATTCACGTCACTCTTAATACGTTTTCTGTCAACATGGGTCTCTGCCACTTGAGCGGATAAGACATCTTGATATCCAAATAACAGGTGGTTATACAAGCTCGGTTATTTTGAATTTGATAAGCTATACAGACTTGGGCCCGGTTTCATGGAGATGCATAAAGAGATTGTACACGTTTGGTAATTGAAACCCACTGTTTGTTTCAATCCTATACAGTTGTAGATACATACCATCAAACTAACCTGTGAAAATTTAATTTCAAAAGGTGGTGGCGTTTTTGAGATATTGCAGAAAATCTGGAACGGTTATGTCCACGCATGAAGAACAATCTGCATTGGAATACACACTCTGAGAAGCGTTACGGCCGTATTAACGCTTCTCAGATTCAAATTTTGGGGGATAAAAAGTGATATATTTTTTCATAGCCGCAGTACTTCGAAGAGAAAAGTTTCTCAAAAGGCATTGTACTATCCAAAGGCTGCTGTACTTCTTACCAAGTAAGTTTGTATTGCCACTAATTTTCAGAGTCATCACCAAACATACAGACCCTATAAGCAGAAATAATAACTTAACAATACTCTGCTAAGCAGAAATGAGCAGGATACCAGTCACAAATTGTACATGTGTCATGGTAGTTTGGCTGGTAACCTTATTCTGATAAGCATCATTTTGTTGTGCTGAGCTACTTTTTGTGCTTAAGCAGCTCTATAAAATTTGGGCCTGGTGTCTAGTTTAGGATGTGGGGATCATCGAATGGGGAATGAATCTGAGAACTTTACACGGTATAATTCGTATGCTTCTGGAATGGTGTCACAAGCGGTGGTAAAACACGCATAACCCAACCTCGAAGATTTGTGTTAATAAATTATGACAGCAATGCAGGGAAATATACATAATTAAACTAACTGAATTATTTGCAGAATATACCAACTGTTTTTACGCACGCAAGCTTTGCCATTGTCAGTAATGTTTTGCTTGCGTGGCTCACGCTTGAGAGACGCTGCATCTGGTATAAAAAGCAGGGAATGTTTTCCTATAGCCTTGACATTCAAAAAGTACGGAGCTCTGGAAGTGCCATCCGACATAGTGAGATTCTGTGATAATTTACTCCAGGATGACAACATCATACGTACAGATGTCGACGTCCTGAGATAATTTATCTTGGGAAGACGACATCTTAAGATGTCGACTTCCCGAGATAAATTATCTTAGGATGTCGACATCCTGAACGTACATTGCAAAAACTGGGGTGTTAAAGTTGACACCATGGGTGTTGTCAAATATGGGTACCGAAAAAAGAATCAAAATTATTTTACACCATAGGGTGTTAAATTAACACCAATTTCTGCCAACACAACTTCATTGGTGTTATTTTAACACCCATGATGTAAATTTGTATTCTCTCTCGGGTATCTGTATTCTGACAACACCCATGGTGTCAATTTTAACACCCCAGTTTTTGCAGTGTTACGAAATACGTTCAGGATGTCGTCCTCTCAAGAGATTTATCTCAGGAAGTCGACATCTTGATGTCGACTTACTGAGAAATTTCATCACGGGATGATAGCATCCTGGAAATGTCGAGAACCCAAGATACATTTTCTTGGTAAGACAACACCCTATACTTTCAGAATATCGTAACCCAAGATAAAATATATCTGGATGATGATATTCTACTTTCAAGATGTCGTCATCCCGAGATAAACTATATTGTGTCGTTATCTTACGTTTATGATGTTATCATCCTGTGGTATCTTAGGATCTCAACAAGTTGGACGGCACTTCCAGAGCTCCGTAATTATTACCATGAAAATAATCTATATTATTCCAGTATGTTTTGTCTTTCAGAATGTCTACTGCGGATCGATTCCACATCATGAACGGCGGATTGGGTTTTCCAGGCGAACGACTCAGTCCGGAAATAAGACCACAGTCACGTGGTTTCAAAAAGCCAGAATCCAAAGGCATCACTCGTCAATTATTTTGGTTGTGTGTACGCACATGGTTCCGATCTGGGCCAAAATGGTCGATAAAAACAGTTGCAGTAGACAGCAACGAAACGAATTTGTTTTAACCCTGCATGCTGGGCACGAATGTTTGAAACACGGCGTGTGCGGATCTGAAGAACCGAGCCATTTTGGATGGCAGTAAAGTTAGTTTCGATGTGCAAAGTAGACATTCACTGTAGAGACCTATGTGAATGTCCAATGTCCAATATCGATGTAGAAGGTAGACATTCGTTGTACAAACCTATGTGAATGTCCAATGTCCAATATCGAAAAAGCGGCGTTGACATTCGGTGTACAAACCTATTTGAATGTCAAATGTCCAATATCAAACTAACTTTAGTGTCATCCATTTTTGATGTGAATGTCAAATGTCCAATATCAAACTAATTTTAGAGTCATTCACTTTTGATGTGAATGTCAAAAATATCAAACTAACCTTAGAGTCATCCATTTTTGGGGTGAACAATGGTTCCCCACTCGCATTGCTTGGATGCGTTCACGAAGCAGAGAAAGGCGCTTTGGGACCCAAAGTATATAGGCGACTTGCAGAGTCATACTTGCATTTTGTTAAATGTTTGAGATTGTTTATAAATGCCCCTAAACCAAACGTTGAGTGTTTTATACAGTCTTTTAACTTTGCTTGTGCTAAAAGTTGGTATAATACTCCTTCTTCTATCCAAAATTCCGCCTCTTTTGACAATATTTTAAAAGTCTAAATAAGAAACTGTACTTTAAGTATAGTCAGTTATCCTTTTTATTTTTTTGTTTAGTTTTTTTTTTTCTTGTTGTCTTTTGCTATAGTTTGTTGTATTTGTTGCCCTACAGGACATTGATGTAAAACAGCTTATATATGCTGATTTTTTATCCCGTCTAAAGATGTTGAAATAGATAAATAAACATTTCGTGTTTGTCTTCAAGTCTGTGACGATTTTAACATTTACAACGCCGTTGTTGTACCTCAACGATGCACTGCAAAAACTGGGGTGTTAAAATTGACACCATGGGTGTTGTCACATATAGATACCGATAGAGAGACTCAAAATTAACATCATATAGTGTTAAAACAACACCGATGTAATTGTTTTGGCAGAAATCAGTGTTATTTTAACACCCTGTGGTGTAATTTTTATTATTTTTTTGTAACCTATAAAGTGACAACACCCATGTTGTCAATTTTAAACGCCGGTTTTTGCAGTGTGGCGAGTTCGAGAACTTCAGAGGGGATTGTGGGAAGTTTGTGACGTTTATTGCAATCCACCTGAACAAATTCTTCACTCTCTAACACTGCATCAGCCGTTGCGTCCTGCACCCACTGCCCCCAACCAATCACAATAATCAATTTTTAATTAACAGCTATAGCTGTTTTGTGAACACGTGCTTTCACCAATATTTGCTTGTTAATGTTTTGATAAATTTACTACCTTTTGTGCCATTAAAGTCCGAATCAATATCGTTTTACTATTTCCACATCATGTCTTTGAGCTGAACACAAAACATGGCTAATTGTTCGCGCTGACCTGCAGTGGTCATGTTATGATTAAAGAGCGGAACAAACGACGAAATTGGAAGCTTTCAAGTTTCTTGTGTTTGGTCTTGACAGAGAGCCTAATTAAAATGCCGCATTGTTTCAAGGTATATAGGGTCATAAATTGGTAAATGCTCCAACAATGAATGGCCATAACAAGAAAGGATTCCTCTTGAAGCAATATGGTTTGGATAATTGTTTTCACCCAAAAACATTTTGAATTTGAGAAATAATTCATGCATGAATCGTTTCTCAGATTTCTGAGGTTTGGTGTCCGTTCGCGAATGCTGCTGCCAGAGATGCGGGTTGGTACCCGCTGTCACTTTGATAAAGTCGATGAATTCGACGTTCGTGTGAAAATTCCGTGACATTTTGTTGCTGTTTTCTCAGCAATAGACAATTTTATTCAGCTGAAACTTTTACATGTCCACCTGAATGGTACAGTTGCCGTGTCGTGGCCGAGAGGTTTTAGTGCATCCGACTCAAGTTCTGGTGGCTGAATCTTCAGGGTGTGGGTTCGAATCCCTGTCATGGCACTTGTGTCCTTGAGCAAGACACTTAACCACAGTTGCTTCTCCGAACACATAGGTATAAATGGGTACCTGTGTGGGCAGAGATTGTTCTTGTGAATGATTTTGCTTGGTGAGCTACACTGCTTGGCAGCACAGGCTGTAGGCCTATATACCTCGAGGGAGTTGGGATGGTTTAATGAATGAACTAAATGGCCCAGTGACTATAGGGGGTATACTGTTTGAAGCGCAATGATCACTCTTTAGAATTGTGTTATTTAAGAGTCGTTTAGCTGGTTCACCATTCCCCGTGGTACTACGGCAGGTATGATGGGATTATGCTTGATTGTCAGCGAACCAAACTGACCCATCCGATTAAAAATGTTGTAGTGACAAGCCATTGACTTCTATAACACTCTATCACCCGAAATTTAAAGAATTCCCGAGTACCGCCAAAATTATGAGATTTATGTCTTTCGTTGTCTGTATTGGGGCAGATGGGGTATTTGGGGGGAATTGTGCCTAGTCTTTGATGATGCAAACATGGAATTTGGCACACAGTCAGAGTATGTCATGAGAAATATATTTGGCTATAGGGCCTTTGCGGTTTTGTCGTTTAAATCAAGTATAGGAAAGCAAGCAATGTCAGCCATTTTGAAAACTTTGAAAATTTCTTATTCTACCTATTATTCTTTCAACATTCAAATCTGCGATAGCAGATGTCGTCAAATCGTTCTCATGAATGACATACTGTGTGCCAAATTCCATGATTGTATCATCAAAGCACAATGTGCCCCAATTCCCTTATCTAACCATGCACGTAGACAACGAAAGACATAAATCTCGCAATTTTGGCGGCACTCGGGACGTCTTTAAAAGTCGGGTGACAATTCTCACCCAAGTGGTATTAAGAAGTCAAGGGCTTGTCACTGCTGATCTTCTAATAGGACAGGTCACTTCATTTTGCTGACAATCGGTGACTGAAGACACCTTTAGGTCCTCTTATCGTGGCTGAGACATGCACTCCATGTAGACGTGTAAAAGACTGATGCCCCGTAGACGATGCCCCGTCTATGATTAATAATGCACAAACGAAAGTCATGAAGTTGTGCATGTGGTAGTCTTTATACAATACGTAGATAAGTGCACATTCCAGTTTGAATGTCTAAGGTACTTTCATTTAATTTTAAAAATTTCATTTATTCTTGTTGTGAAGCTGATGGGACTCTCAGAAAAGCGAACTTAATCACTGTAGGCCCCTACTAGCCAAGAACCCACATGGAGTGAAGACAAGGAAGGAAGTTTCAGTTTTAGAGGAAAACCCCAGATATTTATTCTGGGGGAAATCCACGCAGTCAGGTATAGAAATTGAAAATCCGATCCACGTAGTGCCCCCGGCGTGATTCGAACTGGGGTCCTAGAGGTGGAAGGCGAGGAAAAGATACCACATACGCCAACCCGACTACGCCGAATTGCCCACGTGCAAGCCTTATGGAGAATAATGTTCTTATGTGATCCCGGCAACTACAGTTCGAAAAGGTTGTGACGTCGCTAATGTCTCTGTTTATAGGCTTTTCACAGGCTATTATTAAACAAAGTGGACATTCGCGTAAACATGACCGGATTACTCTTTTCCCCTTTATGCTTGCAAATAAATTAAGTTTGAGGGAAATGACACCGTGTATATTACGATGTCAGACTTAACCTTCAGACACAAACAGCACCGCTTCACTACATCATCACTGACTATCGATCACCATTGTCCACTACCCGTGAAATACGCTTAAAATTGAGTGTGGCAACAATTAACGTCAATTTTTGCGCTAACGGTAATGCACCGCGGTCGTGAAATTGGGCCTTGACCTTATGAAACTCCTCTCTCTCCCAGTAGCTTCAATTATTCAGGTTACTCTTTGCGATTGTGTAAAGGAAAACAGTAAAAGTGACGCCTGTAGTGCTTTTTTTGCACAGACCCTGGCTCGAAAACCATGGTGAAAACCGGTAAACTCTATGTGTCTTCACGTTTTACAGCAACGCATTTCAAACTTTCCTCGCCAAATAAATTACTTTTGATTCCTCGGAATCTTTCTGCACAATCCGCGAAGTTTCTTTCAGATGGCGAGCGAATTAGTACTGACTGTTTAAAGGGGTTGTTTACGTTTGGTAATTGGAAAACTAAACCTGTGAAAATTTCATTTCAAAAGGTGGTAGCGTTTTTGAGATATTGCCGAAAATCTGGAGCGGTTATGTCCACGCAGAAAGAATAATCTGCAATTGGATTCAATTTTTTGGGTATAAAAACTGATATCTTTTCCATAACTGCAGTAAGTGTAAGGTTTCTCAAAATGCATTATACTATCCAAAGCTGCTGTACCAAGTAAGTTTGTATTGCCATAAATTTCCAGAGTCATTACCAAACGTATATACAGACCCTTTAAAGAAACCTTTAGCTATCGTGGAGAAATCGCGAATCCTAGTCTCTCGTTTTCCTGAATGTCCAACGAACAACAAGTTATATAGGTAGGGTCATATAATGTCAACGCAATGCTGATTTATAGGCACAATTATAAAGAAAGAAACAAGAAAAGTCAAATTTAAATGTTTCAGCACACTGCAGTGTCTAAATTGTTAAGAAAACAGGGGGGAAAAAACCGAACGTCGAATCTATCCACGTTTAGGGAGGTGACAGCAGGTGACCAACTGAATCTCTGACTGCAGCGTTCGTGAACGGAAACAACCCTCAAAAATCTGAGAAACGATTCATGGATGAATCGTTTCTCAGATTCAAATGTTTTGGGGTTAAACATTATTATCCAAACCATGTTACTTCGAAGGGAACCCTCTCTCAAAATAGTTTATATACTATCAACAGCTTGCAGTGCTTCTCACCAATGAGTTTTTATTGTCATTGTTTTTTGGAGTACTTACTAATCTATGACCCTATCGTTTGTTCTCGCCGGTCTGCCTTTTTAACGGATTCATATTATTTCAACAGAGCAGATTATTCGTTTCTTTTGATAAAATTGCTCAAAATTGTCAATGTAAGTATCTAACGCCTTTAAAGACCTACTTGAACGAAAACGGCAAGTGATCTTCGCTGAAATGCACTCAAAGTGTTTTCAATCAATAAGGAAATTGAGTTCACATGAGATTAAAAAGATTTTAATTGTGTAAGAAACAACCATTTTGAATACCATTCACCGGTGCTTTGATGAAAGATTCGCGAAAAGCCCTTTTACGTAATCACTCTTGTTACGTCAGTGGGGGCTCATTTTGTATATCCGCTTTTTGCAGCATGGAGGTATAACAAAGCAACATCCAACACATGACGTCAAAGTATTGTCATTTTGATGCACGCCGTCAACGGCAGATGTGTTTATAGTTTTTCAAAACCTTTAGGTTGGGGCCAAATGTTTTGATTGCTAGTTACGAAATATTCAGAAGTGTAACAATTTCATTTAAATGATAAGCAAACATTATTATAAACAGCATTTAAATAGCATTCCCGTTAAACAATCTTCGCTCTAGTGGCTGTATACATTGTATATGGACTTTGTTTTTAATGATGCATTTTTAAATGATCTTTGTAAAATTAAAATAACATTCACCGATCTTGTTTTTTGTTAATTTAATAGGCACAAGAAACAGTCATGTATGTCATTTTTATTTTACGATCATCCGGAGCCCCTAAAAGGGACAGGTAAAACAAAATGAAGATTATTTCGTTCCTTCAAAATAATATTTCGAAACAAAATGATTTCGAGGGAACGAAAGATTATTGAGAGAGAACGAATCTATAATATTTTTTTTTTCGAGGAAACAAAATAAAATATTTCGAGAGAACAAAATTGCTATTTCTAAAGAACAAAATAACTATTGCTAGAGAAAAAAATAGTTACCTGTACAAAATTTCTTTGGACATGGTCCCTTAATTAAGACATCCATATACTAAAATGCAAAATATGAATAACAAAAGGGTCAATTGAGACTTTGAGGGTTTTTGGCACGATAGATGATGTTTATTGTTGATGTATTATCATTGAATTGAAACTAATGAAAAGTTAATTGGTCATCAATATTACTTCCCACTCAGTCAGCGTACCGTGCTGAATTTTCAGAAGAATAATTAGTATTATTGTTCTTCCTACAGAAGCATGATCATTAAACCTGGATGGCAAGCTGAGACAAGGTACAATTATTCCACTTTCGTAATAATATCGAATGCCTTTTTTTTCGTGATAATATCGAATGCCTTTTTTTTCGTGATAATATCGAATGCCTTTTTCTTTCGTGATAATATCGAATGCCCCTGTTTTTTAAAGGACTCTGGAATGTACTGAGTATACAGTGCTCTACAGACATCGGTGTACGGGTAAAACCAAATATAATATTCTTTATCCCCGATGCAAATTTAACATCTATTAAATTGTCGCGGTCCCCGCTGCTAAGATATAGGATTCGAACTGCCTCTAGCTACAGGGTGGTGGTCTAGTTGGTAAAGACATCTTCTCTAGAATGGCAAAGGTCGTGGGTTCGAATCCCACCGAGTAATATGCCTGTGAGTTTTTTTCACAGGACTCGGGGAAAGTACTGAGTATACAGTGCTTTACACACATCGGTGTAAGGGTAAAACCAAATATAATATTCTTTGTCCCTGATGCAAATTTAACATCTATTAAACATCGGCTGTAGAGTGAACGTCAGGGCCTATTTTCATAGCGCTAGCATTAAGCGCACAAAGTAGCTAAGCACCACAAAATGAGGCTTACCAGAATAAGGTAACCAGCCAAAATAGCATGTCACCCGGAATCTGTGTCAAAATGACATAAATGGGTCAAAGTTACACATTCCTGACCCGGAAATGGGTCAGGCCCCCTGGGACCCGGAATCCGGGTCACTTCTGACCCGGGAGGTTTTAGAGTGTTAACATTCTCCTATACGACCAAAAACATGCAGTTTCTTGCCTGCCAGGAAATGCCGTGGAATGCAAACGGTCACTTCTTGTGTAAAACAATGGATGGTCTATTTTTACTCCGTCTATTGACAGAACAGTGTGTCCCGTACTTGACTCACGTAACGCTTGTATTCTCGACATACGCGCAAATTTCCCTAGCTTTGTTTCAAGCGTTAATTTATAAACCAACTTGGATACACAGAAGTGCCTTGAAAACGACGTTGTTACGTTACGTGCATGGAGAAGTTCCCTCTGTCAACAAGCTGTGCAAGTAAAGTCAGTTCACTTAACAACAACAAAACAAAACACCTGGGCCGTGATTTCACTATCACGGAAGCCAATCAAAATGATCGAGTTTTAATAGCGGGTAAAAGCGTGTTGCAGATAAACACATTGTTATGTAGATAACAGCATGATCAATTACCCCGGCATATCACACACACACGTGCCTCGAAAACACCGATTGGCGAAGTGTTCACCTGGGGCATGACACGTAGGCTGTTATACTGGCTTTGCGCATTGGGCTTTCACATGCAGCGCAAAGTAGCCTTCCACACTTCTGTACGGTGACAATATGCATTTGCTTCGAGTCATTTGTCGCTCTGTATTACAACAATGTCTTTGCTTTGACACAGCTTGTGGAAAGCACTATATAAGAGCAGAAGCACTTGGACTGTACGAATTGCAGATGTGAACGCTAAGGGACCATTGATAACCATTGTAACAAACCGTCCAGGTGCCAACGGCCTTACACCAGTCACAATGTCCGTTGGGTCTTTCTTCCCGTATGTCTTGCCCTACATTGTAACATTCTTCACGTGCCAAGCAGCGGAGCCAATCTGTACCGGTACCAACGCCACAGCACCTGCGGCCAGCTCACCCATGCCGACGCAGACGAGAATTCCGCTCTACATCGGGGGCTTTTTCGCGTTCCCCGATGACAAGATTTTTGGCGCTTTACCGTGCACTGCACAGACTGCCGTGGACCACATTAACAATCTAACAGGGATTCTCGACGATTATGAGCTGAAAATGCGCTGGAGACTAACTGACGTGAGTAGTACTACTCTATAAAATACCTTACAGTCAAAACAACATTGTCACCTTGTGCTGTACAAATCCCTGTGTACCTTTCTTCGTTTGCAATTCAACATTAACCGCATTTTGTCTTTCTTATGGCCAAAGAGCTAACATCACAGTTTGTCTTTCTTATGACCATTTAGAGCTAACATTAGTTTATAACCAATGTAAGTTGGTACTTTACTGGGTGTGTGTTGGCATTTTCTGCCAAGAATTGTTTTCTCGTCCGTAAATCCATCACACTGAGTGGATATTTATCATGCTTCACTGCAAAACTGGGGTGTTGAAAATTGGCACACGGGTGTTGTCGCATATAGATACCAACAAAGAATCAACATTTACACCATAATTTCTGCCAAGACAATTACATTGGTGTTATTCCTTTATTTTATCACCCTATGATGTTAATTTTAATTCTCTCTTTGGTAGCTATATGTGTCAACACCCATGGTGTCAATTTTAACACCACAGTTTTTGCAATTTGGGAACGATATTCCATATGAGTGAAAACTCTTATCTGAATCGAATCATTTTACACTAAACCGGAATTTTACATTATAACTGATTTTTTAAATATTTGGTATTGGAAAATGTTTACAAAATGTAACCGACTGAATAAAACATTGGAACGTCAAGAATATTGTATATATCTAGCTTCGAGCACAGCTTGTGATCGAAGCTCAATCAACTTCTGTACGAGACGTTTGAAGCTTTGCATGGTGTGGCAAATAAAAATAAACCTATGTAAGCTCGTGGGTACAACCATGTGTAAATTTCTCTTGTGAGGAGTATTGGCTCTGAAAAGTACCGATTTGGTATCGACGTTTCGAACAGTATACTTTGCTCGTCTTCAGAAGAAGCTCGTTTTCTCCTGATGACGATCAGGGCCCAATTTCATGGCTCTGTTTTCCGCCGAATTCTGCGCTTGCGATCACCATTTCCCGCTTACTGTGCAAGCGCCGAATTTCTGCGCTGGCTGTGTAAGCGAAGAATGCCTAGTAACGTGGAGTACGCACGCGCACAAGCAAAAATTCCCCGCTAACCCGTGAAATACGTCAGCGCGGAATTCCCTGCTTCCGTAAGCGCCGATTCTTTGCTTACGGTAAGCAGAGCCATGAAATTGGGCCCTGTTCGAAACGTCGAGACCACACCGGCTCTTTTCAGAGCCAACACTCCTCCAAAAGAGAGATTTACACATGGTTGTACCCGCAAGTTTACTAAGTAAAGTTACTTATTAAACTTCTGTGTGGTTTACATTGTCGTGGCTGTTCAGGTAGGTTTTTTTAAATCTACACTATGAGTGTCATTCTGCTCCCTCGTACCGTTCACTTATCAAACCAAAGATTAGTGGACATTAAAGGAACATTACAGAATTGGTTTTTGCTAACAAAACAGTGTAAGCACTTTATATAAACCACCATATACATAAACTGACAAACCTGTAGATGTTTGAGATCGATCGGCCATATGGGTCACGAGAAAATAATGAAAAACCGATTACACATTTGCATGTGTTATATGCATGAATAAAACGCTCATGAGCGATAAACTCCAATCGGAAATTAGTTTTATTTATTTCTCATCAAATATGGCATTTCAGACAGAAATATTTTTGGGGTGTTTTCTACTATCATCATCATTAGACCGTGTAAGTTGTACGTAAATCTGTAATCTTAAAGAACATTTTAATTACCAGTTCTGTAACGTTCCTTTAAACAAATTGCGAAAAAGGTAAATAAGCCATTCTCATGACAAACGGCAACTACGATTTACCAAAAGATGTTACTTGATAACCTTGACTGCCTTTCGTTAATCCGTAAAGACTCAAACCTCAATGAGGCCATGATTACCGAACACGTTTGGTAATTGTCAAAGACCAGTATTCGCACTTGGTGTATCCCAAAATATGCATAAAATAACAAGCCTGTGAAAATTTGGGCTCAATTGGTCATCGAAGTTGCAAGAAAATGAGGAAAGAAAAAACACCCTTGTTGTACAAATTTGTGTGCTTTCAGATAGGAATAAAAGGCTTCTTGCAAGAAGTCTTTTATTATTTTAGTGAGAAATTACCTCTTTCTCCAAAACTACGTTACTTCAGAGGGAGTCGTTTCCTACAATGTTTTATACTATCAACAGCTCTCTGTTGCTCGTTACCAAGTCAGTTTTTATGCTAATATATATTTTGAGTAATTACCAAACGTGTACAGTGCATTTAAGGGAGTTTTTTCCTTTACATATCTTTGAAAAACCGGCTTGAACGAAAAATTTACTTTTTGAAAAATTAAAAGTAAAAGCTTGATGTCATTGTGTTCGTTTTAAAACAACTGTAAAAAAAGCCCAAATCTTGACACTTCTTGAGAAGACACTTAACCATAATTGCTTCGTGCTTCGGATGGGAGGTAAAGACTTGTGTCCCTTGGTTGTGAAATGCACGTAAAAAGAACCCAGTGCACTTACCGTTAAAGACCAGCGTGAAGTGCAAAAGGCAACAAGCGACCCTTGCTGAAATTCATTTAAAGTCTGTTCAATCACTAAGGAAATTGAGTTCGCATTAGAGTAAACAGATTTTAATTGTACAAAAAAGCAATCATTTTTATTACCCTTCTAAGCCCCGTGGCGCCATCACTGATGTTACGTCATTTGTGGGAGCTCCGTTTTGTATAGCCGCTTTGCTGCTGAAATTCCCTTAACACAATACAATTTCCCCCATATCGTGAAAAATAATTATAACTCTTCTAAATTTTCAGCATGGAAGACTTAGATTGAGAAAAGAAAAAATTATACCAAAAACGGACAAAAGCAACATCCCACAGATTACGGCAAAGTATTGTAATTTTGACTAGTGTAGCTAGTTTTTCAAAAGCCTGAGGTTGATAAACAAACAAAATGTAGTCAAAGCATTCCGTTTTTTCAAAACACAGATTTCTATTCAAATCGCCTTTACTTAGTTTCCTTTAAAGGAACTGGACACGTTTGGTAATTACTCAAAAAATATATTAGCATAAAAACTTACTTGGTAACGAGTAACGGAGAACTTTTGATAGTTTAAAAAATGTGAGAAACGACTCCCTCTGAAGTAACGTAGTTTTTGAGAAAGAGGTAATTTCTCACTAAAATATTTGAATCTGAAATAGACTTCAGGCCTGAAGCCTTTTTCAGGCATTTAAAAGCACAATCTAAAAGCACACAAATTTGTGCAACAAGGGTGTTTTTTCTTTTCAATCATTATTTTCTTGCAACTTCGATTGACCAATTGAGCTCAAAATTTTACAGGTTTGTTATTTTATGCATATGTTGGGATACACCAAGTGAGAATACTGGTCTTTGACAATTACCAAACGTGTTCAGTGCCTCTAAATCCATTTTCACTCCTGTCATTAAAATGTAATTTTCTGCATCATGTAACTCAAGTATTTTACCTATAACAACCGCCACGGTGTGACTTTTATGAGCATTTGCCGACTCTAGGAAAGCAAACGAAGAATTCTTACGTCAAGCATAATTATTTCATTTCATTTCCGAGTATTCATCAAACACTTCACGTTGCAGATCCTTGTTTATATGCAACTCATGCTGTTAATTATTACTAAATTTATCTGCGAGGGTAGTCACTTGAAAAACAGGTTTGCTCGTAAACAATAATGAATTTTATGAAATTTTGTGTCATGAAATATCAGTAATAAATGGTCACTAAGATTAATTTTTAACTGTAAGCAAACTGTTTATGACTTCGTGGCAGTCCACCATATTGTCAAAAGTGCGCGTCAACCTATACAGCGGAAGCATTGAAGCGTTCATCCCGACCATCCGGTAAACCTCTAATATCACAGAGCCTGGGCTTTCTTGTCAATGGAAGAGAAAGCTCTGTATGTTTTTTTATAAACTGCTGACAAGAATAAGAATATATACTTTTTGAGGCTAACCATCCTATTAACTTGCCACTGAGAAGCTGATTGTATCGAAGGACGCGGCTACAACGTGGTCGAGCCGTGGGCATGCATAACCCTTTTGGCCTACATTGACCCATAAATGACCACGGAGCACAGCCAGAGATCGAAACTGTTTGATTTTTCCGGAGTAGGGAGGAAAACCGGAGGGCCAGGAGAAAAAAACCTCTTGGCATAGGAGAGAAACAACGCAACTATGACCCTAGCCGGGAACCGAACCAGGGCCACAGTGGTGAGGCGACCGACAAAAGAAAGCACATACAAAAAATTAAGGCTTTAAAAAAAAAAAATTCAACACAGGAAATACCCCCCCCCCCAAATGTCTAAGGTTACTAGTAAACACACGGTCTATGCTGATCTGATTAATTGCCAAGGGTTTTATTTGCTGATATACGGTACTGAGCAACAGAACGAACTTGCTCGATCTGAAGTGCGCACGAATGAATCCGCGACAAGCAAACATGCGGGTACCTCTTGCAAAAATAATAACAGTCAAGTAAAACAATTCAACAACAACATGGGCATCTGCCCGTTTATCCATAACAAAACAACATTAATTACTCTCGTATAAAAAAAGTAACGCCTGGCTTAAAGGCACTGAACACGTTTGGAAATTGTCAAAGACCAGTGTTCTCACTTGGTGTATCCTAACATTGGCATAAAATAACAAGCCTGTGAAAATTTGGGCTCAATTGGTCATTGAAGTTACAAGAAAATGATAAAAGGAAAAACACCCCTGTTGTACAAATTTGTGCGCTTTCAGATAGGAATAAAAACTTCTTGCAAGAAGTTTTTATTATTTTAGTGAGAAATTACCTCTTTCTCAAAAACTACGTTACTTCAGAGGGAGTCGTTTCCTACAATGTGTTATACTACCAACAGCTCTCCGTTGCTTGTTACCAAGTAAGTTTTTATGCTAATACGTGTTTTGAGTCATTACCAAACGTGTTCGATACCTTTAACAAATTGCATTAGTAACACTACGGTAACAGGTGTACAAAGCTGTATGTAATAAGTATCCAAAATCAATGTGTGTGATGAAAAAACTCACGCAAATAGCACAGCAATCAGGGCCCAATTATAGAGCTGCTTAACCAGAAAATATTGCTTAACAATTTTCTGCTTAGCAGCAATGAACATGGTAGTTTGGCTGGTAACCTTATTCTGGTAAGCATAATTTTTGCTGTGCTTAATTTAATAGCTACTTTTTGTGCTTAAGCAGCTCTATGCAATTGGGCCCTGGTGGTAATTTTAAGTGCACCATACCTGATATGTGACAGAGGTTGTGTCCCCCCCCCAAAAAAAAAAAAAACAAAAAACCACAACAACAACAAAAACCAACATAATTTAACACACTCTTTTTCTCTTGTGCGAAGTTGACCCCCTAAAATCCTCGAAAAAAATTCTTAGATTTCCAGAACACATTGAAGACTGAATATGGGATACACCATGCCACATTATCGAGCACCCAATGTATTTAAAGGCACTGTACACGTTTGGTAATTACTCAAAATATATATTAGCATAAAAACTGACTTGGTAACGAGCAACATGGAGCTGTTGATAGTATAAAACATTGTGAGAAACGACTCCCTCTGAAGTAACGTAGTTTTTGAGAAAGAGGTAATTTATCAGTAAAGACTTCTTGCCTTTTATTCCTATCTGAAAGCACACAAATTTGTACAACAAGGGTGTTTTTTCTTTCATCATTTTCTTGCAACTTCGATAACCAATTGAGCCCAAATTTGTACAGGCTTGTTATTTTATGCATATGTTGGGATACACCAAGTGAGAACACTGGTCTTTGACAATTTCCAAACGTGGTCAGTGCCTTTAAGTGATCCCGAATTTATGTCAAACCCTCTGCTTTTACCTGTCTCCATTAAGGGGTCTGTATGCGTTTGGTAGTGATTCTGGAAATTAATGGCAATAAAAACTTACTATAATGCAATTTGAGAAACTTTTCACGTAGAAGTACTGCGGTTATGGACAAATATATCACTTTTTATCCCAAAAAATTCGAATCTGAAAAGCGTTACTGCCAGAAACGTTTCTCAGATTGTGTATTCCAATTGCAGATTATTCTTCCTGTGTTGACATAAACGCTCCATATTTTCTGCAAAATCTAAAAACGCAACCATCTTTTGAAATGAAAATTTTTACAAGTTAGATTTATGCTTGTATTACAACCATATATGATTGACACAAACAGTGGGTTCAAATTACCAAACATAAACAATCCCATTAAAGAGTTCCGTTTAAAGAACATACCCATTAACAATGTTTACGAGTTCGGTTGTGATGCGTTGGCGTAGCTGTTCAAACTAAGCGCGTAAATTCGAGTTGTTGAATCGCATGGACGTGCATGGGTAGATATTGAAAGCTATAGCAAAATTCTAAATTCAATTAACAGTTTGCCAATGCTGAAGCATACAAATCTAATAATGTTATTGAAATTCAAAATACCAATTTCCATTACGTGAAAACGAAATTATATTTTGGGAACGTTAACTGTCAAAAGTTGTAACCTACGTCACTAATGTTAAAGAGTGTACCCAAGGTAAAATTTTCCAATAGAACAGAGTCCTCGTGAAAGTGTGGGAGGGGGGGGGGGTTAATTACAAATTTCAACCACATGTAAAAAATTGTGTCAAATGTCAATTTATTCAATACTCTTTCAAGGCGAAATGGAAACATGACGTCATCGGACGTCAACAAAAATGGGGGTATGTACATTCCAAAGAGGAATTTTTGCGCCAATGTGAAGGTCAAATTCAATGCCGTTTTGATTGAATTTCATCAACATTCAGGAATGAACTGATTCTCTGTAAAAAAAATTGTACTGACCATTTGAAATGTGACGTCATCGAACTTTTTCGGATTTTGACAAAATTTGCACTTGAAGGTTATCAAACACCTGAGTGGCATTTTACACCATTTTAACGTGAGGTTAGATATTCCATAAGGACTCTATCTATTGGAAGATGAGTGCATTACAGAACTGAATTTGACCTGGGAGCCCCTGGTTTCAGACCAATTTTGGGGGTATAGCTCTCGGAATTTGAAGTCAGAAACTTGTTTCTGTTCAGGACGTGACAGTCATGGCCAGGGGGACCTCATATCACAATCCACCAGGTGCCAATGGTTACATTGTCATCCACACTATATGTTATTCTCGTATATATTGCCTTACTTTGAATTACGTTGAAACACAACTCAACTTATTAAATAACTTTCAAATTATTATCACATTTCGCGTCAGAAGCCGGTTCCATTGTCACGGTAATGGAAGTTGTATCTTATGATTACCAGCAGAAAATATATTAACTAGACAAGAAACAGAGGCGTATTACACTCTAAAAACTTCCGGGTTAGAATTGACCTGAATCCGGGTCCCTAAGCAGGAGCTTGACTAATTTGTGGGTCAGTATGACCAGGAATCTGTGTCAAATTGACCCCAAAATTGGTCAAACTGACGCAGACTCCGAGTTAAAATCCGACCGTTTACCACTTTCCTCGTCAGCCTGACCCGGCAATGGGTCAAATCCCCTGGGACCCGAAGATTCCGGGCCAACTCTGACCCGGGAGTTTTTAGAGTGTAGGGGGCATGGGGCACTGGGCACGGATCACGGGGCACGGGACACGCGGCATGCACCCCACCCCCTCCCCATTGATGCTCGTGCCCCCCCCCCCACACACACACACCGCGTTCACCTAATTGACATATGGACCTTCTACTAGATTAAAAGTTATTCGAATAAAAATACACATTTTATGAGATGTTTATGTAGTACTTTCAGTGTTTTTAAAACTGTGTTTCTATTTACACGCAGACAGCTTATTTGTTTTTGTTACCTCCATGGTAGATTATCTTTGAACAAAAAAAAAGTTAATGACATAAAGACAGCAATGAAAAAGGGTGCTTGTTTAGGGGGAAAGGAAACGAAAACTACAGTTTCAACTGGCTTGAAATGCCACCTGGAAACAAAATGATGCAACCCCTTGTGCCCCCCCCCCCCTTAAATTTTACATTAGTGTCAGGGCTGACAGGATCTGTAATCAGCTTCGACCATGGCATGTACACGATGGATCCCGGTACGTTATTAAATTGCATTCCACTTCTTTTGATAAAGTCCGCTTAATAATTCAGACCAAAGGTTTTAGCGGTCAGTTTTAATTAAATCTTTCGCGACAACCCCGTTACGGCGCTGTCTAACATAACAAGCAGCAGTTGTATTTTACAAAATCTATAGTTAGGGATAAACCTGAAGGGCCAAATTCTCGCAACGGCCACTGGTTAAAGGTATCATACACGTTTGGTAATGACTCAAAACAAATATTAGCATAAAAACTTACTTGGTGACAAGCAACGGAGAGCTGTTGATAGTATAAAACATTGTAGGAAACGACTCCCTCTGAAGTAAAGTAGTTTTTGAGAAAGAGGTAATTTTTCACAAAAATAATAAAAACGTCTTACAGGAATTTTTTATTCCTATTTGAAAGCACACAAATTTGTACAAAACGGGTGTTTTTTCTTTCATCATTTTCTTGCAACTTCGATGACCAATTGAGCCCAAATTTTCACAGGCCTGTTAGTTTATGCATGTTGGGATACACCAAGTTAGTGAGAACACTGCTTTGACAATTTCCAAACGTGTTCAGTGCCTTTAACTAGTGGTTGTTTAGTGACATGCGTAGGGCATGTACTGTGCACAGAAGTTGAAGTGCGAACGACTCTTAGTCATGTCATTCATCATTTGCTTATTTCATTTCATTTCATTTATTTATTCTGGTTCTGAAGCCAAGACTCTCAGGAAAGCGAACTTAATCACTAGACTAGCCAAGAGCCCAATGGAGAGAATACAAAGAAGGAAAATTCAGTTTTAGATGTGGGAGGAAAACCCGAGAAATACTCCAGGGAAAATCCACGCAGTCAGGTAGGGACTGGAAACCCAATCCACATACCCCCCCCCCCATAGTCCCCCGGTGGGATTCGAACCGGGGTCCAAGAGGTGGAAGGCGAGGAAAGATGCCACTACCAACCCAACCGCCAATAACTGGTCCACTGTGCATTGTGCTATATGAAAACGGCTATTGATAACCAGCGATGCGACCCAGTAGGCTGGTTCCATTAATTATAGTCGACTAGCGCATAGTCCAACTATCGTCGACTAGACAGAGTTTGGGCTAACTTAGTCGAACTATAGTCAACGATAGTTCTTGCGCGAACTTGGCCCTTGCCTGTCTTACTTTTAAATTCACGGTTTTGTTAAACTATGAAAGAATAAAACAACAATAATAATACTAATAAACAAATAAACAACACTTCAAACGAAATTATTACCGCAGGTGTTTATTTGATTGAACTGGTGGAACATAGTTGTATGACTTTTCCGAGCCAGTCTTAGGAGAAGTTTAAGAAAGGTTAAGGGGGGAGTTACAGTTTTCACACTTGAACTAAACTTCAAATTAAATTTCCTGAAAACAAATAAGATTACCATTGCAGAAATTGATCGACAACATTTTCTTTTTAAGTATTTTTAAAAGAACGTTAAAGGTATAGGGTCGTTTTTTGTCAACGCAATGCTGATTTATAGACAACCTTGTTAGAAAAGATGCAATAAGTCACCCGTGAACGTCTCAGCTAAATACTGCGATTGTTGAGAAAACAGCAATCTCAATAAGCGATCACATTTAAAAGGAAGCCCATTATGAGCCTCAAAGAGCTGTTCAGCATTACTTATGCTTGATAAGTTTCTTTGGTAAGCAGAAAGGCACCGCGGCACCAGTCATTTAAAGGCACTGAACACGCTTGAAATTTTCAAAGACCAGTGTTCTCACTTGGTGTATCCCAACATATTCCAAAAATAACAAGCCTGTGAAAATTTGGGCTCAATTGGTCATTGAAGTTGCAAGAAAATGATGAAAGAAAAACACCCTTTTTGTACAAATTGTGTGCTTTCAGATAGGAATAAAAACTTCTTGCAAGAAGTCTTTTATTATTTTAGTGAGAAATTACCTCTTTCTCCAAAACTACGTTACTTCAGATGGAGTCGTTTCCTATAATGTTTTATACTATCAACAGCTCTCCGTTGCTTGTTACCAAGTAAGTTTTTATGACAAGTTTTTATTAAACAATTTTAACTGTAGTATTTTGGCCGCCAAGAGCTTTCTGCTGAGCAAGTTTTGTTTGTCTGTGGGCTTATCAGATTTTGTATGCTTGTTTGCTTCATGAAATTGGGTTGACTGATTCCAGTTAATCTTAGAACGCCATCTGGGATTTTCCTTGTGTGTATAATTATAATGCGATGCAGTGTCTTGTCTCATGAGGGAAGATCAATGACGTGTGTTATAAAAATAGCCTATTCAACCATCATCGACACAGCTTCTTCAATTTCAATTTGAAAGGTTTCTGTGGCAAACTATATACCGTTGAAACCGTTACCTTTTCAAAACCCAACGCTGTACCACGAGGCCTAGTTTGTATAGAAAACGTGAGTAGCATTCGCCAAACAGGGAGAAACTGATTCCCAATCTCCACTTACGATGATTAAAAACAAACCCAGATGAAATCACAGATCCAGACAGTATAACAATTGACTTTCTGATCCACACACCCAAGATAAATAATCTTGGAAAGGACACGATGTATGGCCATAACCACCGTTAAACTGTGTGTGTTAAAGGCACTGAACACGTTTGGAAATTGTCAAAGACCAGTGTTAACACTTGGTGTATCCCAACATATGCATAAAATAACAAGCCTGTAAAAATTTGGGCTCTTTTGGTCATCGAAGTTGCAAGAAAATGATGAAAGAAAAAACACCCTTGTTGTACAAATTTGTGTGCTTTCAGATAGGAATAAAAAACTTCTTGCAAGAAATTTTTATTATTTTAGTGAGAAATTACCTCTTTCTCCAAAACTACGTTACTTCAGAGGGAGTCGTTTCCTACAATGTTTTATACTATCAACAGCTCTCCGTTGCTTGTTACCAAGTAAGTTTTTATGCTAATATTTGTTTTGAGTCATTACCAAGCGTGTACGATACCTTTAACTCAGTCTGACGGTTTTACATGAACCAATTCAATCCGAAAACCATAAGACTTGGGGGATTGTGACACTTTGGCTTCAGTCTTTTGTTGACAACAAGTTACTGTTGATGATTTGGTTCAACATCGAGAGCATTAGGACATCAGGTTTAAAGAGAATAAAATACTTGTTTTGCGTTTTGAGGGTGAGATTTTGTAGAGATAGCGAGGGAAAGATTTTAAATTGAATTTTAGGTTGTTGTACTTGCTCCTAGATGAGGTAAGATTGTGGGAATTGGTGATGCGTTTTAGAGATAAATAAACACGTACATTTTTCATTGTGGCTACTAGGTTTGTCATTTGACAGTGACAATACCGTTGAGCTATCTATGCATAAATAATATATCAAAACAGAGTTTACGAACACAGATTTATGGGAAATCGATAGTGGTCTTTGAAAGTTGATTAATGTCGCTCAGACGATGGCGCGAGAAAGAAAACAAGACTGTTTAGAAACGAAGTGTTACTATGACGATCCAATGTCATTCTCTGTGGTGTTGAATGATTGATGTAATAATATATCAAAACAGAGTTTACGAACACAGATTTATGGGAAATCGATAGTGGTCTTTGAAAGTTGATTAATGTCGCTCGGACGATGGCGCGAGAAAGAAAACAAGACTGTTTAGAAACGAACTGTTACTATGACGATCCAATGTCATTCTCTGTGGTGTTGAATGATTGATAAACCAATACCAGCCTGCAGTATGATATCATTAGAATGGACAAGAGATTATTCTGTGAGAACTCAGCGGTTTTCATTGACAACTCAATGAGATTAAAATTTACACTTGTACAAAGTATGCCCTTGTGTTTTGATCGATTATATTAACTGTGTGCTTTATATAAAAAGATGCACAAAGAGCCCCTAGTGGCATTATACATAATGCTAATACTACTGCGCGTGCCTCGTCGGTGATTCGTCAGTAACGACGTCATGCATAATAATTATTTGAAAATTAACATTCAATGATTTAACATTAACTATGAGGATTACAGGTGAATCTGCATGATATGTCATCGATATTGATGGCCAATAGACCGTGCAAGTCTCGCGCGTATTCGAACGTTTTTGGGACCACTTTGGTCCCACGAACGATGCTTTAACGCGTGAAGGAAACAAACTCACGCGCTTTAACGGGTCCAAATGTTCGAATACGCACGAGACTTGCACAGTCTATAGACCAGATAGAGTACCGGTTATACATTCTGAAGACTCCCGAGACTACCGGGTCAGAATTGACCCTGGTTGCGGGTACCATGGGACCTGACCCATTTCTGTGTCAGTATGACCCGGAATCTGTGTCAAAGAGAGCTGAAACTGTGTCAAACTGACGCAGAATCCGAGTCAAATTGGTAAAATGTTTCCCGGCCAGAAATGGGTCAGGACCCCCCCCCCATGATACCCGGAATCCGGGTTAATTCTGAGTTTTTAAAGTGTATGAACACAGCAAGATATTGGGCCGTTCATCAAAAATGCTATTATTATCACCAATTTGCTATCTTTTAACCGAGGGGTACCAATCTGCAGTGGCAGAACTTGAATCATTGCACGCTGTGACAGCCACCTCTTCCATCTACCCACCCCCCCCCACCACCATAACTGGGCCAAAAGAAGTTAACGAAAGAAAAGCATGAATTCCAAAAATTCTCGCTCAAAAAGGAGACACAGATAGGCCAGTCTTGCACTCACACACACACACAACATAAAACATGAGAATCGCTTGATCAAATCGTACCTGAATGTGTCCCTTTTGAAGAATCATTGAACACCCCCCCCGTAACATATTGGTTATAGTTGCACCACATTGAAATAATTTCAAAGAATTGTCCATAGATTTCCGTTTAATAAAAATGCAAACCTCTTTTCTAAAATTATCAATAATCCCTTTGCACATTAAAGGCATCTTACACGTTTGGTAATTGGAGCCTATTGTTTGTTTCAAATCTATATAGTTGTAGATATATACCATAAAACTTACCCGTGGAGATTTCATTTCAGAAGGTCTTAGCGTTTTTGAGATATTGCCAAAAATCTGGAGCGGTTATGACCACGCAGGATGAATAATATGCATTGGAATACACACTCTGAGAAGCGTTACGCGTAACGCTTGTCAGATTCAAATGTTTTGGGGGATAAAAAGTGAAATATTTTTCCATAACCGCAGTACTTCAAAGTGAAAAGTGTCTTCAAATGCATTAAACTATCCGAAGCTATTGTACTTCTTATCAAGTAAGTTTGTACTGCCATTATTATCAGAGTCATTACCGAACGTGCACGATGCCTTTAAGTCACCAACTCAATGACTGCCACACTGGCTCGCCGAATAATACAAAAAATATGCACACGCGCACACAGCTGGCTAGGCACTCCATTCAGACTCGTTTATTAATTTCGTTTGGGGGAATTTTTGCCTGCCTCCGTCATGTGTTTCTTTTGTCGTCGTCAGCAGAGCCGAACCGGAATTAGTTGCCAGATTTCCCGCCGATCTTTGTCGTGGTTTGATTGGTCCGTGTAATGACTTCCAAAATAGATCTGTATCCTGCTTCCAACTTTATTGATTGTCGTTTAGAGGCTGATGATTATGACTGTGGTCTTTTATTCCGCGATGTCTCTTTTTTTTTTAGATGAATTTGCTGAAAATGTCTTGGTTTGGAAATATTGTTTGTACCTGTTTGACATAGACAAGGCATTATAAGACACCGGCTAAAAGCTAAAACATAAACAACTTTACAAGTAATGCATTTTATTAATATTGACAATTACCTTACCCCCTATCTTACCCCCTATATAGCTCCATATCTGAATTGTGCAGGAAAGTATCTCGTATAATAGTAAGAATAAATCTCGTTTCGACACAAGGAAAACAAAGATAATATGGATAAACCATCCGCAAAATAGCTTGAGTACATTGAATAGACTAAACCCAAAATAACACGGTCCTAATAATTTCAACCTTCGTTTATGGAAACTCGCATCTCAAATAATTACCCTGGAAAACGCTGGCGTTATGGCTCTCTACACATCGGGGGCGAGGGGGTTTGGGGTAAAGCTTGTTTGTCCCGTCTGTGCGGCCCCTAAATGTAGCCCGAGCCCTAAATGTCGCCCGGACCTAAATGTAGCCCCAAACCTGAACATAAATGTCACCCGGACCTAAATGTAGCCCCAAACCTGTACCTTAATAATAATAATGCAGTTCCTATATTATAAGTTATCACACTAGCGCGAGTGGTATACGGAAAAATATAGACCCATTGCACAACGCGCAGCGTACTTACATGCGCCTATCCTGGGTGTCAAAATCGTATACAAACGTGCACAAAAGAGAGTTTTGACACCCAAAATGACGCGCATCCGAACAATTGTTCAGACGCGCGTTCCGGGGTCTATAGAAATCAATAGATCCCCCTTGCATAACGCGAAACGCTACATATACGCCGAGGTCACGCGCACGTTTTTCCGCACAGAGAACAGCTATCGTCCAATGATCTACCTCCTTTTTGAGAGTGTGACGTCATATGCAATGGGTCTTCTGCGTCCCATATCCAACTCGGCCTTCGGCCTCGTTGGATATGGGACGCAGACGCGCTATATTATTCCGTATTCCACGAGCGCGCGTGTGATAACGTATTTATCTCATAGATATAGAATTAAAATAACTAGATCGGCCGCGCGTACAATACGCTGGTTCACCCTGCGCGCTGCCATTAATCACGTGCTGACGGCAACGCGCAACATTTGAAATGATGTGACGAGCATGCTTTCGACGACCAAACACACATTTTGACTAGCACGAGACGAGCTAAACGTCTTTATTTCCGGATACTGTAGTCTGTTTCCATCTTTTTTAGAATAGGCCTAACGTTTGCCGAGTATTTCTAATGGTGTAGATGAAATGGTGAATAATTGTGCAGCAGCTATAGGCCTATATATGTAAAAGCCGAGGGAGGAGAAAAGAACCTGGAGGACAATCTCTCCCTAAACTGAGATACCATAGGTAAGTACATGTACACTTATCATAATATGCCTGCACTATAGTTGGGGTAAATGCTAGGCCTAATTTGTTGAGGTTGGTCGATGATATAGGAGTCCAGAGTCAGAGTTCGTTATTGAGGTTAAACCAACGGTTCTTTTCAGAAAACCAAGAACAAAAGAAAGAAAAGAAATTTAGATAGATTACTGACACCAACGGCAAAGCAAACCGTAGGCCCTACTGACTGGACAGTCATTTACCATATCATATAGATAGGCTTGCGTTCAAACCAAATCCAAAGACGCATTTCTTAATTGGCTGATAGGCTACTGACATCATTTGAATTCATACTCGTAACAGACAATCAGCGGAATTCAAGTTGCAGAGTTATTTTCAAGTGTGAAATGCAAACAAGAAAACATTAAAGCTCATATTAACCTATAGACCCTATTGCTTTTTTTTCATCTCAGATTTCCCCTCAAGGACACAAAGAGAATGATCATCTGGTTGCACAGAGTTAAGAGGAAACTACCAAATGGCAAACCTTGGCACCCAACCGAACATGACATGTTATGCATGCAGCGACCATTTTTCTGCCGAGTGCTTTGAGGTTCGATGGGGTAAAACATATCTTCGCGATAACGCCTCGCCATCATTGTTTGAGGACTACCCAAGTCATTTAAAGCATGTAAGAACAATAAAAATTAAGAACTAAAACTTGAATGTTAATTATATTTATTTCATTATAGTAAAACGAACGTTGAATTGCTTTTAAAATATGATTGTTGATTAAACTAACCGAAACTGTATCATAAGCGTATTTATTACAAGCGGTCGTAAAAAGAAATTGCAAGATTCAAACATGCCTCGTCACTAGAAATAGCTAGGCTACATAGTGTGTAACAGAGCTTATCAAACAACATGTTGTTAAGCTCACCGCTCTTAAAAATTAGTGATAGTTTTTGACATAATTATTTTGTAGTCAACATTTAAAAGACTAATAAGACGCCAGTTTTTTAAATCATAACGGCTCCCCAAGTTCTTATAAATAAGTTTGACCAGAGCGGAATTCATAAAATTGCTCAAAACCCTTTTAGTGAAACAGTCATTGTATAATTCCAAGATGTCATTACCAAGAATATGCCAAAACATTTGGTAAAATTCTACCGTGAGGCCGTCTATACCTGAACTTTTGTTTTTGTTCATTTGAAAGAGAGCATTTTTCATCTCTTCTTCGGTGATTTTTTTATCCGAATCTTCAAGGATACTTTCAGGAATTGGCTTAGCTTCAATGTTCGACACAATTTCATCTAAATGGGCTTTGGATAAATTTTCTGAATTGTACAGGTTTCTATATAGAACTCATTAGCAACATCGATCATTTATTCATTTATTTATTTATTTGTTTATTTATTTATATATTTAATTATTTTTTCATTATTTAATTTCATTTTTGTTATCTTTATTATTTTTGTAAACTTTTTTATCAATATATATATATATATATATTTTTAATTCTTTAAATTGTTTTAGAGTGGGTGTGTTCTTTATTGAGAATTTCATAGTACATGGGGCGTCTTTTCGATAATTATGAATTCGTTGTAGCATCTCTAATCTATCTTGTTTTCAGAGAAGCTGTCATGTCTTATGTTCGTCTGTTCTTTTGTTTGCATGTCTGTCTGTTTGTGTTGTTTCTTTGTTTGTATGTCTGTCTGGTTTTTTTGTACAAGCTTCTACTTATCAAAACAGCCACATACTCTTACTATTACATTTATCCTGCTTACTGCTACTTAATGTTTTTTTGCTCTACTCCATAGCTACATGTATACTTGTCGACCTTTTCATAGAAGTATGGAAATTAATGTGTATCTGAATTTAACTGAATTAATTGAATTTAAAATAATTACTAGTTAATTGGATAGTTTGAACTGCATTGGCTACCCACGAAAATGTTAAGTTAATGTTAAGACGATCGTTTATATGCACCCTACTTGTTAGTAACACGAAATTGGCATTGTAATTATTTTTATCCAGCGCGTTGCCGTCAGCACGTGACATTTTACCGCGTCCATGGCGAACCAAAAATGTTTCTACACAGGCAATGGCGCGTATGTACGCGCGGCCGATCTAGTTATTTAATTCTATATCTATGATTTATCTTCAAGCAAACTTGATGCGTAGTTAGAACACACAATACGCAGGGTGTGATATGGGCCGTGCAATATAAGTTTATATCACACTCCTTGTTGCCATGGATCGACCAATCAGAATCGAGTATTCAGGCCTGCTTGAAGATAAAGCGCTTTATACTCCCGATGGGTGTCTCAAAGCGCTCAGTATTTTTCCTACAAGGTAAGTGGAGTTACGTGTTGAAGTATGAGACCTATTCCTTTACATAGCACCATGTAATGGTTTACAAGGTGCTGTGACGCAATATGCAGCCAATCAATTAATGTCGCCCCGACCTAAATGTAGCCCCAAACCTGTACCTAAATGTCGCCCGACCTAGATGTAGCCCCAAACATGTACCTCTTTCTTAAAAATGCTTAAAATGCAAATGGAAAACCAAAGTCGTTTCGTTGTAACATTTTCTGTAAATTCGTTATGTTTCTCTTCATTCTTCTTGAAATAAAAGCCAAGTTTAAAGCGTGCAATATACGTTCAAAGTTTAAAACATTGTATACAGCCAAAGCGACTGATGATATGCCTTGTGGACCCTATATGAACAACGCGGAATGCACCTCATCACAATGAAGCATTATTAGACGACGATTGCGAACATGATGATAATAATTGTGCGCACCTTACACAGTTTACCCTGACGATTTCCCATCTGATTTTGGCCCATAACTTCCCGAATCTTCCATAGTTGAGTTGTACACATCGTTTGTACACATCGTTTGAGAAGTAAGTGTACCAACTAGAACTTGATCACATCCGTGCATTACAGAGGAAGGCAAGGTCTGTTCCCTGCTTCCATGATTGAACGTGATCACAAGGTAGGCCTACCCCTAGTTCTGAGTGGTCATGGTCCCATGACCTCCATAGTTTGAGTACTTATCCCCCCCCCCCTATCGAGACCCCTATCCCCATCGCTTTTTAAACATTTTGGTCATTATCTGCCCACATTCGCCAGATGGTGAACGAAAATTACTTGAAAAAGGTGTTTAAGTATTGGCTTTCCAACTGATCACCATATCCCAAAGGCCCCTATCAGGACTCCCCATCTCACACATGGCTGGTAATTTTTCTAGGGTGCACTTTGGTCCTTTTGACTAGAAACAAAATCAGCCCAATATTTAATAATAAGTCTTAAGTTAAATCATTTTTAAAAGAATTCCGGTGCCATTATCATGCTGTATTAACCAATCACTTAATAATATAAATACTGAACTTGTAACTTAGTAATAACGTTAGCTCTTTTAAAATCATCTCCGAGTTGAAATGAAACCTATAGTGTGACTAACATGGACCCTCCTTCCATGTTTTTGTTTGCAAACAGTTTTGGTCATCATCTAGCGAATGTAGGCAGTTAAAGGCACTGAACACGTTTGGAAATTGTCAAAGACCAGTGTTCTCACTTGGTGTATCCCAACATATGCATAAAATAACAAGCCTGTGAAAATTTAGGCTCAATTGGTCATCGAAGTTGCAAGAAAATGATGAAAGAAAAAACACCCTTGTTGTACAAATGTGTGTGCTTTTAGATAGGAATAAAACTTCTCGCAAAAAATCTTTTAATATTTTAGTGAGAAATTACCTCTTTCTCAAAAACTACGTTACTTCAAAAGAAGCCTTTTCCTACAATGTGTTATACTGTCAACAGCTCTCCGTAACTTTTTATGCTAATATTTGTTTTGAGTTTTTCCATAACCTGGAAATAAAACTAGATAGTCCAGTTACGCATTGTTCAAGTCAATGGCAATCCTTAATCTCCCCCAATTCACAGTTGACTTGTAAAATATTAACGCTAATGATGATGAAATAATTAGCTCTTACCAACAACCACGCTCATCCGTAACCAAAAGTGCGATTTTCTTTCATCATCATGATACTGTCACAACTAATTACTTGGCAATTTTTTCATGCCAGGAAAAAGCCTTCCAAAACGATTGTGTTTATTCTCATTCAAAATAATCGTCATAAAAATTACCGGTAGCCGCTAACGAGAGGCACTTATTTTTCCTATTCAATGACAATATTATGTTAACGAAAAGGATGACAATTGTACGTAAATTACAAGCCTTGGGTATCTTTTGAAATTTGAACCACGATTCCTAGTAATTTACTGCAAGAGTCCTGAAAAGAACTAAACATCTTTTCAGCAAACTCGGGCTTTGCAGGAGCGATGGGGATAGGGGTCAAAAATACTCAGACCATTAGGGGTTTCGGACCATGATGAAGTAAGCACTTACTTTTTTGCGGGGGGGCTACATTTAGGTCTGGGCGACATTTAGGTACATGTTTGGGGCTACATTTAGGTCTGGGCGACATTTAGGTACATGTTTGGGGCTACATTTAGGTCGGGGCGACATTTAGGTACATGTTTGGGGCTACATTTAGGTCGGGGCGACATTTAGGTACATGTTTGGGTCTACATTTAGGTCGGGGCGACATTTAGGTACATGTTTGGGGCTACATTTAGGTCGGGGCGACATTTAGGTACATGTTTGGGTCTACATTTAGGTCGGGGCGACATTTAGGTACATGTTTGGGGCTACATTTAGGTCGGGGCGACATTTAGGTACATGTTTGGGTCTACATTTAGGTCGGGGCGACATTTAGGTACATGTTTGGGGCTACATTTAGGTCGGGGCGACATTTAGGTACATGTTTGGGTCTACATTTAGGTCGGGGCGACATTTAGGTCGGGGCGACATTTAGGTACATGTTTTGGGCTACATTTAGGTCGGGGCGACATTTAGGTACATGTTTGGGTCTACATTTAGGTCGGGGCGACATTTAGGTACATGTTTGGGGCTATATTTAGGTCGGGCGACATTTAGGTACATGTTTGGGTCTACATTTAGGTCGGGGCGACATTTAGGTACATGTTTGGGGCTACATTTAGGTCGGGGCGACATTTAGGTACATGTTTGGGTCTACATTTAGGTCGGGGCGACATTTAGGTACATGTTTGGGGCTACATTTAGGTCGGGGCGACATTTAGGTACATGTTTGGGTCTACATTTAGGTCGGGGCGACATTTAGGTACATGTTTGGGGCTACATTTAGGTCGGGGCGACATTTAGGTACATGTTTGGGGCTACATTTAGGTCGGGGCGACATTTAGGTACATGTTTGGGTCTACATTTAGGTCGGGGCGACATTTAGGTACATGTTTGGGGCTACATTTAGGTCGGGGCGACATTTAGGTACATGTTTGGGTCTACATTTAGGTCTGGGCGACATTTAGGTACATGTTTGGGGCTACATTTAGGTCGGGGCGACATTTAGGTACATGTTTGGGTCTACATTTAGGTCGGGGCGACATTTAGGTACATGTTTGGGGCTACATTTAGGTCGGGGCGACATTTAGGTACATGTTTGGGTCTACATTTAGGTCGGGGCGACATTTAGGTACATGTTTGGGGCTACATTTAGGTCGGGGCGACATTTAGGTACATGTTTGGGTCTACATTTAGGTCGGGGCGACATTTAGGTACATGTTTGGGGCTACATTTAGGTCGGGGCGACATTTAGGTACATGTTTGGGGCTACATTTAGGTCGGGGCGACATTTAGGTACATGTTTGGGTCTACATTTAGGTCGGGGCGACATTTAGGTACATGTTTGGGCTACATTTAGGTCGGGGCGACATTTAGGTACATGTTTGGGTCAACATTTAGGTCGGGGCGACATTTAGGTACATGTTTGGGGCTACATTTAGGTCGGGGCGACATTTAGGTACATGTTTGGGTCTACATTTAGGTCGGGGCGACATTTAGGTACATGTTTGGGTCTACATTTAGGTCGGGGCGACATTTAGGTACATGTTTGGGGCTACATTTAGGTCGGGGCGACATTTAGGTACATGTTTGGGGCTACATTTAGGTCGGGCGACATTTAGGGCTCGGGCTACATTTTGGTGCCGCACACCCGTCTATACACTGCAAAAACTGGGTTGTTAAATTGACACCATGGGTATTGTCAAATATAGATACCCCCAAAAATAATAATTTACACCATAGGGTAATTTCTGCAAAAACAATTCCATTGGTGTTATTTTAACACCCTATATGGTGTTAATTTTGATTCTCTGTTCGGTATCTCTTTAGTGACAACACCCATGGTGTCAATTTTAACACCCCAGTTTTTGCAGTGTAGACATCAAGGTGTTACCTAGTGCTTTATTGTCTTTTCTCCTTCGGTGCCTCGAAACTGTACCACTGTACACGTTAGGCATAAACGCTATGTGCAAATCTTCACACTAACCCGATGGACTTGGAAAGTCTTGTGCGTTCGAACTTCCTGGAGCCGATTTCACAAAGCAATAAAATTCATCGCAAGACAAATTTTCAGTATCACCATAGTGATTTGTATTGTGACATCACACTTTACTAAGCAACTACGATTGATTTGCAGTTACGATCAATCTTAGATCTTTGTGAAATCGGCCCCTGTAACCATATGTTAACCAAGCGTATGAGTTTTTCGATGATAGGAAGAAACTCCCGCACTTTATAGTGTCCAAATGCTTTGAGACTTTCGCAGTCTTTATATAGCATTATATACAGTTTCCCAATAACGTCCAAAACACTGCATGTTCCATTACAAAGCACAAACATCGTCATAATTTGTGCCTATATTTAGAACAATTTGCACATAGTCAGTGCCATTCAGAAGCGCGCGAGCACCATTCGCCATATTTGGCTTTACTTTTTCAGCCACTTGCCAGTCCCAAAGGTGAACATCGGAAACGGCGAGATATGACAGCATGATAAATACGCACGATTTGGAATAAATCGAAAATTGAATAATAAAAACCGGTATATGCATGTACTTTTTATAAATGTTTTCGCTCAATGTTTCCCATAATTTTGATGTTATTAATAGACCCCTCACATGATCGATCAGCGCCCTCACTGGGGTCAAATGAAGACCTATTATTGGCTGAGAGTTGTGCGTGGAGCGTACGCGCTTGCACGTTTCCGTAGACCCCTTACAGAACGCGAAACCCTACAGGGACGCTGAGGTCATGCGCACGTTTACACGCACAAAGAACAGCTATCGTCCAATCATTTGCCTCCTTTGGCCTCAGTGCCCATGTCAGTGCCTCAGTGAGGGCGCTTTTTGAGCGTGTGACGTCATATGCAAGGGGTCTATTGTTTGACCTCAGCGATGGCTGCCTAGAGACCCATTGCGTATGACGTCACACTCTCAAAAAGGAGGCAGATCATTGGACGATAGCTGTTCTCTGTGGGTAAAAACGTGCGCGTGACCTCAGCGTATGTAGCGTTTCGCGTTATGCAAGGGGGATCTATTGATTTCTATAGACCCGGAACGCGCCTCCGAACAATGCGCGTCATTTTGGGTGTCAAAACTCTCTTTTGTGCATGTTTGTATACGATTTTGACACCCAAACTGACACCCAGGATAGGCGCATGTGAGTACGCTGCGCGTTGTGCTTTGGGTCTCTTATTGTAAAGTGTCATGTAAAGTTGATCTTTGGGTCGGTCACCATGTGATTAATGTGAATACAATAATACCAAATACCATTATGAAACATAACGTGAAGTTCTATCGACGTACTCGCAAGATTTAATTATGGACAATGAATTGTTCATAAGCATTCTTTACGTAGCACAATAGACACTCAATTATTGACCAAGCATCAACCAACCCACGTTTTGGGTTGCACGATCAAGATGCCGCATGCACGTGTTGAATTGTAACTGAACGGCCACGCTATATCAACCAACAAGACTCGTGTTTGCGTGCGCGTACAACTCATTAGTAGTTGAACGTGCCTTTTGATAACAATCCTCTGTTTAGGAACATAAAAGGTCTGTATACGTTTGGTACTGACTCTGAAAATTACTGGCAATAAAAACTTACTTGGTAAGAAGTACAGCAGCTTTGGATAGTATAATGAGTTTTGAGAAATTGTTCAATTAGAAGTACTGCGGTTATGGAAAAATATATATATTTTATCCCCAACAATTTGAATATGAGAAGAGTCTATTACAGTAACGTTTCTCATAATTATTGTGTATTCCAATTGCAGATTATTCTTCCTGCGTTGACATAGCCGCTCCAAATTTTCGACAATATCTCTTCTTTTTTTACGTATTCAAACCTTTGAGATATTTTGGTTCACTTATTAATTTGCAGTATACCGGTTACAATTAAAAAGGTTGTCCGTACTTTATTTATTTGACCTGCCCACAGGGTCAGCCAGCCGATGCGTTGAAGCTGTTGAACGATCTTCTGTACGAGGGACCGCCGGTGCTGATGTCCTGGGGGCCGATACTCTCTCGCCAGGCGCTGGTCGTCAATGAAGTTGCGCCCAAATATAATCTCGTACAGGTGCGAACTATAATTATTGTTTCAAATCATACAAATTACATAACTGGTTTGTCAGATAAAATTCACTAACGGTTTTCTGACATTGTTAATCTGGTGAAAATGTTTCTTGACATTTTGCTCAACGGGTAAATTTAATTTGTTAACCATACGAAGAGCAGAATTAAAGGTATCGTACACGTTTGGTAATGACTCAAAACAAATATTTGCATAAAAACTTTTGCATAAAAACAAGCAACGGAGAGCTGTTGATAGTATAAAACATTGTAGGAAACGACTCCCTCTGAAGTAACGTAGTTTTTGAGAAAGAGGTAATTTCTCACTAAAATAATAAAAACTTCTCACAAGAAGTTTTTGTTCCTATCTGAAAGCACACATATTTGTACAACAAGGGTGTTTTTTCTTTCATCATTTTCTTGCAACTTCGATGACAAATTGAGCCCAAATTTTCACAGGCTTGTTATTTTATGCATATGTTGGGATACACCAATGAGAACACTGGTCTTTGACAATTACCAAACGTGTTCAGTGCCTTTAAATTAAAACAACAGATCTCATTTACCCAATTCACCAGACGTCATCACCCTAAACTAATTTGATAGCGCCATTTGGGGAGTCAGATTTCCCGTGTGCAACCTCGTCCCCAGGGGTGATCGATCTCGCCGCGCCATTTTGTTTTCCCGCATGCGCTGCTCGCTCATTACCCCTGTAAGTGCTGTGTGTTTGTTTGTTTGTGACGAGAGGTATCGAAATGGCGTGAGGCTGTCCCGTGTGTTTCCGTGCATGCGTGGCACATTTTGAGGCTCAACCCACGCAGTTATAGACGCACACTGTTATCTTTACAAACCCAAAATGGCAGACCATGAATGGGACAGACAGTAGCCGCCTGTGACGTCATTATAAAGAGTCAATAGGTAAAATACATTGTTTTTGTTCGGCCATTGCAGGACATTTAGCAGCAGGTGAGTTTTCACGTCGATCCAGTGTAATTTTATCTGAATTTTCTGATATCTCAAGGTGAAAAAAGAGGAGAAAATCTGTTATAGTTGAGTCCAGAGTAAAAAGATAAAAAGATCAAGAAAAGATGAAGGAAATGAAATGGAGATGGCAGCTCAAGAAGACACGACAACAGGTGGACCAAGAGACTAACCGAATGGCAACTTAGAAATGGAAAAAGAAGAAGAGTAAGACAGAAGAGAAGATGGAGAGACGAAACTCAAACATACACGAACAGAACAACATGGACCATTGGCTTCATCCAACAATGGACTAACACAGCCTAATGATGATGATGATGATGATGATGATGACATTGCTATAACGCGTTAAGGAAACAAACTCGCGCACTTTAACGGGTCTCAATGTTCGAATATTATCGAACATTATGCGCGAGAGCGTTGCACAGACTATTATTGCTGTGCCGACAAACACTAATTTTTGTGCTTTGGACTTTCCTCCTTGCAGCTGGTACAATACTAAACAATTTGCAACAATCTTTAAAGGCACTGGACACGTTTGGTAATTACTCAAAATATATTAGCATAAAAGCTTACTTGGTAACGAGCAACGGAGAGCTGTTGATAGTCTAAAACATTGTGAGAAAAAAACTCCCTCTGAAGTAACGTAGTTTTTGAGAAAGAGGTAATTTCTCAAATATTTGAATCTTCAAAAGACTTCAGGCCTGAAGCCTTTTTCAGGAATCTGAAAGCACACAAATTTGTGCAACAAGGGTGTTTTTTTATTTCATAAATTTCTTGCAACTTCGATGACCAATATTTTCACAGGTTTGTTAATTTAGGCAAATGTTGGGATACACCAAGTGAGAATACTGGTCTTTGATAATTGCCAAATGTGTCCAGTGCCTTTAAAAAGATGGCTGCAAATACAGCTCAAAATGCATTATACTATCCAAAGCTGCTGTACTTCTTACCTTGAAGTAAGTTTTTATTACCATTCATTTTCAGAGTCATTACCAAACGTACACAGACCATTTAAGCCCAACCATAGAGCAAGGGCTTAACTGTAGCTGGGCTTCTGACAAAAAAGGTTCACAACCTGATATGGCGTGTCGTGGCCGAGCGGTATAGCGCATCGGACTCAAGTTCTGGTTGCTGAGTCATCGGGGTGTGGGTTCGAATCCGGGTCATGACAATTGTGTCCTTGAACAAGACACTTAACTATAATTGCTTCTCATCACCCAGGGGTAAATGGGTAGGCCTATCCTGTGAGGGCAGGGATGGTTCTTGAAATTGATTTAGCTTGGTGCGCTACATACTTAACAGCCCTGGGAGCTGAGATGGTTTAAGGAATGATATGGCCCAGTGACCAGGGTGTAATAACGTTTGAAGCGCAAAGATCATTCTTTGGAATTGAGCTATATAAGAGTCGATATTATGATATCAAACCCTTTTGAACCCTTTGGTCATGTTTGGTTGATATTGTTTCAAATACTAGCAAATGAGAACACTTGCAGTGGGCGCCATCACGTAGGGGTAGGAAAACAAAGGGAAGTCCTCGATTCACAGGATTCACAAACGTGTGTGGGTGTGTGTGTGTGCGTGGACCTAAAACAAAAGGGACAATAGGTCCACGGTTGCTATCACAAAGGAAAACATTGTGGTCCACGGTTTCTATCACAAAGAGTTGAACAAAGGATGGTCCAAGATTGCCGGTGTTTGGGGGTGGTTGGGGAATTACATTAATTAAATTGGGTAACCAGGATTTATATTTTTGGGATTACTGAAAACGTTCAACTTTGAAATTTGCCGTCAAAGTTTGCGCACCCTTCCCCCGTTTTAAAAATCCTCGATCCGCCCGTCATTGCACATAGGCCTGGATGTCAGGCTTTTGAACTTGGAGTCACGAAAGATCTTCCCGTGCAACGCAATCAGTTAGCACACTTCGCAACAGGATATTGCTCCATAGAAGTTACATTCACGTCTTTGTGACTCGGCACCTAAGCTGCTTTCCGCTGTACTCTTGGAGATATTGATGAATTGCCGAGGCATCCGAGCGTAAATATGAAAATATCGGGGGAAATCATTCCCTATTTGACAAGAAAAAATAGCAATATAGGTAATTAAATTTGCGCGGATCATTGCACAGCTATGGACAGACACGATGAGAAGAAGAATGATTGCTAAACTCTCTTGAAACTGAAGAGTGGTCATCTGACAGTGCTGGAGTTTCTACACCTTTGCACTAAGTATGTGCTAATGTGTTGGTGGTTAATTACAGCAATACCTCCGTAGCAACTTATTCAAACTAACACTTACGTCAATGGGTTCTAGAAGTGCGACTGTAAACTCTGTTGAACTTAAGTGAGCTGTCATTAATGTTGGAGTATCGTTGCCGAGCGGTCAAGTGCGTGCCGTATTCAAATTCGTTCACAGAGTGCGGGTTTGAAACCCGCACTCTGAAAATTCCCGGGTCAGGACTGACCCAGTTCCGTGTCTAAGGGGGCCTGACCCACTTCTAGGTCAGTGTGACCCGGAATCTGTGCCCAATATGACCCAGTGGGTAAGACTGACGCAGAATGTAAGATGCAATCCAATTAATTAGCCAGTTTCTGGGTCAGCCTGACCCAGAAATGGGACAGGGCCATGGGACCCGGAATACAGGTGTGTTCTAACCCGGGAGTTTTTATATTGCGGCCTGGAAGGCCACCCCCGCATGCTTAAAGGCACTGAACACGTTTGGTAATTGTCAAAGACCAGTGTTCTCACTTGGTGTATCCCAACATATGCTTAAAATAACAAACCTGTGAAAATTTGGGCTCAATTGGTCATCAAAGTTGCAAGAAAATGATGAAAGAAAAAACACCCTTGTTGTACAAATTGGTGTGCTTTCAGATAGGAATAAAAACTTCTTGCAAGAAGTTGTTATTATTTGAGTGAGAAATTACCTCTTTCTCAAAAACTACGTTACTTCAGAGGGAGTCGTTTCCTACAGTGTTTTATACTATCAACAGCTCTCCGTTGCTTGTTACCAAGTAAGTTTTTATGCTAATATTTGTTTTGAGTCATTACCAAACGTGTACGATACCTTTAATGTCCTTGAGTAAGACACTTAGTAGCTTTGTCTTAGGAAAGGAACCGGTAGTGCGCGAAAGGAACCCAATACAGTAAGTTATTGTGCAAGAGTAGGGGTTTACCTGGTGTTTTTGAATCATTGCAAGCACCCTTGTCCACAGGCTTCCGAGTTACATTGATTAAGTTCGTTTTTTAGGCAACCTTTGTTCCATTCTCAGAAAGAAATTAATAATAATAATAATGCGGGGTTATTTAGAAACCCTTTATCGTGTACCTAAATGGAGTGCATAACAATGGTAAGATTGAAAAAATGAAATTATTACAGAGTTGCACATAACTTTCATGGTATGGTCAGCATGGCGGAAAACTTCCTTTGAAATATTTTTGCATGTGATGCTTAGCTTTTGAGAAACGAGTAAAACAATTAGTTTTGATCTTTTAAGACCAGAACTTGATAATTTTTAAAATTGTAATAACACATAACAGTGTTTCTACTAGTTTCTCGTAACTCAAATGACCGATTGAGCCTTTCATGTTTTTTACGGGCTTGTTTTGGGGTGTCGTGGCCGAGCGGTTAAGAGCACCGTACTCAAGCTCTGGCGTGTCTGGTCAGCAGAGTGTGTGTTCGAGTCCCGGTTGTGGCACTTGTGTCCCTGAGCAAGATACTTTAATTGCTATGTCATTCGGATGGGACATTGGGAAAAGAGGTCTACACAATTCAGGGACTTGAAACACTGTTGGGACTTAAAACACTATTGGGACTTACCCATGTCCACACAGTGTGAAGGAATGTACACAGAGTGTATGCAACAAAGAGCTGTGTGCGTTGGTGGTGTGAGTGTGCGCGTAGATTACGATTGTGCGCTGCAGGTTCTCTCTGCTAGGCTCCAATTGGCAGGGAACAAGTCTAATGGGTTAAACACCTATGTTTCGACACCCATATATGTTCCGACACCCCTATGTTTTGACACCGAAAGTGTATTTTCCTAACCCTAGCCCTAACCCTGACCCTAACCCTTGCGTGTAAATCACGAGGTTTTTGTTAGGAACATAGGGTTGTCAGAACATAAGGGTGTCAGAATATAGAGCACCAGTCACCAATGCAGCGGTTGGTAAGCTGAGCCACATTAGATAGCCTTCTCGTTTATGGCCGGTAACCCATGACTTACAAGCAACATTTGTTTATTCAGGCTTGTAGAATAGGGCCTGGATACCGATTTTTTTAGCCTTAAACGGTTAACACGCCGATAACAGTAGTCCATAAATAAACAACGTCTGCTGAAGACTCATGAATTGTACTTTTTGCTAAAGTGCGAATTCACCACTTTTCAATATCGTAAAGAGCTTGGTTCGTCTTATGAGGCATTTCTGGTGGATTAACCTCATAACTGATACAGCCGTAGCCATAGCTGTAGCCGTAGCTGTAGCCGTAACCGTAGCCGTAGCTGACAATTCGGACACGGCCGCTAATCAATGGATCTTGATTATGAAAAATAATATCAAACAGACCAATTCAACTTTAGCCCCTATTTCAGCTGTAGCGTGAAAGAAACATACGGACCCACGGGTCATTAGTTACGCTGGTCCGGCTGGCTTGGAGCCGCTACAACTGCACTCATCAAAAGTACAACTGAATTATAAAACAACGAATTCCTTCTCTCCTCATAATATTTTTTAATAATTCACAATATTATTATTATATCAGAAGGTTAAACAAATTTGCACATATCAATTTAGTTTTTTCATTATTGCACTTTTGCCAGATGTTTGCCAAAGAACAGCCGAACCTCGATTTAAACGCAACCGAGCAATTATTGGTACGTAGTTAATTATTCTTGTCCACGAAATTTTCAAAACCCCTTTAATAAAATTCGTATATTTGTTTCAAGGGTTATGACAATTATTGTGGTTTGTGAGTTTGATAACGGAATTTTATTCATGATGTGACTTTGGAACACTCGATGTTGTGCTTTACGTAGCGACAGTTTTGCCTCACCCTTTGTATTAAGTATATATTGTTATTATTTGTTTCGCGTCTTTGCGTTTCGTCAAAAGTTCAAAACCTATATTACATAGTAAACTAAGGACTTATTTTTATCGTACTAACTGTCCCATATTTTAGTTTTGTTTTTCTTTTTTTCTAGCGACCTTAAAGACACTTGGCAATAGATTTTTTTTGACGTAAAAGTATATGTTTATTAACAATAAAAAAATTGTTTGAGTGATTATTTTTGTCAGGATTTATATGTTAAACAAAATGAATAAAGTTGTTTGGGGGTGACTCCGCCCATCCCTTTGTGACGTCAATCGATGCAGACTTCGCCGGACTGGCCCATTTTGATCACACGTGTATAGGGCCTACATGTTATGCTGGCCTACCACGGAACGGTTCGCTTCCAAGAACAGATCTTACGAGCATTATGTACACAAATATATCAATGATAAATGCATTTTATTGACTAATTAATCATAAAAATTTAATATTTTGAACAATTCATGATAAAAATCATACTTATTTATCTGAACCGCTGTGCGGTGAGCCTGTCCAACTATCTGTTGTCCTGTTTGTGTTTGTCTTGTGTCCTCATTGTGTGTTTACGTATCATTGATGTTACATTATACTTGTAGATTCCCAACTCTGTACTTCCTTAACCCAGTTACATAAATGTCGGGGGGTCTCCACCCAACAAGCTTGCTTTTAGGAGACTCCCACCACTTACTCATTACATTGTATCTAGTGCCGTATGTGTATTTTTGTGTGAGCAAACTGATTGAGTGGAAATAAACTGAACAGAACTGAACTAAACTGAACTGAAAACAGATGTCAATAGTCGGGCAAGAATATAATTTTAACAGGTTAAATTTTAACTACAGGTGTTTTTTATTGTTTTTTTAAAGTATTTTATAGCATTTTTTCTTGAGTTGTTCTTAAAATTTTAAAATCATGCTGTTTTTCTCCATAACATATCTCTGAAGGAACAAAGTAAGAAACTTGTGCACTTTGAACAATATTTTCAACAGTTTTTTATGTATCCCTTTTTGTTAGCAAAACAATTTTCCACATTTTGTACTCAAAACTATTATTGCATCAAAATATATAAAAAAAAATACGCTCATCTTTTTATTTACAATGACACTTCATTATCGGGAAAGCTGACAAAAATACAAGTTTATTTGTGGTTCGGGTGGTTATAATTTAAGTAAAGGGATACTTTTTTTCCTCAAACCCAGCCGAAAAAAGGAGGGGTAGAATTGTCTATCCCTTGATCCTCAAACCCAACCGAAATGAGGAGGGGATAGAATTTTCTGTCCCGTGTTCCTCAAACCTAGCCGAAAAGTGGAAGGGGTAGATTTTGTTATCCTTTGCTGCTCAAACTAAGCGAAAAAAGAGGAGGGGATAGATTTTGTTATCCCTTGGACCTCAAACATGAAAAATGTGCGTTATATTGTTAACAATTTACTGGAATTTATCAATTTTTAAATGTTAGCATAGAAAAATTAGATTGATTTGTAAAATTTGGAGCAGGTTTTTAACAATTTGGAAGATAAAAAGGTTAACGAAAAATGTGATGCTTTAAAATCCTGTTTCGATTGCAATTATCGGACTACAATGACATTTTTAAGCTGTAAATTTGAAAATGAAAAAAACGTACTTAAATATGAACCTGTTTTTCACAACCTTGACGAAGGTAAGCTTTTCTTACACAACATTTCCATCTCGCTATATGAAGTATGAAAAACAATACATTTTGCCGTCACTGGGCCGCAAAAAAAACCCTTATTTTCCGTGTTCTCGTTACGACCGTGCTCGTATCTACCGTGTGGTTTTTTTTTAAGACGTAGAAACACGCATGGCCATGGGGACAGTTCGGGAGCCTCGTACAAACCGGCGTCTCGTATCTTCCGAGCTCGTATTAACGAGAGGGTCGACTCATTTGACATGAATAGAAAAGTAATTCTTAAACATGACGCCATCCCAACCTTTATCTTAATTAGTGGGAAGTCGAAGGAGTTACCTGTAAGACCTAGAGGAGCATTTGCCAAACGTGACAAAATCAGGGTAAGTTTGAACTTTGAGGGGCATGTTATCTACTTGCGCCACTCGTCACGATTTTTTGTTGGCAGTGCGATTAACCGTGCACGGATCCGAGTGGACCGTCCTTCCGCTGTAGTCTGCTCCATGGATGTAAATAGGCAAATTTACGGCCCATTTGGTCAATAAACAGTCACCTAGTTATATAGAAAATAGCTTTTGTAAATACTAGGCATTCAAGTTTGAACGTACGTATGTGGGTTATAATTTCTTGAAATTAGAATAAGATCGTGGCTACATGACACAATTTGTTGTGATGTGCCATGTAATGAATTCCTCGGTTTCCGATTGAGACCGCGCGTTACCGATCAGGTACCCAGACGTAATGACAATTTGTTTAACCTTTGTTTTATTCACATTCCGCTCATACAAAATCCCAGTTTCAGGTGCCTTTAAATTTGACCTTTTGACTGACGAAAAAATCCTCATTAGAATAGTATAAAGATTCACTAGTTATTGAAATCCAACGACGTCATGTTTAAAATTTTGCTCTGATAAAGTGAGTTATAAACCAAAACCTCACCGTACAAAAATGTAAAGACCATTTTTGCTCAGAATGATGTCATCAGATGCTTCAGATGTTGAACAATTTTGCACTTGAAGGGTATCGAATACAATGGCAATTTACACCATCTTAACGTGAGGTTAGAGACTTGTGATTTTTTCCCCACTCACATGAGGACTCTATCTATTGGAAAATGAGTACATCACAAAATTGAATTGGTTATTTCCCATCCTCTTTAATGATCCGGCATGTATTATTTCCGTTTTCTCGTCGAGACATCAGCATCCACACTTTGAAATTGTGGCACACTAACATATTGCTTTCGGCGGTTCAATGTTAACGAGTGTTCAGTCAACAATCTTAGGCGCCTGATATACAGTTCGGGCTTTGAGTGCATTCACATAAAAAGAAAAAAAGAAGCAAGCTGTATAGCGACAAGAGGCCGTGTCCAAAATGGCGGCCACAACTATGGCTACGGCTGGATTGCTGCGTCATCGTGCGTTGAAGTATAAGACGTCCTTGGCAACACAGCAACAGCCGTAGCCGTACGGCTGCCAATTCTGATACGGCCAGACTTTGATATTTTTAATATCTCTCATTAAAAGTAAACGTGCATTCCGGGCATTGCCGCACTGTTTATTTATTCATTTACTTTCGGGCATTCACAGAAATAAGGTATCGTATTTATTATACAATAATGTATACATTTATACAATTAGAAACAAGCCTGAGGATAACCTAAAAGCGAAGTCGATCAAACCTTTTCATGAAGCGACGTATGCTTATTGGTTTTTAAACATCGCTCTGTGTGCACTTCTCGGGTTTTTTCGTTTTCACAAAGTGAAGATTGTGTTTAGGGATTAATAACACCCATCAAATCAAAATAGTTGCAAGACTGAACATACATTGACAGTTCTGTACAAGGAAGTAGTCAGCTTTACTTTGGTGTTAAATTTTTCTTGTCTAAGCAGTCTCCGAAACAGCAGTTTGAAAAAATAGTTCAACTTCCACTGCGATTTTCTCCAAACACGGATGTTTTGCTGTGGTGAACCGTACGTCAGATCGTGGCGCTACCTGCGATTATGTAAACCATGCAGCACGAAAAGCATTTCTGTGTGCGGTGAATTCGAATCTGTGATGCAGATCTGTGATGTGATAGCTAGGTCCGTTATTAGGGACGTACCAAAAAGGGGGCGGAGATCATGACATCCCAGTTAACTTCCTTAGTCGGCATTTCTACCCCAGTTGGTAAAATAGAGCAATTAATGGATCGTCCAGAATAACATTTAGTGACACCAACTGAAAAATTAATTGTGTCTCTTTTATTCTATAACCGTATTTGCTTGTTGTCTTCATGTACCATGTTGGGCCTTAACTTTGATAAAACAAACTTTTTTCTTTCTTTCTTAGTTTGAATTCTCTGATGATTCAACCTTCTAGTCGTTTTGGGAGTTTATTTTGTTTCTTCATATAGTATTAATTTTGACCGTGATCTTTCCAGGTGTGTCTTGCCAACAGCCAGGCCTTACGTGATCGGCCAAGGTACCCGATGACTGTACAGATGTATTGGAGCGAGGACAGCGTGAATCCAGCCCGTGTAGCCTTCATGCAATACATGAAATGGACAAAGGTCGCCATTATCTTTGAGGATATTGAGTATTTCCGTCTGGTAAGTTTGAACCACGGGAGCGATGCCGGAAACAAGATATCAATATTGGTAAAATCAAACGATTGAGTGAAAATGGCGGGAAAGCCTCGCATGAACTGCTTTTGCTTTCTGCCTTTAACCATTGTACACGTTGTACAAGAATTGTACACATTGTACATGAATTAACAATTGCACACGATGTACATGATTGTACACATTGTACATGAATTAACCATTGTACGCGTTGAACAAGAATATTGTACACAATGTACATGAATTAACCATTGTACGCGTTGAACAAGAATATTGTACACAATGTACATGAATTAACCATTGTACGCGTCTTCCTTTGAAATAACCCTTAAGTGGCGATAGTCATGAATAGGCAACTGTATTTTATTCACCACGAAGGACCAGGGACTGTTTGGAGTTTTCAGATAGTTCCCCCAGTAGTCCTCTTTGCTGCTTTCTTTTTGTTGAAGAAAGCCATTAGGTCATTTAAACTAACCTCTTGGCGTCTGAAGGCTGGAGGTGCTTTCGGCTTCCATCGATTTTTGCTTCATTTGAGAGAAATTATTTATTTACGGAGGCGTTTTAACCGAGTAAAGGAGTCGTTCGTTTTAATTATCGTCTATTAAGATGCCACTGGGTGGAACATAGTCGTTCTACCTGATTAATTAACCTATTGTCAATTGCAACAAAGAAAGGATACCATAACTTGTGTTTTAACCCTGCGAGTATCTTGATATCAAATTTTACTAATTCTAAATGGGGGCTATACAGCTTGCAGTAGCAAGGAAAGCTCACTGTTTACACTGATGTAAAAACATATTTTTACATCTTCTTGAATTTATTCCCTCTTTTGCGGGTCTGCAGAAATCAATCATTAACATTTTAGTTTTATTTCATCTCGGGAGGCTAGCTGGGTTTTTTTAAATACAGAATATGCCCCCGGGAATCTGCAAACAAAAGCATCTGAGGCAAAGCATTCAAACAGCTGAACAGGCTGAACGAAGTTTCTGAGACTGTTTTTTTGTTTCTGTTTGCGTTTATATGAGGATAGACTATACAACAAATGTAAATATTTTATTAATAAATTGATTAGTTAATAACTAATTAATGATTTTGTGCTGTCAGCTACAGTAGACGTTTTATTGTGCAGGCTTCAGAGTGTCAAACAGCTACTCGATTGATTTTTTTAATGGGAATGCTATTTAAACTTGTTTTTAATGTGTTTGTTTATCATTTAAATGTAATTTTGATATTTGTACACTTCTGAATTTTTCGTCATTATCGATCAAAAAATTAGGCCTCAACCTCAAGGTGTAAAAAAGAAAAACTAGAAACACTTCTGCCGTGACGGCGTAAGTCACAATGACAATTCTTTGACACAACGGTGCTTTGACATCATGTGTGGGATGTTGCTTTGTTATACCTCCATGCTGCAACAAAGCGGCTTTACAAAACGGAGCTCCCACATATGACGTAACATGAGTGATGACGTAAACAGGGCTTTTCGCAGATCTTTCTGAAAAGCACCGGAGAAGGGTATTCAAAATGATTGTTTTTTACACAATTAAAGTCTGTTTAATCTCATGTGAACTCAATTTCCTTATTGACTGAAAAAAAAAAATTAAATGAATTTCAGCAAAGATCCCTTGTTGCCGTTTTCGTTCAAGTTGATCTTTAACGGAAATCTTTGGCAACAAATTGTTGCTGCCAGACTGTACGGTATATGGTAACAGTCATTTTGATTTGCTACTATTAGGTGATAAGACCCTGAAAATAATTGAGATATTTTGACTTATTTTGAACAGAATGTTGAAGACCTCGTTTCGAAGCTGAAAGATGCCAACATATCTGTCACTGCGACTGAAGCGATTAGTGACGTCAATGCGCCTGATCAACAGTTATTAAGTCTCAAGGTAATCTCGCAAAACATATCAGACGCTGACTTCTTTTATCCGTTAGGTATGGTGGCCCTGAAGGGACATCAAACGTATATATTTACGTGAATATTTACGTAAATATTCACGGTTTTTGCCCCAATTCGCAAATATTCACGTAAATATTGACATGAATATTCACGATTTGTGCCCCAATCGCAAATATTGACGTGAATATTCACGATTTGTGCCCCAATCGCAAATATTGACGTAAATATTTACGTAAATATTTGCGATTTGTGCATCCAATCGCAAATATTGACGTCAGTATTTACGTAAATATTTGCGATTTGTGCACCCAATCGCAAATATTGACGTGAATATTTACGTGAAAATTCACGATTTGTGCCCCAATCGCAAATATGTACGTAAATATTTACGTGAATATTCACGATTTGTGCCACAATCGCAAATATTGACGTGAATATTTACGTGAACTTTAACGATTTGTGCCCCAATCGCAAATATAGACGTCAATATTGACATAAATATTCACGTAAATATATATGTTTGATGTCCCTTCAGGGCCACCATAGTTAGGTGTGTTCATTACCACAGACAAGATGACCGGTCCATGTAAAATAAAAAGGTATAACAAGAAGTGTTCGTTCTCATAATGCACAAACACCTATTCTAACACCTTGCTGCAAACGGAGCCCCCCCCCCCCCCCCACAAAAAAGGTAACGAATTACTTTTTCGAGGGAACGAAACAATACTCTGAGAGAGCGAAACAACTTTTTTTTCCCCGGTACGTGTTCAAGTTTTGTTTTACCTCTCCCTTTACGGGCTAAAAACAACCACCCAAATACTACCGTGAAACTATGCCCCGTGCGCCTCCTATAATATCCAAAACAGTTGAATGTCTTTTGAAAGACTGAACCGTCTCTCGGAATCCTTGATTTGTTCACGTGCATTGCTTTTAACTGCAAAGAGGGCCGCTGTCAGCACATGCTGACTTTTTAATACTATTTGCGTTCACATCGTACATCACTGGTATGGTAAGCTGAAATGCCACGACATCCAAAGCTAGACCATGCCACTCGTACTAGAGGGGGTGTCAATCAACATGGGACAGTGATTTGGTGAGAAGGGGGCAGGACAAAACTCTGTCAGCATCATTTTTTCGTAAATCGGTACCGGTATCACACAGAATTTCACGTTTTTAACTGTGGGCCCAGTTTCAAGAGCTGCTTATGCAAACAAGTAGCCAAGCAGAAAAAAAAATTATGCTACCAAAATAAGGTAGCCAGCCAAATTACCATTCCACAATGTATAGTCTGACTGGTGTCCTGCTTATTTTTTGCTTAGAAGAAGACTTGTTAAGAAATATTCGCTGTTGAAACAGCTCTAAGAACTTTGACCCTGGTCTCAACCATAGATCTCCATTAATAAAGGCATCGCACAAGTTTAATAATAAATTGGAGCTTATTGCTTGTTTCAAACCTATGTAGTTGTAGATATCGTCGCTCGTACCACGAACCGACCGAACTGACAAAAATCACACACTTTTGCAAATTATTTTTTTTACAAATTATTAATATACTCATAACTGTTAACATTTTCAGCAAGTTTCAGAACTAAATACGTAGTAGTTTTGTAATTACACTAATTACTAAAAACGACGTATCACTAGATTTGCCGTTTTGTCTTTTCACAAAGTGACCTATCTGGATACGCCACTTTACCAATGATGTACTATGCGCTACAGCGCGCGCAGTTCGGGCGCGCGTGTAAAATTTTCGTACCACGAACCGACCTAACTCAAAGCGTATAAAAATTTCACAAAGTGACCTAACTAGATAGGTCTCTATCATGCATTGTTTTGTACACGGCGCTCTGCGGGCAAAACTCGGATTTTCATTTTCACAAAGTCTGTTTAGGTATTATTTACTAATTAAAATAGTTGCAGGGATTAAATGAAATTGACAGTTTTGTATTAATAAAGTAGTCGGCTTTATTTTTGTCTTAAAAAAATAATATACAAATAGTTAGCAGACCCCGAAACAGCAGTTTGAAAAATAGTGAAACTTCATTTGTGATTTTCTCCAAACACGTTTTTTTTATACTGTGTACGAGTTAGATCGGTTCGTGGTACGCGCGACGATTTATACCATAAAACTAACCTGTGAAAATTTCATTTCAAAAGGTGGTAGCGTTTTTGAGATATTGCTGAAAATCTGGAGCGGTTATGTCCACGCAGGAAGAATAATATGCATTAAAATACGCACTCTGAGAAACGTTACGCGTAACGCTTCTCATACAGAAATGTTTTGGGGATAAAAAGTGATATATGTTTCCATAACCGCAGTATTTCGAAGAGAAAAGTTTCTCAAAATTATGATTATACTATCCAAAGTTGCTGTATTTCTTACCAAGTAAATTTGTATTGCCATAAATAATCAGAGTCATTACCAAACGTCTACGATGCCTTTAAATCAGTTGTCCAAACTGTCTCATAAGCGCGAGAATTGCAGTCCATTGACAACAGGTAAATTTATAGAAATACAACCCGTCGACTGCACTCTGGGTCCCGCTGTGGCTCTAGGGATGCGGTGTACCAACGTGACATAGTCATAAAGTCCTCCATCCGTGTTTCTGGCATTACAGACTGACAGAAGAGAATTGAAAATGCTGGAGGAGGGATTCATCCGGCAAAGGACTAATACGGCCGGATGAAGAGAGATCAACGTTAAGTTGTTTTTACGCGTCACAGGCATTTCCGATATGCGAACATGCATCCCACAGAGACGGCAGGGGACAGTGGTACATACGGGCAATGATCTCCTGCGAAATTTAGTTCGTCTGAAATGCAGCCGTTGGTTGGAAATCGATAGAAGCGGGTCAACAAAATGTGAATCTCCAATGTGAGTTTTGGAGATTCAAATTTCTGTGGGGTCCGTTTGTGAATGCTGCGGCCAGTGATGCGTTTGATACCCACTGTCATTTCGCTAAATGTGGATTCGACGTTCTTGATGAAAACTACGCGAGAGTTTTTTGCTATTTTCTTAACAAAGACACTATATAACAGCTGAAACTTTTTTTGTATCTTTAAATCAGCATTACGTTGACAAAACTAATCGTTGCCTTCGGATTGGGCGCTTTTGGGCTGTAAAAGCGTTTTCTATCAAATTAATATGGATGGAAAGATGTATTAAAGGAAGAATACAAATTCACACAAATCCCTCGAAAAGGATGGTTATACACTGGTTGAAATTCAAGCAATTCAAGCGATTCAAGCATTGTAATGTAGGCCTAGCTAAAATAAAACAATGTTTACCAAACCACCCTTTTCCTAAAGTTTGCTGAGAAACTTTAATACAACACATGTCAACTAACACATCGCACTGACAACCTGTTGGCTATCCACGTCGTCGGACTTTAACGCCGGAAGATCGGGTATTTCCTCGTAATTCATTTGCCGTAGACACATTGACCAAACTATGTCCTTCTTTGGCGGCCTTCCCAATCATTTAATAAATCAGACCTATTTGGAAACTGATCCATTCCACTTTGGGTTCTTTCCCAAGTCCCAAAGGTTTGAATTTAAAGTATCGTTTCTTGAAGAAGAAAAACAACCTGCACGTTTCCCACAAGGGAAGTTCGACACTCCGTGGTGTAGATGGCTTTTATCTCATTAAAAAACGGTTGACGGTAAATTAACCGACATGTCACGTTGTTATTGCGTTGTCACTCAACACATCTTGTGCATCCCCGTCTATAATTCCCAGGACACTTGAGAAAATAACCCGTCAATTCCAGTCACTTCGACCGGGTCTTTTGACTCCAACGCAGGGGAAATTGAAAGCAATTGTTCACGCAATGGCAATTGGTTCTGAATAACCCAAATTTCACGAACGTCTGTTGTCAGTTTTTTTTTCCTTGGGTGTTATGCCTTAGAGTTGTTTGTCCCTTCTTGAATGTATCCGTTACATAAATTGATGGTGCAGCATGTCATGTATTGAACAATCCGCGGTTTAGAATTTCATTAAACCTTGGGTAAAGGACAGTGCAGTCTCATTATTTGTAATCATCAATAAGGCTAAAATGGCTATAAATCAGAAAAGATAATCACCATGGAATGTTTCTTTCCTTAGAAAGTCCATGATTATATTTGCCAAACACATTCTCTTGGGATGATGCATCAAACTCATATAATCAGGCTTTTTCAAAATACGGTTAAAACAAACTGTTTGAAATTTGTGAAAATTGCACGAACTTGTTGTACACTCAACCGTCCTATAACACGTTTCTGGCATGTATTTGCGATTTTTATTTATGTGCGTTTTTCAGAATATTTTACGAGTTAAATGAGGCAACTTGATACTGAGCGCCTGTGGACATTACGATTTTGTTTTTGGTAATACACTACTGTCGCATCGTGCTCTGGTCTCGACAACCACAGCAGCCAAGAACAACAAGAACCACTAATAATAACCGTTGCATTAAGTGGTGAAACGTTCTTAGCTTGCTTCCGTAAACGTGTGCTAAGACGTTTCAAGTGTGCGGTCACTTGAGGCCCTAAAAAACAAAATCACGAAATGGCAGCATGTGCGAGTACGAAACCATAATATTTACAGTCATGGTTATTTCAGTGACGGGTTTTTTGAACAAACGGTTTGTTATACAGACGTGTTGTACAGCATCACAGGGACCCATTTGCATAGAGCTGCCAGAGCAGACAATGGGGTTTAATAATTTTCTGCTAAGCAAATTCAAATGCAGGATACCAGTCTGAGTCACAGATGGTTCATGTGACGTGGTATTTTGGCTGGTAACCTTAATCTGGCGAGCATAATTTTGTTGTGCTTACCCTTCTGGGTCAGAATTGACCCGGATCCGTGTCCCATGGGGCCTGACCCTTTTTGGGGTCTGTATCACCCCGAATCTTCGTCAAAATGACCAAGAAATGACTCAGAATCAGAATTAAAATGTGTGGGGTTTTTTTACCACTGCACTTTCCGGATCAGCCTAACCTGGAAATGGGTCCGGCCCCTTGGGACCCGGTTCAATTCTGTTCCGGGAGTATTTTAGAGATAGCTACATTGTTCAATAGTAGAGAGCAGGTCTATGACAATTTGCCGCCAGTGGAATGTTCCCGGTTCTTGCAAATTATTGTCAATCCCATTGGAATCCGACTTCTGTTTACGGCACACATAACGAATAAAGTGATAGAGAACGCTGTGTTAGTCTAGATAAAACAAGAAAAATAGTGGTAGCACTTAAAGACTAACTAATTACATAACAAAACTGCATGAGCGTGTCGTGGCTGAGTGGTTAAGAGCACCGGCTTTAGGGTTTGTAGTGCACGTAAAAAAAAGAACCCAGACGAGTGTTTCTGGTTCACATAGCAAGCACCCTTGTTTACAGGTTTCCTCCGGCTTGCCAGCTACAGTGGTTAAGTTCACATATGAGGCATCCTTGGTTTCATTACCATAAATATATAACAACAATGAGCTTTCTTAGCAACAGCTATAGTTGCATCTAATGAACTAGTTGTTGCTACGAAAGCTCATTATTGTTATATGGTAATGAAACCAATGATGCAGTTTTTTTTATGTAAGTACTACCATTATCTTCCTTGTAATAATAAAGTGGCAAGACTTTTATTTTATTTTTTTCAGTTTCACAACCAGCATTCTTATAATTAATTAACAGTTCTTATAAACAAACAGAGACAAAATAATAAAATTCACAAAATAAGAGGAAAAACAGCATACAGATAGGCAAGAAAGTTAGTAATGTGCACTTGCTCTTCAACGGGTATTCTTGTTGATGCATGAATAAATACAAGTTAAACATAAACAAATATATATCCATTAACGACTTACAACATATTCGCGGTTATTATACGTTTTTTCTACTTGTTTCTTAGTTACTTTCACATTGCAGCTCGATTGCCTTTGAGAAAAAAATGTTCCTCAATATGTTATTCCCGACTGCCTACCCACCCAGGACTTCCCATTGGTTGTACATGCATTTTTCCTTGGCGGTTTCCTTTCATTGTCGGAACCTGACCGGCCGCGTGTTAAGCCATCGCTCACTTATTGGGTGTCAGTTTTTAATTAAAAAGTTGGTACTCCGGCAATTCGGGGTTTTTTTAATAAAAAAATTCAAAGTTCCACATTTACACCTAGCCAAATAGCATGCCAGTTGTCTTGTTACCATTGGTTTTTTGTTTTTTTCACACACAAAAATCCATCAATGACCAGCTCTTCCGGAATTCCCATAGGAATTGTACAGCAATTACTTAGCATTGGTACTAATAAGGTAAAGTGATATAAACTACAGAAACACATGTGGGCTCATCTTAAAATAATTTTTGCTTGAATTGATTTGATTTAGTCAAAAGGGTCTATGTATTATGCTTTGGGCGATTTAACAGTGATTTGGTTCTCATCAAAAATGTATTACACGCTAAAATCTAACTGTTACTCAACGAGTCAATGATGGTGTCCGATTGTGATTTTTTTTGATGGTGTCACGCATGGTTTTAAGCAAAGAAATGTCGCTCTCAAAATACACTATACAGCTTGCGGATGTGATTTTCCGTACTGAAGACGCTGGTAAAAATAACCACTATCCATGGCAGTGGTACACAAATAAATTGTGTATGAATCATAAAATTAGTTTGAAATATTGAGTTATACTCCATGAAAGTTTATAATGTTATAGTCTGGAATACTTAATCTCAAAGGTTCAAATTTCAAAGGGGGCACGGATGAGGGGAGGGGGACACGGACATCAATATCCCCCCTTAACTGTAGTTACATTACTGCCGTCAACAATTGATGGTTGATGCAATATAAGCATGGCGGTTCTTTCTGGAATTTAATGGAAATTGTCATAGGCCTACTCATCACAAAGTAATGTAGTGGTACCATTTGTAAAATTACCAAATCAATAAATAATACGTCTCTGTTGCATTAGAGACCCATCAACGCTTGCTGTTCAAAAGATAACCACATTAAAGATATAGTTATAATAACAAAACATAGAAAATATTATAATTTATAAGACAAACAGAAAGAGAGTAGATTATTACAAGAGACAGAAAAGAAAGGATTGTTAAACTACGTCAGTGAATGAAAAATGAAATGGACTATGAAAAACGAAATGATGCATTTGAACACAGTGATATACAATGGGGGGGGGGCATTTTAGATTAATTGTATTGTATGAAAGTTCATAGGGGAAAACATTCTAAACACTTAAGCCTATAAGACTTTTTCTATCACAAAGCTTAAAGGCATCGTACACAATTGGTAATGATTCTGAAAATTTATGGCATTAAAAACTTACTTGGTAAGAAGTAATAATAATAATAATAATAATAATAATAATAATAATAATAATAATAATAATAATAATAATAATAATAATAATAATAATAATAATAATAATAATAATAATAATAATAATAATAATAATAAGACTTGTAATGCGCACATATCCACCCTGCTGGGTGTTCAAGGCGCAGTAAAAAAAAAAAAAAAAAAAAACAAAAAAAACAAACAAAGACAAAACAGACACAACAAAATTAGTCCTTGAAAACCTGTGACATAAGATGAGTTTTGAGAAGAGATTTGAATTTTGTGGTACAAAGACAAGATCTAAGATTAAGCGGTAGAGAGTTCCAGATGCGTGGCGTAGCTGAAGAAAAAGACCTGTCACCCCATGAGTGTCGAGATTTGGGTTCAATGAGGAGAAGCATGGAACTTGATCGAAGATTCCTTGATGGAGTGTAAACTTGAAGTACAGCAGCTTTGGATAGTATAATGCATTTTGAGAGACTTTTTACTTCGAAGGACTGCGGTTAGGAAAAATATATCACTTTTTATTCCCAAAATATTCTGAATATTGAGAAGCGTTATCGTAACGCTTCTCAGATTGTGTATTCCAATTGCAGATTAAGCTTCCTGCGTGGACATAACCGCTCCAGATTTTCGGCAATATCTCCAAAATGCTACCACCTTTTGAAATGAAATTTTCACAGGTTAGGGTTATGGTATATATCTACAACTATATAGGATTGAAACAAACACTAGGGTCCAATTACCAAACGTGTACGATGCGTTTAAGCCTAAGACTTTTTCTATCACAAAGCTTAACCAAGTTTGACTTATATTATTATTACAGCAAACACTTCCGGGTACGATTTGATCGGGATCGTGGTCTCGTAGGGCCCGGAATCCGTGTCTAAATGACCCTAAAATGGGTCAAACTGACGCAGACTCCGATTTAAAATCCCATTTTTAAATCATTTTCCAGGTCAGCCTGACTCGAAAATTGTTCAGGCGTCCTTGGACCCGGAATCCGTGTCAATTCTAAACCGGCATTTTTTTTAGAGAGCAACACCTTATAGCAACAGCCGCCAATACGGACACGGTCTCAGAGGGAAACAAGATCGTGTATTTGAACGAGGCTTATATTCGAATACTCGCGAGATTTACATAGTCTACACGTGATTTCATCTCATTAATCAGCTTTTAGTGGGCTAGATAGGGGAAATAAGTGGGGGAACTCTGCCTCTGATGACACAAGCATGGAATTTCGCACACAGTCAGAGTATGGCTGTAGGGCCATCGCAGGTTAAAATGTTTGAACGGTGACACACCTATAGTTTCGACACCCCTATATTCCGAAAAAGCCTATGTTCCGACACACCTAGTGTATATTCCTATTCCTAACCCTTACCCTAAACCTAACCCTAACCCTAACCCTAACCCTATAGCCCTAACACTAACCCTAACCCTAACCCTAACCCCAACCCTAACCCTAGCATGTACATTACGAGAGAGTTTTCGGAATATAGGGTTGTCGGAACATAGGGGTGTCGGAATATAGAGCAGTCACCGTTTGAACAATAGAATAAAAAGCAATTGTCAACATTTTCAAAATGGCTGCCATTGCATGTTATACTATCCTGTATTTTTTTTTCTTTTTCTATTATATAGGCAAATATCATTCTCATGACAACCTCTGACTACGCAACATTCCATGATTGTGTCGTCAAAGGCACAATCCCGTCACCTTCCTGCCTAGTCTTGGATCCAAGACGGTCCAGTTGTGTAGTCACGAAAACCTAATCGCTATCTAAACCGCTATCACACCCCACGAACCACTCGCCACTAGAGGGCGCTATTATTCATGTAACTGCAGAGCCGTATATTGAGAGAGACCGTGTCCGAATTGGCGGCTACAGCTACGGCCACGGCTGTTGCTAGGTGCGTTGTTAAGAACGTCCTATACTTCAATGCACGACGACGCGGAAATCTAGCCCTAGCCGTAGCTGTAGCCGCCAATTCGGACACGGCTAGAGTTGCGACAACTTGCGATTAGAAGCCATTTTGTCTCCAAAAAATGCATTGGCGAATACAGGGTGCCAGACTAGTCTGCCCATTGGGTTGTACTGCATTTTGGAACAAAATGGCGTCCAGCAACCACGTGACCGGAGAAAGCTGGTCCCTCCATGTCGCAACTCTCTCAATACACAGCTCTGTGTAACTGCTATCACACCACGAACCAACCTCGTCCCCATGGTTTACTTTATTTCCAACCATGGGGAGGAGGTTGACCACAAACCGCTGTGTGATAGCGGTTTGTGGTGTGATAGCAGTTACACAGCTCTGCAGTTACATAAATGATAGCGCCCTCTAGTGACGATTGGTTCGTGGGTGATATAGCGGTTTAGATAGTGATTAGGTTTTCGTGACTACACAACTGGAGCGTCTTGGAACCAAGACTACTTCCTGCCGTACAAGGAAGGTTTCAAAAGCAAACATGATGTTTTGTTATAATTATGACAGATGACATTTGGATGGTATTTTATTATTGCCCTATGTATATTTTATTTTTCAGTCTGCCTCTGAAGAAAATTCCACTGTTCTTGTCCTAAACAATATTGTGAACTAAACAATTGTGATTTGTGACCTTGAATCCATGTGGAACGGACGTGAATATTACTCTCGTATTTAGGACTGCGTAACGGTAGACATTGTCTATTTCTGTTTGAATCCTTAGTGTATTGATGGTGACACGTCTTCGTTATAGACTGCCACACATTGTCTATAGACATTGCAATATTCACCCGGAAGGCACGGAATAAAAGAACTGAATATATGAATATTGTGTGGTCTAAATTAAAACTCAGGCAGAACATCTTCTTTTCAAAAGTATGAAAGGTGAATTTAAATCCAGTATTGAAATCAAACTTGGGGTTTCAGGGGGGGGGGGGTAGCCTACATTGCAGACGTTGTGTCTTGACGTTGATTATAATCCTATGCTGCTTGAATCAAACTTCATCGTTCAAATAAATAAATTTTGTTTTTCTAAAAAGGGGGAAAAAAATTTCGGCGAAAATAAGGCCTTTAACTTGATCAAACTTGAGAAACTGCCATGGGTTTTTCGTGTGAAGTGTTTTGTTGAGTTTGTTGGGGGGGGGGGTCTTCAGAAATATAGAAATTGTACCCGTATCGTACGTGATAATATTAACCCTTTTGCTGATTTTGTTTCATTTCAGAGACATGATGCACGAATAATCTTCGCTCTGTCGTACTTTGACACGGCAATCAAGATGTTTTGCAAGGTACTTTTTATGATACCCCAATTAGGACTAAGTTTGTTAATTGAAAAAGTTGTGGACATCCATTGGTTATTCGTTGAGTACCTACATAGGGTATGCGTGCACCACCACCCATCCCCCGAGACTCTACCAAACCAACTTTTTAAGCTCCTCTTATGGTCTCATGACACATTTTGAGTTGTTAAAAAAATGTAATAGTTCCGTAATGAGCATAACCGAAGTATCACGAAATTTGCCGTTTTACGTTTCCAGCACAATGGGACATAATTGCGATTCGCCACTTTATCTGTTGAAAAACGTAGCGCTGGCACGATGCCGAACACGCGTGGTACGACTTCTGCGTGTTCACCATTGATCTTTATTATATAAAAGAGATCAATGGTGTTCACGAAGTGACGTATCTGTTGATCTACCCGCGTTAAGTGTTTTTAGTTCACGAAGCGAGGTATAGCCCTATGTGATGGTTTTTACACAGCTCTTTGCGTGCAAGTCTCGGCTTTTTCCGGGTTTTTTCACGAAGTGACGAACGTTTTGAGGAATGATTATTAACTCATCCAAATAATTTGCAAGGGTGGAAACAGATTGTCATGATTTCTGTAAGAATGAAGAAGGCAGATTTATTTTGGTAAAACAAATATAATAAAACATTAAAAGCAGTATGCGAAACAGCAGTTTGAAAATTGTTTAACTGCAAACTGTCTGCAAACACGGAATGTTGGATGGGGTGCACCCATGTCACTTTATGAAAACGGTGACGGAGCAACTGAAAACAAAAAGAAAGGTTGGATTATAGTTTTGAGATCACTATCTACGTTGTGATTAGCCTCTCCTCCCAGCGTGTAATCTACAAAGCCACTTCAATCAAACCAAAATTTATTGAACACGAGCATTAAGTGTGAAGTTTATTTATGATATCTGCCATCGTGCGTCACCCGTCGCCCGTTACCCGTCAACCGTCGCCCGTCGCCCGTCGCCCGTCGCCCGTCGCCCGTCGCCCGTACTGGGATGTTTTGGTTCATAACTTACTTTCTCAAAGCGAAATTTGAAACATGACGTCGTTGGATTTCAACAACTAATGAATCGTTACATTCCAAGAAGGAATTTGTTGTCAGTTAAAATATCAAATTCAAAGCCATTTTGAATAAATGTTATCGAAAGTCAGGAAAGAACCAAAACATACCCGTAAAAAATGTACAGACCCATTTTTACCAGAATGATGTCATCAGATGTTTTGGATGTTGACAAATTGCACTGGAAGGGTATCGAATACAATGGCCATTTACACCATTTTAACGTGAGGTTTAGAGACTTGTTATGTTTTCCCAATTCACATGAGGACTCTAGTATCTAATCACAAAATCGAATCTGACATTTCCCTTCCTGTTTAATGTCTGATCAAACAGATCAGTTTTCCCAGGAAGTTTCATGTTTGCCATGAGTTGCGTTGAAGGCAAATTTCCAATAAATCTGGTCCAGCGGACGAACATCTGCCCTGAAGCCCCCCGTTAATGCGCAACTTGAATCAAATTGCGGGGATGATGTATCCTTTCTTCGCACCTCGAGATCCCTCGGTGGCTTATTTTCGTTACGTCCCCGTGATTACCTGGTGAACGTGGGCTCGAGGTTACCTGATCCCTTTCAAGAATATAATATCTGCTTTATTTTTCCTCTCGGCGGGAGACGAAAATAACAGAGGTTTTGTTCTTCCTATTGCTTTCATCTCACTTTTTTTTTCTCCTGACCCAGTTTCGTGATTCACCTCCTGCAGTCCAGCTCAATTTTATATAAATAAAATTTTTGTATTGTTCTTTTTGCTAAAAATACTTTTCTGTGATCCTCACTCTTTTTCACCTAATGTTTGAAAAAAAAGACTGGGAACGCATCTAAATTTGTATTTTTTCATTGTAATTTCATATTTTCCCTCAAAAGCGAAACCGTTATCATATTTCCTTTTCCCACATTCAGGTAACATTCCCATGCTTACCTTATTAAGCTGGGGTCTATTCTTGTAATGTTTACAGCTTGTTATAATGCATTTCGAAATATCCCTGGCTACCACTAAACACAACATGCTGGAACTTACACTGCAAAAACTGGGGTGTTAAAATTGACACCATGGGTTTTGTCACATATAGATACCCAAAACAGAATCAAACTTTACACCACAGGGTGTTAAAACAACACTAATTTCTGCCAACACAATTACATTGGTGTTATTTCAACACCATTATGTTAGTTTTGATTCTCTCTTTGGTATCCACATATATGTGACAACACCCACGGTGTCATTTTTAACATCCCAGTTTTTGCAGTGTAACTTTTCAGTCCTATTTTTAATTTCGTGTTCATTTTCTTTCTTCTTAAAAAAAAAACCGCACATGCGCGAATTGACAATTATATTGCACGTCCTGTCTGATCTTTCCATCAACGTATTGCACATTTTATGCCACTTCATATTCCACAAGCACCATTGACTAAACTTTTTTAATGTGATTGATTTATGTATGCATAGCTCCACATTGGAGGACAAGGGGTGAATTTCACAAACCACTGGGAGATTCATCTTAAGATGAGGTTTATAATACTGTCATTATAAGGATTTGTTTTGTGATATCACACTTCGCTTAGCAATTTAAATTGGTACACGTCCTAAGGGCAATCTTCTAGCTTTTAGTGAAATTGAGTCCAGTCATAGAACCTCATATAGCTACATTTTGTTGACACATTTTAAATTGAAACTGGCTGCGGCGAAATTAGTTTGAATCCCAGACTGTGTAATGATTCTGGAGCGCTGGAAAAAGGAAGAAAATTAGGCCTTGCTACAATTCATTCACAAAGTGATCGTATTAGTTTCTAGTCCAATAGTTTGTTAGTTTTGTTTTGGTTTTTTTTGTTTATACATGGCGTCGTTTGTATTAATACACCTAAAGCCGAAAGGGTAAATTGACTCACGGGCTGTTGATACAACTGTCCTTGGAGAATACTAAGCAAACACTTTAAAAACCAAGTATTTGGCATATTGCTTGAATTGACATTTATTTTTGACATTTTGAGTGATTAAAATTGCCGCACTGGGTCAGTGATGTCCAATGCATGATCCATCATTGTGTGATCAAATGGTGCTGCATTTTATTGGAAGACTTCGTTGAGCGTACGTATTCAGGAAGAATGAATGATGTAAAACACACAGATATATCCGACTGTGGTTCCCCGAGTATTTGAACACTGTGTCTAATGGCGGGGTTTACTAACCTGCAAACACTGGGGCGTAAAATTTACACCATGGGTGTTGTCACATATAGATACCGAAGAGAGAATACACACATTATCATAGGGTGTTAAAATAATACCAATGTAATTGTTTTGGAAGAAAATAGTGTTATTTTAACACCCTATGGTGTAAATGTTGATACTTTTAGGGTAACTATATGTGACAACATCCATGGTGTCAGTTTTAACACTACAGTTTTTGCAGTGTACGCCATGCAGAACCACTAGGGGGAATGGAGTTTTGTTCTGTAATGTACACTGTTTTAACATTGAAAATGCAATGCAAGTGTGGATTCAACCTCCGCACAGTCTTCGTCCCGTCAGTGTAAACATGTTGTATCTCGAAATAGCCAAAAATTCTCGCACGAAAATGTTCCTTGCAAAAACGTCGTATCTCTGTGTGTACTCATTTTGTGTGTATATGTATCCGGGCTACTTTAAGCGAGATACGACGTTTTTACAATTTCAAAATCGCTCGTAACGTAAGTGCTATTTTAGGAGATACGACATTTTTTTGAACGTACACGACAAAATGACTACCATAATATTGATCCACGAAAGTTTCGCCCTTATTTGAATTTTGGGTCCCGGTAAAGTGTGAGCGTGTCTATCCATTGAAACCGAGGACTTTAACAAAAGGGATCCGGCAGTTTGACAGAGCGAGGACGTCCTCGCTTCATTTTCGTGTACAAACCCAATGGGGACGTCGCTAAAAAAATAATGGGAGAACAAAGAGAAGTCCTCAGTAAGCGGGATTTACAAACATGTGTGTGGGGTGTGTGTGTGTGTGTTTGTTTCCTTCACATATACACAATGCAATGGACAACAAAAAAACAGGGTTCTCAGAAGAGTTCAAATACGCGCTTTACAAGCCCTTTTTTACACGACCCCAAAAAACCCATTGATTCCTTACGACGACTTTTACGAGCGCGGATTGTTTATTATCATCACAACTGATGCTTTACTTTCACTGTCTAAATTCGGAACATCATCAGGTGAAGATTTACCTGAGTGTTAACTCTCTGAACGTTCTCATCTAAGAAAAGAAAAAATCTAAACCTACTTGTGAACCATAAAATAGGAAATTATTATTAAGTAATAAATTATGTTTCCATTGTTGTCGCACACTTTACATTGTAAACGCGATTGAAGCAATATGTTATAAAATGTGTCGTGACTTTTTAACTTCGTGATCCAATTACATTGCAATTAATAATTCTTAAATTCACTTGGGAAATCTCCTGGAAGGTTGCTCTTCTCGAAATTAAATTCAGATGTTGCTGATTGCGAGTAATCGTTATACGGCACTTGAGCAAATACAACTTGGGATTCATGTGGCACGCACAAATTGACGAGGTTGTCAAGCGGCCGTCCCCTTGATATTTGTTTAAGTGTCATTAACTGTCAAAACGTTCAACATTCTTTTAATTAAGTTTTTTTTTGTATTTTCCAAGACGTTTGAAATCTCTCAAACCCCAGTAATAGGCCTGTTTATGATTAAAATGTGACGCCTTCCACAGTTCTGTTTGTTTTTAATAGTTTGTTATTACCTTGGTGAGCTTACAGGAGTGCCCTTGTGGGGTCTTTTACACAATGGAACAATAGACCCCGCAGGGGAATTCTGTGTTCAACCTGGACCCCACAAGTTTGTTTGTGTGGGGTTTTTGGGGGGGTTTTTGTTTTTTGTTTTGTTTTGTTTTTTTGTTTTTTTTGGTTTTTTTTGTTTTTTTGGGGGGGGTTGGGGTTTTTTTTTGTGTTTTTTTTTGGGGGGGTTGTGGGGTTTTTGTGTGTGTTTTTTGTTTTGTTTTTTGTTTTTTTAGGGGGGGGCCTCTCTTGTCGTACTTTTTCTTTTTAATTTATTTGTTCCCTCTACCATCCATTCCTGTAAATTTCATGGGCTTGTTTAAAGTTCTGCCTTATGGAAACTACGGGATTGGAACGAACACACTCTCCCCCAAAAAATGCTTTACCGGTACAATTATTTTCTTTAAAGCAGGAGCAAAGAATAGATTTATAAGTTATTTGAAGCTGCCCAATCATTGCGAAGCCGAACATCGATGAAAGATATATACGAATTCGGGAAGGGACATCAGTGGTAGAAGAAAACAATATCAGATTTAGTCATCTGCTCGCACGGTTATCCGTTTGCACGGTTATCCGTTCGCACGGTTATCCGTTTGCACGGTTTTAGTTGTCCGTTCGCACTGTTTAATCTAATCTAATCTAATCTTTCGTTTTCAGTGCACCACATACAACTATCTCAGCACGTTGTACACTTGTACAGTACCAGTACACAGTAAAATTGATGTTAAAAGGGTAAAAAGAAACAGTTTAAAATAAAGTAAATAACTACGGGCTGCACGAATGTTTGATGGGAGATCATTCCATAACATGGGAGCAACAACAGAGAATGCACGATTACCACAATACATAGTCTTTATAGAGTTTACAGGTGGAGGCTCCAGACTAAAATCACTACCCTGCCTTGTTGATCTCTGCACGGAGACCAACCAGGTCAGTGAGATAGATCGGCGAAGTGACATTCTCCATTATTTTATCAGTTTATGCAAGGATTTTGAATCGAATCTGCTGAACGACTGGCAACCAATGAATGTCCCGAAGCACAGGGGGTAATACTCTCCCGAACTCTGGTTCCAGTTATCAGTCAAGCAGCGGAATTCTGAATGAGTTGTAGTTGTTTTCAATTGATTTGAATGAGGCCCATCGATTGATTTAGTAATCCTTCACAGTCACAGTCACACCCAAAACTCCCAACCCTTACACCCTTCCCCTACCACCCTAAAAATACCAAACCCTTCCCTCACACCCATCCCAATCTTACCAAAACCCCTAGCCCTACTGAACCTCTACCCTCACACCCATCTCCTATACTCAAACCAAACCCCTGCCCCCACACCCTGTCCTTACCCTACTCCTACCCTACCCCTGCTAAACCGTGTGAATGGATTAATAATCCGTTCGAACATACCAATCCGTTCGAACGGTTTACCAAACTGTTCGAACGGATTACCCAAGCCGTATGAACGGATTGCTAAGCGTGCACGGGAACAGATTAGCTCATGGATTTTTTCTTCTTTGTCCCTTACCGGGCTTCGTAGAAAGAAACATTTAAATTAGTAAGAAAAAACATTCTTTGCTTCAGATCTACCACATGAAGATGTTCGGCCCAAAGTACGTGTGGATTATTATTGGCTGGTATCCACCCGGCTGGTGGGAGGCAGTAGAATCCGATGTTAACTGCACTGCACAGCAGCTAGAAGAGGCTCTTCAGAACCATCTATCCGTGCATTTATGGAGATCAGTTGATAACGTCACGGACATCCATTATAACGGCATAGTAAGTAGTCCATCGGAAAATAAGGTAGACATGCGTGTCCAGTTTTGATATTTGTTTGATTCTGGTTCGAACCCCACCTTGGACCAAAGCCTGACGTACGGATTGCTTTTTCGATTCCCCTTGTGTGTGGCTTGTGTCCTACTGGTCTTTTAGCTTCCTCGCCCCTGAAGTTTCAAATTCCTCAAAGTAGTCTCTTTCTCTTGAAGACAGTCAGAGCATATGAAACGTCGAATTGTTAAACCACTGGTTCTTTTCAGGACCACCACATATCATCATAAGTGGTCAGGTTGATTCACATTCACTCTTTCATGGAGTATTTTAGAGGAAAACCAACCAAGAAAAACACAACCCTCACCAAGGGCATTTTTCTGGACGGCAAAACACCATTTCGTTGTCGGTGTGGTTGTACAATCTCTACTGTTACTTCCTCACAAAATTTAATTTGAAGTATTGTAAAGTAACTAAATAAGTTTTGAGATGTGCTCATACTCTTCCACACAAGAAGTTAATGCACAAAATAATTTCAGATTTCATGTTGTCTTCAACTATTGCGTGCAAAGTCGGCCCAGAAAAAAATACTTTACAACCACTAATGAATGCATACCCATGTTCTGAGGATAGACTAACTTGTTAAATTTTAACGGTCATAATTATAGATACCTTCCAGTGACTGTTCCATACGTAAATTTACACTAAAGAGGGTGGTACACAAATGGATTTTCATATATGTATTGAGATGTGCTCATACCCTTCACATATATTTATATATATATTAAAATTTGTAGGGGAGATGGCCTTAGCTTTCGATCTGCCAAACCAGACCTTCGTCAAAGGCATAAACAAGCACAATACACAAACATATCCATTTATAGCAAAAAGAGGAGCAAAGGAAGGTATCCAGAAAAAAGCGGGAAAACTAAACAAACAAATATAGTGGCCAAGAACCAACCAGAGCAAGGTAATATAAAACTAGTAGGGAAGATGGCCTTAGCTTTCGATCCAAACCGGACCTTCGTCAGAGGTATAAAACCATTTATTATTATTATATAAATATAATAGAATTAGTATGGCTTTGTTAGCCTTCGATCCAAACCCGGACCTTCGGCATAAACAAACACAGACATAAACATAACCATTTACAGCAAAAAGAGGAGCAAAGGATTGTGGGAAGGTATCCAGAAAAAAAGCGGGAAAAAAGTTATTAATTTACTAACAATGGGGTGGCTAAGAACCAATCAGAGTAAAGTAGTGAGGTCAAAAAGATGGTCAATGTGAAACGGTGGATTATAAACCATAAAAGTGGTAACTGTAAAAGTGGTAATGCGGGAAGCATGAAAGGACAGGATTAGAGGGCAAGCTGCATCAGGATAATGCAACTAACAATAGGGGCAGGACAAATTAGTGAAGAGAGTTTAGTAAACAACATGATGACGCTGTGAAAATAGAGTAAATTATAGAAAAAAAGAAAATGGGCAGAGGAATCTGTGGAGAGGGGCGGTTATTAAATCCTGATTTTATATAGGCTATATATATTTTTTTTTTAAAACAACAACAACAACAACCGACAACTCATCATGTATTACCCGGTACCTTAACAGCCGATAGTCGATAACAAAATAAAGCCCTTTGTGTTTTTTATATTATAACAAAAGTACAACACAAATATTAACAGAATGTAAAACACAAGAGTCACTGTAACTAAGTTAACTGAATTAATAATCGCATAAAATGTTAAGAGACTTTTCCCCGACTTTCATGAAGACTCTACCTTTTGAAAAATGAGCGCATGACAAATCTGACATACGTGCCGTTTATGTTTGTAGACTAAATGAAAATCAGTTATGGTTATTAGCCCAGACAAAATCCCAAAATGCAAACACGAATGTCTCGAAACACAACATGCGTGAAGGCGAAGTGGCATTTGGTTCATCAGCTACTAAGCTGGGAATAAGTGTCTTCGATTGCTTTGTATGTATTTATACACAACGGCGCCAGACTTAACACATTTGGGATGGGAGTGAGGTGGTTTAAAGTGAGGGACAAAACATGGTTTGGGTGCGCAATCGAGTGTTTGATATTCAAATGTATCAAAAACTATAACCGCAAATAAAAGACTTTATATACGAGTAAGAGTATTAAGCAACTTGCGGGAACAACCATGTGTAAAATCTCTTTTGGAGGAGTGTTGGCTCTGAAAAATCGAGCCGGTGTGGTCCCGACGTTTCGAACAGAATACTCTGCTCGTCTTCAATAGAATGACTTTAATGAACACCAATGGTATAGTGAAGCAGACTAGCATGGAATTTGGCACACACCGACTCGGTGTATGCATGGAGGTAGGAATAGATCTATTCCTACCTCCATGGTGTATGTCATGAGAAACATATTTGGTTATAGGGCCATCGCGCAGATTTGTCCCTTTAACCTTGCGGGAAAACAAGGGGAGACTCCGGAAGGCACTTTTTTTCCTTTTTTAATTACTGAAAAATGTTAGGGCCAATTCCGCTGAAACTACATGTAATCCTCAATGAAACCCTCTAGTTTGACATTCTAAAGTCACCTTTAACATTGAGTGCTGTACGGGTCAGGCATATTTTTGGATAGCTCGGGCCGACAGCCGAAGCTTATTCATTTGTGTACAATGTATAAGCCCATTGTGTTGTGTGCAGATCTAATCCCCTTGAGTTTCACCACTGCCAAGCTAGCAAAGCTCAATGCTATGAGTCATCCTAGTCTAGTGACAGGTTGTAAATAAACAGAAAAGGGATTGTGTCAACCAAGCAATGTTATAATACGCGTAATATAAACTGCCTTCCGTGAGCTCCCCTTTGGCTACGCGTGTAATTTGAAGGGGGTGCAACTCGCAAGGTTAAAAAGAATATAGGAACAGGGACCTCCACCCTCTTACACTAAACCCAAACCCTACACCCTTCCCCTACTCCTGCTAAACCGTGCGAATTGATTACTAATCCGTTCGGTCGGATTACCAAACCGTTCGAACGGATTGTTATGTATGACACAAGGGTATCGGGTATTGATTAATAACTATTCCAGCCAAAACCTTTACCAAACTTTGAGATGATAATATTCTCGAATAGACGACAATTCCATAATTCTGGAGGGGTACTTTGGTACAGTCGAGATACAAATGATCACAACAGCGACTTCTGGCCAAGTATATCGCCGTACCGGAACAAGAAACTAAATAATGATAAACGTTATGATTCCATTTATTTATTTGGTTTTCTTTCTTTCGAATCCGACGCAGCGCCCACCAGAATACCAGCTGAACTTCATTCGCGGGCTTTTAGCCCGAGAAGGGGTGGACAGACTGGAACACATTGAGTCTTACGACGTACTCATCACCATAGCAATGGCACTGAATGGATCCATCGAAAAACTAGCCCAACTCGACCCATCGAAATCTCTCCATGAGTTCACCTACGAGGACAGTAACATGTCTGCTGCCCTCTTGGAGAGCGTCTACGAGACTCGTTTCGTTGGGCCTACGGTGAGTGTCTATAATTGTGCCAAATATTACTGCTTTATTCTTATTTATATCAACCAGATATATGAAATTGTTTGTACTAAATCATTTCGTTAAATGCGCGCATTTCAAACAATTTTACTACTCATGGTGGGTGTTGTTTTGTTTTTTTGTTTTGTTTAGTTGCGTGTGTGTGTGTGCTCACTTTGGGTACCTTATGGAGACCAAGGACAAAACAAAAGAGGGAAAATAAAAGGACTCCATAGGGGTATTCTAAAGACCGGGTGCTCCACAAGAAATGTTGTGTACAAAGTCTATGGGAAAACTGTTAAGTGCAGGGACAAAGGAAAGAACAAAAGAATGCTCCACAAGGATGCATTTTTCAAGATGTGTGGACTTTCAAACCGGAGACCTACATTACAAAACGGGGACAATAGGGTCCCCGATAGGGTGAAGGTCCCCAGGTGGAAAGTGTGTACAAAACCAATGGGAGCTGTTGCCAAAAAAATGACTAATCAACCATGCATGACGTCATCAAAATAAAATCACACGTTTACGAAACGGAAACTTTTCACTTGTCATACAATTCCTACTGTGGGAATTCCACGAGAGCTGGTCATTGATTGATTTGTTTTGTGTGGAGAAAAAAAACCGATGGTAATAAGACAATTGGTGTGCTATTAGGTAAAAAAAATCGGAGTACTGACTATTTAATTAAAAACGGACATGGCTTCATGCAGTGTAAAATACACAGATCGCAGTAATTGCATTCAAATAATCATAGCGATATCTCAAATTCATCCCGTATTTAGACTGAATGGTTTTCCTTTTCTCTTTTTTAAGACACAGGACTATAATGTAATACAGCTTTTGTGCTGATTTTCGTATCCTGTATAAAGATTTTAAAATTAAATAAAATAAAATAAAATAAAATGAATTTATTATAGACGGTCTCATATCACATTTTTCAACAAGTTCTATCATAAAAAAACTCTTGTTATAGCTCCAGGGTTACAGCATACTAAATTACACCCCAGAGACTGTTTTCGAATCGAGCAATCAAGTACACAAAGGCCACAATTCCATCAATGGCATGAGTGACTCGTAATGTGCAGCTTGGGAAATCACTGTTGATTATTGAAACAGTCCTTTTCAACACTCACTAGTTTTGCCAAATTGATTCAGGTGTTGTACGGTATGTTTAACCGTTTCTAGCTACTACTATCAGCCATGATTGTATAGTATTTCCTGAACTTAATGACCAGAACGAAGTATACAGCATGTCTTTGTAACATGCACGTAGAGAAAATGATGTAATTTTCTCTCATTTGATATTTTAAATAAAAAGTCGCATCCCCTTAAGGTGATCCCCTAGCTGGTGCTTTCCGGGTTCTGTTGTACACTTGGGTGTGATCCCTGGCAATAAAGCAGCTACAGGTTGACGGCCTCTGACTGGCACCCCCGAACAAAGATATTGACAAAGTAGGGAGACCGCCAACATTAGGGCTAGATAGCTCAGTTGGTAGAGCGCCGGCACAATAATCCGGAGGTCGCAAGTTCAAGTCCCGCTCTAGTCAAATTTTCTTTGTTCAACTCAAAATGTATTTTCTTTGTTTATAACCAAAGGTGTATATACCTGAATAGAAGTATAGCAGTTGGCATACAGAGCTTTTAGATCTAAGTTACATTTGTCTCTTTGAAGAACTGATGGGTCAACCGGCGGTGAAAATAATACCTGTTATTATAATCTTTTATTCTATTTATTTATTTATTTATTTATTTATTTTTTGAGGGGGTATCTGTCTGAAACTTTATGAGAGCACTACCGTTATTTCCTTCTTGTTATTTTTTATTTTTATTTTATTTTATTTTTTTTAATCTGTAATGTTTATTTCTGAATGTTAAATTTTTATCTCATTGTTTTTTGTCGTATTTTAACCTATTGTAAATCTGACCGCAATTCAGCCTTTGGCTGCGATGGGTTTTTTTATGCAATAAACCATTTCAAATCAAATCAAATCAAATCAACCTGTAAAATCCAATAAAAGGAAGGCTACCACGAAGGGCAAACACCATTCGGTAGTGTGACAACGGTAACTGTAACGTACCACTGTACACTCAAACCTTCCGTCAGTCAATATTGTCCTCTTGACGGAATTTTCCTCTTTACTTTTTTCTTTTCTGTTCAAGGGACCAATTCTGATTGAAGATGGCGGCTACCGATCCGAAAAAGATGTTCGTCTATTCATTACACAGTTTCAAGGTTAGTGGTTAACGCACAACACGACATTATTGTGTATTAAAAGAGCATACCAGGTTTACCGTTTGCATAATTAAGTGATGTAGAATCATAGACGATAATTTTAGGTGGTTTTGTAACCAACTTATCAAATTAATTTCACTTAATAACGGGAAATGTTCGAAAAACTAAAACGGTCAAAGGTCAGCGTTTACGCTTATACCAGCCGTTGCAAGTGTCAAATTTACGTGACATTGCCCAATTTTGCAAGTAGACTGGTGCTCTGTTTATGTAAAAGAGCAAAAAGGCCTAAAAGTTATCGGTGTGTGTGTGTTTGAGCTGATTTAATTTCCGTTCGCAAAGAATATACCCTAGCCCTAATTATGTACCAAAAATGTATCTATTCCCACAAGTTTAACACAACTCAGGTTCGTAACGTCGCCTCCCATGTCCCCTTTTCAACGTATTTCCAGATGGTATACTGCTCTATGATACTATAGTATAAGAAGCAACTATCAGTCAAAAAATGACAACGGACAGATTGCCTTTGGACGATCCATAAAGTACATTGACATTTCCTTCTTCCTTGGTCAAGGTCTTGAAACGCAGCCCTCAATGCGTGTCGGTATCTGCAGTGGTTTCTGGGGACTCATTTAATGGGAAGACGCTTTTATTTATTGGTTTTTATTTTCTAGATGGCTCAATGGTATAACCCTGATGTATAGCAGAATGGGTTGAAATGGTGCAGTGGTGGCGTTATACAACAATATACCATTGCTAAAGTAATTATACAAATAATTGGTGCTCTAAAATTAATTAAACTGGTACTGGAAACAAGATATAGGTTGAGAGTAAATTGGTGATGTTTGGAATATTACGCACAAGCGCTGTATTGAAACTCCAACAGCAGCAAAAACGACACAGTTTAAGAAAATAACAGACTCCGCCAATTTTTTTATATTTTTTTTGCAGGCAATAAATCACTGGATATTATCGAATGCGTAAATTCTTGCCAAAGCTTCAAGGAAGTTGAGGATATGGAGTTTCATTGGCCAGGTAATTATATTATCCTACTTTTCAATTCCACCAGTGGCCCAGCTTAATAGGCTGTTTGAGCACAAAGGTTAGCTAAGCACGAAACAAGTGTTAACCAAAAAAAAAATAAGGTTACCAGCCAAAATTCCCATCTCATGCGCACAACCAATTGCAACTGAGCTTTCTCCAGAAGACGATCAGAGCATACTGATCGAAACGTCGAGTTGACAACCAACGGTTCTTTTCAGAACCACCCCCAACTCATTTAGAGATATTACATGGTGTTACCGCAAACCTTTCCATATCGTATTTCCACCATGCAAAGTTTCAAATCCTACAATTGCAACCGATTCCCTGCATATTGTTTTTCTGTAGCAGGAAACTATTAAAGAAACGTTTGTTTTCCGTTCTTTAAGGTACAGCCCAGGATCCCAATCAGCACTGATTATTGTTGTTGAGATGTAAAAATGTTACTCTGTACACATAGACAGGCTACGAGCTGAAAGTGCTATAATGTGCATTGTTTTAGAGTCATTCGCTGCAATAAGTTTGCCTACAGCAGACATGAGTGTATACTCGGCAATATTTCCTGTTTATAAAGAGCGGCCAGGTTTGTAAAATACACACGCAAAATATTGGTAGTCTTATACATTAACAAAAATCGGTTTATTTGAAGTAAACCAGTCGTTTTAATAAATAACCTGATATGAGCGCATGTTGCAAAATTGCCCCAAAACGGTCGATTCACGTTTTTGCATGTAGGCCTAATTGGAACTGGAAAATTAGGCTCTCGAGACGCCAATTTGTATAGATCGACGAAAATTTGTCTGAACATTATTTTTTTTATGTCGGTACCAATTTCACAACAAGTCAAATTGTAAACCTACTATTCCGACAATCATCCTCTCAAATCTACACTCCGTTTCTGATTGATTAAAACAGGTGGATTGGCACCAGTTGACGGCAAGACCTACCTGACTGAAAATGTAGTCATCGGTGAAGTTATCAGACTGATCTTTTACATACTGAGTGCACTTGGTATCCTCATGGATTTGGTGTTCCTTGGAATTAACACCAAGTACAGAGAGGACAGGTAACATGCTGTTTGATAAAAATAATAATACCACAAAAGCATTTTTCGTAAATCCATCGAAAAAAGGGGCTTAGGGCTCTTAACACTCAGTAAAATACATTAACCCATCCCACCTTTATATACTTAAAATGCCAAAATTGTTACAACATGTTTAGGCCATCATTAGATACATACACAACATAACATCATTAAATAAAAGTAAACGGAATATGCGGGTCAACAATTAATCATAATATTGTATAAATTATTTCTTTCAAATTGATCGATCGTGGGTGTTTTTTGTCAGTTTCGTCATCAATTAGAAGAATATCAACGGTATACGCTTTGGTGAAACGATAGTCTTGATTGGCGACGCTGTTTTTTGTATTAAGCACCGGTAGAGGGCGCAACATCGACTGTCTCGGAGGCTGGCTCGGAGGGATTTGGCAATGTTTGTGTGATACAGATATCTCTTCTCCAGTATTTCGTGTTGCGACATCGGCTACTACGTTAACAAAACGAACGTCGCCATTTAAGACTAGTGAAACGGTCGCGTAGATCCCCTAATGTTATATGAAGATTTCTCGAAGTGCGAAGGAGAAGGGGGGCATGAACGAGTAAAATGGGTATAGAGGTGCCCTTATATACCAAGAAAGAAAGCCCTTGCCCTTTCAAGAACGAAGCATCGGGAAATGCAAACGTGTTCAAATGAAGCTATTTTTAAATATTATAATATTGTTCATATTTGCATCATCCATTGTTCAATTCTAAGGGCAATCAAGATATCCACTCCGCCTTTGAATAACCTGATCGTATTGGGGAGCCTTCTTCTCTACATCTCGGTGTTTCTCTTCGGACTGGATGAGTCTTCCTTCCAAAAAGACGCCATTATTCGATTTTGTCATGTGAGTTCCGTTTATTTGTTATGTTTGTTTTCCTTAAATAAACTTTAATTAATAGGTACTAGGTACAATGCTTTTTTTGTGGATCTAGTATGCGATGGCATAGAGATATATAGTACACAGTTCGCCGTATGGGGAACAGTTCACATCGGCTCTCTTATTAAATTTATTCAAAATATTTGAAAAAAAAATTAATAAGAGAGCGCGATGTGGCAGGAGATACTGTTTCTCCATATGGCGAACTGTGCGCTAATTTTTTTTCTGAAAGCGCCCTCTTTTGATTCAACCTTCTCTAGCCCATGTTTATTTCCCATAATATTGGGGACAGATTTCCCTAGGACACCGGTGTCTGTCATTGGTTTGTGCCCCCCCCCCCCATATGATAAAAAAATATGGGCTGAGTCAAAAGAGGGCGTCATCAGACGAAATTCTACACAATTTGTCGTATATATAGAGACATAATCTCCGGGGGGGAACAGAATCTCCTGCCACACCATGGACGCGGCTTCTGAATGCAAGTGGCTGGATTGCAATGATCTCTACGTCACAGGAAACTACAGGCCGTTTTCAATTTGACGGCTGTGGCTACGGCTAGATCATCAGGTTAACTTCAGCCACAGTCAACAATTCGGACACGGTGTCATAGGGAAATCTGTCCCCGGAGATTTTGTGGTGTACCCCCCCCCCCCTCCCCCATATGGGAAATGAACATGGGCAAAAGGAGTATATGAGTCAAAAGAGGGCGCTATTAGAAGAAGTTTGTACACAGTTCGCCGATGGGGGGGACAGAATCTCCGGGGAGACAGAATCTCCTGCCACAACGTCCCTTTCCGTATTATTCATCCATGTTGGTTATTATATACATATTTACGTAATTTCGGATTGTAAATGAGTTATTCCCTCTCCGTTTCTGTTAAGTCTTGATATCACCTGTTTTGAGAAATACAAGTCGAAATATAACACACAAATCGCAGCGCAGTAAACAGTCGTTTCGTTGTCTCACACGTCCAGCTACGTCATCTTGAAAGCCTCTCGAAAAGTGCTCCTGACGGCTTTGGTTTCATTTTCTGCTGCGCGTAGGCAGACGCATACAGCACTTTTTCAAAATTGTTTTGGGGTACATGAAAATTATCACACCACTAACATTTTGTTTGTTTGTACTAATAAATATATAATGTTTAAAATGGTGGGGGACATTGTTTCCATCTAAAACTGGAAAACTTCGAAACGCATCTGTCATAAGCTGCCAGCCCCATAATAATTATCCGTAGCCACGCCCATTGTATTAATATAATTTCAATGACGGTTTACTAATGGTCTTTCCCCGAGCAGTGTTCCTTGGTCGCAAGCACAAAAAATAATAGTATCAACAAAATTACTCTGAAAAGGCCCACATGTTGCAATAAAACCTTAAACTCTGCAATTAGTATAGAATGACGGCACGTACACTTATTTATGAAAATATCATGTACAATACTTTAGATTAATTTTGACCTCCAAAGATAACAAATTATGGTGGAATTTTCCACTATTCTGATTTTAAAAAAACCTTACACGTCGACACTGCAGAAAGACAAGTAGAAAACCACAGTGTTAGCAGTTGAGATAGATTCTAATTGGGCCGAGACGTTTAGGCCGTCATAACTTTTGCATTTGTACCCATAAATGTTATCAGCCTTTGAGTAGAAACTATAATTATTCCAATATTTTCCACTCGTTACACTATAGATGAAGTCGTTTTTGGTTTGCGTTGGCATATCTCTGGCGTTCGGGGCGCTGTTCATGAAGACGTACAGGATACATGCAATTTTCAGCAGAGCCGTCGCCAAATTGAAACGAGTGGTGAGTACGTGGAGTCGTGAAATAGTTTCATATTTTGGACTAAAACAGTGGTATAGTCACTGAGACAGGTGTGTGTCGCCCACACCTCTTACACTATAATGTCATACATGGAAAAAAATTAGGCTTGGTGTTCGAATCGAGGGGAGGGGTCCTCTCTCGGGGTGGGGGTTTCCTCTCTCGGGGTTGGGGGGGGGGTTTCTCTACTCGGGGGTCTTCTCTCGGGGTGGGGGTTTTCTTTCTCGTGGTGGGGTTTCCTCTCTCGGGGGTCTTCTTTCGGGGTGGGGGTTCCTCCCACGTGGTGGAGTTTCCTCTCTTGGGGTTTGGTGTCCTCTCTCAGGGTGGGGTTGTGCAAGAAAACTTCCCCCAGTGCTTTATCCTCCCACCATAAACTCTGCCTGAGCCCATCCCGTCCCTACTTGAGAAACATTGAAAACAGCCCCAGCCTTTTATTGGGACATATTTTGTTGTTCATTTTCTGTCATTCTGTTTATTTTCAGGATTTACCCAATTTCAAACTAATCTTGGGAGTATTCCTAGCCGTTGGAGTCGACATTTTTATATTCACCGTCTGGATTCTATTGGGACAAACCGACGTTGATGAAATAATGTCCATAGCAGTAGTAAGTATACTCTATATCTCACATAGCACATCTAACAAGGAAACTGCTTCAAGACTTGAGCGTTACTGATGTTTGAAGCTTTGCATGGTGTGGCAAATAAGAAGTAACTTTAACTAGTAAACTTGCGGGTACATCCATTGTCTCATTTGGGTGGAGTGTTGGCTTTTCAGAGGAGTTAGCTTACTTTCAGAGCCGATACTCCTGCCAAAAAGAGATTTACATCGTTGTACCCGCAAGTTTACTAGTTATAGTTACTTCTTACTAGGGGTACGTTTCTTTGGTTGTTGTTTGTTAGGGCTGTTTGTTTGGGTTTTTATAACAGTGAAATTGGACCATGTTGCTTGTTCGGATCTGCCTCTGTATACCTACAAGGTCACTTGTTTTGTAAGCAATCAAACATTAGTATAAGGTTGATTTAGTTGCACTCTTGCCCTGCCTTTCACCTCTATTGACCGCGCTTCGAATCCCACCTCAGACGGATCCTTGCACGTGGATTGGATTTTCAATCCCTGCAGGATTACATGATTGGGTTTTCTCTATTTCCGGTTTCCTTCCACAGTTAAAATTGAATCTTTCTTACGTCGTTTTCTCTACACTGATACTTTTAGGCCTATACTGCAAGCGCTGGGGTGTTACCATGGGTGTTATCACAAATAAATACCAAAAAAGAATCACAATTTACACCATAAAAGGGTGTTAATTCTAAATTAACTCTAATTTCTGCAAAAACAATTACATTGGTGTTATTTTAACACCTTTTGATGTTAACTTTGATTTTCTCTTCGGAATCTATATGTGATAACACCACTGGTGTCATTTTTAACGACCCAGTTTTTGCAGTGTGCCCCCCCCCCCACCATCCCCAGTCTCCCCTCTAATGTAGTGTTGCATTACTCATATTAATAGTCACATTTTAAAGCTATTCATTGACCAAGACTTTAAACATTTATGAACAAATGTCACGAGGCGACTTCAAAAATAAATATCTTTCCCGTCCAAGACTAGTATGGATTGTCGTTGCACTAGGTTTGAAGGTATGCCTCGATCATGTTGTGACTCTTCATGCCAAAGATGCCACGCCACAACAATACATGCCAAAATTAGTACGGGGTTTAGTGGATCATTGAAATAGATGAGTAAGGCACTGGACACTATTGGTAATTACTCAAAATAATTGTTAGCATAAAAATTACTTGGTAACGATCAATGGAGAGCTGTTGATAGTATAAAACATTGTGAGAAACGGCTCCCTCTGAAGTAACGTCGTTTTTGAGAAATCAAGCATCTGAAAGCACACAACTTCGTGTGACAAGGGTGTTTTTTCTTCCATTATTATCTCGCAACTTCGATGACCAATTGAGTTCAAATTTTCGCAGGTTTGTTATTTTGTGAATATGTTGAGATACAACAAGTAAGAAGACTGGTCTTTGACAATTACCAAAGGTGTCCAGTGTCTTTAAAGGGCTCTAAAATAAAGCACAAAATGTAGATCTATAATTGAAGTATTTCTCAACATATAGAATGTTTGAGACATCACATCACTTTGATATCATAGCTAATGTTTCGGTTGTTTTTTCTTTTAAAGACCAGCTTGAACGAAAACGGCAACAAGTGATCTTTGCTGAAATTCATTTAAAATGCTTTTCAATCAATAAGGAAATTGAATTCACATGAGATTAAACAGATTTTAATTGTGTAAAACACAATCATTTTGAATACCCTCTCCGGTGCTTTTCAGAAAGAATCGCGAAAAGCCCACGCCATCACTCATGTACGTCATAAGGGAGCTCTGTTTTGTAAAGCCACTTTGTTGCAGCATGGGGTATAACAAAGCAACCGCCCACACATGACGTCAAAGTATTGTAATTTTGACGCAGGCCGTCAACGGCAGAAAGGTTTCTAGTTTTTCAAAACCTTAAGGTTCGGGCCTTATTGTTTGCTCGATAATTACCAAAAATTCAGAAGTGTACAAATATAAAAATTAAATTTAAATGATAAACAAACACACAGTTTTAATACCATTCTCGTTAAAAAACAAATCGCTCAAGTAGCTGTTGAAAAGGCATCGTTTGGTAATTACTCAAAATATATATTAGCATAAAAACTGACTTGGTAACAAACAACTTAGCATAAAAACTGACTTGGTAACAAGCAACGGAGAGCTGTTGATAGTATAAAACATTGTGAGAAACGACTCCCTCTGAAGTAACGTAGTTTTTGAGAAAGAGGTAATTTCTCACTAAAATAATAAAAACTTCTTGCAAGAAGTTTTTATTCCTATCTGAAAGCACACAAATTTGTACAACAAGGGTGTTTTTTCTTTCATCATATTCTTGCAACTTCGATGACCAATTGAGCCCAAATTTTCACAGGTTTGTTATTTTATGCATATGTTGGGATACACCGAATGAGAACACTGGTATTTGACAATTACCAAACGTGTACGATGCCTTTAAGGGAGGAATGCAAAATTAAACAGGCGGTAACTCAAGATAAGCCTCGACCTTTTATTTTATGGTTTTCTGGGGTTGTTCGGGGTTCAGCCTCTAGGTACCGTGACTTACTGTTCGTTTAATTCACAATTTCCCCATAATGCCACTTCACTATTTCCGATTATGAATGGGAGCCACATTTCGTTTTAAGAGTAGTCCATTATATTTTATTCAGAAAAATACTCTTTGATTAAACTTAACATACACCCAACCTTGAACACAAAATAGCTATAGTCGCGTTTTCGAAAAAAATAAATGCACAGAACAGTGGAACGAAATGTAGGGAGAAAATGGAAAGACTGCAAGCCGTGTATTAACTCTGTATCTCGGGTAAAACTGAGTCGAGTCTAAATCTACAATCGAATTTAAGCCATTAAAGGCAAGTTTGGTAATGACTCTGTAAAATTTATCGCAATAAACACTTACTTGGTAAGAAGTACAGCAGCTTTGGATAGTATAATGCATTTTGAGGGACTTTTTACTTCGAAGGACTGTAGTTACGGAAAAATATATCACTTTTTATCCCCAAAATATTTTGATTATTGAGAAGCGTTACAGTAACGCTTCTCAGAGTGTGTATTCCAATGCAGATTATTCTTCCTGCTCCAGATTTTCGGCAATATCTCGAAAACGCTACCACCTTTTGAAATGAATTTTTCACAGGTTAGTTTTATGGTATATATCTACAACTATATAGGATTGAAACAAACAATAGGCTCAAATTACCAAATGTGTACGATGCCTTTAAAGAGATAAGTTAAAAGAATAAACCACCGTATCACTTACAGATACAGAATTTTGCGAAATCAAGTCTCCATTTTTTCCGCTCGAAAAAAAATCTCCTTAAAATGTTGTCTTTATGTGGGGATATAATGTCTATCTTTAGCCGAAAGGGTTGAATCTAACATTAAACAATGCTTGTGATAGATAGAGCCATCTTTATCCAACAGCCAAAATAATAGAATTGACATTAATTGGTTGGTCGAATCGTGACTTTTGGCTTCTATTTTTGGAGCTAATTCACTGCAGTTATTAAACTGCGTCTTGAGACATTGCAAGATCAACAGAGGAATATTAGTCTGAGTTATTTTGTTGTCATAGTTTGTGCCTTTTCCTGCAACGAGTACCATATGCTTCTGTTTTGTCCTTCTGGCCCCTAGATATTGTTGAGCGGCATACATGTCATCATTATATATTTTTTATTAAACTTAAAGGCACTGAGCACGTTTGGAAATTGTCAAAGACCAGTGTTCTTACTTGGTGTATCCCAACATATGCATAAAATAACAAGCCTGTGAAAAATTGGGCGCAATTGGTCATCGAAGTTGCAAGAAAATGATGAAAGAAAAAACACCCTTGTTGTACAAATTTGTGTGCTTTCAGATAGGAATAAAAACTTCTTGCAGAGTTTTTATTATTTTAGTGAGAAATTACCCCTTTCTCAAAAACTACGTTACTTCAGAGGGAGTCGTTTCCTACAATGTGTTATACTATCAACAGCTCTCCGTTGCTTGTTACCAAGTAAGTTTTTATGCTAATATTTGTTTTGAGTCATTACCAAACGTGTACGATACCTTTAAAGAGGGGAATAAAATCGACTGTTTAGCAATCTTTGTCCTGCTGACCCCTGGATAAGATTGACGAGCGGCATACATGTCATTATTAGATTTGTTGATTAAACTTGAAGAGGGTAATAAAATCAACTGTTTAACAATCTTTGATGAATCACTATAAAAGTGAAATACAGCTGCATAATCGCCACTTCGTAAATATACAACTTCGTAAATATTGCTGGCAGAAACTTGTATGGATCTGTATATTATGTATTCGTATTGGTGTGCAACGCGATGACCCGTAACAAAACGTGAAATTGCGTCAATGTGAACCGCGTTCATTCTTGAGGGTTGTAAACAGACGTGGCAGGTTCGAACTCCATGCCAGCTATATTTGTCTTTGTTATTACATATCAAGCCATGGGCTTCCAAATGTTAGACAAATCGACTTGGTTTTTGTTGTATTCCGTTTATCCAATCGTGGTTATGTGTGGGGCAGTCTGACGGTCTTATTAAAACCATCAAGACAATTCAATTGAATTAAATTCAATGCACATTTACATTTCATGCTGACAAACAATCTGGGCCCAATTTCATGGCACTGCTTACCAAATGATTCGGCGCTTACGCGCATGGTAACGTGTGTATTTCTATAGGACGCAGCTGGGCGTATTAAAGCGCAGAATTCCGCGCTAAGCAGAGCCATGCAATTGGGCCCTGGTTTGAACCAACGGAACAACTACTGTCAGCACACGCTGACAAGTGTTCTCCGTAGGTTAAAATGGTTTGTTTTTAATTATCTCAACAATTTCTTTACCTATAATGTGTGTTGTTTATATGTCCAGGTAATGCCTGGGTAAATCTAAGCTAATTTGTTTGCTTAATTAATTAATTAATCTACCACTATTGACAATCGACAGACTGATTTTGTACACAAAGGATGCTGGCAGAGTTTTGTCCTTCCTACTTCTAACCAAATCACTGTCCCACGTTGATTAACACCCCCTCTAGGACGTGTGGCTAGGTCCAGCCTATAGGATCTTATGGCGTATGAGCTTACCAGTGTGTACGTTGTGTAATGGAAATATTGAAATATGTCAGAACGTGCTGTCAATGTGCCTCTTTTGAGGGTTTCAATGAATCCTGCTCGATCATTGTTCCTCAATCTTTTTTATAAATTACGATATAGACGGTGTGACCTCTTACGTCACTCGAAAACCATAACATAATGCGCGCGCATGTCGCCGGGCAAAACGTCTGTGTACTTGACAGCCAGCTAGCTAGCTAGTCGTTAACTTCCTGTCATTCGTCATGAAAGTATACACGCAATCTTACCATGGGTGCGTTCGATTAGCTTCCTCGTGTGTACCGGGTACTTACACTCGTGGTAGCCACTAAACGAGGCTAATCGAACGCTGCGGTGTTTTCACTTGGCACTCTGGGAAAATTAAGGTTAAAGGTTGTTACGTAGCGCGACTTAAACAAGTGCAAACAGACAGCTCAGTCATTTCCGTCGTCTGCTAAAATGGAAAATGTCGATGTCCGTGACGAAACAATTTAATTATATCATTCATAATTTGTACACACTCACCAACTGTTTGTTTTACAGAAAATACATTTCCTTTCCATTTGCCATTATTGTTTCATATAGACGATAAATCTGTGTATTAATTTGTAGTTTTTGCACTCGCGTCGAATTCAACTTGTCCCCCGCCATCTTGGTATGATACGTCTGCAGCCGGAAACTACGTCATTACACCCGGGCATCCACCAGAGGCCCGCTCGCGAGCTGGAACAGACACGAGTATCATGTGATGGCTAATCGAACGCTCTCGTGTAAGTTTTACTTACACGTGTAAGCTAATCGAACGCACCCCATGAGTACGCGTCTTCTTGCCCGGCGGAAGTTCAAGTCACATGACTTGGACAGTGTTTTGTAAACAGGGTTTACTATTGTAAACATGGTTGGAAATAAAGTAAACCATGGGGACGAGGTCGAGGTCACATCGTCTATATACACAAATCCTAAATTTCATAAGACTTTGTCATTTTGTATTCTCCTTTATAACAGCTAGATAAGAGCCAACCAGATCGGGAGCTCTACGTTGTTTCAGTCAGTCCGTACTGTACATCCCAGTACATCCAGTACTTCTCAGGTGCTGTCTACATTACCAAAGGAATCCTACTTGTGTTCGGGATCTTTCTGGCGTGGGAAACCAGAAAGATTTCCGTTTCCTCACTCAACGATAGTAAGTTACAGAATCATTTTGTTAATAGCAGTTTCGGTTATACGTTTGATAAACATGCTATTTTTTAATACAAAATGTGCACTGAAATTCCACAGTCACGCTATAGTTAATGAAATGTTTGCGGAACGTAAATACAATGGACCTTTTAAAAAGCTAGTGCATATAAAAAGCGTTTGTTATGAAATTGATATGGTTGGAAACATGTCTTAAAAGTATAATATAATGATTGAAACATACATCCCTCGAATGTGTGTGTTTTTCCAGTTTGAATCCCGACTCAGACCAGAACCTCTTATGTGGATTGCGTTTTCGTTCCATGGTTATTTGGGTTGGCCTCGGTCCGTTTGGGGGGGGGGGGGGTTACGGCCAATCATCTTCTCTACACAGGAATTGCTTATCATTAACATTAACATCAACGATTTCTACCCCCTCAGGTACCAATTATTACTCGTGGGTAATGAAAAGCAATTATAGTGTAGTGTCTAGCGACACAAGCGTCACGACCGGGATTCGAACCCACTACCGAGACGTTGCCACCAGAACCCGAGTTCCAAACACCAGACCGCTCGATCACGACAAAATATACTAGCAATCAGTCCATTAGGCACTTTTGTGGATTATCCTTGGACATGGCCAGAAAAGATTATACCACAAAATATTGTACCGTTAACGGTTGCGTGGCTTTTGACTGGCATAATACCCCTCGTACAAAGATATCGACAAAATAGGGAGACCGCCAACATAGGGCTAGATAGCTCAGTTGGTAGAGCGCCGGCACGTTAATCCGGAGTTTGTTGGTTCAAATCCCGCTCTAGTCAATTTTTCTTTGTTCAACCCCAAATCATTTAAAATTTACCAAGTCAGTTTTCCTTGTGATTTATTATTTGATATCTGAAATAAAAAGTCGCATTCCCTTAAGGTGATCCCCTGGCGGCTTCCCAGGTTGTATCGTAAACTTGGGTGTGATCCCTGGTTACGCGGCAGCTAACGGTTGTATTGCTTCTGACTGGCACCCCGAAGAAAGATATTGACAACATCGGGAGACCGCAGAAGGGCTAGATAGCTCAGTTGGCAGAGCGCCGGCACGTTCATCCGGAGGTCGTTGGTGGTTCAAATCCCGTTCTAGTCAATTTTTCTTTGTTCAACCTCCAAAAACAATTTGTTTAACACAACAAAGTGTTCAGCCTGTCTTCTCATCCTTTTCTTATTAGGTACTTATATCGCCATGTCCATATACACGGTGGCCATTTTCCTCGCCATCGTCTTGCCAACGTTAAATCTCGAGGTGGTTCAAACTAACGTAACCACTCACTTCGCCGTCCTTAGCTCAGCAATCATCGTTACCAATACAACTGTCTTGTGTTTGGTGTTTCTTCCAAAGGTAAATGACTTTATTGTGCATAATAGGTTACACCAACCAAAATATCAAGTGTTATGTAACAATTGTGACTGGTTTCCTGCTGATTTTCTGCTGATTTTCTGGGCCCAATTTCATAGAGCTGATTTAGCAGGAAACAGTGCTTTAATATTTTACTTAAGCAGTTGTATGAAATTGGGCCCAGCTTACAGAGCAGCTCTTTGGAATTGGGCCCTATGCGTCGTCTCGGTGTTTTGACGTTACGGTCATATGAATTGTCTTGCCTATCTTGTTGGTAAGTCATTGGGTCAAACGCGTGCGTATCTGCTGCATGCCAAAGGTTTCCGCTACTTCCGGTCCCAAAGCTGGCAATACGCTTGCGTGTAATCGACAAAAAATCACCCATTTCATCGTTCAAAAAGATTTCTCAGGAAGGAAACTTGTAATTCTGAGAGGACTTTAGTCTTTGAAGAACGTATGTAAAAGCCAAGTCCAATGATTAAACTTTTCTTGTATAAGTCATCACAGCAATTCTAGCTCAATGCAACTCCCATATTGGCTTTAAAGGCGCTGGACACGATTGGTAATTGTCAGACCATTCTCACTTGGTGTATCCTAACATGCATAAAATAACAAGCCTGTGACCTTGGTCATCGAAGTTGCAAGAAAATAATGAAAGAAAAAACACCCTTGTTGCACAAATTTATGTGCTTTAAGATGCCTGAAAAAGACTTCTGGCCAGAAGTCTTTTTTCAGATTCAAATATTTCAGTGAGAAATTACCTTTTTTCTCAAAAACTACGTAACTTCAGAAGGAGTCGTTTCTCACAATGTTTTATATTATCCAACAGCTCTCCGTTGCTCATTACCAAGTAAGTTTTTATGAATTTATTTTTGTGTGTGAGTATTTACCAAACGTGTACAGTGCCTTTAACATTGGAACCAGTTTGTGTGAAGTGGGCGTGGCGTACTGTGGAATTACGTCACACTTACATCACAGAGCGTGTTTCAGCTGCCACCCTGACCAAAAACAAGTTTCTGACATAAGATTCATTGACGGAAACAAATTCCGAGAGTTGCACGAAAACGGGTCGGTATAACCAAAAACAGTTCGTAATGTTTAGGTACATCTCTTGAAAAGTAATCTGCTCAAAATATATACGGTATAGCAGCTTTCATTTTATTTTCAAGTAATGGAACGTAGTCTTTGTAATGTTATCATTTATATTGGATAAGTACGCTTCAAGGTTTAAGCATTTCCGATGACTGTTTTTTTATTTCTTATAATAGGCTCAATGCACGTACATGCTTTATAGGGACCATTCTCTACAAGCTTTTGTTCTGGATCCTTCTGCAGAATCACATTTTACTTTATTCTCATCTCTATATATTTTATTTACATATGCACTGCACAAACTGGGGTATTAAAATTGACACCATGGGTGTTGTCACATATATAGATACCGAACAGAGAATCAAAATTAACATCATTAGGGTGTTAAAATAGCACCATTGTAATTGTTTTTGCAGAAATTAGTGTTGTTTTAACCCTGCGGGTAGCCAAGGTGCTCAAGCCGTAGGTACTTTTTTATATTTTTGTTAATTACAACAATTTTTGTTTATTCAATTTCGCTGAAATTAATTTGCATCCGACCCTGAACAGTCCTTAACAAAGTGGCTGAACCGATTTTGCCCTAGAGGTCAATCACCGGGTAGGCCAGTTGTCACAAATGTGGGTCTGAGCCAAGGCGGCATTCATTTGTGCGGTAACAAACTTACCGCCTCTGTATCAACAAGCTGTCTGTCATCTGTCTGCCATCGGTGAACCAATGTGTCAATGTGTAAAATATTTGGTGTGTGTGTTCAGTGAACTTAGATTCATCTGTTCAGACCATTAGAACAAGATTTGTGCCCCCAAACACAGTTATTTACACCCTAACATAAAATGCCTACCGCGTGAGCACCTCGGGGAAACCGCGTAAATATTTTAAGCTGGCTGCTCGCAGGGTTAACACCCTATGGTGTAAATTTGGATTCTTTCGGGGTATTTATATGTGACAATACTCATGGTGTCAATTTAACACCCCAGTTTTTGTACCAGCTGTACTCTCACTTGGTGTATCCCAACATATGAATAAAATAACAAACCTGTGAAAATTTTGGCTCAATTGGTCATCGAAGTTGCAAGAAAATATTGAAAGAAAAAACACCCTTGTTGTACAAATTGTTCTGCTTTCAGATGCCTGAAAAAGGCTCAGGCGTGAAGTCTTTTTCAGATTCAAATATTTTAGTGAGAAATTAACTCTTTCTCAAAAACTACGTTACTTCAGAGGGAGTCGTTTCTCACAATTCTTTTACTATCAACAGCTCTCCGTTGCTCGTTACCAAGTAAGTTGTTATGCTAATATATATTTTGAGTAATTACCAAACGTGTCCAGTGCCTTTAAGATTTTCGAATATATTTTTAAAGAAAAATGCTTTCGATGATTTGAAGTCAAATTATGCATTCATATTGTGGTCAATCAAATAAAACTGTACCATTTTGTTTTTGTACCACCGTTGTTTGCAGATATTTCTTCTACGCAAATTCGCGGATAGAAAGAACTTCCAGGTTAGCATGATGACCAAATTCATCTCCAATGGTTCATTGTCAACGTTTAATGACTGTGCAGACTCGAACACAATCAGACTTCATGAACGACTGCAACGAGTAAGCCTTTAATAAAATATTATTTTTTATGAACCTGTTAGTTGATTCCTTATTATTTTTCACACGTTTTCAATGTTTGGTTTGTGGCTATGAACATCTTGGACTTTTTCGGTTATTTCAATTCTCCCAACCAGTGACCAATCATAATAGTTAAAATTTGAAGCATAGTGTTTCAAATGATTTCGTTTATAATAATGCAGTTCAGACTTGTCTATTTCTGAAACCATTATCAGCTGCTTCATTGAGAAGCTTTCCTTTTAAAGGTATCGTCCACGTTTGGTAATGACTCAAAACAAACATTAGCATAAAACTTACTTGGTAACAAGCAACGGAGAGCTGTTGATAGTATAAAACATTGTAGGAAACGACTCCCTCTGAAGTAACGTAGTTTTTGAGAAAGAGGTAATTTCTCACTAAAATAATAAAAACTTCTTGCAAGAAGTTTTTATTCCTATCTGAAAGCACACAAATTTGTACAACAAGGGTGTTTTTTCTTTCATCATTTTCTTGCAACTTTGAAGACCAATTGAGCCCAAATTTTCACAGGCTTGTATTTTATGCATATGTTGGGATACACTAAGTGAGCACACTGGTCTTTGACAATTACCAAACGTGTTCAGTGCCTTTAAAGTTTCCATACTTCACGGCCAAACTCCCTTCTATTTTTGCTGCCGTATCTTCGACGAAAAATACCGGTCTTACCCGTTTTGGTATATACTGAAAAATTCAAAATGGAAAACAGATCATCAGATGGAAGGAGAGTTACGAAGATCAATTTTGTAACACTTTCACAGTTCATAGAACCTATGGTTAAAAAGGGACTCAAAGGTCAAATTAATGTTTTTGTGATCCACTCATGTTCCTATAACAAGTTAAAACCTCACGTTAAAATGGTGTAAAATGCTACCGTGTTTGATTACCTTTAAGTACATTTTTGTCAAAAACCAAAAATGTTCGATGACGTCACATTTAAAATATGGTCTGTATATTTTTGTACAGAACATTTTCAGTTCATTCCTGAATTCTGATGATATTCAACAAAACGGCATTGAATGTGAGCTCATGTCTGGCGCAGAAATTCCTCTTTGGAATGTATGTACAGATCCATTTGTTTTTTGCTGTCCGATGACGTCATGTTTCGAATTTCGCTCTGGAAGAGCACCAAATAAAATGATGTTTTACACCATTTTAACGTGAGATTAGAGACTTGTAACTTTTTCCCCACTTTCATGAGGACTCTATCTGTGGGGAAATGAGTGCATCATAAAACTCAATTTGATTTTGGAGCCATTCTTTAAGTTAAAGGGGGAATGGCATTGGAGACGCGTCTACTGGATTGTTTTCGGTCTTGCATTGTATAAGTGGAAATGTAACTCAGCGATAGTGACAGTTCCAATTTGTGCTCTTTATTCAGACTACAAAGACTAATTGAAGGCCATTGTTAAAATCCATTCGTGTAATTCTTTTCTCTCCACTTTGTGCACACCTCCATGATCGAATCTTCTATCTACCCCCTTAGATCCTTGAATTGCTATGCATTGTAAGATTTTTAAGTACAGAGCTACTCCTAGTAGGGCAGATAGGGAAAATAGATTGGGGAATTGTGCCTTTGATCATCATACAATTAGGCCTATGCCATTTGGCATACAGTTAGAAATTAGAAAGATGGCTTTAGGGCCAATGTATTTTTTTTTTTTTAATAAAGGTATGGAAAAACGAGCAATGTTCTAAATTATTTAAGCGGCTGCTATTGCTTTGTATTATATTAATAAGGGAATAAAAGAGTAGGGACTCGTTCTTAAACGGCCGTTTAAAACCGGCAGGGTCTTGGCCGTGCGATAAAGGCCCGAGCCGAAGGCACGGCCACGACCCTGCGCTACACTTTCTTAATTATGCCTAAAATGCCTAAAATAAAACATTGTGCCACTTTTCTGATGACACAACTAGTCCAAAGGTATATAGTCCGATCCAAATGTTAATTAAGTTTACATAATTGAAACCACAGGCAGAGCACTGACGAAGTTAGTTGTTGGGTACGGTCAGGACCGAAACTGGGGGGGGGGGGGGTGTACGTCCGACATCGACAACTATGTCCGACAACCGATTTCGACAGTTAATTCGGCTCATTGTGTCCGACTAATGTGTTGGACATAATGTTCCATGTCGGACATATTGGTGCCGTGCTCGAAATGTGTGTGTGTTTTTGTTTTTTTTGTTTTGTTTTTGGTTTTATTTTTCGAACAGTGAGCACATGTATACAAAAAATTTACTCAACATTTAACGTTGCGTAGGGTCCCAATCGTCCCCCAGTATATTCTACATGGAAATGTATCCGTCCGTCTGTCCTGATATTAGGGTCATGATTCCCGTCAAATCATTGCAGTGCCAGTTTGGTTCTTAATACCTGGATTAAAGACGTATAGCTTAGTGCTGATGGGCCCAGGAGGGAACACTGCAAAAACTGGGCTGTAAAAATGTGCACCATATGGTGTTATAATAACACTAATTTCTGCAAAAACAATAACATTTGATTAAGATTAAATTTTTTAGATTAAAATATTTTATTGTCATGATAAAAAACATGAAATTTGTCTTCCTTGTGTAAAGGAGACTATACAATACATACAAGAAAGGCATAGCAAAAATAGACAACAAGAATAAATTTACAATACAGATATACACAAGTATAGAGATAAAAATATGTGGGGAGCTTGAAAAAAGTACAACAAATGAGAGTGAACCAAATTATCTCGACCATCTACTGTTAAAAAGCTGAATTGCACTGGGGAGAAAAGAATCCTTAAACCTGTTGGTCTTTAAGCATAGTTATCGGATCCTGCCTGAGTGGTTTTGGATAATGTGAGGGTGCAGAGGGTGGCTGGGGTCGCAAATGATCTTATTGATTTGGGAAATGATACAATCATTCATAATCTCCCGCATGCCTTTAACGTCAGCTCCAATAATCCTGCTACAGTAGCTCGTTTAGTACATGTAATACGTTGGAGCTTCTTAGAGTTAAATTGGGAGAGGGAATTAAACCAACAGACACAACAAAAGCTTAAAATAGATTGAATTGTACTTTGATAAAAAAGCTTAAGAATATTCGTGTTTACGTTAAACGATTTCAATTTCCTTAAAAAGTAAAGCCGTTGATTAGATCTTTTATACACATGGGTAGTATTTGCATTCCAGTTTAGTTTGCTATCAATAAATGTACCCAAATACTTCAACTCTTTGACAATCTCAACAGATTCTTCCTTGATTGTAACAGGTTCAATAGTGTTTGCAGTTTTACGGAAATCAAATACAATTTCTTTAGTTTTGTTGACATTCAGTACTAGATAATTGTTTTCGCACCAAACAAGAAACTTAGTTATTTCGTTTCTGTACCCAACCTCATCATTATTTGTAATGAGCCCTGTTAGGGCTGTGTCGTCTGCATATTTGGTAAGAACACATTGATTATTATCTAAATGGAAGTCACTGGTATACATAGAAAATAACAATGGTGACAAAACACAACCTTGGGGAACACCTGTGCTAATGTGAGTGGTGTCGGAAAACGTGTTGGCAAATTTGACCCTTTGTGTCCTAAAATTTAAAAAATCAGCAATCCAGAGGGCAAGATGTGGGTTAATATTCATATTTAGCAATTTACTTAGAAGAATATGTGGTTTAATGGTGTTAAAAGCTGATGAAAAATCAATGAACAAGGTACGCACATAGGTTTTAGGTTTGTCAAGATGTTCGTAAGTATTATGCAATAATGTAGCTAAGGCATCCGATACACCACGGTTTGCCCGGTAGGCAAACTGAAAAGGGTCGAACAAGTTATTAGTTTCATCTAAAAGTACATCTTTAATAATATGTTCGAAACATTTCACCACGGTGGCTGTGAGAGCAATTGGTCTAAAGTCATTTAACTCCTTTGGCTTTGACATCTTGGGGACAGGAGTGATGGTTGATGCTTTCCAAATCCTAGGGACGATATGGCAGTCAAGGGACCATTGGAAAAGTTGTCTGAAGATTTCAGCCAGTTCTTTACAGCAGGTTTTAAGGATCCTTCCAGAGATCCCGTCTGGTCCTGCAGCTTTATTGGGTTTGATATTTTTGAAAGACTTTTCAACTTGGGCAGTTGTCAGCAGAGTTCTATTGTTATCATTGATGTTTGAAGCAAACGTAGCACACAGTTTATCTTTAGCTAGGTCCTGGAGAGGGCTATTGTTATCAAACCGCCGGTAGAATTGGTTCAAGTCGTTCAGGTATTCTTTTGGATCTCCTTGAGGACCAGCCCATTTGTTACGGTTTTCATAACCTGTGATGTCTTTCATGGCATTCCATCCACTTTTGGGGTCACCATCATTAAACTTTCTTCAAGTTTCTTGCCATACTGTTTCTTGCAGAGACGGATTTGTTCTTTGATTTCCGAATTTAACTCACGTTTCACTTGATCCTCATTATTGGAATGTGCCCGGTGCTTTTGTTTTATGAGATGACGAACTTCTTTATTTAGCCAGTTTTTATTGTTGGGGTAAATTTTAACTTCAATTTCTGGGATGACTAGGTTTTCACAGAACTTTATGTAGTCAGTGATGACATCAGTAGTTTGATCAATTGAAGCAGGGTCTATAAAGATGTTCCAGTTCGTGGTTTCGAAACAGCATCGTAAGGTTTCGATGTTCTGTTTGTCCCGTTTCTTGACTTTTTTGATGACTGGCTTTGTTTGCTTAAGTTTCTGTTTATATTTTGGAAGCAGGTGAACCATGTCATGATCAGACATGCCGAGAGGTGCCTTTCCATATGCCCGATATGCAGCAGGAATGTTTCCATAACACTTGTCAAGAGTACGTTGACCTCTGGTGGGAACGTCCACATATTGGAAATAGTGGGGCATCACTGGTTCAAGATCACAATGGTTGAAATCACCTGTTATTATGTTAACTGCATCGGGTGATTTCTTTTCCATTTCGAGTGTAATCCTTGCGATTTTGGCCGCAGCATTGTTAGCATCAGCTTGAGGTGGAATGTAAACAACAGTCACAAAGATCTGAGGGAATTCTCTTGGTAGATAAAATGGTCGTAGCCCCACCGTTATAAGCTCGATATCAGGCGAACAAAGTTTTTCTTTAATACAGATGTTAGTACACCATTTACGATTCACGTAAATACAGACTCCACCGCCAATAGTGTTTCCCGATTCTTGGGTTCTGTCCATGCGTTCGCATATGAAACCATCAATATCAGTCGAAGTATGCATATCATTAAACCAGGTTTCACTGAAGCACATAAAACTGCAATCTCTATACTCGTGTAAGTACTTTGTATTTGCATTAAGTTCATCAAGTTTATTACAGAGAGAACGGGCATTACCGGTAATAATTATCGGGAGTGGTGGGTTAAGCTTCCGTCTTCGGAGACGCACTCGTAGTCCACCTTTCTTACCCCGTTTGCGTGGTTTCCGTAGCAATTCCTCTGGAATATCAAAACTGGGTGTGGCAGAAGCTGCAATAGTTCATTTGTGTTATATTAACACCCTAATATGTTAATTTTGATTCTCTCTTCGGTATCTATATGTGACAACACCCGTGGTGTCAATTTTTACACCCCATTTTTAGCAGTGAAGGTAGATTATTGGCCCAGAACATTTAAGCAGAAATTATTGCTTAACAATTTTGCTGCTAAGCACAAATGTGCAGGATACCGGTCATAAGTGAAATGGCGTTCGTTGGTAACCATTTTCTTAATGTGCTTATCAGCAGCTCTATGAAAATGGGCCTACCTTCCCGACTATTTACCTCTGAATCTCTGAAGATATAATATCAAATGCATATTTACTCCATTTATTTTATTTTTATTGTTGCCGTTTGTATTATACCAGCCTATATAGTAGATTTTGTATTGTTATTTTAATTCCTTATAGAAAGAAGAGAAGCTGAAGCGGCTGATACGCGACCTTGCTCTTGTGGCGTCATCTCTACAAAAGAAAAGGCCATTTGTCAACCCGGTTGAGGGGATAAATCACGAGAAAGAGCAGAGCGTCTGAGAAAGCATTCCGATTTTATCTCACAAGAATGTTATTTTACATACTGTGTCAGAAGAACATTCAGTTCACGTACTGCAAAACCTGGGCTCGATTTCACAAAGCATTTTGACATCACACTTTGCTCAGCATCTAAGATTGATACACAGCTAAGATCGATCTTAGCTTCTATGTGAAATCGGCCCTAGGGGTGTTAAATTGATTCTCTTGGTATCCATATGTGACAACACCGACATGGTGCTAACTTCACCAACGATATAGCAATGGGGATAATACACACCGTTTTGCAGTGCGTCTGGTGCTGTTTTCCTGGCCCTGGTATTGTGGTAAACAAGCCAACTTTGGCAAAGCTGACATTACCCAATTCACCCCCCCCTTCTTCTTCTTCTTCCTTTTATGTCGATGAGAAGTTGAATGCATCTTAGATCGACAGATCACACCGTTTGCACAATGTAACCACGAATGTAACCACGAAGTGATACGAGAAGCAGTGCTTTCAATTCATCCACCTATTGGAAAGCACAATTTTGCAAAGAGTAACTTAAATAATTAAGCCTTTTGTGGCCTTGTGTTAGTCATCCTCAGTGATGTAGAAATTGTGATTATGGGCGTGGCATGTGGAGGCATGTGGAGGCACGTGGCATGTGGAGGCTCAGGAGGGACACAAAAACAGATGAAAGATGACGGCCATATTTACGCCCATGGCTCAAAGTCGGTGAAAATATCTGCTTCGGTAACGTCATGAATATTCGCGACTCCATGGTCCCTTGTCGTAAATACTGACGTCAATATTTACTCAAGGTCCGCCGATCCTTTGCGTCTTTAGTTACGACTTTGTAACATTGTGTAAGTTACAGTGATCCCGGTTGTCTAATATCACTACCCTGTAATCAGCAGTGCATGAACGCAACGTCAGTACTTACGTATTTCGGTACTTAGAGCAAATGTCGTGACCTTTCCTCACAATTTTGATGTCATTGTTTACGTGTCCTTTGTGAGCAACATCTTAGTGAGATTGTGTGTGCACATGTGAGAGGTTGATTTGTATGGGAGTGTGACTTCATTCTAACGGTCCAGTTTCAAGATAATTGTAAACTATAACTTTGGAGATTTCTGTGAAACAGTGAAACAGGTGTTCGCGTTTTAGAGACAAAAAAAGTATCACTACCAAATAATTTTATTATAGATCACTTTGCAAAAATATGAACAGCAAAGGTCCATTTGCTATATCAATGGCAGGCATCAATCAATCGTTGTTGTTGTTGTTTGTGCTGTTGTTGTTGTTATTGTTTTGGGTTTTCTTTCATGAAAATGCCGCAAAGAGAAATCGGTTTTACAGGTCTAAGACAAAAACCAAAGAATACCAAACCTCAAGCTTGAGTGTTGATTGAATGCACACAAATGAAAAACAAACAAACAAACAAACACCCCAACAGAAACCACAACAGCCCCACAAACAAACAAACAAACAAAAACAGTTGTGGATGTGCTTCTGTAAAGACTGCACAAAATGTTTCCCACCAATGCTCCCTACAATTTGGTTTAATGAGACAGTTTTTCATTTTAGAAACCATGAGTTTTGTAATAAAATGGCCGTCCTCCATCTTTGTAAATATGAGCACCGTTGTCATGACAAAAGCGATATCGGAAAAAGGGCGGGAGTGAAACACTGTTCGTAATGTTGTAAGCTTACTTAATGAGTGACGAGTTTTTAAGGACTTTCGTCGTAAATGGTTTCAGTTGTTTGTCAGGTTATGTTTTGTGAAAGACAGGGAGAACGAAAGAGGGCGTTGTGAATGACAGAAGGGAGAGAGAACCTTCCGGGTCAGAATTGACCCAGATACGGGTCAGAATTGACCTGGATACGGGTCCCATTCGGCCTGACCCATTTCTGGGTCAGTATGATCCGAAATCTGTGTCAAAATGACCCAGGAATGTGTCAATTTGACAAAGAATCTGAGTTAAAATCCCTTTTTAACCACTTTCCGGGTCAGCCTGACCCGGAAATGGGTCAGGCACGACGGGTCCCAGAAACAGGATCAATTCTGACCCGGGAGAAATTGTCCAGAAACACTATAAGTTTTGAAAGTAACATTACAAATTGTATGACAGTATTTTAACCATATATTTTTTTAATGATCAGCTTCTTAAATTTTATAACAATGAGGGTTTTGTCGAGAGATATATACAGCTGTTTTGGATAATTTTTAAGTATGGTTAATATTTTTGATGTGAAATATAATTTAAAAAGTCAAAGGCCCCTCGAATTACAATTGTCAATTTTAAGAAAAATTCTCATAATTTGTTAGTTAGTATGGCAGGTATGTGATATGATTGTGCCTTTTGATGATGCAAACATGAAATTTGATATTCAGTCAAAGAATGGCAGAAGAATAATATTTGACCGTATTATTCGCAGATTCGTCAAGGAATGGCAGCCATTTTGACCATATTACAAAACTGCTTGTTATTTTGTTAATTTATATATTGTTTTATCCCGGGGGATAACAGTTGATTATCGGCATTTAAAAAGCATACATCAGAATAGTTTAATACCTAGATAAGAAAAGTGTACACAAATCACAACGATACAAGGAATTAATACTTCTAGCATTTTTGACAAAGTACAGAGAACAAATCCCATTTATGGAGCAGTAATTCTTAAGTTCTTTTTTGAGAATTGAAAAGGATGGTGTATTCTTAGTCATTTTCATTTTTTTATAAAATATGTACACGGCAAATTAATAAAATAATTATTCTATCTATATTTTTGTTCAAATGACAAATCTGCGATGGGTTCCTAGCCAACTAACTTTCCCATGCCGTACTCCGACTCGGTGCCAAATTCTATGCTTTTATCTTCAAAGGCACAATTCCCCCAATGTTTCCCCTATCTGTCCCACTAAGTCTCTGATATGATAATTTTGTAAGTTAACTACTTAAAAAATTAAAATACTATTTTATCGGAAGTTTCTTTTATGATTACTGCCTGATTTCACGGAATACTTGTTTTTCTTTGTTGTCTGGTTTTAACCATAAAATAAACTGTAATATTATTTTTGTTTTCAACTTTACTTGAAACCATAAAAATATGCACACTCTTACACTATATGACTATTTTCAACAGTCAGTTTTATAACAGCGTGTAATACATTGAGCTCCGTGGTCTGACTTGTCCTTGCAACACCACCTCACTCAATTCATCAAACTAAACCACCAGGTCACTGCTTACAGCCATTGTACAAGCATACATGAGAAGCCATGTCGAAACCATATGGCTCATTTCACTAAGTGTGGCTATTAACCCCGAGGTCAAGTATCTGCTGTACAATTCCTATGGGAATTCCGGGAGAGCTGGTCATTGATGGATTTTTTAATTGAAAAACAAACCCCCGATGGTAACAAGACAACTGGCATGCTATTTGGCAGGTGTAGTTGAGGAACTTGGAATTTTTTAGATTTAAACAAAATTAATTGGCGGAGTAGCGACTTTTTAATTAAAAACTGACACTCAATAAGTCTACGATGGCATCATGCAGAGTTAATGTCCCATCCGAAGGACAAAGCAATTATGGTAAAGCATCTTGCTCGAGGATACACGTGTCATACAACAATGAATTTTTATTTAATAAAAGGAACCAGAATGACACTCAATCACAAACTTTTTCCAGTTATACATCTTTATTCCTCGAAAGTTTGATGTTGCGTAGTGGAATATCATTTTAAAATTTCCACGACTTCGTTAAAGCTAGGAAATTAATGAGATAATGGGGTTTGAAAAAATGCACACTGTTAAGATACGATTTTCAGCTGTCGAATGATGTATGGAAAAATTAATTATTGATTTGAAGTACTTATCTATGGTGGCAAGTTCTTTCGTGCGAACCTTAAGGAAAAATAGACAATGGCTTTTGCACTCGCCATGTGCTCAGTAGTGCTCCATCTTTTTTTACCAAGCAAACCATGTTGACCTAACAGTAAAATGTAAAAAAAGGAAATGATATGCACTGCTCATCTACGATTAATCGTTTAGCTTTAGCGTGGAGAGAGCACGGTGCTCCGTGTATGAAGGGGACCGGGTGCTAAGCGTAAAATGGACGTGCTGTTTCGTACAGCGTGGTTATCATGCAATGACATGAACAGAGATACCTTGCAGGTTTGCACGGTGGACATACAATAACATAGGAAATTTGCATTGACACCATGTAGTTAGATTTCTCTTTTGAGTAATGGATTGTGCAAGTCTCGCTCGTATCGGAACGAGAAAACACGTCAAACGAAGAACATTTTTTTCTCTGAAATCAAATCTTTGTTTTAAATTATATTTTATGATAAAATCTGAACAACAAAAATACTCATTACACGTTTATAAAATCAGTTTTAGTTTTTACAATAAATAAACAAATAGTGTGTTAATTATTAATGAAGCAAAATTAAAACTCTGGGACAAGGATACTTAATATTTGTTCTTAACTTTTCAGAAACCACTTACGTGGGTTCGCGATGGTCACACTGGCGTAAAATTAACGCTTGACGCAGTTTACAGAGGACGCTGACGCCTCAACAACCATAGACTGCTATTGAAAAGGCTTCGCGATGCAATTACAGCATCTGGCGATTATCATCGCGCATCCAAACATTTACATAAGTTTTGTGATCGGAGGGTGAGCACAAAATTCTGAATTTTTTGCAGCAACCGGAAGCTGAGGTCAAGTTTAATTACCGGGTTTTCCTCGTTATATTGTTGAATTGATTTTACTTTCATATTTTGTATCACTAAGTATTATATTCCCAACAACATATATATTTTTCATGGTCATAAACCACGTTAAGTTAAAATAATTGACAAAACAAAATGTTGCCCACGTAGATCTCCATATGGTTGGGACCACAATGGTCCCGGAATTTCAAATATGTGCGAGACTTGCACAGTCTATTGTAGTTTCCGAAAAGAACCGTTGGACTCAACATTTGGGACAGTCCAGCCTCAGGAAGCAGCTGCCTCCTGACGACGGACAGAGTACTGTCCGAAACGTTGAGTCCACCGGTTCCTTTCGGAACCACAGATCGAACTATGTCACCGCAAATTTCTTATCATGGGATACGACAGTTAGAAGATGATAGGCAAGTAATTATCTGTGGTCGTTGGTGTATTGTATGTTTGTTGTTGTTGTTTTTGCTGGTGTTGTTGTTGTTGCTTGCTTTTGTGGGGGTTTTTTTCACCAACGTTATCACGGTCGAATCACAGCCGAAAAAGGCAACCCCGAAGTGGCAAGGTGGCTTTTTACATTAGTTTTGTTGTTGAGACCACAAAGTCTAAAACCGAGACCTACTTCCGAGACCGATGGGGGAGATCTGAAAACAGCCATAACCTCTACAAATTTGGTCTCCCCATTGGTCTCAATACAGTCCGCGGTCTCGAGACATAGCTGCCATGTACATTTATACAGACCCATGTTCGAGTTAAGCTCTTTTCACACGACAGCAATTTAGCAACGGTCCCTTGCTTTTAATTTTTAGCATGGTTGCGAAATGTTTCCAAATGCACCTCGAGTGAAAGGGCGACAATGTTTATACTGTCTGTTAATAACTGAACAATTTGAGAAGATTTTACCTTGAACCTTAGACAGTCCAAACATTGTTGTCCTTTCACACGAAGCGCAATTTGTAAAATTTCACAACCACGCTTAAATTAAGCAAGTGACCCCTGCTAAATCTCTGTCGTGTGAAAAGGTCTTTCCCGTGTTCCCATGTTCGTCACATTGCTGGTAATTATTTTACCTCGGGGAGGTTGGAATTGGAAACGTGATTTTTCTTTTCTTTTTTTTTTTTTTTTAAATGGGAAATTGATTAGTATTACATCACCTCCATCATAGCTCTAACGGGGTCGGTCGTCAAACGAAAATTGGATTCTGTTAATGGGTTTGTTTAGACCCTGCGTTCGAAAGCAAATTTGCAAAGTAATGCAAGTGTCATACAGATAAATTTGTTATCCTTCAAAGGTGTATACGTAATACTGAGTCAATTTTTTGTCTCAATCCATTATGAGATGAAACGTAAATAGTTTAGATACTTGACACCGCTCAGTTGACCACACAGTTGTGATCCAAGCAAAACAAAAATGTAAAATAACCCTACAGTTTGGTGGGGAAGGCGGAATAATTTTAGTGTATTGTCGGAGAAATTCGGACTCTTTTACTTTTACGACCAGGGCCCAATTTCATAGAGCTGCTTAAAGGCACTGAACACGTTTGGAAATTGTCAAAGACCAGTGTTCTCACTTGGTGTATCCCAACATATGCATAAAATAACAAGCCTGTGAAAATTTGGGCTCAATTGGTCATCGAACTTGCAAGAAAATGATGAAAAAAAACACACCCTTGTTGTACAAATTTGTGTGCTTTCAGATAGGAATAAAAACTTATTGCAAGAAGTTTTTATTATTTTAGTGAGAAATTACCTCTTTCTCAAAAACTACGTTACTTCAGAGGGAGTCGTTTCCTACAATGTTTTTTACTATCAGCTCGCCGTTGCTTGTTACCAAGTAAGTTTTTATGCTTAGTATTTGTTTTGAGCCATTACCAAACGTGTACGATACCTTTAAACAGAGAATGATGCTTAACAATATTCTGCAAAAACAAGCAGGATACCAGTCACATATTGTACATGTAACATGGTATTTTAGCTGGTAACCTTTTTCTGGTAAGCATTAATTATGTTGTGCTTAGCTACTTTTTGTGCTTAAGCAGCTCTATGAAATTGGGCCATGGGGCTAATTTCATCAAGCCTGCAGCTGACTTTTTCTGCTTATGAAGCGGTTATGTGTAGAATGTCTATTTTATAAACACTGCTAACGGTAAGCAAAGCAAAATGCACGCTTAACTTGCCGGCGGTTCTTGTAAGCAGATGGGTGACGCAACAATGCAAATCCGTTGTGAACGCGCACACGCGAGGCCCTGTCAATATCTTCTCGATCGTTTATGAAATAAACTTCAGCTTATGCATGTTTTTTTTCTGCTACAAAGCAAAACAGACAAACAAGCAAACACACAACAACAACAATTTTATCAAAATGTTCATCACATCCGATCTAAGGAAACATGCAAGCAATCAGTAAGAAACAGAATACATGATGTTTCGGCTGGCAACCTTATTCTGCGCCAATCCAACAAGAACAAGGTTTGTTTCAAAGGCATCCAGCATTCCGGATACATTCCAATGACACATGCAAAAGGCAAACATTGTAAAGCCTATACAGACAGAATGTTTTGTTCCTGTGACTCTAGCTAGCGCTTCTTAGTGAAATCAACCCTTCTCCACTTGAACAGACTGACACTGTATTGCTGCGTATTGCATCAGTTTGAGAATGTCTAAATTACATATGAAATCGGCTTCCTCAACAAGCTGTTATTCGCCCTTTGCACGGTCAGCCATGCGCGTTTAGAGCCTCGACTTGGGGACAGCTGCAGTGAATAGAAGCATTATATAACTCTGTATTGTCACGGTAATGTTACGACACTTTCATCACTTTCATAATGCATAAATACGATACAAATGAAGCATGAAGTCGAGGCTCTGCATGGCGGATCCGTGCAAAGGGCGAATACAGTTCGAAATAAGACTCGTGTTGCCTGTGCAGGTTTTGATGACGCCCTCTTAATTCCAGCGTACAATCAGGTAGGTTCTTGTTTCCTCGACGGGAAGTTGGGGGTCCATAACTATTCTCCACAATTAGTATCCAGTACTTTTAAAGTGAATGTAACTGGACCGAGGGTTATCTTTTGTGGGTTAATACCAGCTCACGGCAGTGCCAGAAAGACCAAGTGGCCAACATGCCAGTGTGGTTCTGACTGATAATCTTGCCACCTAGCCACTGAGCAAGGTCCAATTTTGATAGGCAGGTTGTCACTTTAACAATTACCGTCGATTCATAGTGTCTGCCAGCAATTTCTTCTAGTAGACACTTTTACATCGTTCCCTAAACATGTTCTCTAAAATTCCATACGCCTAACCTATACACAACAGACTTCAGGGGAATTCGAACGACACCTTTTCACTCATTATGATCAAAACATTGGCCATAATTGGCAAATGAAGGCACTAGTTCTAATCAAAAATGAATGAAAACGCTCCGGTCGGTTGGTATTTTTCCCCATTTCAAAGGTATTGTCGTAGTAGGCCTACTCTGTTGTTGAGTTTCTCCTTTTTGTTCACGCGCATCCTCGTGATTATGTTAAAATAGAGAGTAACAATCGAAATAGTGTCGCACCGGACTCTGTGAAATATTTTTAGGGGAAAGTGAGGGCTGAAAAATGAATCACTCGCCTCTCACCACTATGACCCTTGTTCGATTCCCCGCTTAAACCATTACTATGTGAGTAGAGTTTTGCGTTGGTTCTCTCCTATTCCGCGAAACTTTTTCCACGGGTCTCAGGTTTTCCTCCCTCCGGAAATATCAAGCCCTTCCGATCTCTGGTTATGCTCTGTGGTCATCTAAGGGCCGATGTGGCTGGTTGGCAAAGGCGCCTTCACCTCACTGCGGCTCGACCACGTTATAGTTACGACCTTCGCATTTCTGCTTCTCAGTTGCAAGTGCAAGGATAATTATTCTTCCAAAATATAACAGTGATATAGCGGGCAAACAACCCACATTTATTTGTTTCCCAAACTTCAAGGACAAAATATTTGTGTGGATGAACAGGTACTTGCACGAACACGAACTTATCAGTGAACATTCTGATTGAAACTAATAATCAAAATTGTTTTCGATAACAATCAATCAAAAGTCTTTAAATTTGTGAAACACCCTCGATTAGAACCGCTTTAAATTTCACAATAGACACCCTTCCTGTGGAAAACGCTTTTCTTGACCATACCAATACGATCACAATGTGTGAAGACGGATGTGTAACCCGAACTGAAATGTAGCCCATGTTGTGTACCTAAATGTAGCCCGAGCCCAACTTTTACCCCAATAATGTACCGATTTAGCCCAGACCTAAAGTGCGCATCGGTACAGGGTTGGGGCTACATTTAGCTCCGGGCTGCATTTAGGTACAAAGCTTGGGCTACATTTATATCCGGGCTACATTTAAGTACATAGCTGGTGCTACATTGAGCTCCGGGCTACATTAAGGTACAGGGCTGGGGCTACATTTAGCTCTGGGGTACATTTAGGTACAGAGCTGAGGCTACATTTAGCTCTGGGGTACATTTAGGTACCAAGCTGGGCTTCATTTAGCTCCGGGATGCATTGAGGTACAGAGCTGATGGGGCTACATTTAGCTACGGGCTACATTTAGGTACAGAGCTGGGGTTACATTTAGCTCCGGGTTGCATTTAGGTACAGAGCTGGGGCTACATTTTGGTACCGAGCTGAGGCTATATTTACAGTTACAGTTGAGGGGTAGCCATCCAACGGAAAGCACAGTCGTAATTGCTTTCATTTATGAACAACGGTGCGGTCGATAAATGATAGACACTTACAAAGAACACGTTGTTAGTGTTAGAAACCGCGCCAAACAGCATGATCTTCAACAGTATTATTGCTCTCTCGGGCTTGGGAATGGATACCTGTAAAACATTTACGAGAAAGCTACTCAAATGTCAGTACGGGGGCAGTCGGGAGTAATTGAAGGGGAAATTACGCACAATCGCGTGCGGGACTTCTCAAAACAATTACTGAACGTTGGCATTAAAGGTGTGTGCGAGTGTTTTCCATGGTTGGTGAGACTGAACAACTTAAGTTCACCACTGATGATTTGAAACACATCATGGACAAATGAATGATACAATTATATTTTTTAGTTAATGATTACATTTGTTTTTGAACTTAATCTTCCTTTTGAAGATCTATTTGTCATAAATTTCCTTTGAGTTTATAAGCTATGAATGGAATTATAGAATGGACTATTCCGGGGAGGTGGTTTCATTCTTAGTCGGCCTGACATTGACATTAAATGTATTATAATGCTCTTTATATATTTATTTTGTGTCCTATAATATAGACAAAAATCTCCGTTTCTATCTCCCTCGATATCTGTGTTCAGGCTGAAGAAGATGGACGCAGATCTCGGACTGTACAGCTATATACGACCCATTAGATTGAGGAATTCAATAGTAGCTTTGTCCGAGAAAATCACTATGCCATAGAAATGAGTTTCAAAGGGATTGTATACGTTTGGTAATTGGAACCCATTGTTTGTTTCAATCCAAAACAGTTGTAGATTATTTACCATAAAACTAACCTGTGAAAATTTCATTTCAAATAATGGTAGCATTTTTGAGATATTGCCGAAGATCTGGAGCGGTTATGTCCACGCAGGAAGAATAATCTGCAATTGGAATACACAATCTGAGAAACGTTACTGTCAGTAACGCTTCTCAGATTCAAATTTGTGGGGACATAAAGTGATATACTTTTCCATAACCGTAGTACTTCTAAGTGAAAAGTTTCTCAAAATGCATTATACTATCCAAAGCTGCTGTACCTCTTACCAAATAAGTTTTTATTGACATTAATTTTCAGAGTGATTACCAAACGTATACCTTCCCTTTAACTTTCAAGTGTGAAGATGAACGGTCGCAAAGAAACGCTTTACGTCACTTACACCACTTCAAACCAACGTAGTCAATACTCTTGTCAGAGAGCGACACTTGGCAATGAGTTTTTAACAGCTTTTTCAATAACCAATACGGCTGTATCGGTTCGTCCTCTGAGGTCATGCACCACTGACGGTTTGAGCGCGCACAGATGATTATAAAAGCAAGAAGCTACTATCGTATTGATGGCATTTTTAGACGTGGGATGAACACACGTACACCTCGATCACAGTGACATCCCTCAGTTAGTGCACACTGCATGCGAATATGATAACAGCGTTCTACCTCTCGTGCGTGCTCATCGGTCGACTTCTCGCCACGGCTGTGGTACCCGCGCAGCTGGCCACAGCTACGGCAGCTCCCGGCGGTGCTTCTCGTCGGCGCCCCCTCTATATCGGTGGGGTGTTTCCGAAGTCCAATAACCCCGCATACGACCTTTTACCGGCGACGGTGCAGACGGCCATAGACCACGTGAACAACATGACAGGGCTGCTTGATGGTTATGAGATGAGACTAAGATGGGAGTGGACAAACGTAAGTTACGTCTGAAGTTTGATTGACATTTAAAGCCATAGACTGACAACCATTATATACAGCTTCAAGAAATACATAAAATACTGTTTTCAAATAATAACAGGAAATTAAAACATGATTTGAACATGAAGAAAAATTATAGAAATTCCGTCTTTGTAGGTTTGAATATTTCAATAGCTTGTTATTTAAAATAGTTTATGGTTTTGAAACATGAAAATATATAAATATGTGTCCATTATTTGAACGTGGAAATACGTGAAAATATTCCTTATAGGTTTATTATTGCAATATCTCGTGATTTAAAAAAGGATTATGGTTTATAACCAATGTTATTATTATATACATAGGTTTAGCAAACAACTTACTGACACAATTTGAACCTATGTGATGCTAATAAAACTTGACGACACTGTAAATTATAATTATGATTGACAAGGCACGTTTTTCTCTTTAAGCTGATCTTGCTTTTTTCAAACCGCTCCCATTTTAAATAGACCAGAATGCACAACGCTCGGTAGAGATCGTAAATCTAACTTGCATAGTTGATCACGTGCCAAATAAATTGGCGTCACGAACTTTCAATTCAACTCAATTCAATATCAATCAATCGATCAATCAATCAATCGTAAGTATATAAGGCGCCAATCAAACAGTCGTTGCTCGTAGCGCCGTACAGTAGGCTTTCGAAAAAAGGTGAGATTTAAGCAAAGTTATGAAATTGGCTAATGAAGTAGATTGCTTGATGTTCTGAGAAAGATTATTCCACATCCTTGGTGCTGCGATAGAAAAGGCACGATCCCCCAACTGTGTTTGGTTCTTTGAATGCGAATTTCTGACAGGTTCTTTGATGGACGTTTATTCCACACTCTTTTTGGAAAATAATTCAATATAAGAATATTAGTACATAGAAAGGTAACAAAAAATCAAAAGCGGATATAAGTATACAAATTAATATAGTGTTCAAGCAAAATAATAAATAAAAAACTAGGAATGAACTATTTACAAGAGAGGAGCGAGAGCATGAGGCTGTTAGAGTAAGCCGAGGCTTGTAGAAAACAGCCTATATACAGACAAAAAAACACACAGCGAATCACGAGACAAGGACAAGACAGACAATACGAACAATGACATTACAAAATGCTGACGACAAAGAATTAAAGTACTAGGCTGACTGAAGACGACAAAAGTAAATAGATAAGTAGTAAAGGAGAGAACAAAGCCTAACTTCGTCAGTTAGGCAGATAGTCAGTGGGCTTATGGTCGAAAAACTTCCCCCATATGTAATTTTGTATACAATCTTTGAAAATTTCAGGGATTACTCCTGAAACACTAAAGAATACAAATCCACTTGATGCCCATTTTTCCTATGCCCGGAAAGATGTTTTTGAAGGCTTTTTCCGAGCTAAAATCCAGACGACTAAATTATACGACATGTGATTTTACAATTTGCGCCCAAATGACGATCCTTGCATTATTCGGAATCCGTCCAATTACTGCCGTGTAATATGATTCTGTATTGGGCGGGTTTCTCAAACGGAATACCACGACGTATACGCATGCAAAGGTATCCGAAAGTCACCAAAACATTGACTGCGTGCACCTGAAGACGTCTTGAACTTACGGCAGGATTTCACTATCGAAACTAGTCCCTTCAGTCTGCTGTTTTTGCCAAAATAATCTTGTGAGTAATAAGAAATGCAGTAATGTTACCAGATATATAACACAGAAAAGAAAGTAGCCACAAACACCTTCAGGAATATCACTTTTCTGTCTTCCTCCGTGGTTTGAGTTTGACAGCTATTTCACACTCGTTAACGTGGTGAAATTAGTCTGGCGCCCTATGGTATTTATTAAATATTCTGTTCAGTGTGAGACAGGGTACACGACTGATATTAGGTCCGTATTATTGTTGTGTCGATAATTTTTGTCATTTTTGGGGGGCACTACGTTATTCAAATCTCAACTAAAATGTGACGTATAAATAATACTACAAACTGTCTATCACTTTTATTGACAGTCCTTGAGTATTTACATTGCTAAGATCAAGCCTAACTCAACTGCAGTTTTCATATTAACACTAACCATGCTAACACAACAGCCCCAAAGCATATCGTTGTGTTTTTAGGGCGGCAGTTTCGTGATTTTTTCTTTTAAAAAATCTTGTTCTTAGTACACAAACACAAGTACAACAAATTGTGAAACAAGATAAGAATTGGGCTCACTATATTCAACATCATGAGCACAGATCAGCCCCCTGCTAAAATAAAACCAACATATTTCAGTCTGTGCATTAAGTGTCAAGATGTTCTGGAGACTACATAACCACAATTCAGGCAGAAAATTTGTATAAGGAGACAAAAGAAAAAACATGGCATCAATACAACCATAACACGCAGAGCATATAATAGCTTATATCTCAGAGAATGTACCAAATATTGTCACATCGCAACATAGGGGAAACTTACCAGGCGTGTTACATTCTAAACAAGCAGGCCGTTAAGAACTAGACTTAGCTACAGATTAGCGAGACATAAGAGCTGATATAAATATTATCTTCAAGTATTATAAAATAATTAGGCGAATTGTTTCCAATGTACATGAAAAGTTATGATCATTTACAGGGTCCCTTGATAACCTTACGGGGCAAAATTTGTCAACATCCAAAACTTCCGATGACATCATTTGAGAAAAATGGGTCTGTACATTTTTGTACAAGAATGTTTTTGTTCATTCCGATCCTGACTTTCAATGATATTCATTCAAAACGGCCCAGAATTTGACATTTTGTCTGACGAAATATTCCTCCTGGGAATGTAAAGACCCATTAGTTGTTGAAATGCAATGATTGCATGTTTCAAATTTTGCTCCGAAAACGTCAGTAATTAACCAAAACATCCCGTACAAAAATGTACAGACCCATTTTTCTCAGACTGATTTCATCGGATGTTTTGGATGTCGACAAATTTTGCACTGGAAGGGTATTGAAAGCAATGGCAATTAACACCATTTTAACGTGATGTTAGAGACTAGTAATTTTTTCTCGACTCACGTGAGGACTCTCTTTATTGGAAAAAGAGTACATCACAAAAATGAATTTGACATTTCCCTTCCTCTTTAAAGGTACATAGGCCACTGTTTATTGAAGTCAGATAGGTTATTCAAGGCATTTGTATTTGGATTTTTCCTGTATTTTTCCAGAAATATTAACACCAACTGTCATTTGTTAAATAAGTCACTAGAGATGATCAGTGGCTAATATGTTAACTGTGCTAAAAAAAAAAATTTAAAAAAAGTAAAACATTTATACGAAAATGTATATAATCGTGTACATGTATTACCATAAATGGCGGCCATTTTGAATTTCAAAATGAGATGCAATCTCATCTCGGTATTTTTCCAGAAATGTTAACACCAACTGTCATTGTTAAATAGAGATGATCAGTGGGTAATAGGCTAACTGTGCTTAACAAAAAATTAAAAGTAAACAATTGAGACGAAAACGTATAATATTTAATACGAGTATGTATGTATTACCACCAATGGCGGCCACATGACCTTCAAAGCATCTCATCTCCGTATTTTTCCAGAAATGTTAACACCAACTGTCATTGTTAATTTGGCCAACTGTGCTTAGCAAACAAATTAAAAAGTGAAACATTTAAACAAAAATGTATATTAAATACGTGATACGTGTACATGAATTACCACCAATGGCGGTTCAAAATGGCCGCTGAAATACATCAAAGTACTGGAAGTATTAAAAAATGGAATAATACTTAATACAAGTTTGGAAAAAAAAGAAGATCTTTGTCAATTCAATCATATTTAATGTGCTCATATGCACAAAACATGTGCTAAATAATCCCACAATAGCGGCCATTTTGATTTTCAAAATGGCCGCCCTAGGGGTGATAGGAAAATTAGGCATCAAGTGGATTTGGATTTGTTGATGTGTAGATAGATGATTCTAAAAGTTTCAAAGATTGTATACAAAAATGCATATGGACTCTTTAAGCTGACAGACTAAGATAGAAGTCAGGTTTTAAAGGTAGGGTAATACTTTGGTTTTGACCCCGACAAAAATGTGTGCAATTTCAGGCAGTATTTATTCTACTCCTTGTTTTCTCATACAGGGCGGACCGGCCAGAGCGCTGCAACTTCTCAACACGTTTGTGTACACGGAGCCGCACGTGGTTATGACGTGGGGACCAGCCTTGTCCAGCGAAGCACTGGTTCTGAACGAGGTGGCAGCACAATTCAACCTCGTACAGGTAACTCTTATCCTACTAGGTTTATTACAACAAACTCAAAGGTTGCATCTTTGATGCAACTTTGGTTTTATACTATTTTGTACTATTTCATTTGATACTATTTTATTTAATACATGATTTCATCCTTACACCAGCACGGTACACGGCAAAAACTGAGGTGATAAAAGTGACACCATGGGTTTTGTCACATGTAGATACCAAAGAGTATCAAAATTAACCCCATCAGGTGTTAAAATAACACACAAATTAGTGTTATTTTAACACCCTTTCGTGTAAATGTTGATTCTTCTTTGGTATGTGACAACACCCAGGATGGTGTAAATTTTAACGCCCCAGTTTTTGCAGTGTATAATACTCGATGATATAACCGAGTCAAAGACATTGAGAACAAGTGTCTGATTTTGCTCTTTCATTGTTGTATTTGTGTTTTTACTCGTGGTGGTCAACAACTATACAATGAGAGTTTTGAGAATTACTACACTGGACAAAATTGAAGTGTTAAAATTCACACCATGGGTGTTGTTACATAATTTTAAAAAACGAAGAGAGAATCAAAATTAACATCATAATGGTGTTAAAATAGCAAATTGTTTTTTGCAGGAATTAATGTTATTTAAACACCCTATGGTGTAAAGTTTGATTTCTTTTTGGTATGTTTATGTGACAACACCAGTGGTGTCAATTTTAACACCCCAGTTTCGTATCTACTTTGCAGTTTTGCGAATTACTCTGTGGATCAGGGCATACAAGCAGACATTGGGTGACTTTGCTTTACATTGCTACGTGTGTCTATCAAATTATCATTACCATTTACTGTTTTGTACGGAGCTTTTACAAGGGACATAGGTGACAAAGAAAATAGTGAAAAAAATCTCCGTTCAAACGAAACAAACTCTTCGTTCGAACGAAAACAATCTTTGTTCGAACGAAGATTGATCTTCGTTCGAATAAAATGAAAAAACATCGTCGTTCGAACGAAGATTTGTTTTCACCCATGTCCCTTGAAAAGCTCCGTAGTTTTGCGGCCCCAAGTCACGGTTTTACTTTGAAAGCCTACCCATGATGGTAGGAATAAAACATTTGCGCAACATCAGATTATATTAAATTGATATATTAGTTCCCTTATTTTTTTCTCAAATACATGGTAACCTTAGAGACGAATTGACAATGATCAATTGTCAATAATGACAAATAAGTAAACAAACAAACAATAATCCAGGAAAGATTGTGGTAGGAGGGGGCAGGACAAAACTCTGCCTTTGTGCACAAAATCGGTATATCAATTGTCAAATGGTAGATGAAGCCCAATTATAAAACTTAATTAATTAAGCAAATAAATAAGCTTAAAGTAACCCAGGCAACACACTTCGATAAACAAAAATCGTTGAAAAAAAAGCAAAACAAACCCTCTTAACCCTGCCTGACATCATCAAACCAAATTCACAATCGGACACCATCATTGACTCATTGAGTAACAGTTAGATTTTAGCGTGTAATACATTTTTGTTGAGAACCAAATCACATTTAAATCGCCCAAAGCATTATATATAGACCATTTTGACTAAATAATAAAATCAATTCAAGCAAAATGTATTTTAAGATGAGCCCACATGTGTCTCTTTGTAGAGTTTATACCACTTTACCTTATTAGTACCAATGCTAAGTAATTGCTTTAAAATTCCTATGGGAGTTCCGGGAGAGCTGGTCATTGATGGATTTTTTTTTTTTTTGAAAAAAACAAACCCCAATGGTAACAAAACAAATGGCATGCTATTTGGCTAGGTGTAAATGTGGAACTTGAAATTGTTTTGATTAAAAAAAACAGTTGGCAGAGTACCGACTTTATTAAAAACTGACACTCAATAAGTGAGCGATGTGCTGACAATGTACCATGGTGACGTTGCAACCAGGTCCCTCACTGCAGGGTTTTAAAGGCACTGTACACGTTTGGTAATTACTCAAAATATTTATTAGCATAAAATGACTTGGTAACGAGCAACAGAGAGCTGTTGATAGTATAAAACATTGTGAGAAACGACTCCCTCTGAAGTAACGTAGTTTTTGAGAAAGAGGTAATTTCTCACTAAAATAATAAAAGACTTCTTGCAAGAAGTTTTTATTCATATCTGAAAGCACACAATTTTGTACAACAAGGGTGTTTTTTCTTTTATCATTTTCTTGCAACTTCGATGACCAATTGAGCCCAAGTTTCCACAAGCTTGTTATTTTATGCATATGTTGGGATACACCAAGTGAGAACACTGGTCTTTGACAATTTCCAAACGTGTTCAGTGCCTTTAAAGGCAACTGCTGTCCAAGCAAAATCATGTCAAGCAGACTGCTGACATGATTTTGCTTTTAATCCTCATTTCTTTGATCCTATAGTCCTTGACCCTATTTGCATCAATTACGGCTCGATCTAGTATCCACATTGACTGTACTCAATCTGGTTATTTATTTATTTATTTATTTATTAATTATTATTATTATTACTATTTTATTTTATTTTATTTTATTTATTTATTTATTTATTTTTTGTTTTATTTATTTTTATTTTTATTTTATTTTTATTTTATTTTTATTTTTATTTTTTTATGGGGGGGTGGGGGGTTGCTTCCCTAATACGTGTAGGAAATGCATTAAAAGCCTTTTTAAAATTATTATTCAATTTGACGTTGAAAGAAAAAATGGGGTTGTGTGATGAAAAAAAGAGTGCCTCGTGTACGAAACTACATTAATTCATCATGCCAGAACCAAATGATTACGGTCTACTGTTCACGGCAAGAAAAACCGAAAGTATATGAAATTTTGCTAAGGGAATTAGATTGACTTATTACATTCTCTATACTAATCCAAGTACAGGCAGTTGTTGTATGAACCAATAATAATAAACCTAGTGTCAACAATGTAAGCGTATTCTTCAATATTGTCAAATTGAATCTATTATTCCACAGTGCCGGTGTCACAGGGAATTCTTTCCCCCCGCACAGCGGTCCGGGGGGACAGAATCCCCTAGGGAAATGTGTCCCCCGCCCAGGGTTTTCTGTCCGCCAGGGGAATTTGTCCCCCCTCTCACATTTTGTTCCCTTGTTTGCCTCTGTGCAACACTTTTTAACTATATAAAATCAAGCATGAGAATGGGCGATGATGACAAAACGGAAAATCCATCGTACGATAAATAAATCGGAAAATTCAAACGCTAAAAATGCATATTATCCGGATTCTGGGCAATGTCCGTAATTTGGGCAAAGTGACCCAGGCGTCAGCGCCGCACTCAGTGAATTGTTGTCAGTTAGACTTTTCTTTTCAAAGTCTCCACACACAAAAATGTTCCTTTGCTTAAAATTATTGACTAAAATAAGTAACAATAAGATAATACTTCTATTATAAACCAGCAAGGCCAGGTGAATAAAGCAAGTTTATTGATTTAGTTCCGTCGGTGGACGCTCGTGCCTGGGGGACATAATTCTCCGCTTGAGGACACAATCTCCGTTGAGCACGGCGGACAGAATAACCTAACGAGAGACAGTTTATCCTAGGAGATACTGTCTCGGGGACGTTGTACCCTAAAAAACCAGGTAAAGTTGTCCGGGGGGACAGATTCACCGGGGGGACAGAATCTCCGTCCACACCGTTACCAGAGGGGGCGGGGTACACCCCTCCCCAGCTCAGAGCCCTCTCCTTCCCCCTTCCCAAATGAGATCAAAACATGACACATGAATGGTTCGATCCCCCACAAATACAACAATTAATAGGCCTAACTAATTTTTAAAAATAACTAAATTAAATAATATATAAATATTTCTTTTCCCTCGCCCCCCCCCCCCCCACGAAGGGAAATAAATAAATACAAACAATTCGGTCGGTTATTTATTTCACTAGCTCTCAGGTGAAATAGTTTTGTTAACTTTAATCCTCGTATCCCTCGCCGTTTTCTATTAGATAAACAATCTACAAAGTTTTTTTGTTTAGACCCAGAAATGTCTACCACACACTGTCTTGTCTCTAAACATTCGCATCTTGTATTTGCATCTCGATGCATCAAACCATGATCAGACGGGAACCATTTGCCGTTTGTGCCCGTTTACCTGTCTCTGGGAGGTGGCCGTGTCAAAAAGTGAAGATAAATGAAGTACGAAATCATGCATGCCCACTTTTTGTTTTTGTGTCAAGGGCGGATACATTATGTTTGTTGGGGGGGGGGGGGGTAAAAGAGACTATTCAAGCGCGAAGCGGTAAACTGAATAACTACATGGTGATCGGGGATCGCTCTATAACCCTGGGGATATTTTTGAAGGTGGCGATTTTCTCTGGAGCATTAAGAGGCTTTCTAAATTCAACTAAAGTAGTTTCCAAGGGTACGTATGTCTTTTTCCGCACTCATGTCTTCTTTTAAAGAGAACAAACGGCAAGAATAAGGGAAGAGATAAGGGGAGCATGCGAGTGTTCATTGCGAAGTCTTCCACACGTCGTATAGTGTCAAGTGCCCTCCCCAAGGGCCCGGAAATGTTTTGAGATGACGGTAGATTCTAAACCTTTCTGGTTATCCTTTTTCTTTAAAGGTATCGTACACGTTTGGGTAATGACTCGAAACAAATAGTAGAATAAAAAACTTACTTGGTAACAAGCAACGGAGAGCTGTTGATAGTATAAAACATTGTAGGAAACGACTCCCTCTGAAGTAAAGTAGTTTTTGAGAAAGAGGTAATTTCTCACTAAATTAATAAAAATTTCTTACATGAAAATTTATATTTATCTGAAAGCACACACATTTGTACAACAACGGTATTTTTTCTTTCATCATTTTCTTGCAACTTCGATGACCAATTGAGCCCAAATTTTCACAGGCTTGTTATTTTATGCATATGTTGGGATACACCAAGTGAGAACACTGGTCTTTGACAATTACCAAACGGGTCCAGTGCCTTTAAGCACGAGTAGTTTGATCTATGAGTGTTTCTTCTCTGCTCTTGCTCTAGCTTAAAGACCTACACTGCAAAAACTGTGGTGTTAAATTTCCAACACCAAGTTTTATTTATTCTTTTGGAATTAAAGTCGGTGTCATATTGACACCAACAGCATTGATTTGCAATCCAAACACTGGTGTTACATAATACTGGTGTTAATTTTGAGCAAAGCGCATGCGTGTGTCGAATGGAGCCCTGTGATTGGTCAAGACGAAATTATGGGATGCGCTGCCGGAGTAGTGTATGTAGTGTAAACAGACAGCGTGTCAGAGAAAGTTTCGCACGCTGTCACACAGAATTATACCAAGAAATAGTGTTCTGAACAATTGTTTTTGATAACCAACATGCCTATAGCAAGATTGAGCGACGCTCAAAGGACCATCCGGAAGTTAGTCCCATTCAGGGGGGACCACGACGAGTTTGCGGATCTTGGTAAGTGATTTAGTTATGAGAAGCTTTTTTTTTTCAGTTTCGCCCGAGCGAGCGGTGCGGGGCGAATTAACGATCTTAAGTGTGTGGGGCGAATGGTACAACACAATTGTCACGTAGAACCTTAACCGACGACGTGTCAGAACACGTCCCATTAATAGTACGTTGATGTCAGTTTGTGGTGTGTGAATGCATGGTGGTGGATTGGCTTACAATGTCGTACTCGTAGTATGGAAGTACTGTATGTGGACGTAGCTAGAAATGTTTAAATCATGGAGTCTAATTCTACCTCCATGGTTAAATCGACAAACTTGTGAAATCTTTCTTGTTCTTTACCACAATCAAGCTTACAGTACAAGCCAATACAAATAACATTGAAACTTCCATAATACTGAGGACTCAAACGAGGACTCAAACGAGACCCGACCGAGTGATATGGTAAGGTCTTAGGATAGGAGGGATGAATAAGGCAAAAAAGTTCAGAATCCTTCAAATATTTAAAGAAATTAGCTAAATAATTGTTGTCTATTTTCTTTCTTTTTTTCCACAGTGAAAACAAAGTTTCAAATAGATAAAGATCAAGATGTTATTTTTTTGATGATAAAGATGTTGCCAGCATTGATGCTGATGTCATAAATGATGTTCTCCAATCAGATCAGAGGATAACGATGATGGTGCTGAAGGGAGGGAGGAGTGGGGTGAGTACTGAGCATAAATATTTTAGCAACCTTGTACTGGGCCCGAACTGAAACCGTCATTTTATTTTAATATATAGTATACAAATCTGATTTGGCTGCATGAACGAACCTTGTCAACAAGTTACCTGGACAAAAATAAAGACCAATGTCTACCATAACATATAAATTTCTTTTTGCCCTTCACCGATGTGTGATAAGTACTGTATACTCAGTGCATTTTTCTTCTTCTTCTGCAGGACCCAAAATGCACAGAGATAGTGCTTATCACATACCGGCGAAGGAAAAACAAAAATATATTTATTTTTTTTACATCTATTTTTAATACCCTTTTATTTTATTGCCTAATGGTATGGAAAATAAACCTGAACCTGAAACCTGAAGTCAATATTCTATCTAATTTTCAGCTCCCTGCAGTCGTGAGCCAAGTATCATCAGTGACACAACTGGAATTATCAGCCCCAGTGATGAGTGTTCATCAGAAAGTAGCCCCCATATCAACCAAAGAGAGCGAGATTCATATCACCAACTCGAAGGACACAAACATAATGTTGGTGACTCATTTGCATGCTTATATTATATCTCCCTAAAATATACATGTTTACTGGGATCAAATCAAAATAAAGTGTGTAAACCTTTTCTTCCATCCTGAAAATGTAAAACTCAAACGACAATAACATGTTAGCTATAGACACAAACAAAGAAGTTTTGATTATTGGGCATATCCTGCAGTTAAAAGACAAAAGAGATGTTTTATTTTATTTAACCTTTTTATTTTTGAATATATCTTTTGCTGGTTGTCATTAAGATTATTCAGTATTGTCATGATTATTCAATAGGCTAAAGTAAATGTCAATGATTATTCATTTAAACATAAAACTACTTTACAGATTGGTAATCTCTTGTCGTGTGACTACTAACAAGGATTAAAAAAAATTGTTTTCATACTGTTTAGCTTTCAGAAGTACATTATAGCTTCCACAGCTGTTTTATACAATTTTTTCCTGTTATGGCGTTATGGTGTTATGCTAGTTTTTGTTGCTCATACTATAATCAGTAGTGCTAATTTTCTTGATCCTTGAAATCAAAGTGCACTTTATTCTTGCCAAATGATGTTAAATGCTTTGTATTGATGGTTTAGACTTTCCTGTAAATTTCCATTGATTACTTTTTGATTTGATTAGTATCATTTGTATGATTATTGTTTAAAAAATGAATGATTTATTCCATATTTATATTTTGAAGCAATAATATCAGAAGTTTTTATACAAGAACAAATCGTCTTGTCATTACTTGTGTTGTTATTAATACACCACTTTGAGATAAATTGACACCATATTTTGGTTTTACAGTTAAAACCAGTTTTATTGAATGTATTTAATTCCAGGTACTGGTGTTGAGTAACACCAAACGTCTTGCCCGGTACACATAATTGGATTTAATTTACTCCCTGTCTTGGTGTGGATTTATACACCGCAATTGGTGTTAAACAATTTAAGTCCAAAGTTGGTGTTGTTTAACACCAGCATTCTTGCCCAATATAAACACCGCAATTGGTGTTAAATTAATTTAATTCCAAAATTTGTGTTATTTAACACCAGCATTCTTGCCCAATATAAACACCGTGATTGGTGTTAAATTAATTTAATTCCAAACTTGGTGTTGTTTAACACCAGCATTCTTGCCCAATATAAACACCACTTTGGAATTAAATTACTCCCCCTTTGGTGTTAGATTTCTACACCGATATTAGTGTTAACTTATTTTGATTCCAAAATAGGTGTTGCTTAACACCGAAATTCTTGCCCAATATGAATCCTTGAAAAGGATTAAAATCAACACCGACGGTGTACATTTTAACACCACAGTTTTTGCAGTGTACTTGAACGAAAACGGCAACAAGTGATCTTTGCTGAAATTCATTTAAAATGTGTTCAATCAATACGGACATTGAGTTCACATGAGATTAAACAGATTTCAATTGTGTAAAAAACAACCATTTTGAATACCCTTCTCTTGTGCTTTTCAGAAAGATTCGCGAAAAGCCCTGTTATGTATATTACTCTGTTATGTGGGAGCTCCGTTTTGTGTAGACGCTTTGTTACAGCATGGAGGTATAACAAAGCAACATCCCACACAATGACGTCAAAGTATTGTAATTTTGACGCACGCCGTCAATGGCAGAAGTGTTTCTTTTTTCAAAACCTTGAGGGGGCTTAATTTTTTGATCGATAATTACGAAAAATTCAGATATTTACAAAAATCAAAATAACATAAATAAAATGATAGACAAACGCATTATTAACACGTCTAAATAGCATTCCCGTTAAAAAATGTTCGCTCAAGTAGCTGTTTAAAAAAAAAAAAGCTGGTGAAAAAAGAGAACTTCATAAGAGCACACTTCCCCGTACAGCTTACCACACTTACCTCTTTCTTTGCAATAGAATGTGAGTGCGATGCTTGTTATTTTGAGACAAGTCGACAACTGCAATCTTATTCTTATTCTTATTTTTTCCCCTTCTAAAGTAACCATTATTATACATGTTTTTTGTTTTCACCACATCTGGGGTGATCGTATGGGCCACCCCTTCTCCAAAACATTGAGTGACCCTCCCCTTCCCCCTCCTACCCCACCAGTACCCCTCTTCTTTTAACACAATACTGTCCTCTATCCAAACAACCGGATATTATAAAATAAAAACATGTATCTGCTTTATTTGCAGTCACATCAAGACCTTGGCGGTTACTTACAATAAAGAAATTAATTACAAATCAGGGCAGTCCTGCCTTTAAACAGGTCACTACAATAACAAACTGACTGTAATAATTTGTAAGCCTTGTGAAACTGACAGGTACTCAAACTAACACCTATTTGCTGATTCCTATTCATCTTGCTTAAACAGACGAGGCCAAATTTGTTATTCGGATGGGTGGACTTGCGAGGAGAATAAGACCGCAAAGATATCTTATGAAACAAAATACTCAATGAGAGACAAGTCATTGTCATAACTACACCAAAGTCAAGTATAAGTAATTATTTATTGTACAGACTAAAACACTTTTTACTTACAGGGAAAGTCATAGATTGGTAAATACTCCAAACAATTAATGACCATAAACACTTTGGTGAGAAATACTTCAGCTGTTGACAGAATAAACTATTTTAAAAGGAAAAGATTAGATGACAACGTTTTCAATATTGTATATTGTCGCAACAGTGTTCTTTGTTGTGTTCAAGATGATCACTTACGATTTTGTTTCTAGATACATTGTAGAACCTGTAAGTTCATTGCTTCATTTTCGCTGTCTTCATTTAATATGCACTATTTTTAACCTCCTAATTGTAAATATCATAAATTGTTGTTAACTTGTTTCTTGTTCAGCTTGCTGTATAGCTCCACTTTTACAAGAAAAAAAGGGGAAAACAAACTATTTTAAGAAAGGATTCCCTTTTACCCAAGAACTTTTGAATCTGATAAACGATTCATGCATGAATCGTTTTTCTGGTTTCTGGGGGTTGGTGTCCATTCGTGAATGCTATGGCCAGAGATGCGGTTGGTACCCGTTGTCATTTCGCTAAACGTAGATGGATTCGACGTTCGTGTGAAAATACCGTGAAAGTTGTTTGTGTTTTCTCAGCAAGTAGATTCATTTTTGCCTATAGCATTACAATGACAAAAACCAATCTATGACACTACCTTTAAGGGTCGTGTATACAACATTGGTTAGGTTGAAGAAAACAAACGTTCACAGATTTGCACATAACCTCCTTGTTATAAAGATGGTCGTAGTGGAAAATTTCAAATGAAATGTTTATGCCTGAAATTCTATAATTTTTGAGAAATGAGCAAATCAATTTTAGGAGTCCAAAACTTGATGTTTGAAAGCAGTGAAAACATGGTGAGGGGGTTTAGTAAGTTTTTGCTCGCGACTACGATGACCAGTTGAGCTCAAACTTTCAACGGGTTTGCACATCAATTGCGGATACTGGTCAATGACAATTACGAATGTTGTACATGCACTTAAATTGTGGGTGTTTCCCTTTCGGGCTACCCTCTGCTTAAGTCCACTTTCTTATCTTGATCTTAAAGGTCGGCCTTGCGAACTCCCCGGCGCTCGGCCAGAGTCATAAATACCCGCTCACGCTGCGGATTTGGGAGGAAGAGAACGAGGTTAATCCGGCAAGGGTCGCCCTGATGAAGAGGATGAACTGGAGCAGGTGTGGACTGATATTCGAAGAGGCCAGTTTCAGACAGGTGAGTAAAATAATATGGAGGTGAATATGCTTTATGTGGACCTTGCAAACCTCGAGCATGATAATAGACGGCATTGGCTGCCGTCTTTATTGACAGACTTCGGAAACGTTGCGCGCGTACGCGCTGCGCACGACTCGCAGCCAATGATAGCTCTTCACGCGTGCACGTTTCATCAACGATGGCGGCAAATGTAAGGGGTCTATTCGAACATTTTGATGAACACTTATTATGTCCCACGTGAAAGAAACAAACTCGTGAATTGTAAAGGGACACCTTGTCTTCGGATTGGGCGCTTTGGGGCTATAAAAGCGTTTGTCATGAAATTAATAATTGTTGGAAAGGTGTTTTAAAAGTAGAATATGATTCACACAAATGTCCCTCGATACTGTGTGGTTTTTCCTTTCATACTTCATGAACTAACAGTAACATGATCCGCCATGTGGAGTCAAAAATTTGGTTCTACAAAATGGCGGACCGTGGGTCCCAATGTTCGAATACGCGCGAGACTTGCGCAGTCTATTGGATGTAATGTATTCCTTCTTGAGATAATTCAGCAGCGTCCTGGCATCACCCCCCCCCCCTCTCTCTCTCTCTCTCTGGTAGACTTCCTGTCTGAGCACATACCATGGTACCATACCATGGTATGTGCTCAGAATGTATTTCACTTGTTGTCTCTTGCCTGGTGCATGTTTCGCTCCATCCTACAATCTTGTTTAAGACTGTTTATGACTGTTTTAAGAGGGATATTAATTCCTACTTACCTTCAGCTCCCCTTAGTTATTTTCAACTTTAATATTGTTCTTCTTGTAGCCCCTTAATACGAAGAGTGGCTTTAACTAGCCTTGTTTGAGCAAACTTGCATAACAAATAAATTTAAAAAATACATAATTCCATCTTCACTCGCAGTACACGTTACCGTCTCATCCAATCACTGTATCTGTTCCAAAGGCCAGTACACTGAAAAAACCGTGGCGATCAAATTGACATGGGTGTTGTCACATATAGATACCGAAGTGAGAATACAAACTAACATCATATTATTGGTGTTAAAATAAAACCAATGTAAGTATTTTAGCAGAAATTAGTGTTGGTTTAACACCAATGGGAAAATTCTTTTTGGGTATCTATATTATGTGACAACACCCATGGTGTCCATTTTAACACCCCAGTTTTTGCAGTGTACTGTTATTCTGCTACCCCCCCCCCCGTGCTGTTGCACTTTGGAACTCTCTACCTGTATCTTGCTTTTCACCATCTTACAATCTATCCCAGTTCAAGTGAAATGCAAACAGACTTCTTCTCTCCCTTTTTAATATATTTTTTCCCAATAGCCCTCATCTCGAGTGGCCCCTTTGGCCTTGTGTTTGGCGATTTTTCATGTAACAAAAATACAAATACAATTGTCACCCTATTTTGTATTGCTAGGTGTTTTAGAACTAACCCCCGCCATCTGTGACCATGTTAAATCAAATAAAACGAACAAAGGACAAACAACAAACACAAACGTGCAAGAAATAATGTTGTGTGTTTTAGATAGAAGTACCGATAGCCTATGATAACACTGTGGAATCATCATGTCTGGGCAAGATATGCATATAAGAAGAGGTATGTTCTTGCACTCCTGATGCCATTGTCGATGATTCTGAGGAAGGCAAGTGCAGGTTATGCATGAAGAAGGACGGATGTAAGATCAACCATCTGCTTTTTATTGACGATTTGAAGTTGTCTATAGGTGATTCACTGGGATCTTTGTGAGAAGTAAAATGTCCAAGTGCTTGCGAAATGGTACGACCATGTTCAGGAGAAAGTTGTAGAGACCGACCAGGTTAAGATCCTCTGTGACTTTAACATTCAGACTGATCATGTTATAGAACATAGGCGTCCGTAAGACGAAGAAGATGTGTCATCTCATTGACATAGCTGTGCCAGGTGATATAAGGGTAGCTTTGAAGGAGGTAGAAAAGATATGGCCAGGAAACTTCATAAGATTTGGCAGGTGAAAGTGAAAGTAGTCCCATGTGGTGGTTGGAGCACTTGGCACCATACCCAAAGCACTGGGAAAAAAAAGATGAAATATGGACAAACGTGATGGTAGATCTGTTATACAGAAGGAGTGCTTTACGGGATCCTTGAGAAAGACCCTTGAGATCTAAGGCTAGACGTAGCCCGACTCGAGTATATGGCACAAAGGAAAAATGTGATCTTTCCTTTGCATGCTGCGATGAAATGAAATAATAATAGAACATTTATAATGCGCACTAATCTGAAAAATGTGATGTCACAATACAAATCACTATGGTAATACTGACAACTCATCTTAAGATAAATCTTAATGCTCTGTGATATCGAGCCCAGGACGCATACAGAGCAAACATGATAGTAATTATAATATTAGCAACATACACCATATAGCAAACAAGATGCACAAAAATGATTTGCCAATGAAAATACAGAATAAGCATTTACACATGATCCTGACCATAAGTGCTTTGCATGAGATGCATTTTCAGCCTGTCATTCTGCATGAATTACACAAATATTGACTTTCTTACTCGTGCCATGGAATATAAATTCGACTCCTGGAGCGTTTAATTTGTTTTTATAAAGACAGTCAGTATTTGTTTTATAACACCCCATACTCTTCCTAGACGTCTAGTACCAATAAGCTGTCGTTGCTACGGGTATAACACACTGTTTGCTACGGGTGTAGTACATTGGTTGCTTTGGGTTTAGTTCAATTGTTGCTAAGGGTAGTGCTATGGGTATAGTGCGTCGCGCTCGCGTATCATGTGACGCGCTCCTTACCAATGACAAGGCAGAAACAAACTACGAGGAGGATATAACTTATTATTATTCATTACTACAGTTCTATCTTTGTTTTACCAGCCGCTAAAACAAATATGATTGGTCAACGTAATTATACTTCGCATGACTAAACGTTGTTTTAAGTAACGGTAACCACCCCATATTAACATTGTTACAATGCTAATAAAACCATATGTGCTGAAACAATGTTATTTGATTTGGACAATAATGACACAGGGTTTTTCCCCCTTCTTTTTTTCTATTTTCGTTAGCAATTTACATAACTTCAAATGTTACCTATTAGTGATAGAACTTATCTATAGTGCATGCTGTAGAGCACAATTTCATGGGTCTGCTTACCGCGAAATTATGTGCTTACGACGTTCAGTAAAGGTCCGTAAGCGCAGAATTCTGCGGTCAGCATTGCCAAGAAATTGTGCCTTTCAAGGGCAATGTTCCCAACGTAGAGCTATGGGCAGGAAATTGAGAAGATGGGGTTTCATCGAATGCCAGCTATTCTTCTCTTTAGATATTTCACGTTAACTAAAATTGATAGAGCACCCAGTTGACTAAGAACGACAGGAGATATTAACTGTTGACAAAGCATTTCAATATACAATGCTTTCTTGCATTCACATTCAATCTAGTTGTGATGGATTGGCCATCAATAAGGGGAGAGGTTAATGAGCGATGACTTCACCTAATTTCAAAAAATTATAATTATAAAATATAAAACCCTTGTAAAAAGAAGAAGCTTATTATAGGTTTTCCCAGTCGTTTTCGACACAAATCACCCTGTTTCACTTTCATGCCTTCGTGATCAAGCGATTTTGCCTCTTCAGTTGAAACCGTAATTTAATTTCACTTTGAGGCAGGAGAATACCATTATATTATATTCAATCAAACTTATGAGCAGTTTTTATTAGCCATGCGAAATTGGCATTATTGGTAGAGTTGGGCGCAACTATAGTTCATATCTAGAATGGGCAATCGAATGGAACATTGACAAAAAGTGAAGTCCTCTATTTACACATCTTCACGAGAAGAGCAGAAGACGAGCAGAGCATAGACCTACTGTTTGAAACGTCGAGACCACAACGGTTTTTCTCAGAACCAACACTTTATACACGGTTGTTCCCGCAAGCTTACTATTAATTAGTTACATTATCATCCACACCATGCAAAGCTTCAAATATAACCTAGGCCTGTCATTATTATTTTGCAGTTAAACAGAACCGTTCCTTTCGCGGTCTTCCCAGAATAATTAGTTTATGCCTCAAACAAAATCCCAAATGTTATCCTGCAGGCTATTTGTTATAATGTATAATATTGTTTAAAATCCACCAACGTAAATTGCTTGTTTTGTGTTTAACTGTTGAAACGTAACTGATGTGACCCCATTTGTCACAAACTCGATCGCAGCGTGGAGACTTTTGTCATTCTCTTGATGGGGAGTTGTATTGTCATCTTTGTATAAATGTTTGACGAATATGTGTTTTAAAATGTTACAAAGGTGCAAGCTATTTGTTATAACGTAAATCGGTTCAACAATATCCCATGAATACACCAACGCTAAAAATGCTTTGTTGAAACAGGTTCAAATTTATGTGCCCTTAAGGTCATGTCACACAGGGCAATTTCTTTTTTCAGGCAACGTTGAGGCAACCAACTGCACTGTGTGCACAAGGAACACTTCAGCAGCACAAGAGACATTGGTGGCCCTGAAGGGACATCAAACAAATATATTTACGTGAATATTTACGTAAGTATTTGCGATTGGGGCACAAATCGTGAGTATTCACGTAAATATTTACGTGAATATTCACGATTGTGCCCCAAATCGCAAAATATTTATGTGAATTTTTACGTAAATATTCACGATTTGTAACCCAAAACCGTGAATATTCACGTAAATATTTACGTGAATATTCACGATTTGTGGCCCAATCGCAAATATTTACGTGAATATTTTCGAATTGGGGCAAAAAACGTGATTTTTTTACGTAAATATTCACGTTGATATATATGTTTGATGTTCCTTCAGGGCCACCACCAATCTTCTAGCTGTAGCTCACACTATTCCCAGAAAAAAATAATGAGAAAACTGAAATGCAAACGAATTTTCTTCTTGGAGATTGCCTGGAACTGGTTGCCTGTAAATTGCCTCGTGTGGCTTGGCCTTTAAACACCGGAACTTGTCGTCATGACAATGGCAGAGCAATGGACCCAATATTAAGGCAATCTCAATAAGAACAATGGATCCCCCACAAGGAAATTACTTTAATAGAAAAGGGACAACAGGTTGAACAAGGTTGAACGAAATTGAATGCAATGGCAGCTAAACGGAAACCACCTGCCTATAGTTTGATTTAATTAATAAACGGAAAGTGCTTGAATTTAAATGTGTGCTAATGAAAAATTACTTGAAAAAGTTGCTTAAAAATTGCCAGGAAAAACTATATTTAATTGTCAAAACATGCTTCAAAAATTCCTAAAACAGACATTCGTTTCTTAGCCTTTTCCTGCTTGTTAAAGGAAAGTATACGTTTGGTAGTCACTCTTAAAATGAATACTTACTTGGTAAGAAGTACAGCAGCTTTCGAAAGTATAAAACATTTTTAGAATTAATTCACTTCGAAGTAATGTGGTTATGGAAAAAGACAAAAAAAATTATCCCCAAAATTTGAATCTGAGAAACGTTACTGTCAGTAACATTTTTGTTGAGAACCAATTCACTTTTAAATCACCCAAAGCATTATATATATACCCTTAACTTGACTAAATAAAATCAATTTAAGCAAAATTTTAAGATGAGCCCACATGTGTCTCTTCGTAGAGTTTATACCACTTTACCTTATTAGTACCAATGCTGAGTACAATTCCTGCGTGAATTCCAGGAGAGCTGGTCATTGTTGGAATTATTTTAGTAAAATAAAATAAAAATGGTAACGAGACAATTGGCATGCTATTTGGCTAGGTGGAACTTGACATTTTTTTGATTTAAAAAAACAATTGCCGGATTACCGACTTTTTAATTAAAAACTGACACTCAATAAGTCTGCGATGGCATCATGCAGACTTAAAACAATCGAACGGTTCCAAAAACCAAAGGTATACTTTCCCTTAAATAGATTTACGTCCAGTTATTTTGTCTACTTGATGTTTTAAACATGAATGTGGTTTCTTCACAGCACTTTGATGACTTGGCCGAGTTGTTGCGTCAATCCAACATCACTGTTGCTGCGATGGCGGTCGTCCACGACGTGACGCAATCACAAGAGCAGATCCGGAGTCTCCAGGTAGGATGTAGCGTGTAGAATCTACCTCGTTCCCAGGGGGTGGTCGATCTAGCAGTGCTATTTTTACGCACTTTGCGTTTATCATGCTTCGGGAGTTATTCTTTTCTTATTAATATTGAACTATTTGAATCCCACTGATTATATAATTTGTGATTTGTTCAACAACAGACTCCATGTTTCTAGCGAAGGAAATATTTTATGTGTGCAAATCCTTCGGAGCAATTTTACCGTCTGAAACTCGAAGAAAAAATTATTTGAAGCCCCACAAGTCACCATTGCTTATATCCATTGCAGCAATCGGAATAAGCCCAACGTACGCGCACAAAAACCCTGACCAAAGTTGTTTTCTCTGACCCGGATGTGACCTGCTGCATTGTAGGTTTAAGTTGGGTTTTTTAAAGTATATTATTTGAATTAGTTATCAAAAGCAACAACAACAACAACAACAACAAAAGTTGATCACAAAAACAAAGACTTTTCGGAAAAGCCAAAAAGAAAACAAAAAACATTTGTGTTATTTGCCAACCATTGGCTGAGCAGAAGCAATGACACATTATACCTTGTTGCCAATAAGACTATACATTATGAGTATGTTGTTTGTGCCAACAAACAAATAAACAAACAAATAAACAAACAAATAAACAAATAAATAAACAAACATATCAACAAATATCGATAACCGATCTCTTCAACCATTAGGTCCCTGCTTTCATAGCGAATCAAACAAAATTGTTCATTATACTTCTCCAAATATTTCATCACACAGTTTTACATAAGGGCAAGAGCCACAACTGGGGTGCTAAATTTGACCCTAAGGTTTTTTTGCCATATATGGATGCCGAACAAAGAATCAAAGTTAATATCATAGGGTGTTAAAATAAAAACAATGTTATTGTTTTTGCAGAAATTGGTGTTACTTTAAAACCCTGTGGTGTAAAATGTAATTTGTTTGTTGTTATCTTTAAGTGTCAATTTAACACCCCGGTTTTGCAGTGTATAACCGATATCTTTATAGTGACGGTCCAAATACTTTTCGCAATATTATTTTAACTTAAAGGTGAACTAATATTTGTGTTTTACCTATACGCCGATGTGTGATAAGCACTGCATACTCGGTACTTTCCCGAGTCCTGTGAAACAAAATACTTATTTTAAAGCAAATAATTTGTTTTTATTTTTAGTTTATTTTATTTGTTTGATTTTTGCTCTTTGCTTTGTTTTTTCAAAGCCTATCTGGAAGTTGTGATGGCTGAACAAATAGGAATAATAATTACGCGGAATGAGGGAGGGGCAGACAGTTTATGAGCAAACTGGAGTCGTACTCAGTGAAGCGACGCACATGCTACTCAAGACAAATTGGAAACATGTAGATTAAAGTCGTTATCGAATGCAAACACCTTGGACGCGAGTCTACCCTGACAAGTTCAATTATATGTATAGTACCGTAAAGTACGGAGCCCCTTAAAGGCACCTGGCAGTGGTATTTTGTCAAAATAAAGCTTTTGTCGTTAATATATACATTTTGATGAGTGGAATGTGAATAAACAATTAACTAGGGTTAACAAATTGTGTTTTTATTTTAATTAAACATTTAAAAATAGGCCCCCGTTTACATGGCGCTGTTCTTGACGTCAATCGAGGCGCGGGATATTTGAAGAGTGTGTAGTCTGGCCCTGTACATTACGTCTGGGTACCTGATCAGTATGATGCGTTTTCGTATTCGGACGTCACCCAATGCAATCCTAGGAGAGTGTACAGTCGACGTTTATACGAGGTTTTCACCGTCCCAAACTGTCCCATGCGCGTTTTCATGTCCTAAAAAACGGAAGATACGAGCACGGTCATAACGAGAACACGGATAATACGAGGTATTTTAGCGGCCCCGTGATGACAAATCGGATCGGCGTGCCGCGGCGGGGCATACAGCTCAAGTCGATCCGAACACCAGAAAGATGTTCGCTGCAGCGCTGAAAACGATGTCGGGGACCGGACAACTTTGCCCTCGTTAGCCTGACTTTCGATGCCCGTAACTGCCTATATTGGGGATCTGCAGGAAACAAATGCTAACTGACCCCATCTTTAGTCGTTTTGCTGCATCCTGCAGCAATACAATTGGTCAGCATTGCCGGGAAAATGCACGAAAAATCCCTTTTTTGGGATAACCAAACGAAACGTACAAGCTCACTACTTGCACGTAAATGCAGGCAAGTTCGAGGGGGGTCGATGTTCGATCGCGGCGAAGTCTGCCTCGATTGACGTCACAAAAAGGGATGGGCGGAGTCACCTTCAAACAACTTTATCAATTTCTTTAACATGTAAATCGTGACAAACAATTACTCAACAAATTGTTTTATTGTTAATATACATATACTCTTCTATAAAAAAAAATAAACAACTATTTCCAGGTGACTTTAAGGGACAGGTAAAACAAAAGTTGAAAAGGTAAAACAAATATCAAAATTATTTCGTCCCCTCGAATTAATATTTCGAGGGAACGAAATAATATTTTGAGGGGACGAAATAATAAACCGAGGAAACAAAATAATATTTCGAGGGGACGAAATAATTTCAACATTTGTTTTACCTTTTCAAACTTTATTTTACCTGTCCCTTTAGGGGATCCGTAGTATAGAGGTTCGCAGGGTAGAAATTAAATTGCCAGCGACACTGCAAGTCTCTCTTGTGTTTTTTGATGTGTCGAACCATAGTTGTGCGTTTTTCGATCTCATCCTTGCCTCGGACGTGTTTTTTTTTTTTAGTCTCATGCTGTATACCCAACTGTTGTTCTTGCAGTAATTCAAGCAGGATTTGAAAATTCTGTTCATCCAATTACTTGAGCGAGGCATCTTGGGTTGATTCTTGCAATCTAGCCCGTAGTATTTTGTCCTATGTTTTTTGTCGTTTATAGGACGACAGCGGGGAGGAGGTTGTAAAGGGAAAACGTTTATTTGCCAGTGTTTTCAGAGTGCTCATTTGAAAGTAGAGTAATCGATTTGTGAGAGAAGATTGATGCAAGATGAAAACAAGGGGAAGAGAGAGTCGTTTCTTTGATGTCGATGCTTGGTGGTGCATGCACTCACCATGGACTTTCTGTGATCGTCATTGGATTTCGTAAAAGCGGGTCAATTTTTCCGTGTTGTGCCCATGTTTAATCAGTTTTTTCTTCAAAGAAATCTACCGTCTTCTCAAAATTCTTTTTGCGGTTTTCGTGAAGCGGGATAATCTTCCATGCTGCATCCACGTTCTATCAGTTTTTCTTTAAAGGTATCGTATACGTTTGGAAATTGTCAAAGACCAGTGTTCTCACTTGGTGTATCCCAACATATGCATAAAATAATTGGTCATCAAAGTTTTATTTTATTTATTTATTTTAAATCTTCGGACAAAAGTACATATATACATTTTTAAAATTGTCCGGGTCAAGACAAAAGTTTAAAAAACTGTCATCATAGATGTGTCAGACCCAATAAAATCCACTACTACAAAGTTATATACAAAAAACCTAAAAACAAAATGTGAAGCAAACGTGACTCACTTAAGGAGACAAATAGGCCCACAAGCAAAGCAAAACAAGAAAACTTGATTAAAAGGAGATTAAAAACATTAAGAGCAAAAATCAAAGAGAGTTAAAATGCTCTCTCAGTTTGGATCTAAAAATATGGAAAGGTTCAGTGATGAGACTGTTCCTTGTTTCAGGAGCAAGATTAGAAAACATTTTTGGAAAACGAACCATGCCATTGTATTTGAATTTATCTGTACGAGCTTTGCCATGATAAAATGTAAGTACATCAGGATGTCTGGAATTAACAGTAAGTGACTTTAAAAACTACCCATGAAGTCATTAGATGGTTGGACAAGTAGTTTGGAAATAAAAGACATATTTATATAATCCCTTCTATTTGTTAGTTTCATAAGTCCCAGTGTTCTGATACGGTCCTCATAAGATTGTTCCTGGAAACCCTGTTTCAGGATGGCTCGACTAGCTCTTCGCTGTGTTGATTCCAGTTGTGATATATGTTTCTTACTAAAAACCCGCCATACCGGAGAACAAAAATCTAATATGGGTAAAACCAAAGTCTTATACAGGTGAAGTGAAACACTGGAGGTCGACCCACCCGCAATCGCACGAATGAGACCAATTAGCCTGTTACACTTCAGAACAGTGTCCCTCACTTGCTTGTCCCAGGATAAGTTACTTTGAAAGGTGATCCCAAGAAGTTTTATTGAGCTAACATGCTCCAGTGAGGAGCCATCAAGACCATACACAGGATTCTCCAATCGCTTCCAGGTGAGACGAATAGATTTGCATTTGTCTGAGTTTAGACGTAGATAGTTGCGTTGTGACCAGGTGGCGATTGTGTCTAAATCCTGTTGAAGAATGGGATCGCGGTTTGTTGTGTCGTAGACGTTCTTAAATATGAAAATGTCATCAGCATATTGGATTAAACTGGATGAGATGTGAAGCTGTAGATCATTGGCGTACAGTACAAACAATAAAGGCCCTAGCACTGAACCCTGTGGAACTCCTGAAGTAACAGGGAGCCACTGAGACAAATGTCCCTTGTACACAACTCGTTGCAAACGATCTGTAATAAAGGAACATATCCAATTCAGGGCAGAACCAGATATGTTAAAGCATGTATCAAGTTTACGAAGAAGCATTGTATGGGAGATCGAGTCAAAAGCCCGGCTAAAATCCAGGGAGATAAGATCCACCGCAGGGACACGCGAATCCAAGGCACTCATCCAAGAAGTTGAAGCCGATACCAATGCGGTGGAGCATGAACGCCCTGGTAGGAATCCGTGCTGTTGTGAAGCGATGAGACCATACGAAGAGCAATGATTGAATACTTGTTGATAAACACTCTTTTCAAGAATTTTACAAACGACTGACGTCAAGGAAACTGGGCGATAATTTAGCAAACTAGTTTTGTCACCTTTTTTAAAAACAGGAACAATGTTAGCTTGTTTCCAGAGTCGTGGAAGACGACCGCATTCCAGTGATCGATTAAAAAAATTAGTGAGAGCTGGTAGAAAAGCCGGACATGCTAGCTTTAACATGCGAACAGTAATACCATCCGGTCCAGAGGCTTTGGTGGCGCTCATATTTGATATCACCTTAGAAACTTCGAGGCTTGTTACTTGCAGTGAACTGAGCGGGGAAAGTCGAGTGATGGAGATGTGAGGGCAAATCCCTAGAAACATCAGTCGAAGAGAAAAAACTGGCAAACATTGAATTAAACTCCTCTGCGATGCGTGAAGGGTCAGTGAAGTTCTCTTCATTGTGTACAAAGAAATTAGTCTCATGAGGGGTTTTCCTTTTGGACTTGACGAACGACCAGAAAGATTTCCTGTTATCCTTTTTCTGAAACAAGTTATTTACATAAACACTGTAGGCCTTTCTAGCTTGCATCTTAACAGTATTTCTGATCCGTTTATAACTGCTCCAAGTATGGGCTGACCTATCACGACGCGCTTTCTTAAAGAGACTACATTTCATCAAAATCAGTTTATGGATCTCAGGTGTAATCCAGGGTTTGGTTTTGCCACAGCATCGACGTTGCGGGATACTATCACGAACACAGGCAAAGAAAAGATCGGAAAACTCCTGCCAGGCTGAGTCGATGTCCGAAAAATTTACCAGAGACCAAGGAGTAGCAGTTAGTAAACTGTGAAAGTGTTGAATGTCAGCCTTGTGGTACTGGTAAATCTGTCGAACTTGGCGAGGAAGTTTACCAGGAGATCCTCTTATCCGGTAAGAGATCATATGATGGTCAGATGTAGAGAGGCCGGCGTTGACCTCAATGTCACAAAGGCGGTCTGGGCGAGATGTAAAAAGTAGGTCAAGAATGGAGTTTGATTGAAAGTCGGCAGATGACCTAGTGGTCTCCTGGATAAGTTGGTCGAGACACAAAGCATCGGAAAGATCGGTCAACGAAGATTTCAGCTGGCTTGAATAGTTTTCAGACCAATCAATGTTAAAGTCTCCAAGCAAACAAAAGCCAGAAAAGGAGTCCAGATCTATTGAGGTTAAAGTTTCTTCAAGCTGGACAATATCGGCATTGTTCGAAGGGGGTCGATAGTAGCACCCGCAAAGCCACCGCTCAGCTCCCAGCTTAAGCTCAGCGAAAACGATTTCGATTCCATTGAAAGAGAGTGTGCCGGGATGGAATGACAATGGGCAGAGATCGTTAGAGACTGCCAATAAAACTCCACCACCATGACGGTTTCTGTCATTACGAAAAATCGAATAGTGATTGGAATGCAAAATCAATGCATCAGGTATTGATGAATCAAGCCAAGTTTCGGTGATGGCAACAATAGACGGAGTCGTTAAATGAACAGTGGCTTGTAGTTCGGATAATTTGTTCTTTATACTGCGAGCATTAAGCAGAATAGCTTGGACACCTGACTGGCGCATAGTTCTTGTTGAGCCACTATTCTGGGTGCTGGGACTGCTGGGTAGATCAGGCAATATGGCGCCCGGCAAATCAACAGAGGAAACAGATGAGGAAACACTGGAGATGCTTGATTCAAAAAAGAGTCTGTAAAGTCAGGTAAACAACAAACTTTGCAATACCAAGGGTCTTCGGGGAGATCATATAAACGTGCATATTCAGCATCTGAAACATAGCTACATCCAGGGCGAAACCATTTCTGACAGGTAGAGCAAAGTAGTCCCATCTGGTTGTTCTTAACAGGTTTCCTACACGATCCACAAGGGTATTTGAAGGAGGGTCCAGGGTTCATTTCAATGTCTCCACAAATGAGCATAGCATGTACAACAACGTGAGCAAAACTTAAATGTTTAATGCTTGTACCTTGGGTGCGCCACTGGCTACCGGCGCCATAGTGCTGACCATTGTCATCCACACGTATATCGGACCATGACCATGGTTGACATTTTTGCAGGATAAAGTCCAGCCCATTAAATGACAGAGAGGACTTGGAATTCACCAGGAACTCACCAACTAGGTCTATGGAGTATCCAGACTTCAATTCACACTCAAAGGAGCTGACAGGTCTCAAGCGAAGGGCAAGTAAGATGAGAGAATGCAAGACCATCCAAAAATACGTGTAGCCTGTTGCGGCCATTGCAGCACAAGTTGCAAGAAAATTATGAACGAAAAAACACCCTTGTTGTACAAATTTGTGTGCTTTCAGATAGGAATAAAAACTTCTTGCAAGAAGTTTTATTATTTTAGTGAGAAATTACCGCTTTCTCAAAAACTACGTTACTTCAGAGGGAGTCGTTTCCTACAATTTTGTATACTATCAACAGCTCTCCGTTGCTTGTTATACCAAGTAAGTTTTGTACGCTAATATTTGTTTTGAGTCATTACCAAACGTGTACGATACCTTTAAAAAAGTTGACCTTCTCATAATCTGTTTTGTGTTCGCATAATAACAGAGCGAGTAGAATTCCGAGCAAGATTTTTCCCCGTTGCTTCTCGAGTAACTATACTTCCCTTCTTTCTGAAAACGTTCGCCTTTGTGAATAATGAAATCATGAAAGGTGATTTGATTTTCAAAGAACTCTGATGTGAATGTCAATGTTGGGTGCAAATTGTTTAGCATCCTGTCGCATTGTTTTCGGTTGCCATTCTGTACACTATCAAAAATATATTTGTAACTCTCAAACAGACACTATCTCGGGGTTGCTTGTTTATTTATTTACATAGTTAGTTATTTAGTTAGTCAATTGGTTGGTGAATTATTTAGTTAGTTAATTGGTTAGTGAACTATTTAGTTAGTTGTTTGTTTAGTCATTTGTTTCATTAAACTTTAAAAACTCCCGGTTTCGAATTGATCCGGATTCCTTTTCCCAGGGAGCCTGCCGGGTCAGCCTGACCCGAAAACTGGTTTTAAAAAAGTGATTTTTACTTGGATTGTGCGTCAGATTGACCCATTTCTGGGTCATTTTGACTCAGATTCCGGGTCATACTGACCTAGAAATGGGTCAGGCTCAACGGGACTCGGAACCCGGGTCAATTATGACCGACAATAACAGGATAAATAAGAGACGACGAAGAAATGTTCAGTTTTAGATGTAGGAGCGGAAATCCCAATTGGGAGTCAGGTACGAATTGGAAACCCAATGTACATACGAGCTTCGGTCTGAGGTGGGATTCAAACCGGGGTCTGTCAATCCTGGTCCCCAGTTTGGGAGTGTGGTTTATTTTTCGTTTTCGAAGAGGGTGCTGTCACATATTATTTCAGAACTGCATACACTACCCATCGCCAATCTGTCGAACTTGCTATTGAGTTCGATGACGTTCGCGTCCATAAATCACACATTGCGTCTGTTTTCTTGTAGATTATGATTATGTCGTGTGTACAGTATGCTTTCTCCAATGCACCACAAACTCAGTTTATTTCCTCTTTCTGTTGGGCTCCGTCTCCGGCTCCAGGCTTCGTTTGATGTTGGAAACGCCGTACAAAATGTACACTGCTCCAAAATGTATCACAGAGCCCAAGTCAGAGCCGTAGTCCAAGCCGAGGTTTAGAAAAGGCCCTATTCGCCCTTTGCACGGATCCGTCATGTGCGTGTAGAGCCTCGACTTCATGCTTCATTTGTGTAGTATTTATGGGCGTTTACGAATCCACGGCTTCGGCTTCGGATTCGGCTCAGGCTAGGCTAGGCCCCTCAGTTGTTTTGACTATACGCGTGCTATGCGTTCAGGGATTCAGACTAGAGAACGGAGCCTGAAGCCTAAGCCTGAGCCTGAGCCTCCGTTTCGTAAACGCCCTATGTATCTTGTGATGAAAGTGTCATTACTTAATACCGTGACAATACAGAGTTATATAATGTTTTCTATTCACTGCTGTCCCCAAGTCGAGGCTCTACACGCTAATGGCTGACCACCCAAAGGACGAATAGGCCGTGTCCGAGTCGGTGACTGCAATTACTTCGTCTGTAGCTGCGGCTGTGGATGTGGCTTAATCGTCACGTTAACATGCGTCGAATGATGGGAATACCATAGCAACACCCTTTAGCAAGCAGCCACAGCTGCCAATTCGGTTGCGGCCTTGCCTGGGATTGAGCAACACCATCTAGCATACCTATTTTTCAATTGGGACGTGGGTTTTTTAAAGACTGACCAATCAGTTAAACTAACTAAATAATAGTAAATAGAAATGCAAAAATAACAAATAAAATAAAATAAATAAGTCAAATACTCAAATTTGAAACTTCAAACGTTCGGTCTCGAAACTTGTTAGACTACAGCCGTTCAATTTTCTTTTCAACTCAAAATTTATTAATTTTCCCACATGAAATAGGGTGAAATATGCATGATTGCATTAACTCACCTCTGACTGTATAACCATACCCGCTTCAATTTAAACAAGTTTGGTTTACTTCAAACTGAAATTATTGTCGGTTGTGGCCAAAAAGAAAACGAAAAGGAAAGGGAAAAAAGGGGAAAAAAGGTAACGAAATCAATTGGACAGAATCTCTTTTTTGAAATTTAACAACAATGGCATTTTGCCGTGTTCTTAGGCTTTTGCAATTGCTGACAAAGACAACGAACAGCATTACTAATGTCGAGAAAAGGTAAATCACATTATTTAACTGGGTCCAACTTCTGACTGAATTATCTTTCGAACATAATTTGATTTAAAAGGAGAAAGGCTCTGAAAACCCACTCTCAAAGACAAAGAATGTCCTCAATAAATATTGGTGGAGTATACAATCTTGCTTCGCGATACGTTTCCTCCCAACCCCCCACCCCATAAAACCAGACATAAGCGGTCTTTCAAAAATAGCATGATTTTCTTTATCTAATGAACTGAGTCTAGATGTGCATTGGCGATATTTCTATGGGCCATTCGTAAAGTTTAATTCAATTTGCCCTTGATTTTAGTAGTGATGATCCCTTGCAACGACACGCCACACGCGGAATGGTCTGACATTTTGGCAGTTAAATTTATTCTGAAATATACTCTGAAGTTCTTTATCCGATTGGAGTAATGGTTGATATCGGAACCAACGGTGATTTTTTTTTTGTAAGCGGTCACTATAAGTAAATTAAAGCCATATTCATATGACGGTCATAGAAAATGTACCCCGTTTATGTGTTCGTCTCTTGGCATGTGGCTTGTGCGTAAAACGCTTGCCATTCACCACTGTTGCCCTGGTTCGATTCCCGGCTAAGACCATAAAATGTGAGTAGAGTTGTGCGTTGGTTCTCTCCTAATGCCGTGTTGGTTTAGTTCCGGTTTTCCTCCCTCCGGAAAATTTCATCACTTTCGATTTCTGGCTGTGCTCCGTGTTCATACGGATTGATGTGACTGGCCGCCTATCCCAAGGCGCCCTCGCGTGCCCGCTGCTCGAATACGTTGTAAACCGAATCCTTCGCAATTCAGCTTCCCATCTCCCAAGTTATTATTATTTTAAAACAATTAGTTTAAAGGCACTGAACACGTTTGGAAATTGTCAAAGACCAGTGTTCTCACTTGGTGTATCCCAACATATGCATAATAACCAGCCTGTGAAAATTTGGGCTCAATTGGTCATCGAAGTTGCAAAAAAATGATGAAAGAAAAAACACCCTTGTTGTACAAATCTGTGTGCTTTCAGATAGGAATAATAGCTTCTTGCAAGAAGTTTTTATTATTTAAGTGAGAAATTACCTCTTTATCAAAAACTACGTTACTTCAGAGGGAGTCGTTTCCTACAATGTTTTATACTATCAACAGTTCTCCGTTGCTTGTTACTAAGTAAGTTGATATGCTAATATTTGTTTTGAGTCATTAACAAACGTGTACGATACCTTTAACACTGATGCTTATGCTAACTCCTCCGTCATGTTGTAAACTGCAATTTGTATTTTGTATTTTTTGTTGTAACCCTTCCCCGGGGTAATGGGGTATGTTTCTTTTGGAATAAAAACACTAATCAATCAATTATTATATTTTACTAGTAATACTATTTGGTTTATTTACAATTCTATTCTCCTCGAAATTCATTATCTAAATTTAGTATTGTAAAACTATGTTTATCTTAATCAATTATAATTGATGCTGCTATTTTATTCATTTCGAGATTATTGACAAAGAGTTCAAAAGTAAATAATCGGTTGCCAAACTAAATATATGTTCCGATTACTAAAGTTTTCTAAAGACAATTTGATTTATAAGCCTGCTTGTTCTCACCCATATCGTTATGTTTTTCTAAAATGTAGAGCAAAGAGCCATTCCAACAGCTTTATTCCACGTACTGAATCTCTTTGGAATTCCTTGCCTAGTGCATGGTTCACTCCATCCTACAATCCTCACTGTTTTGAGGGGAATATTAATTCCTACTTTCAGCTCCCTGAGTTATTTTCATCTTAAATATTTTCTTCCTGTAGCCTCTTACAAACAGTGGCTTTAAGCCTTGTTTTGGGCAAACTTGCATACAAAATAAAAAAATACCTTCTAAGATAGAGGAAGGCCAAGCTTTACTTGTAAAGTCCACTTCAAACCCCGCCCTTATACCGTTAGGCCGCCACTATTTTCGTCTACGTATTCAACTAAACACATAATTTTCACAAATTTCTCCCCCCCCCCCCTCAAGAATTTATATATACGAAGGTCCAGTTTGGATCGAAAGCTAAGGCCATCTCCCCTACACATTTTATATATATAAATATATATAGTAAGGGAGAGGGCCTTAGCTTTCGATCCAAACCGGACCTTCGTCAGAGGCATAAACATTTAAATATAAATAAATATATAAGTTATGAAAAATAAATAAATAAATCAATCAAAATTAAATCAAAATAAAATACATAAAAAAAACAAATATATTTTTGTTTTTATAAATTAAATTAAAAATATTGTTTAAATCATTTCCTAAGGAGCATTCAGCGAAGGGTCAAACTGCACTTTCGATATTCATGCAATGTGAATGGGATTGCTGTCCTTTTGAAAGTCTTTTCAGTGATGTATAATGAATTGCTGAATAGCTACGATTGAGCACATTGTAGTAATTGATATTCCTTCGGAAGTGATATTCTGCGAAGAATGGAGCAGGTAGAAGTAGTCATATTAAGGAACGAAAGAAAGTAAAACCGCAGATAAAATAAACTCTATTTGAACGTTGAAATTACCCCGGGGAGTGACAGAAAGTATAGAGACAGACTTCACAATTTCCTCTCAGGGTACCTTCCTGTAAAAAGTATACGCCACCGTTGTGTTGAAATTGAAATGACAGCTTATTTTGTATTTATTTTGGGGGGGTTTATTAAATAAAAAATAAAAAAATTGTTATCATCAATACATTGATGGTTTCAACGTAGGCCCTAGGCCATATTTTAAAGTTGCTTTACCCGATGTTTGTGGGTGGGGGAATATTTTGTCGAATTTTTTTTTCTCCGAACGAACGATGTAAGACAGACGATGCTGTTTCAAAACGAAAAACATCAACACTTTAGCATAAGCCACGGACAATGTATTTAAAATGCTAAATTGTTTATACGTGGCTGATGTACGCGATTTAATGTCGGGACGATCCCTAAAATAATTCACTCTTAGGTTTTAATTATCTACCAGTGAAACTTACACCTAAAATTTTGGTCAAATCAGCCATAAATCAGACCTAACATTTAACTGGCGCTATGAGGAATGCAACACAATTTTGTATCAGCCCTCTCGGGTTCCCATGTCCCATGTTCGACGTCATGTGGGATATTGTTTGTTATACCTCCATGCTGCAACAAAGCGGCTATACAGAACGAAAGCTCCCACATGACGTTACATGAAACGGGGCTTTTCGCGAATCTTTCTGAAAAGCACCGGAGAGGGTACACTGTAAAAAACAAAGGGTAAAAATTACCCAACTTTTTACCCAACGTTGGTTCAAATATCAGCCCCACCAGTTTTTGGGCATTTATTGCCCAACAGCCGTTGGGTAAACCATTTACTAAATTATTGGGCAAACCCAACCACACATAGTTGGTTAATTCTTATTACACAGCTGTTGGATATGCTTTGTATACCATTTATTGGTTAAAAGTATTTGTTCATATACTGGGCACTTTTCAACCAACTGTTAGTGAATATTTTATTGAATAATTGGGCTTGTTTAAAGTATATATCCATTCATTGGTAATTTTGTTTAACCAATTGTTGGGTAGAAAGGTTTGATGTAGCAGTTGGGCAATTATACTTGACCAAGTGTTGTTGTTAACCACTTGATTCACAGTTCCTGTGATACCTCGTACAACCATGAATCGAAACGATTTTGTTTCCACAATGGCGAGTGGTGGCGAGCTGTGCCCTTGGCGTCTTTTTAAAAAATGTGGGGTTGCCCAGTGGTTTATAGATGCTTTTGAAGGTTAGTTTTTAACTAAATAACGTTTGTTTTCTGTTTAGTTGTACACAGTCGTGGCAGTTGTAGTGCAAGCAATGCAGTGATAGTGCGCCGTTCATGTATTGCTGTTTAACGTACACATACATGTACATGTACAATACAACATACACACATACGCCGCGGCGTTGCATGATTGTCTACATAGTACGCACTGCCTGCCCGATGTTTGTAACATTGAACACGAATGGCATGATAAAACTAAAAATAATTCAATGCAGTAGCACTGTGTTGCTTGCTCTGCCACTTTCACGACTGTGTACAACTAAATAGGAAACAACACTTCATATTTAGTTAAAAACCAACCTTCAAAAGGATCTATAACCACTGAGCAACCCCGCTCGTTTAAGAGAGAGGACACAGCCACAGTCACTCTCCCAGTCGCCATTATGGAAAAGATCGTTTTTATGCTTTTATGCATGCACGGCGTTTCGCGGGATGCCCAGATGTTGCGCGAAACTTGCCCAGTTGTTGGGCAAATCTTTGATCGAAGTGCGCATGATCGGATAATTTGCCCAACTAATGTGCATCATTTTCACCAACAATTACGATTAATTCAAACTACCAAAAAGTTGCCCAATATATGGGCAACAGTGTAACCAACAATTATGATGAATTCAGATTACGAAAAATTTGCCCAACATTCGCCCAACTTTTGTTTAACTTTTTATAAAAAAAGGCAAACAAAATGTTTGCCCAACCACAACAATTGTTGCTTTCGTTGGGCAATTATTGACCAATAATTGTGGAAATTACTTTGCCAAACAAAATGTGCTACATGATTTGACCAACGTTTTTGCAGTGTATTTAAAATGATTGTTTTTTACACAATTAAAATCTGTTTAATCTCATGTGAACTCAATTTCCTTTTTGAATGAAAATATTTTAAACGAATTTCAGCAAAGATCACTTGTTGCCGTTTTCGTTCAAGTAGGTCTTTAAGTGCCTTGCTCGAAGAGATAAGTGTCATGACCGGGAATTGAACCCACACTCAAATGACTCAGCCGTCAAAACTTGACTGCACTGTAGACCGCTCGGCCACGACACGACAAGTTGAGCGTTGTGAAAAGTGCAAAGTTCTCCAATTGACGGAATGCGAGTCCGAATCCCGGTCTTGCCAGAGTCTTGACCTTTAGTCACTTTGAAAAAATGACAGCGACGGGTCTAAGGTCCCTTGAACTTGGACAGCCATTAGCCTTTTTGAGATATGGTGGACACTATAGGAGTGCACTGGTTGGGGGTACACAGACAGATTTACACATGCCTAATAGTGTCCTAAAGTAATGTGTCCACCATATCTCAAAATGGCTCATTGAATTGATTTGAATGGTCAAAAAAATGTAGCTTGTGGCAGTGTGAACAGTTTCCTCCCTTATGTGTTTTGTGAGGGAAAAGAACAAAACTAAATGGAACAGCACCATTTATTTCCTTGCACTAACGAACGGTGGCACAGGAAATAGTGTAACCAACGGTTCATGCTGATACCTAAATTAGGCCGTGTCTAATCGACCGACTTCGGATACGACTTTAGCTAATGGCTGATGAAACAGCAAAGTTAATAGAATAAGCCTGATCGGCCATCTGGCCATGTAGCCACCACTGCCGAAGGCGTCAGTTCGGACATGGCCTGTTGATCCCTGTTGGGCCAACGGCCTATTGACCCCGGACTACACTGTTAAAAATGTCCGTAAATTTACGGACTCCGTAAAGTGAAATATTCCGTATTTTCGCTGTAATTTTACGGAATACGGAACTATTTTTTTTTTACTGGCAGCTCTATTACCGGAAAAGTTTTTTAATTCCGTAAAATAAAAAACCCTTAACATGAGTTTGTACATGTGTACACGGTTGTGGGTGAAATAACAATATGTACTTACATGTACTATATTATGTGTAGGTGTTTGGGCAAATGTGGTTGATTGTAATTACGCTTATTAGCATAATTAATATTTACATTTACGGAAAGTCCGTAAAATTACGGCGAAAATACGGAATATTTCACTTTACGGAGTCCGTAAATTTACGGACATTTTTAACAGTGATGCGCTTCTACCGTGTTCACCATTTTGAGGGGTCAATTTCTTTGTGTACATTTTGACTGCCTAAATGACGGACAGGATTCAAGATTCAAAGTATTTATTGTCATGATAACAAGCATTAAAATTGTTTTCCTTGAGTACAAGGAGTATAAATACAAGGCGCAAGGATAGGCACGTGTTAGCCAAGGAGTCAATAAGATAGTTTTTACAACACGTCTCCGACATATACGATGCTTTCATCTCACGTTATTTCAACTTCCCTCTGCCTCTCCCTCTACCCCATCCTCTCTATGCAGCGCCATGACGTCAGGATTATATTCATTGGGTTCTACCCAGAGGCAGCCAAGCGCCTCTTCTGTCAGGTATGGAAGTATTTTAGTGTTCTTTATAAACAATAATAATAATAATCTTTCAAAAAATGCCGCAACCTTGGTTTTTCTCGCATTGAAGGCAACGCGTCTAAATTCAAAAATGAGCTTAAGTGGTCCACTTACCCCAGTTTACCCTACGTGAATTGTTTGAATGTGAGATAATGAAACTATTTCTTCTTCTTCTCCTTCTTGTCTTTGCTGGAACGGAAAGCACCCTAAAAAGTTTTTCCACACACAGGGAGAACATCTTTTGAACTGCATGTTGGAAAAATTCCGTTCATATGTTGTCCCTCATTACTGTGCGAACAAAATTAACGAAATTAAGGATACCCTATAAGGTTGTCCTTTGTTGTAATGTACACAGTGTTTATATTTCCAATTGGCGTAACCCTATGAAGCTTTTCCATTTCCAAAGGGTGCATTTTTTTCCTTTTCCTTTTGGCAACAAAAGCTGGTGCACGCAGTATTTTTGTCATAGCTTTTACGTCGTAAGTTGACAAGCTGTCCGCGAACACTTCCATGCGACATTATGGTTTACCCGCAACCTTCACTACTCTGCCGCTAAAAAATAAATGAGCTGTTTGATTGATTGTTAATGGTTCAAGATGTCAAATTCTTTAATAAAAGTTACGGCTTACGTGGTTGTATCTAAAAATGGCTAACAATAAATAGAACTTGTTTTCATCGCTTGATATCAGTTCATCATAGTCTTCATTTAAAGAGGCACACTGCCTTCGAATCTCGTATCATTTTGCTGTTTGGAGTCAAACATTTGATTCTACTAATTAACGGACCGTTTTCTTTGATGAATTTACAGACCCAAAAACACATTTTCAAGGGATATTTTTTGTGAATCGTTATATTCTACTTTGAAAATTTCTTTCCAACCATATTCATATCAAAACAAACGTGCCCCTTCAAACATTGTTGTCACGAAGACAATCTTTAATAAGTTCGAAGATGATGTGGGTCATTTTAGGTCATTTTGTCCTGTGGCTTGGATCGTTGATATCGCATTAAAAGGCTTAGGGTAGCCCTCGTCGTCTGTCCTATGGCCGTGTAATCGTGCGCACACCATCCACCGACTGTCAAGTAGACGCCAGCCAATTACTGAATATCTCACCGGGGCAAAGCGTTTTCACCTGGAACTTGGCCTCGGCATTTAATCCAGACCTATTTTATTATCATGATTAAATTGAGCTACTTTCGCCATTTACGCAGGTGGATGATTTGATTCAACTTGGAATGAAATTCTAGCCAATTTCCTCGGCATGACGCCACAGTCTTAATTTTGTTATCCTTTGTAGTACTATTTAAATACCTTGTCACGTATGCACTTGTTGACCCCGCTTACTTTCTCTTTTGCCTGAACTTGTTAAACATGTGCATTTTCGGTATGAACTTTGACCGAACAGGGCCTAAGATGTTGGGTGCTTTAATTGAACTAGGTCAGAGTACGCCGATCGAAACCGTCAACCTTGTCCTATTTATTTAAATTTGATAGCTATGATCGGTATGGTGTGATTTTCGAAAGAAGGCTAATGGGATCATGATGGGATTAGGTGGGCTGTGTGGGCAAAATCTAATGCAACAGCTTCGATCGCTCTTGGTTAAAAATGTCAGCACGTTCTTTTCTTCCCAAGCATAAAAACGGTTTATGACCTCTTATGACGTTATATAGGTTTTATTTTTAGTCAAGTGCCGTGCGTCAGTCAGTATAGTTGGACAAGGCCGAATTAACTGATTTGCAAGGGGGTTGCGGACGACCTTCACTGCAAAACAAATTCACCATAAAAAAAGCAGTTTAATATTTGACCAATAATGCTGACAAATTAATACTCATATTATTGATACTGAGAGACACAACTTACTATCTAAAACAAAAATGCACTTATACTTTATCAAAATAAGGTTTTACTAGCTTGGCAAAAATTTGCCCCTTTTAGTAAAATCTTTGCCAAGCCAGTTTGTACATTTTTTTTAAATAAAAGAAAGGTATTTAGACCGCTTGCACAACTCGGACTGCATCTCCGAACATTGAGCGTCTCCCATTTCCGCCTTTTTGGGAGTCATATCCTTTGTGCACATTTTGACTCCCAAATTGACTCCCAAAATGGCGGACATGATGGGCACGTGTAGGTGCGTTGCACGTTGCGCGTTGTGCCAGAAATGCACTATAGGCCTATATATAACCACAAAATTTCGAAACCACGTTTTCAGCTCAGCCATCCTCATTTCCACGGGTTTGAAGCGCAATTCAGTTCAAGAACTTCTGGTGACAATAAACTTACAGACTCAAATTATTAATACTTTATTTCAAACGGACACCTTGTGTGATATTAAGATTTGAATGCTGACTGGAAAATATCTATTGTACAATTTGCTCCGAGCAATTAAACCAAACAATTAAAGACATCTTCTCAACCTCCATCCCAAATGCAGATCTACCATAACGGTTTATGGGGCCCAAAATACGTCTGGATCGTTCCCGGCTGGTACCCGGCCGGTTGGTGGTTGACAGTCACTAAGGAAAAATACGGTTGCACAGCTGAACAACTAGACGGGATTTTGATATACCATCTCTTTGTGAGTGGTGTTCAAGTAATCGATAAATTGGACGATATTGATTACCACGGACTTGTGAGTATCGATGTTTTTGCATTAAATAATATTGGATGTATCCAGGGCCCAATTTAATCAAAGCTGTCAGGCATGAAATGGTGTTTAGCAAATGTTTCTACTAAGCAGAAATAAGCAAGGAACCAGTTAGAAACATTACGTGATATTTTGGCTGGTAATCTGTTTCTGTTAAAGCAAGAGTTGTCTGTGCTAAACAATTCTGTGTGTGCTTTACATATTTATGAAAATTGGGACCAGATCGTCAGTTGTGGGTGTTCAGTTTTGATATATGATTTACCTGGAAGTCAATGATTAGCAATCATAACTGGGAATGGTCTCCTCCAACGATAACTTTTGACGTAACTCCAATCATGAATGATGCGACATCACCTTCTCGTACATTTATGAAACATTTCTTGTGGCCGGGCTCTCTTATCTGTATAAATTTGTCATGGATTCAAATGTAATTGTGTTATACCCATACACCTATATGTATGTGTAAAGCGCAGTATAGACTTTACGCAGTACTTTTCTGAGTCTTGTGAAAACAAATCCACGGGCATATTACTTGAATGGGATTAGTCTTGATTGGCGAAGTTAGTTTTATGTATTAGTCGTCGTAGAGGGCGCAACATCGACTAGCTCGGAGGGACTGGGCGGGTCAACGATTTTTGTTTAAAAACATTTGATCAAGATGTTTGTTGATACAGATATCTCTTCTTCAGTAATTAGTGTTGTGATATCGTCGACTACACGTTAACCAAACGAACGTCGCCAATCAAAACTAATGGATGGGATTATGCCCCCGGACGTTTGCCATTTTGGAGCAGATTTCTTTTACCACTATAGACCATACCGAGCTTGAGAGGTAGTACCAATTTTAACATCTAAACCCTGAGTACCGTCTACCGAAAATCACACAAAGTGGTACATGCCCTCTGAATGTGTGTGGGCTGTGTTGACCCTGAATCTAAAGCCATGTGGCAGATTTTGTACGCTGGGTATATGGTAAATATATTTTCCCCAGCCTATCAAAAGCCACAACCCTGGGAAATGACCCCACCCCTTCTTAGGTGGAATGGTCCAGTCTACTCGCTCTGGGCATTGCAACTGGGGGGGGAGGATGAAATACATAACTAATTGTGGCTCACGTCGAAGGACATAGGACTCTATAGGGTTTTAAAATGAATTCCACTAACCTACTGTCAACTTCAACTCCCACAGAAACCCCAAGCCGACCCAACCCAACGGCAGTATCTCAAATGGCTTAGGTTGAAGAGTCTATTGGACAATAACTGGGCAACGCTCGGGTACGCGTACGACGCTCTCTTCGTCATCGCCTTGACGCTCAATGCGTCCATCGCCGACCTAGCTGACATGGTTCCATCCCGGCGGCTGGATGAGTTTGGATACGATGACGAAGAGATTGCCAAGACGTTCCGACGAAACGCGGAAGCCATTGACGTCTATGGTGTCACGGTGAGTTTTAAAATGCTCGGTTTCGAATTTGTTGCTTTATGGTTTGGAGTTTGGTGCTTTATGGTTTGGAGTTTGGTGCTTTATGGTTTGGAGTTTGGTGCTATATCACTATCAGCAATGGCCTACCACTACCAGCAATCCCAGCTATAGTAGGGCCGTCCCAACTGTCATGGGCGTATCCGTATGGTCACTCTTTGGTTATAGGAGAGCAGAGGGGTTAATTTGCCGGAATTTTAAACATATACAAAGATAAGTATATACCGGCCATCAAATACCAGGTAAAAAGTTGTTTTTTGCTTTCTCTGACCATTTTCTTTTCTTGTTGCTGTGCCCCAAATTCCCCCCGCTGTTTTGCACGAAGGTTGTGCGTTGAATATTGGTGAGTGCTCAGCTGTTACTTAATTTTCATCAAAAATGTTATCAAGATATTGTCTATTTGAATTTTTTCAAAACCAGGGCCCAATTTCATATAAAGCTTCTTAAGCAGAAAATATTGCTTAACAATGTTGTGCTAAGCGATAATAAGCAGGATACCAGTCACAAATTGTACATGTGGCATGGTAGTTTGGCTGGTAACCTTATTCTGGTGAGCATCATTTTGTTGTGCTTAGCTACTTTTTGTGCCCAGGCGTTAGTTGTTTGTCAATCCCACACAGGCCATACTTCTCGAGCAGTGGTGGTTGAATCGGATCAGCCACTATGGCTTCATAAACTACGGCTCTCGAAAACATCCCAGGGCACATCCGCACAATGACGTAGGGATTTTCGAAACCATGTTGTTAGGCTCTGTCCACCCGTTTGAATCCCCCGTCCTGAAAGTAGGCCAACACGTTTTCAAAATAACTGAATGAGCCTGAGCCGCAAAGCCGAAGCCTAGGCCGGAGCCATGGTTTTGAAACTGGGCCATTAGCCACAGACTCTTGGTGCTTATAAAGCCACATCCGGGTAATGCCACCAGCACACAAGGGAAACCCAACAACTGGTTAAAACTAGAAATCGTCTGCTCAGAACTATAAGGTCATTAGTGCAATTTGTATGGGTTTTATAAATTCCTTTTGCATATTTTTGAGCTCCTAGTAATTGGGAGTCTATTGATCAAAAGTGTTCTTCAAAGTAATTGTTTGCCAAAGATACCTTCATTTTCTAAGTCAAACATTAATTTGTGGATTTTGATATATATTTTTTCAAATTATGCAGTTTTCATTTAATGACCTTTTGATCATTACAAAATATATGAAATTGCCATTAGTGACCTTATAATTCGGAGCAGACGAAATGTTAGTGTTAGTGTGGGTTGTTTTTTCTGTCATAGGTTAAAACAGTATACAGGCTTACGTGGAGTCCATGAGATTTCATAAGAAAAATTGAATCTAAAAAAAGTACTGGCTGTTTTATTATGCCTGATTGACAATTTCATTTAGCGCTTTTCCACAAACCGCGCTCCGTTGGCTATAGTAATATGATTAATTATTAACAATTTCTCATTGGTCTTTCGAGACACGGTAATAGCGGTAAAACAAAGTGTTTTGTTTAATTTGTATTTTGTAGTCAGAAGCCGAAAAAGGGTCAATTAGAAATGGGATTTCGTAGACTAGTAAAAAAAAAAGAGACGACCTTTTAAAGTAAGGACTATAGCCTCTATCATCAACCAATTTTGCTTTGAAATGCTGTAAGCTACGTCTGACAGGTTGGTTCCCTTATAACCACAGAACCCACACTATGGGACTCGGACGTGCAACTCTAGATAATGGTCCCTAAATACAGAACTAAACGATATGGTATCAGCTCAATCAAATTCCTTTCTAAACTCTTGAACCAAAAGTCTTAGATTTGTAGGTTTATTATCCGCTTCTTATGAATAATGATTCTTGGTAAAAAAAACCTCATGACGTGCGTCAGTCGGATGCAGATGTTTTAGTGATATTGTTTATCAGCTTGCTCTTTAAAGTTATTTATAAAAACTCAATTGAATAGTTTCTTTTGCCTCTTCAGTCGTCTGACCGACATGTTAATAAACTGTAAAAGCGATTCCTCTCGGAATATAGCTTAGCTGATCGCACATTGTTCTTGCCTCTAAAAAACCGCCCAACTGCGACTCCTTCAAACAATAATAATATCACAGGGGAGGTTTTGAGCTCGTAAATTAAAAAAAAAGAATAGGTGATGTTGCTCTTGGTTTCACTCGCGCCCTATATGGAAATAGGTCCGTTTTGTTCGACGATACACTTTGATGATAGTGGCTCTCGTCTTATGTACTGTGTTCCTAATCACAAACATCACCTTGTATGGTTGCACTATTGGGAGACTGTGCAAACACCCGTTGGTATCACCTACCTTGCAACGGCGAGTTGTGGTCAAGTTGGCCATCACCACCCTGGTTGTCTCCTTATTTGATTCAACCCATGCCGTACAGATCATCGTGCATTACTTCGCTCAGGGGAGACTGGATCAAACATCTTTTGAGATGATTCTGTTAGCCGTCAGTGCTGTCAGTGCCACCGTTAACCCGATTGTGTATTGTTTCTTCAATTTCGATTTGGATAAGTTCTCGGCAAGGAAAGTTTTTTGCTGTGCCAATGAGCGTGGAACGGACGGTTATTCGAGCGCTCAAGGAACATCGGCTATCAGAGTTTAATACGCGAGAATACGAAAATGTGTCAAAAAGATAAAAACAAATTTTTTTGTTTCAATAACAAGAATAATTTGGGAGGCTAATCATCCTTACTCACAGCTGAAAAGCTGAATTGCGAAGGACGCGAGGTTGAGGGTGCCCTATTTTCGAGGGTGCCCTCATTCCGATGGTACCCTATATTCGTGGGTGCCCTAATTTCGTGGGTACCCTAATTTCGTGGGTACCCTAATTTCGAGGTACCCTATTTTCGTGGGTACCCTAATTTCGCGGTACCCTATTTTCGTGGGTGCCCTATTTTCGTGGGTGCCCTATTTTCGAGGTACCCTATTTTTGTGGGTGCCCTATTTTCGAGGTACCCTAATTTCGCGGTACCCTAATTTCGCGGTACCCTATTTTCGTGGGTGCCCTATTTTCGCGGTACCCTAATTTCGTGGTACCCTATTTTCGTGGGTGTCCTATTTTCGTGGGTGCCCTATTTTCGTGGTACCCTATTTTCGAGGTACCCTATTTTCGTGGGTGCCCTATTTTCGAGGTACCCTAATTTCGTGGTACCCTATTTTCGTGGGTACCCTATTTTCGTGGGTGCCCTATTTTCGAGGTACCCTATTTTCGTGGGTACCCTATTTTCGTGGTACCCTATTTTCGTGGTACCCTATTTTCGAGGTACCCTATTTTCGAGGTACCCTATTTTCGTGGGTGCCCTATTTTCGGGGTACCCTATTTTCGTGGTACCCTATTTTCGAGGTGCCCTATTTTCGTGGTACCCTATTTTCGAGGTACCCTATTTTCGTGGGTGCCCTATTTTCGTGGGTGCCCTATTTTCGTGGTACCCTATTTTCGAGGTACCCTATTTTCGTGGGTGCCCTATTTTCGAGGTACCCTAATTTCGTGGTACCCTATTTTCGTGGGTACCCTATTTTCGTGGGTACCCTATTTTCGAGGTACCCTATTTTCGTGGGTACCCTATTTTCGTGGGTACCCTATTTTCGTGGGTGCCCTATTTTCGAGGTACCCTATTTTCGTGGGTGCCCTATTTTCGTGGTACCCTAATTTCGTGGTACCCTATTTTCGTGGGTGCCCTATTTTCGTGGTACCCTATTTTCGAGGTACCCTATTTTCGTGGGTGCCCTATTTTCGGGGTACCCTATTTTCGTGGTACCCTATTTTCGAGGTACCCTATTTTCGTGGGTGCCCTATTTTCGGGGTACCCTATTTTCGTGGGTGCCCTATTTTCGAGGGTACCCTAATTTCGCGGTACCCTATTTTCGTGGGTGCCCTATTTTCGTGGGTGCCCTATTTTCGAGGTACCCTATTTTTGTGGGTGCCCTATTTTCGAGGGTGCCCTATTTTCGTGGGTGCCCTATTTTCGAGGTACCCTAATTTCGCGTAAATATCACATGTGCAAATTAGTAGATTGGGCTTAGAAGTGTACAATACCTACAAAATATTTCACGAAATTTAACAAATTTATGAACTAGGTGTACTGTTTTCTTCTTGTAATTGTCTAAACTATCAGAGGATCATATGGATAAATAAAATGCAGTAACTAAACATGTAATTTTATATTCAGAAATATTATTAAAATGGAAAAAATTAAAAACATTATACACCCATGACTGCCAAAGTCAGGAAATCGGTCTGTATATATAGTACATGCTGTACGATGTATAGTATACAGGTGCAGTGAAGTCAGGTAAAGGCAACGTGTAGTAAGGACCTACCATGGTAAGTTTGTATATAAGTAATTCATTGATCATGTTGACATATCAATTAACAATATTCATGAAACTATTGTATAATTAACTGATATAGCAAACAATAACTTACTATTGGGCTGACGTTGTGACAACGTTCAGGATACTAGAAAAAGATACGTTGTCGCAACATTCTTTTTAAATGATTATTTACAACATGACAACGTTGTGTATACGTGCCAACAACGTCGTCGTTTCGTTGCATCATTACGTTCTAAAGACGTACAGGGGAGTCGACAAAGATTCGTTGCTACAACGTTACTTAGATAACGTTATAACAACCAAACAAACACGCTCTGGGAACGTTTTTGCAACGTTTATATAAGTAGTCATAAGGTCACTGGAAACGTGTCTTAAACGTACCAACAACGTGGTTGTTACGTTGCGTCATTGCGTTCGGAAGACGTATAGGGGAGTCGACAAAGTTCCGTAGTTACAACGTTATATTCATAATGTTACCTACACCAAAGTCTGACTTCATTACAAAGTTGTGAGAACGTCAAATTGTTAGCTGGTTAAAAGGCACTGAACTTTTTTGGAAATTGTCAAAGACCAGTGTTCTCACTTGGTGTATCCCAACATATGCATAAAATAACAAACCTGTGACAATTTGGGCTCAATTGGTCATCGAAGTTGCAAGAAAATGATGAAAGAAAAAGCACCTTTATTGTAAAAAATCTGTGTGTTTTCAGATAGGAATAAAAACGTCTAGCAAGAAGTTTTTATTATTTTAGTGAGAAATTACATCTTTCTCAAAAACTACAGTACTTCACTAGGGAGTTGTTTCCTACAATGTTTTTTGTACTATCAACAGCTCTCCGTTACTTGTTACCAATTAAAGGAACATTACAGAATTGTTTTTGCTAACAAAACAGTTGCTGGCAGTGTAAGCACTTTATATAATCCACCTTATACATAAACTGACAAACCTGTAGAAGTTTGAGATCGATCGGCCATCTGTCACGAGAAAATAGTGAAAAACCGATTACACATTTGCATGTGTTATACAATGCATGAATAAAACGGTCTTGAGCGATAAACTCCAATCGGAAATTAGTTCTATTTATTTCTCATCAAATATCGCATTTCAGACAGAAATATTTCTAGGGATGTTTTCTACTATCATCATCATTAGACCGTGTAAGTTTTATGTAAATCTGTGATCTTAAAGAAAATTTTAATTACCAGTTCTGTAACGTTCCTTTAAGTTTTTATGCTAATATTTGTTTTGAGTCATTACCAAACATACGATACCTTTAATATCATAAAAACTCAGGAATAAACAAAATGAACAGACCATTATATTATTTGAAATGTGACGTCATTGAACGTGTTTGGAGTTTGACCAAAATTTCATTTGAAGGGTATCAAACACAATGACATTTGAAACATCTTAACTTCAGTTTAGAGACTACTTGTAATTTTTACCCATTTTCATAAGCACTCTTATTTCGAAAACTAGTGAATCTTAGAATTTAAATTGTCCTTGGAAACCCTCTGTCATTCGCATTCACCGGTTTTTCTCTTCTTTTCTTTTCCCCCCTTTTTCTATGCACTAAAAAGGACCATCTTGTGATCAGTCAAGACGGGGCTCGGGTCTTCACCGAATATGTTTACATCGAACAGAGCCAAGGTAATAAATACATTACGATTTATCATTGCTCTTGGTTTGTTTTCCATCGTGATGGATCGATTTGGGTTAGGCTAGTTAGTGCTTTGTAAATGCGGGTATAGTTCACTCACCGTTAAAGGTAGGATCATAGATTGGTAAAAAAGGTACTCCGAAGATTAATGACCATAAAAACTTACGTGGTGAGAAGCACTGAAGCTGTTGATAGTATACACTATTTTGAGAAAGGATTCCCTTCGAAGTAATATGGTTTGGATAACTGTTCAACCCAAAACATTGGAATCTGTTAAACGATTCATGCATGAATCGGTTTCTCAGATTTCTGAGGGTTGGTGTCCGTGCGCGAATGATGCAGGTAGAGATGCATTGGTGCCCACTGACTCGACGTTCTTGTGAAAATATCAGTATTTTGCTCTTTTCATTGTATTTTTCTTTTAAAAATAAGCATAATGTTGACAAAAGCAAATTAATGACCTTACCTTTAAGTGTGATTTATCACAGAGTTCCTACATGGGACGCATTCTGTCCATTCAGGCTGATGTTAGCCAGTCAATGTTTAACATTATTAGCTTACTGAATGTCAAACCTAATTGACTGTTGATTGTATTCGGCGGTTTGGTGGGGGAGGACTTTCTACCTCATTCCTTATTATTGCGTTATTTCGTTTTTCGTTGATGAAGACTCTGGAGTGACAAGGTAAAGTACAAAATAAAACAAAGGTGTCATACTTGCGTTGGGCCACAGAACTACCAGTTTTGCTCAGTGATGATGTACGAAGCACCATATTACTCGGTGATTTCAGTGTCTGGTGGATATTTTATGCCGCAAGACCAGGAAAGCACCAAGCACTAGGCTGTGCATATATTTTTCTTTGTGAAGATAATTTACAAGGCCGGATAGTGAATTCTTGCGGATACCAGGGGCCTTTTCAAAACGTCGGTTGGGCTCCGGCTCTGGCTTGGGCTCCGTTACCAGTTTCGGAGCGGTGTGCATTTTGTACTGTGTTTCCATGTAGCCGGAGCCGGAGCCTAAGCCGAGGTTTTGAGAAAAAAGCCACAGGGCCCTATTTCATGGCACTGCATACAACAGTCGCATGATTCGATGGGATGTAGTATGAAATTCCATATCTACGATCGTGCGTTGCCCGTCGCCCATCGCACGTCGCCCATCGTTCGTCGCCCGTCGCCCGGCGTTAATTTAAAGAACGCTGCTCATATCAGGGAAGAGCACCAGTTCTATCGAATCCAATAATAACACATTATTTATGTAATTCTGTCGCCCCTTGTGCGTCGCTCGTCTTGGGTCGCCCGTCGTCCGTTGAACTTTCTCCAGATAGATTGGTGGTACAAATCACAGGGCAGTGTGATTGATGTAAATAATGACGGACGACGGGCGAAGCACGACGGGCGACACACGACCGGCGATGCAAGACGGGTGACGTGCGACGGACGACACTCGACGTGAGACGGGCGACACCACGGGCGACGGGCGACGAGCAACACACGACGGGCGACACACGACGCCCGACGGACGGAGGGCGACGGGCGACACACGACGGAAGACGCACGACGGGCAACGGGCAACACACGACGGGCGACGGGCGACGGGCGACAAGCGGCGAGCAACGGGCGACACACAACGGGCGACAGGACGATAATACACGTCTGTTCGGTTCGTGTATTTGACTTCGAGAATCAACCAACCTGACGAACTACCATTATTCTTGAGTATAATAATCCTGAAATTAATGTCGGGATTAAATTACGTCCATCAGCCATTATGTACAAACAATAATTGCATGTCACATGTATTTTGTAATGTCCGTGGCAGATGAGAAAGTTTTGGTTTGTTTTTCGTTTTTTGAAAGAGAATCGTCAAAATCCGGAAATGCGGATCGTGTAACTTAAAACCAAAGGGTGTGTAACTCGATGTGACCCAACATAATACATGAATTAACAAACCTGTGAAAGTTTAAGCTAAATCGGTCTTCGGAGTCATGAGGAAACAGTGGAAAAAAACCTGATGTGTTTTAACTTTTTTTCAAACATCGGAATTATATCCTGCAGGATAAATACTATTATTTTACTCATTTCGTAAAAACTATGGCATTTCAAGCAAAACTATTTCAAGGGAAGTTTTCTACCATGACCATCTTTATACCATGTGAGTTATGTGCAAATCTGTGAGCATTTATTTTTTCATTCTTACCAATGTTGTATACACACTCTTTAAATCTCCAAGACGTCAAAGCTCCAATTCGGTACGGGGTTGAAACGTTTTTTGTTTAGTTTTATCAATTCACTATGACACAAGAAAGGACCACATCCTTTTATCCTCCTGTAATTAATTCAAACTTGTTATTCAATTCCTCTCACAGAAAATGGGTCTTACGCCAAGGTGGCTAGATTTAACACTGCAAATTCAACAGTCTCTCTACTGGATGGGCGGAAACTCCTCTGGTCAGGTATAGATTCTTTGTAACTTCTTCTCCTGTATGTTCTCAATTGTGTCTTTCATATATAACAGAGTGAGGATGATCTGTGGACGTTAGGTTGATGTGCTCTAACCCACATCAGTCGGTTATAAAGTTCCCCTGTAGAGCGTATGGTCAGAATATTTAAGAAGTGTGGACCTGAGAACAAATTAGGTCCAAATAATGTAGGTACTTGCAACACTATGTGGACATACACACGTCCACACACACAGCTCTGTGTTGCAGTCACTTTGTGGATATTCCTTTGTTCTGTACACTTAATTAAGGAAAATCATATTCGTCAACACTGTAAAAGAAAACTGTATAAAAAAAACACAGTGTGGACGTGTGTAAGTCCACATAGTGTTTCAAGTCCCTACATTATGCGGACCTCATTTGTTCTCAGGTCCACACTTCGTATGTAGCGTTAAAACAGCTGTGGTGGTAAGAACCAGTGGAGCAGGTTTAACAACTCGGATGTTTCGATCAGTTTGCTCTGACTGTCTTCAGGAGAATACAGAGCATACTGGATTGAAACCTCGAGTTGTTAAGCGACTGGTTCTTCTCATAAACACCAAACCTCACTTGGTTGTATCTTCACCATAGTTATGCAAAGTTTAAAATCCTAGTTTAAATACTGCAGTCTCATAGACCGGATGAAGTTCTTAGATTTCAACCAAGGTTAAATCGACACTTCTGACTGAACATTGCCTTACTGCCTGCATTATCCAAATTCACTTCAATCCTCTATAATTTTAACTCTTCAACATCAGGCTAATGCCAAACAAAATTGTTTGCTTGTCCATAAAAGGTCCTCAAAAGGTAGGGTCGGTAGGTCGATTGTTTTGTTTTTAAATGTCTTTGAAAAGTTTTGTTATACTAACAACTGTTCAACTAACAAGATTTTATAGTTTCTTCCTGTTTCGATATTTTTCGAGAGATTTGTAATGATAATATTGAAGAAAAAAGAAGATGTTTTTGAAAAAAATTACGGTCGGTCGGACGAGGACAAACAAAATTTTTAGTTTTTGTTTGCCTAACCCATTTACAATTTATTCACCTCTTCAGGAAAGGGTCCACCGGTAGACGGAATCACGGAGATCGAAGAACCCATTACGATCTCTCTGGTCAACCGGTTGGTGTGTTACGTACTCTCTGCATTCGGCACGCTTCTCTCGCTGTATTTCTTGACGATAAATATTCGATATCGAAACCGGAGGTAAATATCTGTATCAGGTTTACGTGTATTGATTGCTTGGATGGGGTTTGCTTTTGGGGCCGTAATTGCGCCATCCATTAATATATTGCAATACAGCCAAAGGTACCGTCAGCCTCAGCGAAAATTGCTCATTTCAGACACGGACTAACATGTAAGATAATGCACTGCAAAAATTGACACCATAGGAATCAACAATCAAAATTTACATGACAGGATGTTAAATAACACTAATTTCTGCCAACACAATTACGTTGGTATTATGAACACCCTATGATGTCAATTTTTAATCTCTCTTGGGTATATATAATGTGTAACAACACCCATGGTGTCTTGTAACTCCCCAGTTTTTGCAGTGTGGGGCCCTAAAGGGACAGTTAAAACGAACTACAACAGGTATAAACAAAAAATTCAAATAATTTGTTTCGCTCCCATGACTTAATTATTACGTTTCGATCCCTTATGAAAAACACCACGAATTTTATTTTAATTGTTTATACTATTTTAACTGTCCCAAAAAGGTGCACTTCTTGAGTATTAAATCTTCCCTCATCTGTGTTTTAAAGTTCATGCTCAACCGTGCAAAAAAAAAGTCACATTAACAACAACAACAGCCACTAAACATTTAGGATTAGGTTTTACCTAAATCGTTTGAAGAGCAATGTAGAAAAGTCACGACGCTTTCGCTCAGACAAACACGGGTGAAGAACACAGTGAGTCCGCTTGTAAAATAATGTTGTTATTGTTTATTCATCTTCAATTTTTTTTTTTTCTTTTTTTTCTTTTTTCATTAGGCCTATTAGATAGGACAAGATTGATAAAAACATTTCCGGGCCGATATTAAAATTGTGATTACAAAATTATGCATAAAAAGTTATATGCTGTTTGTGAATTTTATGCAGTTTTGACGGGCTCACCTCGGATCAAATTGCTGCAATTGCCCCGTTCCCTATTCGTATGTTACATTTGATTGATTCGTGCGTTTTTAATAATGCCTTCCTCTTTACTAAGTCAACATAAAACAAAAATCAACATCTCGCAAGTTATTCACGGACTGCTCTTGCAGACAACTACTCTGATTGCAATCTGTCGTTACGCATTAAGGCATTGATCAATTAAAGTCAATAAATAAAATTTCCCAATGTATATGTACCTTTTGTAAGACTGAAAAGTTCATCTTGTTTGTAATGATATTATGTAATCTCTTTCTGGAACTCAACTCTTGATTGTATCAAGGTAAAGACAAAAGGTAGTCTCGTATAGTACGCAACGAGTTGATGTTGTTTGGTATTACTGGTAACACATTCAAATGCCTCAATCTTATTCGTTTAATAGCTCGATTTCACATTTTATACTCGACTGAAAATGGGACTCAGATTGTAAGTAGCCTACTCTCGTAGTCAAAATGCCACTGGCCTTTCCGCTTTCATGTACGTGCATTAATGCAAGGAACAGAGGAATAAAGCTCAGGGAAAAAATAACAGTTTACTTGTCTGTGATGGTTTCATGTTAAAGATAGTTTTCAAAACAAATACTCATTTTCGTCTAGAAATTACTTTAAAAAATATCAAATAAATGCTTTATACCTCGCAGCACTCGAACTCGTACTCGTACTCGTACTCGGAGATCAAAGTACGTGGTACTTGGTTGTTTGACTCAGTACTCAGATATTAGAATACTCGGTACTCAGAACTCGTTCTCAATGGCCCAAGTACTCAACTCGGTCACCTTAGTACTCGGCAGTTCTTGATACTCGACTGAACATTTTGTGAATACAACACTGCTAGTAGCACACACAAAATTCTTAATTTTCCGGCTTTTCTTAAGTGCTCTGTATTTTACTATTTTACTTGTTACTGATTGTTTACAGGACCCCCTTAGAAATAGCAGTTAAAACACTGATAAGGCTACCCTGTCTGAATAAAACTGTAAATAAATACATTTTATGAGCTGCATACATATATAATTGAATATAATTAATTCTACCTTCTGATCTGTATCCTGCAGGGCTATTAAATTGTCGAGTCCCATGCTGAATAACTTCATTGTGTGCGGTTGTCTACTCCTCTACGCGGCTGTCATCCTGTTTGGCCTCGACCGGTCAACGATGGATGATGACGTCATTGTTAGGCTTTGCTTCGTAAGTTTATGATGTCACAACATTACTAATCGTCACTGTGCCCAGACTAAGAATATCATATCACAAATTGGATAATTAGCTACTTTATTTACAATAAGCCCTTCCCAGGACATTATGCTAATTACGTTTACGCATGCGTATTGCGTACAGCCACTTTTGGCAAACGCCATAGAGTTGAGCACTAGGCAGACGTACAAACGCGTATACGTCACGCCACCGTCAGCCCCATACAAAGGGCGCGATGTTCCCTCATTTTGCCCACCAGTAGTGTTGGTGCGCACGCAATTTGAATAATGTTATGGGAAATGTCGAATTCTCAAAATTCAGGGGGCTTTTACAAACATGATATTCTGGGAGAATGATGACTTCACTTGTGTTTTGGTATTTGGTATTTGTTTTTGTATTGGGGGTTTTATGAGATTTACCACAAAACTCTGTGGTTTTCTTTCACATCATTGTTGGACAAGAGGTGTGTTTAGTTAGCCCATAATGCTTTCAACATTTGTCTTTGTTATTATTTATTTTTTTCAGGCCGAGACTACATTAATCTGTGTTGGTATTTCGCTAGCATTTGGAGCTCTGTTCCTAAAAACCTACCGAATCCACCTTATATGGACAAACTCGATGAAGCACGCAAAGAGAATGGTAAGCTTCCCCCCCCCCCAATCTCCATTAATGAACTTGTAACCGTTTCAAATAGTGTGATCTACAATTGCAGACTTACAAAAGCTCATTAGTGCCATTGCAAGTATATATTGCCTTTTTTGGCAAGTATAATGTTTGACGAATCTTGTTTTTTGCACAGTATATGTTTGGCGATTGTCAAAAAAAAAACGAGATTTGGATGCTTGATATAGATTTCCAAAAAACAAGACTCGCCAAACATATACTTCCCAAATATAAGATTGCTTATTAAATACTTAAACAAACAAAAAAGACTCGCCAAACATTTTGGACATGGCACTTATGGGCTTCCGTACAGTCTAACCTGTAATATCTGAATGTTAGAACGAACAACAGTACCTGGACTTCCTGCAGGAACAATTGTATAATAAGCTCAAGGGAGGAGAACTCAACATACAAATTTGATGCAAATGCACCGTTTCACGAGTTTTAAAATGAAGATAGGGACGCATCTCATTAGCGACCTTTACCCATCTCCCATGTGAAACTTTTTGGGACGAGCAAGGTAAATCCATCGTCTCGGTAATGACCTTACTCAGAATTAAGTCAAAATGGAAAATGATTTGATGTCTGCTGCCACCAAGCGTTCCAAAGTCTCTCAATGACATCATGTAATGTCAACATATTTTCCCCAAAGAGACAGGTACACAATTAAAAAGTGGAACAGAAATTGTTTACATTTTGTTCCCTCGATATATTATGTTGTTGTTCCCTCGAAATGTTATTTCGTCCCCTCGAAATATAAATTTCGTTCTGGGAACGAAATAATATTTCGAGGGAACAAAATGCTATTTCTAGGGGAACAAAATAATATTTTGAGGGAACAAAATAATATGTATGGTCTCTGTTATAGGCCTCATCAGTTTAATTCTTGTTTGTTGTTTTGACCCTAACAGGAGATTCCTGACTCTAAACTGATGGCTGGAGTAGCATCAATGGTAGTAGTTGACGTCATCTGCATTTTGTTATGGATTCTGCTGGATAAAACTGCCGTCCAAAAGTTTTACCTGGTGTCTAAGGTATAGCCATAGATAGATGTATAATCCCTCACAGGGAAAATTAAAATGACCTTGGCAAAGAACTGCATACAACTACAATACAAACGATCAGTATGACGAAAGGATATCAATTTAAAAAGTGCTTCGTCTTGCACTGCAAAAACTGGGGTGTTAAAATTGACACCAAGGGTGTTGTCAAATACAGATACCGAAGAGAGAATCAAAATTAACATCTTAGGGTGTATAAATAACACTCATGTAATTGTTTTTGAATGAATAAGTGTTATTTTAACACCCTATGGTGTTCATCGGTACTTATGTGATAACACCCATGGTGTAAATTTTAACACCCTTATAGTTTTTTGCGGTGTGGCGTAACTATTTGATATTTCCTTTTGGGTTGTGGTTGGCGGTGGACGGAGGGGGATCCGAGCAGGGATTTACACGGCCAACAACACCGACCGTGAGCGACCGGTCACGAATCCCTGTATTCAACTGGCCACCAAGCAAAGTCAGACATTATAGACTGTATTTCACTGACAATATTATCAAGAACCTCACAAAAACATCCCGGCATACACGAAGTTTTTAAAATATCGATCTTGGTCTTCTAAAGTCAACTAATTGAAAATACAATTCCCTGTACGTCGTCGTGACTTAATTTGTTTATTCGGGATTAATTCGGTCAATTTTGCTTGAAAAATACGAAGATTGCGACGGCGTATTTCTACCATGGAAGGAAAAAATATATATATATTTTTTTCTTTTTTTTTCTTTTTTTTTTGACAGCTAGATGAGACAAATCCTGAGTTGGAGCTGTATAAAGTGCCAGTATACAGAGAGTGTCTATCGGATAATCAGATCGTCTTTACTATTGCGTTGTACTTTGTGAAGGGCCTGGTCATGCTTGGTGGCATCTTCCTGGCGTGGGAAATGAGACGAATCACAGTTGCTGAACTGAACGATAGTACGTATCCCCCTCCCCCCATCGGCAGCCCTACTGTATAGCTGACCCCCACAAAATCACTAATTATTTTTTAACTAATTTATTATTTTGATCAAATATTTTTGTTTTGTGTGTAGTCTATCCTCATATCAAAGCAAACAAACAAACAGGGAAAAAATTTACTTGGAGACAATTCGTCAGCCTGTTCAGCTGTGATTGACCCCAATACGTTTGTTTACAAATCCTGTGAGTCATATACTGTAGTTTAAAAAAAAATTAAACAATAAAAAATAAAATAATCCAGAGATTGTTAATAAAGAAAAAAATCTTTATTTTTATTTTTATAAATGCTGTTATCTTTGGTCAATTGTTTTGGTTTTTATCTCGTTATGGATCAATGTTATAAAGCGAGTTCAGACGAATTTCACACTAACCCAAGATAAAATAAATATGATTGATAGACCACCATTGTTTGCAAACTTGTTCACTTGTTGCTTCACTGCTGCAGTGCGTGTGTATGAGATACTCACTCTGCCACTAGTCATTACGCAAGATTAAAGATTAAGATTTAACATTAACAGACGGGTAACATTATATTGAAAGATCACATCATGATCTATACTCACCACAGTGCAAAAAACTGGAGTGTTAAAATTGAAACCATGGGTGTTGTCACATAATGGATATCCAAGAGAGAATAAAAATTGTCATGAAAGGTTGTTTAAATAACAACAAGGTAATACAAATTGTCATGAAAGGTTGTTTAAATAACAACAAGGTAATTGTGTTGGCAGAAATTAGTGTTATTTTAACACCCTATGGTGTAAATGTTGATTCTTTTTCGGTATCATATGTGACAACACCTATGGTGTCAATTTAAACACACCAGTGTTTGCAGTGTAAAGCAGTTTTTCCCGCAATCTCGTTCGCAGGTCACTTCATTGCACTGTCAGTTTACGTAGTAGCCTTAATCATGGCCATTACCATACCGACCCTGTACGTGGTCACGGAGAACAGAGAACTGTATTTCGGCGTTAGGTCTGTCGCTATCGTGGTTGCCAACACCACGGTATTGTGTCTAGTCTTTGTCCCAAAGGTAAGGAACACAGTGTCAGCAAACCCCATGTGTCTAATTTGGTTTTCCCACGGGTTTTGTCAGGAATTAAACCTGAATTTTTTTCAAACTTAAACCCCAAGATGTGATTACGTAAAATGCACTGTGGTGTGGTTTAAAGTTGCTCGCTCGATGCTGCCTCAGCAATAACTACAGAGAAAACTGTTTGGGGTTTTTATGATCGCGTATATGGGCAAGAACACACCCCGCCAAACTCCCTACTCGCCATGCTTTCCTTTTAAAACGTTGGGGTGGTCTAGGACGATAAAATCACACGCTTACGCCATCCTACTTAACTTGTCAGTAGGTATAGCGAGCAATACATTGGGGTTGGACAACATTCCTTCTCACGTGGTCTAAACATAATTTGCCCTCTAAAAGGCCCTTAAAAAATTGTTCTGTTATAAAATGTTATGAGTTGTAGTGTTGTAGAAGTGTGAAATGGAATTTCCCCCAAAAAGACCCATGGGAGTTGCACTGGTCTGCGGTGCTTGGGTGTCAATTTTTGGATCAACGGTTCAGAGTCAGGCTAAAAGGGCTGTTTGGCTAAGTTTCAAATGGGAACTTCTGGATTTTGTTGATTTGTTGACCGAAACATGGTGGTGCATAACAACATTGGTTTACAAGCACACTTAACATTAAAATATATTGTCACGTTATTGATCATGTAAATATTTACAAGTTTGCAAAGTTTTACAGCATTTGGACAATAAATATGGAAATTATGGGAAAATTACGGTTTTTTTACCAACAATGCCTTTTAGGCCTAATGGTAAATTAGACCATCCTTACTTTGTATTTGTCTCTTTGACAGCTCTATGTACAAAAATCCCGTTGAACATGCTTTTGAGGAGCATTCTAAGTCTCCCCACTTGCTGGTCACTTCCGGTCTGAAAATGGCACAAAGTGGACATAAAACTTGGATTTCCGGATGCAGGGATATGGGCGGCAGATTTTGAACTAAATTTTGTGTCGCTAGCATGCTTAGTTCAGTTATTCTCAAGCATACTGCAGAGTTCGTTTCAAACCATTATTCGGCAGGATATTGATTGTGTCAATAGGTAGCCCAAGTTGGTGGTGGTAGTAACCCGACTTCTTGGCTGCTCGCCTGGCCCACAAACTCAAAACAGAAACGAAACTAGAACGAGAAGAGAGCCCTTGAGATGGGCTTTCCAATGGTATAAATCTTGTGCAAATCCAGCATTATTATGAGGGTAATTTTACCGTCCTAACTTTGTATTTGTCTCTTTGTCAGATCTTCGTACAAAATCCCGTTGAACATTCTTTTGAGCAATCTGAGTATCCCAACTTGATGGTCATTTCCAGTCTGAGTGTTCATAAAACTTTGCTTTTCGGATGCAGGGATAGGCGAGGCAGATTTTGATACAAATTGTGTGTCGCTAGTATGCTTAGTTCAGGAGTTATTTTTAAGCATACCGCAGAATTTGTTTCAAACCATTAGGGTAGGGTAAGCCATTAATTAAATTACGATCCATTTATTGTTGTTATTTCACTCGTTTGCCTTGTTTCTACAGATAACGTTATTTTTCAAGACGAAAGACGGCGAGTTAAAGCTTCATTTCGGTAATAAAGATAAAAGCACGGGGTCGAATCTTCCAGCATCATCCACCCTCAATCATGGCCCGGGAAAGGGATCGAGGTTGATGCAAACTTTAGTCAAAGTAAGAGCAAGATGCTCAATAAAAATTGTACCTCTTTTTTGTAGTTATTTTCCTTCGGGACTGTTAGAAGTAACTTGGGCTTAGACTTGCTTAAAGACGTTGACGATAAGAAAACATCATTAATGTTGAATAACTCAGCCCAGTGTGCGTTTAATAATTGTGGGTCGATTCTTGTGATTATTTGATGATGGGACACCAAGATCAACTGAGTCGTAAAGGCGTCTTTACGTTGCGCCCTCTGTCGTTGGAATCAAACCAGTGGCGAAAATTTAACACAAAGGTTTTCAAAACCGGACGAGAAATAATTATTCGTCAACACGCCATACAAGTTTAATTGTCTGTTGTTAACTTTTGTACAATTCCGCCTGTTTTTCCTCCACAGAGACATCGAATGCTGTTTGAGTTGGTGTCAAAGCTGAAGACACTCGAAGTGAGTCAAGCTAAAGTGGTACGAGCCGAAACAAGCACAAACAACAAACAGCCGTCAACAGAGACCACTACGTTGTCACCTTAAATGTAATGTCGTCATCGTGACATTTTTGTTTCCACTGTAAAGTCACACACTAGAGACACCAATTAATTAAAAACACTAACGAGATTGAACGTTCACAATATTATCAAACTAATTTTGCAACTTTTGTGAGTAGTTCTGTGTAGAACGTCCTCCACACTCAAAAATCAATTTCTAGTACATTGAAAAAAAAAAATTTTCACGAGATAAAGCATCAATGAGAGTATCCTATCCAATGCAATTTTTGGTTTTTGTTTTTATATTTGTACTTATGAAGGCATTCCAGCGGGGTACAATTTGTCTATATATAGATAAGGCATTCCAGTACGCATTCTAACTAAATGCACGCTCGACTGTGTATTATGTTGAAGTCGGCCACATGATACTTATTATAATTTAGAAAAGTATGACCTTTGCACAATTTCATAGAGCTTCAAAAAGCAGCTAAGCACAATAAAATTATATGCTTACGAGATTAAGGTTGTTAGCCAAAATGCCATGTCAAATGCACCTTTTGTAACTGGTATCCTGCTTACTTTTGCCCAGCAGAAAGTTGTTCAGCAATATTTTCTGCAATTAGGATTTGAGGCATTGCATGGTGAGGTATCAATATATATTTGGTTTGCGGTAACACCATGTGTATATCTACTTTCTAGGTAGATTTTGTTCTTTGAGAACTTGTCTTGCTTTTTATTCTACAGCCAGAGTAGAATATTCGGAATTCGGGAGACTTCTCAGTTCTGAAAAACGAGATTAAGGTTATTTGCTAAAATGCCATGTCAAATGCACCTTTTGTAACTGGTATCCTGCTTATTTTTGCCCAGCAGAAAGTTGTTCAGCAATATTTTCTGCATATAGGATTTAAGGCATTGCATGGTGAGGTATCAATATATATTTGGTTTGCTGTAACACCATGTGTATATCTACTTGCTAGGTAGATTTTTGTTCTGTGAGAACTTGTCTTGCTTTTTTATTTCTACTGCCGCAGAGTAAAATATTCGGAATTCGGGAGACTTCTCAGTTCTGAAAAGAACCTGGGCCATGGTGCAGCAGATACGCAAGCGTGTTGGTGACGCAATGACATAGCAGCAGGACAAAGATGTTCAGATGAATTATGCATGACCTGCCAGGCTGCCAACCTCCTTTACGAATTGAAATGGCCGAGTTGTATGTCTCAGAAAATATACTCGTGTTTTACAATAACTACCATTTACAATTATGTACAAGTACGGAGTCGGCTTTTTTACAAACGAACTTTTACCGAAGCCGTTGTTACATTTTTATGCTAATAAAGGTATCATACAGGATTGGTAGAGCTGACAAAATAGTCGCAGACAGTGTTCTTTTTTTGTGAAAATTTAGCCTTAATCCAATGTGTGAGTCCGGATAAAATAGTGAAAAACCATGCACAATTTTCAACATGTAAACACATTGTCCTAAATTTTGATTGTAACAACCGAAATCAGCTGTTGCGTTTTTTATTTAGGTTTTCAAATACAGATATCTCGAATATGACTTCATTTCAGAGGAAAATATATCACGCACAAAAATCAGACTAAACTTATACAATTATGTTTTTAATCCTTAGGCCTACCAATCCTGTAATTGGCAAATATGATTTTATGTATTATTAATTATGAATGCTGGCCTTATTGAGCCAGCTTTCCACACCATTTAATCCCATTCAGATGTTAAAGTTGAGGTAGTCCTACAGTAATTTGATTCCTCACTTGTGTTCATGGAAATTCTACCGGACACAACGTCATTTTATCGCTGATTTCTTTTCGTCGTTTGAATTTAAGGTATTGAAATGGCTGGTTATTTAGTTGAAAATGTTTACCCAGGACGGGTGTGATCATTGGTGCATGTTAAAAGCTAAGAACGCATTCAGGTGTTTCAAGTATGAAGGTGTGGAGTCGATCGAGGGCGGTGACTCATTGTTCCAGTGTTTGGTCACAATAAAATTATAAACAAGAAAACTGGTGAAATGTCACTTTACTAACGTTTGCGAACTGTGAACAAACTTCTTCTGATAGCCCTCTTTTGAATCAACCTCTTTCAGCCCATTATAATTTCCCATGGGGGACAGAATCTCCGGGGGACTGATTTCCCTATGACACCGGATCTGCATATACGGTTTGTTGTTTGTTTTCGCACAAACATTATTCTATTATGTATTTATAAACATGCATTGAATTGCATGGTATTTTGTGAATCGATTGATTTGAATGGCACGTATTGTTCACATGCACAGCTCCGTACGATGTGAATATTTATAGTTTTATAATCCAGCATTGATGGGAGGCGAAACTTTATGAAACTTTAGCTGTCTCTGTGAAAATATCCTAATAATAATGAAATTTAAAGCTTATGGGTGCAATGTTCCATTCAACGATGCGAAGCCGACTTGAACGGCACATTCCATTTTTCAACTCATGAAGACAACTCTCTAGGCTATTGCACGAATGCAAAACATTCATTGTTTGTTTTATATAACATTCAAGTAGATCTGTGTCATTTGATTTCAAGAAAAAACTATAAGAATAACCAAATTGTGTTCTGGCATCTATTTAGGGCGAGTTGGACCGCTGGGCACAACGCGTGGTGTGGTCTGGCATCCATCCATGCAATGGTAAAAAAAATAAAAGATGGGACAAAAATGCACGGTGAGTAGAGTACGATGTAGGCTATAGAATGGTTTTAAAGGCATCGTACACGTTTGGTAATTGGAGCCTATTGTTTGTTTCAACGCTATATAGTTGTAGATAAATACCATAAAACTAACCTGTGAAAATTTCATTTCAAAAGGTGGTAACGTTTTTGAGATATTGCCGAAAATCTATTGAGCGGTTATGTCAATTAATTTAAAGCAGGAATAATAATCTTCGTTGGAATACACACTCTGAGACAGATTCAAATGTTTTGGGGGATAAAAAGTGATATATTATTTTTCCATAACCGCAGTACTTCGAAGTGAAAAATTTCTCAAAATGCATAATACTATCCAAAGCTGCTATACTTCTTACGAGGTAAGTTTGTATTGCCATTAATTATCAGAGTCTTTACCAAACGTGTACGATGCCTTTAATAATAAATGCCATTATAACAATCATCCAATTAAATGACTAGGATCTACTTGGGTGCTATTTAGTGCGTATTATTTTTGCTATTATTGATTTCCACTTTGCCGGTGTGGCAGGAGATGCCCCCACCCCCATACGGCGAACTGTGTACAAACTTCTTCTGATAGCGCCCTCTTTTGAATCAGCCTCCGATCCTTCAGCCCATTTTTCCCAATGGGGGACATATTTTCCTAGGACACCGGTCCGCCGAGAAAAGGAAAACGAATTAATAATTGGCCCCACTTCCACACTTTATGTACTAAAAATAAAATTTTATACTTATTGTGTACTATACTGGACCATTGTATGTGTCTCTTGATTTCTTTATTTCATGAGAGTTTGCTCTGGTGTATACCATGTATAGGCTTGTAACAGGCTCAAAAATCAAGACTGGAAACAGCATTATGATGAATAGATGTAATGTTTTATTTCCATTTTTCCCACAGTGGAAACCGCGCGCAGCCAGCGCTGTACAAAACTATATCTCTTTAAAACTTTGCCTCCTTACAGAATGATGTCTTGCAACCAACTGAACTTAGATTATGAAAAAAAGAAAAAAAAAAAAACTATATCTCTTTAAAACTTTGCCTCCTTACAGAATGATGTCTTGCAACCAACTGAACTTAGATTATGAAAAAAAGACCCACAGGAACCAGTGTACAGCAATCCTGGGCTATGACTAAGCTAATGAATAAACATGAAACAACTATCAATACAAAGGAACATGCAAATGAGACTAGTGCTACTTGTGACTTCTCAAGCTCCAATAAACAAAGACCATGGTGCAAAGATTAAGATTAAGATTGGCTGAAGAACACTCCCACAACAGATGCAATAAACTGTAAAACGAAATCTAATGGCATGAAAGACAAAGAAGTAATAAATATAAGAGTAAAACCATGGAGGTCTACCTCTTTGTTAAAATCAAAGGGAATTTACCACATTAATCTGACAAAACAAAACCATACAGTTTCCACCTGTCACAGGCTAAACATAACTATAAAGAACTCCGCGCAAACCGCCAAAATTGGGGAAGTCGAGTTTTCGTACGGTTTGGTACTTTCTCTTCCTTCGCTTATTACTAAGAAAGATTTTATACAAATTAATCTATGTATTACCAAGATGAAGACTTCCATGAAATTGTTGACAACTTTTTTTATTTACATTTTTGGGTTTTGGGGTGGGGTTTTTTTTACGGGTTCTTTGTGTCGATGCATTGCGAGTGTTCCCTCCCGGTACCGATTGGTTTGAGGAGAGTATTGACTCCCAAACTCGGAAAACATTGGAGGAAATGGATCGGGGATGCGTGAGATTCACGGGTTCTATCGGGCACTCTACCTGAACTGTCTATAGCCCGGGTGTTGCGGATGGTGGTGCGTCAGTCGCTTCGAACCATGAAACTATAATGGAATCAAGTGGTACTCACGGAGAAGGAATTCTCTCGCGGGCATGTGGTGGACATGTTGGGGACAGTGTTTTCACCGTGGCACAATATTTCTGCTACGCAGATACTGGACTAATTAAGAGGAGTGCACCTGTGACTGTGTGGCAGGAGATTCTGTCCCCCAGAGATTCTGTCCCCCATTGTAATTGTGAATTGGGTATACACACATTTCTTTTGATAGCGCCCGCTCTTTGGAAAACCTCCTTCTGAGCCCATGTTAATTTCCCATGGAGGTAGAATTTCCGGGGGACAGATTTCCATAGGATACCGGTTCTTTTTGACATTATTCAGGTGTCTCCCCCCCCCCTCCCACACCTTGCCACGGAAAAAAATCCTGGCTACCACCTATAGCCTGTCAACATTAAAGCAACAGTCGTAACCAAACCGAACGATTCGGAAACCGCATAATGAAAACAGAGAACCACACGATCAAACCATGCTGAAGCGGCCCGCACAAGATGAAACCGAATAATTATTGAATGGCGTGATGAAACATAGTAGGCCCCTATAATGAAACCCATCATAAAAAAGGTAACCCATTGCAACCTAAAGAATAACACTGGCTCCATTCTTACTAAAATTGAGAAATTAATTGTAAAAGTTTGGACTGTTTTTGGCAATTCGCCCGTCAGTCGAGTTTGTATAGCAAAGGAAGGGAAGACTGTATGGGTGTTTGTCGGGCATGTTGGGGACACCCTGGGTGTCGGTGCCTCGCAGGCCTATAAAGTGTTTTTACCGTGGCTCAATGATCTTATTTTTACCACGCGAACAAGAGTGCTCGATCAGTGTGTCAGGATTAACTGTGTAGAAATTTCCAGAGCTGTGTATTCAACATACGGCTCTGGAAATTTAATAGCGCCCTCTGTTGAATCAACGTCATTCAGCCCATGTCAATTACACGGGAGGTTGAATTTAAACATAGGAAAATGATTGTAGCCTACAAAATTAGCCCCAAGCAAATTTAAATAAAACACTTATTCATACTGCGAAGTTATAGGCCCTATAAAATTGCACCTCAGTCCCAGTTGCTCCATTATTGTTTCCTATTCGTAAGCATTGGTGCGATCATAGTGCAAGGACGGTACGTGGGAAGATAACCACACCACACCCACACCGTACCGCTTTAACGTACAGCGGTCATGTGACTGTTCCCTTTACGTAAACATGTGACATGTGCAATATCTTCACGTCCCATGATTTCGTAACAAGTTATTGATGCGACTTGAACTGGGGTAACTTTTCTGCTCTGGACTGTCTTCTCTGAGGTTTGGCCATCGAAGAGGACCGATATTGATGAGGAAGAAAGGAAAGACGTCAGATTTTTAATGTGAGTATGTACGTACGTAGATCATAGATGGCTCTCATATTATTATTAATAATAGTAATTGTAGGATAGTTTTAGTGGTATTAATTGCACTTTGCCACTTGCTGGCTGTCGGCCTGCAGCTGCCTGCTGCATGCTCGCTAATCAGTATGAGTATCACACTTGAGTAAACACAAATTGTGTTTGTATTTTTTTAGACTTTGGGCTGGGTATTATTGTTTAGCTCAACTATAGAATGCAGGGCCACTTCAGAGCTGTATATAAGAACACACTGGTGAAGAGGGATTGTTTAACAAAGGGATATATAGTCCACACACCAAGCAAGTGGCCCTGCATTCTATAGTTACTCCAAAATGCCACCACGTTTCTAGCTCAGTAACATGAAACTGCCTCTACATTAATACATAGTGATAGTCATCAGCACAAAGTTTCACTGAAAGCTGGGTCATGAAGTTGGGCCCAGTTGACAAGTGAATTATTTTCATTACAGTTCACTCACCTGCACCTAATGTCAATTTGTCTGAGGTCGTAGATTGGTAATAAAATTAAGACTATAAAAACTTACTTTGTGAGAAGCAATCATTGGCAAGCTCTGTTGATGATATTTGACAGTATAGACCCATTGCATAACGCGCAGCGTACTCACGTGCGCCTATCCTGGGTGTCATTTTGGGTGTCAAAATCGTATACAAACATGCACAAAAGTGAGTTTTGACACCCAAAATGACGCGCATTGTTCGGAGGCGCGCTCCGGGTCTATAGAAATCAATAGATCCCCCTTGCATAACGCGAAACGCTACAGATACGCTGAGGTCACGCGCACGTTTTTACGCACAGAGAACAGCTATCGTCCAATGATCTGCCTCCTTTTTGAGAGTGTGACGTCATATGCAATGGGTCTATATTAAAAGCTAGCTATTTTGAGATAGGATTCCCTTCGAAATAATATGGTTTGAACAATTGTTCACTCGAAAACATTCGAATCTGATCTGAACGATTCATAAATAATTTTTCACCCGAAAAAACATTTGAATCTGATCTGAACGATTCATAAAATGAATCCTTTCTCAGATTTCTGAGGGTTGGGTGTCCGTTCGCGAATGCTGCGGCCAGAGATGCGGTTGGTACCCACTGTCACCTCGCTAAAAATGGATGGATTTGACGTTCTTGTGAAAATACCATGACATTTTTTTACTGTTTTCTCAGCAAGTAGACATCACTGTATTCAACCAAAACTTTCACATGTGACTTTTATTGTTTTTTATCTGTCATCATTTAGCATTATGTTGAAAAAAAACCTATCTATGACCCTACCTTTAATTTACTCAGAATACTGATCAGATCAAAGGGAGTGAGCTACAGTGATGGCCTACACATACGAAGAAGCCCAGCCCCTAATCAAGGATGAAAGCGACAGTAATAACTGCTACTCACATTCAACAAATCATACTCACGCGAATGGGCTGACCTCGTCACATGACTCAAACTGTCAGAGCCCCATAAATGACGACGAAGGCGACGCCAAGAAGATAAACCTTCCACAGACCGATGAGGTAAGAAATTTGTTGTAACGTTATTTGTATCAATTGTGGACTTTCTGTTTCTATTATAAACTCAGAGATTCAGAGATTGAACATTTTTCAGTTTTGTACTCCGACCGTTTTGAACTTTTTGCCAGGGCACAATTTTGGAGAGCTGCATAAGTACAAAAAGTAGGTAGGCACAAGAAATTAATGCTTACCAGATGAAGGTGACCAGCCAAAAGACTTTGTCTCATGTACTATCTGTGACTGGTGTTCTACTCATTTTTGCTCAGCAGAAAGTTGTTACAGGCAATATTTTCTGCTTTGAAGCAGCTTTATGAAACTGGGCCCAGGTGAGTTGAATGGTATAAAGCAGTGGCCATTCTACTGCACCTATTAAAAGACTTGCTCTTTGTCATGTTTGTATTGTGACGCCCTGAGCCAAAACTAAGCAGTTCGTGCAAATAATGGAATGGCATTAAAAGTGAAATATCAACCTCACTATCAATACGATGTGATTAGGCCTAAATGTGATGTCTAAACATTCTATGTAATGAGAATTCTTCCCGATATCAATAAATAGGCCTAAACCACAAGGGAAACTGACTGGGTAAATTTTAAATGATTTGGGGTTGAACAAAACAAAATTGACTAGAGCGCCTAGGAGTTGAACCAACGACCTACGGGTTAACGTGCTGGCGCTCTACCAACTGAGCTATTTAGCCCTATGTTGGCAGTCTCCCTATTTTGTCAATATCTTTGTTCGGGGGTGCCAGTCAGAAGCCATACAACTGTTAACTGCCGTGTAGCCAGGGATCACACCTGAGTTTACGATACAATGACTACAGAAGTGCATTACATGTTACCTTTCTCTATGTGTTACAGTGTATGCACCCTATACAAGTAAATAACGTGTTCTTCATAATAGAAACTCACCTTTGAGTTTCAGCAGGAAGCGCCTGGTTTTGGCATTTGGCATGGAGTGTCGTATTTCATTCTGACCTTAAACGCTGACTTTCTACAGAAAGTAAAGACTTATGGCTGCTGTTGGGGATGTTTTACGATTTGATTGCGCATTTTAATAATTTCAAAACTATGTCATGCAGGCCTGTTATTTGTCGGATTTTCCCTGAATTCAGGATTTGTCCCAAAGATTTGTCCTAATAGAAAAGAGCCAGACCGTTATGATCAATCCTGTAGACTTCTTTTAGTGCTGATGTATAGAAACTATAAACATCTGATGTCATTCAATTTACTCACCAGGCCTGGAATTACAAAGAGGCCACTTCCTCTGTTGCCCAGGTCTTGGACTTGGTGCCCATTCAAAAGTGTCCCATAGACTTCAAGATTTTCCAATGGAAGTGCCTTTTACAAAATGAAAATGGCCTTTCCCTCTCAAAGATGAAATTCCAGGGCTGCTCCTTGGGGCTTCATCTCTACACCAAGAGGATGTTGGTAACCCAATTTCCAGGATTTTTTCATTTTTTAGCCTTTAAGAAAGGCTATGCTAGGGTCGAAATGTCAGGCCACCAACTATTTTTTGCATTTATATCATAGGTCCTTTTGGTTGGTAAGCAGTTTGCAACAGCTAATTCTACTTTCTGATTGTTTCATTTTTTGTACAATCTCACCCATAGTAATATCAAGACACAGTTTCATGGAGATGACAAGCAAAACAAAATACTTGCATAGCAGAAAGTATAGCAGGGAACCAGACACTTTGGTTGGTTACCTGTTTTTGCTCAAAGAAACAATTTTCTGTGCTTAGTGTAGCATGTGAAAAATGAATGGTTTTGTTTGCTCTGCTTAAGTTGGGGTTTTTTCCTGTGATTTTATCATAGAGGTAGACCTCCATGATTTTACTCTTTTATGAATTGTTAATTTTCTTTTTCAATCTTGCCATTGCATTCTAAAAGCCACATTGCATCTGTGTGAAATTATTTAGCCAATCGTTTAGATGTACCCCAGAAGAGACTCCAAGGGTCATGGTTTATTGGAACTCAGAGTCCAGCGACCACCAGTAGCACTAGACTCATTTGCATATTCCTTTGTGTTTATAGTTGTTACATGTTTATTCATATATAGATTAGTCATAGCCCTGGAATGCAGCGCTCAGCTTCCTGTGGGTCTTTTCCTTCTGCAAAGAAGCAAAAGTGTTTTATAATTTGTAAAGCACTGCTGTGCGCGGTTTTCCACTGTGGGAAAAATTAAAAATAAAAACATTGCCTCTTAACCCTTAGAGCGCCGCCAATGTTCTGAAACGTCATGCTGAATATCCATCCACAGGCCGCCAACATTCTCATACGTCCAGACTGACTTTAGACTGGTCCCCTGTTTTTATCCGCAATGAGTAATACATGTTATTCACAAGCCACCAAGTGTGACGTCAGGTGTCCAGGCTACCTTACCTTCTACCCCTTGAGTGCCACCAACGTTCTGAATTGTCATATCCATCCACAGGATGGCCAGCCTGTGGATACAGAATTACCAAAACGCGGCCGGCACTGTAAGGGTTAAAGGTATCGTACATGTTTGGTAATGACTCAAAACAAATATTAGCATAAAAACTTACTTGGTAACAAGCAACGGAGAGCTGTTGATAGTATAAAACATTGTAGGAAATGACTCCCTCTGAAGTAACGTAGTTTTTGAGAAAGAGGTAATTTCTTACTAAAATAATAAAAACTTCTTGCAAGAAGTTTTTATTCCTAACTGAAAGCACACAAATTTGTACAACAAGGGTGTTTTTTCTTTCATCATTTTCTTGCAACTTCGATGACCAATTGAGCCCAAATTTTCACAGGCTTGTTACTTTATGCATATGTTGGGACACACCAAGTGAGAACACTGGTCTTTGACAATTTCCAAACGTGTTCAGTGCCTTTAAGGTCATAATGCCATTTCCCGACTTGATGTATTAGAGCCTGTTACATTAGTATCTCTATGAATTTGACTCTGCCCTACAAGACAAATATTTGGACAAAATAACATATTTAAGTTTGCTATATTCTTTTTGTTTGTTTGCAGACTCGGTTCAGCTTTCGTAAGTTATGGGCTTTCACAGGTCCAGGGTTCCTCATGAGTATAGCCTACCTAGATCCAGGCAACATAGAATCTGATCTCCAGACTGGAGCCATAGCTCAATATAAGGTACATTTACTTGGACATTAAAGGAGCTGTGTCGCCAGATCAAAGCAGGCCTGTGGCTGTACATGGAATTATAAACTCTCACCCAGTTCCTGCACGCATCTGTGCGCTCTCCATAGATTTGATGTGGAGTGAGGGAAGTTATTGGGTGAGAGTTCATATCCATTTACAGCCATATGTCCGCTTTGATCATGAGGACACAACCCCTTTAAATTAACAAATTTACTGGGCCCACCTTAATGGCTCTGTTTACCCTGGAATACTGCACTTACAGTATTGCTAAATAAGCGTTGGTTTCTTTGCTAAGTGCTAAGTAGAGCTATGAAATTTTGCCCTGTTCTCTTGGCAGCATAGACTACTCATCAAATACAAGACCAGCATTCACCTTATTCCAAAGTAAGCACATGCGTAAAAAACATTATTTTGAGAGGTTGTCCATGGACTGGTCATTATTTGAGATTGTTCCTCCATTGATTTAGCGCAAAATCAAAGATACAAAAACCTCTCTTTTTTTAACAATTGTATAAGACTATGCAGCCATTTATATCCACATAATTTGTAGAAATCACTGGTCAAACTATTGAAAGCTTGAATTAATGATGGTCTATTGTTTCAAAAGTTGTTTTAAAGTTGTGTGGTTTTTATGTAAAGCCATCATTACTAATTTTCAATTACCCTACTACCATGATGACAGTCTTTAAGCAAAGTAAGCAGATTGCAAGAGTATTTTGTTCTAACTTAAAGAAAACTGGGTCCAATTCCGTGGCACTGCTTACCGCAGAATTCTACACTTATGGCGCCCTGTAAAGCACATAATTCTATGGTCTGTAAGCGCAGAATTCCACGGGAAAACATAGCTATGAAACCCTGGTGGGTTCTTCTGAGACCCATTTCTAGAAATTATTTAGTTCGATCAAACTTTGTATTTATCTCATCATTCTTATCAATCCATCATTCTTATTCATCATTCCCTTTTATTTGAAATGATGCTCATTTTGTTTGTTGTTTGTTTGTTGACAGCTTTTGTGGGTGTTGATGTGGTCCACAGTACTTGGCCTTGTACTCCAGCTGTTGGCAGCAAGACTTGGAAATGCTACTGGTAAGTTTTTAGTCAACAGATGAGTCTGGTGTATTTTAGGTACAGCTTTGTCAATTTGTGATTTGTGGCTTTGTGGTCAAGCACACCTCTTTTGAGTAGTCTGAACTCCAATCCTGAGACCACAATCATAAAGCTGTTTTAAAGACAGAAACGTATTGTTGTGAGAATTTGTCAAGTAATAAACCACAAGGGAAATTTACTGAGTGAAGTTTAAATAATTTTTAGTTGAAAAACTAAAAATTGAATGGAGCGGGATTTGAACCTGTGACCTCTGGATTAACGTGTCGGCGCTCTACCAACTGAGCTATCTAGTCAATATCTTTGTTTTGGGGTGCTATTCAGAAGCAATTTAACCTGTCACTGCTGTGTAGCCATATATCACACCCAAGGTTATGATACAACCTGTATTTGGTTGACAGGTGCCACCAAACTCCAAAAATGCACCATTCCTTATCTCTCTCTCTTTGTCTCTAGTCGACCGAGGTTGGAATTATGTCGAGATTAGCCCATTCGTGTCTATCCCTCATTAAGTTAGGAAGATCAGTCGGAAGCACCCCGATGTCCCTAGCAACTACATCTGTATAGCTGAGCTTTTGTCTTCCCCTATTTCTGTTTTGGTGACCAGGTGATAAGCTGAGACACAGATTCTTTGATGTTTCTGTATGAGTGCCCTGCTGGTCTTAAACAACTCTGTTATATTTTAGTGGACAGTTTTGACTCATTGACATACAGTTCATTTGTCATATGTTGACTCCAATGTGCATTTAAAGGGTCTGTTTACGTTTGGTAATGACTTTGAAAATTAATGGCAGTAAAAACTTACTTGGTAAGAAGTACAGCAGCTTTGGATAGTATAATGTATTTTGAGAAACTTTTCACTTCGACGTACTGTGGTTATGGAAAAAGATATCACTTTTTATTTTTACAAATTTGAGTCTGAGAAGTGTTACTGACAGTAACGTTTCTCAGATTGTGTATTCCAATTTGCTGATTATTCTTCCTGCGTGGACAAAACCGCTCCAGATTTTCGGCAATATCTCAAAAACGCTACCACCTTTTTGAAATGAAATTTTCACAGGTTAGTTTTATGGTATATATCTACAACTATGATTGAAACAAACAGTGGGTTCCAATTACCAAACGTGTACAGATCCTTCAAGTATTTCCTTGTAAGAAACTGTCTAAGTCTGTCTTTTCAATCAAGAAGCTTTTCCTTCCTCTTCCTTCTCAGGTTTCCACATGGCCGAGGTGTGCCACCGGGAGTACCCAAAGTGTCCTCGTATTCTACTCTGGTTGATGATGGAGATCGCAATCATCGGGTCGGACATTCAGGAGGTCATTGGATCAGCAATTGCTATCAATCTACTCACCAATAACATGTGAGACAGCTTCCCAACTTTCTTTTTTTCAAAAGCCTGTAGTTACAGTAGGTGGGATTATAGACAATTTAAGTATTGTTTAAAGGCACTGAACACGTTTGGAAATTGTCAAAGACCAGTGTTCTCACTTGGTGTATCCCAACATATGCATAAGATAACAAGCCTGTGAAAATTTGGGCTTAATTGGTCATCGAAGTTGCAAGAAAATGATGAAAGAAAAAACACCCTTGTTGTACAAATTTGTGTGCTTTCAGATAGGAATGAAAACTTCTTGCAAGAAGTTTTTATTATTTTAGTGAGAAATTACCTCTTTCTCAAAAGCTATGTTACTTCAGAGGGAGTTGTTTCCTACAATGTTTTATGCTATCAACAGTTCTCCGTTGCTGTTACCAAGTAAGTTTTTATGCTAATAAATATTTTGAGTAATTACCAAACGTGTACGATGCCTTTAAGCACAAAAATTAGCTAAGCACAAAACATTTCTGCTTAGCAGAAAAGGGTTACCAGCCTAAATCCCATCTCACATACACAATCTGTGACTGGTATTCCACCTTTTTTTGCTTAGCATAAATCTGTTAAGCAATATTTTCTGCTTAAGCAGCTCTATGAAATTAGGCCCTGACGTCTTGACCCTAGCAGAGTCTTTCTCGAAGGCTAAAGAGAAAGACTCTGCTTCGAGAAAGACTCTGCTAGGGTCGAAACGTCAGGCCATCAACTATTTTTTGCATTTATACCATAGGTACTTGTTGGTAAGCAGTTTGCAACAGCTAATTCTATTTTTCAATTGTGACATTTGTGTCCTTGGGCAAGGGACTTTATCATAATTGCTTCTCTGCACCCAGAAGTACCAATGGGTATCCGCGAGAGCCGGGAGTATCCTGCGATGGACTGGCATCCTGTCCAGGGGGAATAGAAGACTCTGCCTTGAGAAAGAGTCTGCTAGGGTCAAAACCTCAGGCCATTCACTATTTTTTGCATTTATAGACCATGTGAACTTTGTTTACAATAAGTGTGACCTTGTGCATTCTTTGGGTATTTTGGCAGGCAAGATACTACACAGGTCCTATGGGAAAGTTGCATTTGTGTCCTAATTTCCACATAAATCCAAGAATTATGAAATGAAAGCTGGACAAGTTTTGAGATGTGCCCCTTTTCATCATATCTAAAATTGATAGGAATTAGACAGTGCAATCTCCATAAAATATAAGATTTTATGTTTTATTCCATTAGTCTGTGTATAAATCGTGCCTGCAGGAAGTCCAGGCTCTGTGGCTCTTTTGTAAACATGTGATGTCACAGGTCACATCGTCTATACCATAGGTCCTTTTGGTTGGTAAGCAGTTTGCAATGTCAGCTAACTCTATTTTTTCCTATTTACAGACTGTAATTTGTGCTCATATTCTAAGTTTGGAACTCGTTAAAGTGCATGATTGGGGTGTCATGGACGAGCAGTCTAGGGCGATGGACTCAAGTTCTGTAATTTACAAAATGTGGGTTTGAATCCTGGCCTGTTGACATTTGTGTCCTTGAGCAAGGCACTTTATCATAATTGCTTCTCTCCACCCAGAAGTACTAATGGGTACCGGCGAGGGGAAATAGAACTGTATGATGCCACTGAAACGGGATATAAACACCGGCCTGATGAGCTGTATTGGCTTGGGACAGAATTCACTTTTTTTAAAATTTTTCTTAAGCGCATTCCGTTTTTATCTTCTTCCGTTAAAGCAGTGTACGTAAATATCCAAGGTTCCCACAACAATTTTTGTATACGCACAAGAGTTACACAGTTTGTGACTAGTCGGGAATGATATGGACTGTTTCATTGTTTGTATTTTGACAGAATTCCTATTTGGGCTGGATGTCTTATCACAGGTGTAGATACGTTTACCTTCCTCCTGTTAGAGAATGCTGGTAAGTAACGATAAAACAAATTCAAATTAACGCTGTGTCCAAACTAACGGCTTTGGCAGTGGCAATGGCTGAATTGCATAAAGGTAATTCCTCAATGTTGCTACTGCAGCCAACGGCTATAGCCGTAGCCAAAGTCACTCGATTCTTACACGGCCTAACTTAGAGGTTCTGTATACGTTTGGTAATTGGAACCCACTGTTTGTTTCAATCCTATAGTTGTAGATATATACCATAAGACCAACCTGTGAAAATTTCATTTCAAAAGGTGGTAGCGTTTTTGAGATATTGCCGAAAATCTGGAGCGGTTTGTCCACGCAGGAAGAATAATCTGCAATTGTAATCAGATACAAATTTTGGGGATAAAAAGTGATATCTTTTTCCATAACCGCAGTACTTCGAAGTGAAAAGTTTCTCAAAATGCATTATTTCCAAAGCTACTGTTCTTCTATCAAAGTAAGTTTTTATTGCCATTAATTTTCAGTCATTACCAAACGTATACAGACCCTTTAATAAATGTATGTACCAGCACTGTTTGGAGGATGAAAGTAACATCTTATTGTTGTTGGATACAAACTCTACCAATGAAAATATGGCAGTAGACCCCTTGTATAGGTCTCCATCGTTGATGTCAAACATGGGAAAAATCCTCATATGTACGCACCATGCACAATTTTGACCCAATGATGGGTCTTGACTGCAGTGAGGGCGCTGTTTGAGCTTGTGACAGCATTTGATTGGATTTAGACAGGGGACCAGTCAATTTTTTGTTCATTTACATACATGTAGCATGCTTGGTTCGGCCACCATCTATGTCTGCTATAGACTGTGCAAGTCTCGTGCGTATTCGAACATTGGGACTCGGTAAAGCGCGTGAGTTTGTTTCCTTCACGCGTTAAAGCATCGTACGTGGGACCAAAGTGGTCCCAAAAATGTTCGAATACGCGCGAAACTTGCATGTCTATTGATGCCCTTCTGTATTAACTATAGACAAAGAGACTCAATTCCGATTGTCAATAGTATATCATGTGACGATTGCCAAAACTAGGCTCTTCCTGCTGAATCTCATAATCAAAGTATGACCCTTCCTTTAAGAACAACAAAGCTACAGTCAGAATTTTTGGTTAACAATCTTGTGAATTTATCTTGCTTTTCTCTTGCAGGTTTGAGAAAATTAGAAGCTTTCTTCGGGGTTCTACTTGCAACTATGGGAATATCATTTTTATATATGGTAAGAGAAATTGCATTATGTGTTAAAGGTATTATACAGGATTGATAAGGATAAAAAACATCATTGGTTATTGTTAGTTTAAAAGCTTACTGATTATGAAGTTAATACTAGAACCGTTTTAGGGAGACACTTGTTCCCCTTAAATTTACTTGTTAAAAGAATTTGATAAAAAAGTTTGCACTTTGGCTTGCTGCCATGAACTGACACACTAACAAATTACTAAAGAAAAGAAAGTTGACGACAGCGAAATATCATAAATTCTGTCCACTTTTTGTGCATAAACTAATTGCACCATTGAGATTTCTGCCTGACATGACCATAGAGCAAGCATGAAAACACACTTTTGCTCATGAATATGGAAATTTGCATGAGCATAAAATACAAAAAGGCCCCAAAATACCTTTTAAAATGGCAAAACTTAACTTTAAATAAGGTCAAATTTGACACAAAGGTGCAACTCCAAGGATTTTATGAAAACATTACTTTTCATGGCCCTTTAATTTCAATAACCATTTTAATGTTTTCTTGCCTTTCCAACCTTACCACACAGTACATCGTAGTCAAACCAGACCAGTTGGCGATTCTTGAAGGCATTGCCATCCCCTGGTGTTCGAATTGTAGTCTAGCTGCCACCCAGCAGGCTGTGGGTATCGTAGGAGCGGTCATCATGCCCCATAACATCTACCTTCACTCTGCTCTTGTATTGGTAAGTCGGAAATGTTTCGTTTCTTGTCCCTAAATCTGTCATGTCTAGAAGCCTATCTCTTTGAGCTGGTTCAGGAATATTTATTGGTCAAGTAATGAATTTGCTTCAAGTAAAAATAGGTAACAAGCAAATATAGGAAGGTTTTGCTACACATACTTACCTGAACATCACTGTAACCGTGTGAAACATTTTTTTGCGGTGACCACTTAAAAAATATGCTAGCATATCGAACTTACAATTTTTTCATGTCAATACGTCGACCATACAGAGCTCAAATTTGGGTAAAAACAGTCCTTATTTCTTTTATAACACCACATACATATATTGTGCCTAGGCGTCAAGGTACCAAGGAAGCTGATGTTTCTATGGGTATAGTTGGTTGCTATCGGATATTACATTGGCTGCTTCGTGTATAGCGTATCGCGCTTGCGAAGCTTTCTTGTCAAAATAATACATATCATGTGAGGTGCTCTAAACCAATCAAAAGGCAGAATCTTTGTAAGGGGTTTCATAATAGACGATAGAATTACGTTTAAGGAAATAGACTTGTAGTTTTTTTTTAAATCTGAGTATGAAGGAGATAAAGAAGTGTTTACTATGGATTAATTTTGTTTCGCAGTCACGTAAAGTGCTCCACGAGAGAAAGGATAAAGTGAAGGAAGCTAACTTTTACTACTCCATTGAATCAGGTCAGTATACGGAAATGTCCGCTTTGGGAAACTCAATCAGTGTGAGAATTGAAACTTCATCTTTACGGTTTTGAAACATTAGCAACCATGATTCACTCAGAGTGATAAGGAAGTTCCATCATTCCCAGGGCCAGACCCCCCCCCCCTCATAACCGCACCCCCCCCCCCCTGATGTTTTTCCTAGGTTTTTAAATAGAGTGATTTCTATGCTGGTACTGGTTGAAAGTCTGTTCAAATGTTACCTAAATTTTATGCAATCTTCACTGGCTTCCAATAAAATTTAGAATCATTTACAAACTCATAATCTAAACCTACTGCTCAATGCATGGTACTGCATTCTCTTATTTATCTCAACTCATCAGGCCTAATAATAACCCCAGTCGAGCTGGTCTTCATTCAGCAAGTCAACATCTTCCAACCAAACCAAGGGGAACAGCCTTCCTCACAACGTTCGCTCTATTTCATCCCTCAACTCTTTCAAAACTTCCCTTCAAAACCCACCTCATGACAGTTGTCTTCAACGGCAAAGTTTACCTTAAATGATTGGCTTGTTAACTTTCTGTAAATTGTGTTTCATTGTTGCACTTTGAGCTCGTACTTGTTAGGTGGATAAGTTGTGCTTTACAACTGTTATATTATTATTATTATTATTGTTATTACTATTTAGCAACTTATGGAGGTTGCATACTGGTGTCTTAAATGGCCGACACTTGTTCAAGGTACTGTTGTGAAAGTAAAAAGCTTGTGACTTTACGCACTGATGGCGACCTTGAACTGCTCTGTGATTTTCGGATCGGTGCCCATACTTTGCCCATTACATCGTTATCTTGTTTATTTTATAACTTTCTTTGCTAAAATGATATTTAAGTTAATCGGTGGATAATGTTTTTTTATACGTTTGAAAATTATATGTTTGATTTTCCCCCCACCCCACCAACCACCCCCACCACCAACAGCTTCTTTGCCCCCTCGCTTGCCCCGCAAATAAAATGGTTAGTGTCTGACTCCAATTGTTTAAATTCGTCCTGGTTTGGAATCCTGTTTTGAATTCAAGTTTACATGAGTGCATTGAAGGTCACACCTTTCAAAGATTATAATTACCCGTGGCGCCAATCCAAGCATATCGTTTTTGCAAAGTAGAATGTTGGCAGGATTTCCTGTGTTGGTTTTGTCAAAGAAGTTCATTTCCTTTTTGACTCATGACTACTCATGAATTGAATCGAAACTAGAAGTCACATGAATTCAGTGTTGTTATTGTCTGATCCATTAAAGGTAGGTTCATACATGTAGATTGGTAAATACTCCAAAAATTAAGGACCATTATGATAACAACTTACTTGGTGAGGAGCACTTCAGCTGTTGATAGTATGAACTATTTTGAGAAAAGATTCCCCTCGAAGTAATGTGGTTTGGATAATTTTTCACCCAAAAACATTTGAATCTGAGAAACAATTCATGCATGAATCGTTTCTTAGATTTCTTTGGGTTGGTGTCTGTTCCGGAATGCTGCGTCCAGAGATTCGGTTGGTACCCGGTGTCACTTCGCTAAACATGGATGGATTTAAGGTTCTTGTGAAAACACCATGACAGTTTTTTGCTGTTTTCTCAGCAAGTAGAAATTGTATTCAGCTGAAACTTTCACAGGTGACTTTTGGTTCTCAGCAAGTAGACATTGTATTCAGCTGAAACTTTCAGATGTGGCTTTTATTGTATCTTTCTTTTCTTGACCGTACCTTTAAGTCCTGCCCAACATAATGACGGTCTGTTCAATGGCTTCAACTGTATTGTGCATGACACACAAGAATGCATGATGCAGCAATCCAAATGAGCAATTTATTTATATTCGGGCATGCGACCGATTTCTTTGTTTTTTTGTTTTTTTCTCAGCTGTGCCATTGAAAATTTAAAAAACACAGTAGAAAAGTCTTCCTGTGACTGGAAAGTTCCTTTCTTTTATTTCCTTTGTTCTGCAAGTCATTGTGTATTCAGATATTTTTTATCATATCAAGTTATAAACCACAAGGGAAACTTGAATCATTTTGGGGTGAACAAAGAAAATTTGACTTGAGTGGGAGTGAACCTACGACCTCTGCCAACTGAGCTATCTCGCCCTAATGTTGACGGTCTCCATCTTTTGTCAATATCTTTGTTTGTTGTTCGGGGGTGCCAGTGAGAAGCCATTCAATCTGTAACTGCCGTATGGCCAGGGATCACACCAAAGTTTACGATACAACCTGGGAAGATGTTATCGTGTGAGACCTTTTAACTTTAGACCTTTCACTTAAGAGTTATCAATGAGGACCTGTTCAAATTCTGTCTTAGTAGTCCAGTTGGCTAGATCAATGCCTCCCACAGCTACATGTTAACTACCGATTGTTCATATTTCTTCGAATTACAGGACCCATACCAAAGAAACCTTGAAATAGGGACCAGTGAAAGAGCTAGCGGACTAGTGATATGACAAGCTATTACTGCTCCTGCTGACTGGTCACTGAAAAAGTGAAAGGGCAAACTCTGCATTGAGTATGCTGCCATGAGGGTTATCTTGTTCTCCATTGATATATATCATCACGATTACTGATGGATGAAAACCAAAACCAACCTTGACTTTGCTTGATTTCCTTGGATTCCATTCACAGCCTGGGCCGATTTCTTATAGCTTCTAAAGCCCCCAAAAGTAGCTAAGCACAAGCAAATTATGCTTAACTAGAATGAGGTTACCTGCCAAAATACCATGTCACATGTACCATCTGTGACTGGTATCCTGCTCATTGTTCCTTAGCAGGAAATGGAGCAATATTTAGTACTGAAAGCAGCTCTATGAAATTTGGCTCTGTACTTGCTTTAGACTGTAAAGTGGATTCTACCTAAACCGTAATCTGTCGTTCTTTGGCCGACTCTGCTTCAGCTTCACTGAATGTAAATTGCAGGAAGGAGAATTTTCATACTTTTTCTGAAAAAAAGGCTGTTGTTTTCTCCAGATATAAATAAAGAAATTATGGGGTTTTTCCTACTTCTCTAGCATGTAGGATAATGTTCTCAAGAGCTCCCTGAAATCTAAAGCTACCAAAAGGTAGCAATGCCTTCATTTCATCATGCATTATAAAATTTTGATCCTATTTTCGACGTTTTTTATCAGTGCTGACTCTCACCCCCCGAGACAGTAAACAATGATTCTGATTATGATGATGTCATAAAATGTAATTAATTTGGGTTTTGTTTTGTTTCCTTGGCAGCCATTGCACTGTTTATGTCTTTCCTCATCAACCTGTTTGTGGTGGCTGTGTTTGCCGAAGCTTTTTACCAAAAAGATAATCCCAGCCTTCAGAATGCTGTGAGTATCCTCTCCTGTTTCCTATTTTTTAAATTTTATTTATAAGAGATTGCCTAACATCACAAGGCCAGACGGCGGCTTCAAGGTGAGGGCTACATTTAACTGATTTGGGCTGCTGACCCAAATCAACTGTCACCGGGGGTACTTTGCCACCTACTCCCGGGGCTGAAACAGGGTTACCCCCTCCACAGTCCTTAAGGATGTAGGCAAGGGTATCATCCACTTGGAGCCTGGCTGATAGAGCAGAATGCACTACCTACCCAACTTTTTGTGAAGCAATTATGGTTAATTGCCTTGCTCAAGGGCACAAGTGTCATGACCTGGATTCAAACCCACACTCTGCTGCTGACAACTGCTCGGCCACAACACGGCACTATATTAAGACCCTTAAGTGTGGGAGTAACCCCAGGAGTTACACATAATGCAGCAAATCCACCAGTAAGCCCAAAAGTTTGATTGGCAGGGGGGGGGGGGGTGTTGCAAACCTCAGAACCTAGCATAGGCTGTCAGCAAGACATCTGGAAGCCAGCTACAAAGAACAGATGGCTCCACTTTATCAGGGAGTTAGATCTGGGTAGGCCTGTACAATTTTCTGCACAAAGTTTATGAGTGTAAATATTTTTCAGCACCTGAAAAAAGAAAAACTCCACAGCTCTGGGACCTGATCCCCTGCTTAGATATTTGGAATGGTCCAGTCTAGGGTATCAAGGACTTTCACTCCCCCAGGGCAGAGTTGGATATATAAAGAATGAGACTCAAGAACTGTGTACAGACCTTTCACAGTGCAGAACCAATTACCAGGAAGTAAACCGGTGCAAACTGGTAGTATTTATTGTCTTTTTTGTCTCATGTTGTCAATTTTAAGCCCTTAACAAATTTTATCTCTTGTTTTCAGGGTAAATGGATAAAACAAAAATATGGCGATGTTCTTAAAGTTGTCTGGGGTATCGGCTTGCTAGCTGCAGGTCAAAGTTCAACCATGACGGTAAGCTCTGAAATTGTCACTTATAGTAAACCTATAGGATGGTTATGACAGTCCAACATCGCGGCACTAAATACATAAAGCAAAATAAAGAAAGTTCCACCAATTTAAGGATTTATGCTTGAGTTATATGTGTGAGTTATATAAAAATGATTATTTTATTGTTCTATTGCTCTTTGACCTGTGCAAAAATTAATACAGAAGGAACTATCGTTCCGATATTAGCACACACCAAACAATTATTTTGTTGACTTGCATGCGTGGTATACATTTTAAGTGTTTTGTGTTGCTCTCTTTCTCTTTTCAGGGAACCTACGCTGGGCAGTTTGTTATGGAGGTAAGTTTGGTTTGGTATTAAATGTTTGGATAATTTTAGGTTGTATAAAGAAAGATTGACCAGAGCGGGACTTTAATCTGCGACCTCCAGATAAACGTGCCGGCACTCCCATCTGAGAGAGAACTTAGCAAGAACTTGTATTAAAATTATTGCATACTAAACTATTTCTATCTCACACTATAGACTGTGCAAGTCTCGCGCATAATAGAACTTCCGGGACCATCCAACCATATGGAGATTTATGTGGGCAAGATTTTGTTTTGTCAGTTATTTTAGTTTAACATGCGCGATGATAATCGCCAGATTCATTGCAGTCTACAGGCATGAGAATCTTCTGGATTTTTCCGGATTTTTCACTTCAAAATATGTGGTCTCCGAGTTCAATGTGAATTTGATATAAAATTTGGGGGGTATGGTGTTGGGGGTATACATGTATATTTCGCTTATCTGTCGTCTTTAAATCAGAAATTGTAAGTTTACCTTTGTAACCATATCGCGGATCGACACACCGTTCGTGAAAAAGAGCACAACAACAATTGCCGCCCGGCTTCCATGTGCATCGCGTATGCAGCGAGATCAATGGATATGTGTTGACTTCTTATTCCTCGCTTCAATCACGGTGCGGTTTGACCGTAATATGTTTACTGCTGCAGCAAAGGAACATGTGTGGAGACTTTGGAAAGTCTACTCACAACAATGCGCGGTGTTTTGTATGGATGCGCGCGCATTGTTAGACTTTTTACGCACGTGTGTGGAGAATCGTCGACGTCTGCATAAACCGTTATGTCTCACATTTTTGTGATCTTTTTGAGATTTTCAGCGTCCTCTATAAACTGTTAAGCGTTCAATTTACGCCCGTGTGACCATCGTGAATCCGCGTAAGGGGTTTCTGACAAGTTAAGATCAAATAAGCATCCTTGTCCCAGAGTTTGAATTTTGTTTCAATAATAACACATTATTTGTGTATTTATTATAAATTCGAAAAGTGATGGTATAGACATGTAATGAGTATTTTTGTTGTTCAGAGTTTGTCATTAGATATAATTTAAAACAAAGATTTGATATTTAGAAACACAAAGTTATTCGTTTGACGTGTTTTCTTGTTCCAATTCGCACAAGACTTGCACAGTCTATTGGGGGAAGTGTACATTATTTTTACGAATCTACATGTAACAGTAGACTACAGTTTATTTGAGATTTGTAACGGATCGTAATGAATCTACAGCTTGCTGCCTAGATTAGTCTGTGTACTTTGGATTTCGTTACAAAACTGCAGTAAACTGTTCAATAGGACAAAAACCTTTGTAAACTAGAAAATACTCTTTAAAAATTAAAAATACAGTCGGATTTGTTTATTTTTCGATTGAGGGGAAATTTGAAGCAATCTTATTGCAAGGACTACACAACCCATTTTGAATTCAAGTAGTCAATTTCAATTAATGTCGTTTTGCAAAATACATCAAAAGACATAAATGAACAGATGAAATCAATGTGTTTTTTTTAGCTTGATTTGCCAAAGGTGATTTGGAACTTGCCTGTTGAACGATTTTGTGTTTTTCCTGCAGGGGTTTCTGAAGATTCGATGGCCAAAATGGCGTCGGGTGTTGGTAACACGGTCTATCGCCATCGTGCCGACCATGCTGGTCTCTTTACTGGCAACCAGCAATCTGGACACGCTGGACACTTTCTTGAACGTTCTGCAGAGTATCCAGCTGCCTTTTGCGCTTCTGCCGGTGCTGCACTTTACAAGCAGCAAACGAATCATGGGCGATTTCAAAAATGGCAGGTAGGCTTGAAAAGAGAAGGTTGTCGGTATCTCTGTCTGTTCTTGTTCTGTTTTTCCTTGAAAGGGGGGATGTTGAAACTCCTTTTTCTAAATCTGTCTAATTTGTTTATCTTTGAGTTTTTTGCCCCGGGGTTGGCGAAGCCACGGAAGGGGCATACTGTTTCGACCATGTCCTTCCGTGTGGGTGTGTTAGTGTGGACTTACTGAAGGGCACTTGTGGGGTCCTGACAGCAATACAACAAAGGACCCCACAAGGCCATCTCCATAGGAACAATGGACCCCACAAGGAAGTTCTTTAGAAAAGGGAATAAAAGAACAACAATAGTAGGAGCCCCCAAACCGGATTCGTATGTATGGTGTGTGCAAATAATAACTCATGAAGGAATTGACATATCAACGCAAAACTTGGTGTGTGGATTGGTCCTGGGATCCCCCAGAAGCCTGTCGATGTTTGACCCCTTTGGTCCAATGTCAAGGTCATTATGGCTAATACAAAAGAAATGTTGTCGGAGCTTGACATATCAACTCAAAACTTGGTGTGTGGATTGGTCCTGGGATCCCCCAGAAGCCTGTCGATGTTTGACCCCTTTGGTAAAATGTCAAGGTCATTTTGGCTAAAAAAAAAAGAAATGTTGTCGGAGCTTGGCATATCAACTCAATACTTGGTGTGTGGATTAGTCTTGGGATTCCCCAGAAGCCTATTGTTTTTAGACTCCTAGATAAATTGTCATGATCATTATGGCTAAAACAAAGACATTTTGTTCGCGCAATAACTTCAGAAGGACTTTGCATATTATTAGAAAAGATGTACCAGTGATAACTTCTGAAGGACTTGTCGTATGAGTTGAACTCCATACTGGATCTCGGGATCCAGAAGCCTATTGTTTGTGGACCACCTAGGTCAAATGTCAAGAAACGGACTGGCTTGCGGGGCATTTGTGTTTACCAAACACAAATTGTTCTTGTTTTCTAATGGCATCATCATTGAATGAAATCAGATTGAATCAAACAGAATCATTGTCATAAAGTAAATTCGTTAAGGTTTTGATGGTTAGGCACCTCCTCAAAACTATTCCAGAAGAAGTTGCTGGAAAGTTTATCCACAGAGGGTAAATCATTGGGGATAAGTTGCAGATGGATCTTTCAGAATTAGATGTTTGCCCAATGTGAAGCTCATTTATCCACAAGTATGGTGACAGACTCCCCCCACTATGAGCAGTTTGTGGTTTGGCTAACTGATTAGGGGCCTTTCCCAAACCTCAGCCTGGTCTCTGGCTCTGGCTTGAGCTGGTTAATTTTGGAGCATTGGCATTTGTCACAGAGTTTCCAGCGCCAAATGGAGTCTAAGCCGAGGTTTGGAAAAAGCCCCAGGTCTCATAGCCCTTGGCAATGTTCTTGTGACATGCCTTTTGATCAAGGACACTTTTTAGTCTTGTTAGTACTTCTTAGAATCATTGAAAGTGCCTAACCTGAAACACCAGGTTGTTTCCAGTAGATGAGAATCTCAAGGTCTTTGGTTTTAGTCATCCTGTAAAGAAATTGCCTGGTCTTGTATTGAAGTAGTGAAGTAATATTTCTTCTCCCTTTGCTTTCAGAATCACAAAGTTCATCGTGTGGTGTCTCGGCTTCGTGGTGATGAGCATCAATTTCTATCTTGTATTTGCTGTGAGTTCCTCAAAAACAATCTGTTCCAATTAAACTAGTTCACGTTGCTGTAAACAAGTAAACAAAGAGGCGATATTATAGGGCTGCTAAATGCTCAAGCTGACATGGGTAACAACCCAAAAACTATCATGCCAGATATCTCATTCATAGGGGTCAGGTTTGCAGTAACTACTGGTTCTGCTGAGAGCCACTACTGCTCAACCTCGTTCCCAGTGGTGAACGATGTTGCCGCGCCATTTTTTTGTCTTTTCCAGAAGGCCTTGCTCGATCATAACCCCTCGAAGTGTGACTTTGAAATATCCAAATATATTTGATATTTTAGTTAGTCCTGTGGTTGATCCATGCCCGACAAGTGTCTACAAGGCGCTATAAAGTTTTTAACCAGCGTGCCTACAGAGCAGTCACTTTTGGTTAGCCAATCAGCATTGATTTTCAGCATATCCCTTCCAGGGGTTAGTGACAAGAGGTATCGATACGGCGCACTGCCCATGGTAACAGGGCTGACCACTGCTCAAAAGACATTTATCGTTATGGTGTTAACTGGAAACTTAAATGTAGGGTCATAGATTGGTAACTACTCCAACAATTAGTGATCATGAAAATTTAAAATGAAAATTTTAAACGTTGGTTCTCATTTTTGCAAAATGTCAAAATACTTCATGCATGAATCGTTTCTCAGTCTTTTTATGTTTGGTGTCCGTTCGAGAATGCTGTGGCCAGAGGTGCGGCTGGTACCCGCTGTCACCTCGCTAAATGTGGATGGATTCAACGTTCTTGTGAAAATGTTGTGACAGTTTTTTGCTGATTTCTCAGCAAGTAGACACTGTATTCAGCTGAAACGTTCACATCTGACTTTTATTGTTTCTTTTTTTATTGTATTTTGCCTACTGAAAAAAACCAATGTATGACTCTTTTCGTTTAATCTTTTATCTGTTTCCACCATACATAGCTTTAAGTTTTAAATCATTATCAAATTATTTCCAGAAAACACATGCATGTCTGTGTTATTACAGCTGTAATTGGAATCTGAAGTGAGTCTGTTTGGAGTCGGGCAACTTTCCTGAAACAAATCAAACTCTGTTTTAAAAAAAACCCTAAGGTATGCGGTTACACTGTTTAAAATAGTCTCGCTTATGAGTTTTGGCGGTTCTTTAAAAAAACTGGTGGTGTATCAACTCGACATTTCATTCAGTATACTGTCAATGTCTTCAGCTGAGAAAAGTTTATGCTCATGTTTTTCTTTTGTCTTTTTCTTCATATGTTGCTTTCCTTTTCTTCTACACACGTAGGAGATTGATCAGAAGCCAGCCTGGGTTTATGTCATTGTCAGTCTAGTTGGAGCCATGTACGCTGTCTTTGTTGGCTACTTGGTAAGTTTTGTTTATTTCATTTTATCTTGGGTTTACCAGGGGAGCCTCATTAGTTGTCACAGAACAGTTCTCTCTTGGGGGCCCTGTATTTTTCCTACTCGAGTCTGATTTCTAATTTTGTTTTGCTCTTGGAAAACTCAGAAGTATTAGCCTTTTTGAGATATGGTGAGCACTATAGGAGTGCACTGTTTGGTTTGCAGATACATTTACCCAAACCCTATAGTAAGCCTTCGGAGCGCCACAGTTGCCCAGGGTTGTATACTCCCCAGGGAGCTGAGAAAGGTTAAAGGAATGTTATTGGCCCAATGACCAGGGCACTAATGTAAAAAAGCGCATTGAGACGTTTATTGTAAAATGCACTATATAAGAACTTGTCATTATTATTAGTATTATAGTGTCTTGGTATCGTGTCCACCATATATAAAGTGGCTTATTGGCATTCAGTAGCCTGAAAATTCTTTTACATCCTACACCAGGTGTACATGTAGGTCAGACCTTGTACTTATATAAAAAAATTCCTACTTTTTTCCAAAGGCCAAATATCTTGACTGTTGCAAAGACACATGCAGAATTGGAAAAAAATTAAAATTACAATACAAAACCGAAAAAGGTTGTGGACAATCCAATAAAGCAATAAATCCAATAAAGCAAAACAACAACCTAAACAATAAAACCAAGACCAAAATTTTTAAAAAGTAAAGAGGGCAAGAAGCAAAGCAACCCACAAAACATAGACTAATTTAAAAATGTAAACAATAAATATACACAAAAACAAGTGTTGGACCTTAATATAGTATTCTAATGAAATAATTCTTGTGAACCTGGGAAGTTTTGACTTGAGTGACAGCAGACTGGACTTGTACACACTATAGACACTCTCATCTATCCCTTGAATAATAACATTCCTGATTAAATTGCAATTGTATGCCATCAAGTTAGTGGCGTGTCGTGGCCGAGCGGTTAAGAGCACCGGACTCAAGCTCTGGTGTTTCTAATCAGCAGAGTGTGGGTCTGAGTCCCGGTCATGACACTTGTCTCCTTGAGCAAGATACTTTACCATAATTGCTTTGTCCTTCGGATGGGACATTTAGCCATAGGTCCAGTGTACTTACATTGGTAGTGCACCCCGGTGTTTCTGGTTCACATAGCAAGCACCCTTGTTTACATGTTTCCTCAGGCTTGCTAGCTACAGTGATTAAGTTCACTTATGAGGCATCCTTGGTTTCATTACCAGAAACATATAATAATAATAATAATAATAATAGTAATAATAATATCTCAACGACAGTAACAAAATATTGGGATACGGCAAACAAATTGACAACATATGTTTGTTCCTAATAGCTAAACTTCACAGAACTATCTGGAACTCCAGATGCAGAAATCTCCCTGCAATCAATCCGGTCTCTGATAAAAAATTGTTGAAGTTGTTCCAGCACAAACTTAAACGAATGATTCTTTTGGAAAAACAAAGACTTAATGATGATGATTTTGTTGAATTGTTTTGTAAAAACCAGGCTTTGTGCCACATGATTGGGGAAAAAGTTGTATTTTCGTTCTAAGTCCTCCTGTTTTGTTTTTTTCTTTTTAGTTTTGTATATATAATGGTCTTTTAATCATTGATCTGTTATGTAGTGTTGTTGTTTTTTTGTTGAAAGGTTTTTGATGGAATGTAATAAAAGGAGACGTATGTCTCCATTGCAGCAAAAAAAAAATAATAATAACAATAATAAAATGTGTATTTCCCTTGTATTTATTTTCTCAGGCTATTGGGCTGAAAAACATCTTCAGATTAAAGGTAAGGACTAGAAAGTGTTTAACACAAACCTGGGGCAGATTTCACAAAGAGCTAAGATTGATCTTAAGTGTGAATCAATTTTAACTGCTAAGCAAAGTGTGATGTCACAATAGTAATCACTATGGAGATATTGACAACTCATCTTAAGATGAATCTTAGTACTTGGTGAAATCGAGCCCAGGTTTTGACCATGTGACCTGTGACATCACATGTTTACAAAAGATGCCACAGAGCCTGGACTTCCTGCAGGTATGATTTGTGAACAGCTAAATGGAAGATTTATTTTTATTTTTTGGAGATTGCATTGTCTGATTTTTATCAACTTGTTATGTGAAGAAAGGAGGCATGTCTCAAAACTTGTTCAGTCGTTACTTTTATAACACTTGAATTGATGTGGAAAGTATGGCACAAAATGTTAAATTTCCCATTTGATCATTGTAGTATCTTGCCTGCCAGAAAGGCCCTGGAATGTACAAGGTCACTCATAACAGGGTCAGGGTCAATATCAGGCTATAATTGTTAAGCGAGTTGACCAACCATTTGCAACCATTCAACTGCATACATGTACATGTACATGAAGCCTTGTGTATAGTGGTGTGCACAAAACTGACTGTGTACAAGTTTGTTTGGTGTAGATGCATTCACCACATGATATGATATTGCAGGCTGGCTGCTTTAGCTATCATTCAAAATCACGGTGGATGATATTGAATGGTAAGATAGTAGGAGGGTTGACTGTGTACTGTGGAGATGCATTCACCTCTTGATATCATATTGCAGGCTGGCATAGTTTATCTATCATTCAAAACCACGGTGGATGATATTGAATGGTAAGATAGTAGGAGGGTTGACTGTGTACTGTGTAGATGCAATCACCTCTTGATATCATATTGCAGGCTGGCATAGTTTATCTATCATTCAAAACCATGTGCATAACATTGAACTGTCAGAGAGGGCTGTAACAACTTGTGATGAGAAGCCATTTTTGGTCTAAACAGCGCATGTGCGCACACAGGGTACCAGACTAGACCGCACATTGTCTTGTGCAACATTTGGGACCGAAAAATGGCATACCAGCAACCACGTGACCACAGTCGCAACTCTCCCAATACACAGCTCTGGGTTAGACAGTAGGAGCGTCAAATCATTGAAAGTACATGATTATTTTCCTTATTTCCAGTATTGGTTCCTGTGCAAGATCGGCAAGTCACCCGACCTAGATGTTTACAGTTGGCTGAGTGGACGGCCCACCTATGTGCAGACGCCTTTCTGTGACCAGCTCTGTGCGTCAACAGCAGAGGCTTCCATCGAATCGGGTAAAGGTCATTAATAACATCCAACAAAGGTTTAACTGTTTCTACCGATTCCATCAGCTCACATGTAGAAGGAGCAGATGTCAACACACTTTCCAGGATGGATCGGAATAAATAATAGAACACTATACCCAGTCTTCACAGTCACAAAACCACAAACCACAGGTGTGGCAGAGTTCAAAGCAAAATGTAGAATAAATTGTAGGGGATTGAAAACAATGTACTACAAATTGTAGGGGATTAAGATAAGACAGTTCCGACGCCAACCCCTGTCTAACATTATAAAGAAAAGGAAGGTCCCGTAGTTTTGTTAGTTTTCTTTTCTGTCAGCTTCATTTAACCGAAATTTGGAAAAGCTTGGAAAAGATTTTCTTAACACTTAATAAAAAATAATAATAACAGGCATTTCTAGAGCACTCTTTCACTGGGTACCACAGTGCTTTACAAGAAACTATACAATGAGAGAATAAATAAAGGCACTGATAATGGGAAAGAGAGTTGGTCCGTGGCAATCAACCATTCAACAGGAAAGTTTTGAGATGTTTCTTGAAAACTTCAAGTTACTCCAGGAACGGATTTGATGAGGAGGCACGGGGCATGTGCCTAAAATGCAAGATCCCCAGCAGCAGATAATGCACCTTCAGAACTGCCAAGAGTGTACTGTCTGAACCGGAGCGAAGGCCAGGACGTTCGGGATGGTTAACCTATGTCTTGTGAGACTTTGATTGTCGACGGAGCTCAATGTAAATTATTATCATCGGGTACTTCTCATGTGAACTAAAATTTGGGACACTTTCAATTATTTGTTTCTAGACTTTTCAGTTTTCTCAGTTTTGTTTGGGATTATAAGTGGCAGTATTATTTCCACTTTTTGTCCAGGTCATGAAGGTGTCATATAGCGCCCTCAAACTTCACACAATGAACATGATGCAGTTGCAACCTGGACTGAGTTTTTCCTATGGGATTAGATGAAGGTTCACATCCCTTTGGGGACTTTTTGTTTATTTCTTTTTTTGGCGGGGGGGGGGAGATTGTCAGGGTAGACACGATGAGCATGATGAGTGTGTTAACTGATTATGTGCATGTTCGTTTTGGTTTTTTGAAATTGTTTCATGAGATCAAAGAATTTTTATATTAGTTTGGGACTTGTTTGATGTTGTTGTTGGGGGTGTGGGAGGGGTGAGCCTTGGTTGGGATTGGGGGAGGGGGTAGCCTGGGTTTGAGATGGGGGTAGGGTTGAGCCTGGGTTTTGGGTGGGGAGGGTAAGTTTGGGGTGGGGGAGGGGAAGTTTGGGGTGGGGGATGGGAGCCTGGGTTTGAGATGGGGAGGGATGGCTGGGTTTGGAAGGGGAGGGATGACTGGGTTTGGGATGGTGTAGGGTTGAGCCTGTGGTTGGGATGGGGATGGGGAAGCCTTTGTTTGGAGTGGGGGAGGGGAGCCTGAGGTTGGGTTCGGAGGGGGAGCCTGGGTTTGGGATGGATGACTGGGTTTGGGATTAGGGAGGGATGAGCCTTGGTTTGGAATGGGGAAGGTGAGCCGGGGTTTGGGATGGGGAGGGATGACTGGGTTTGGCATGGGGAAAGGGGGAACCTGGGGTTGGGATTGGGACTATTTGTACTGCTGTAGGATGTGAGTCTTCAAATAAATTTTTAAAGTAAATACTCAGGAGATTCTTTTAAACAAAATTATAGTGTGAACCTTGCAATCTGAATTTATGGTAAAAAAAATCTGAAATTTATTAACCTTATAGTGATTTAAATACTGTTTATTTAAAATAAGTTTTCATTTGCTTTAGTTTTTTTTTCTCGAAATTTATACTATTTATTTTCTTTTCATTGAAGTATAATTTTAATGTATTGAACTTAGCAATTGGTTCCACATTATAAATAGGTTCCAGACTGGACCAAGATCTTGTTGCCACTTATTACTTCTGATAAGATTCTGCACAATGGATCATTCTTTGCAAGAAAAACACTTTTATTACGGGGTCGCCGACTGTTCAGCAGAAAAACTGTTCAGCAAAAAAGCCTGGTTCATACTTCCTGCGAATGCGAATGCGAAGCGAAGTTGACGTGAATTTGATGTCACAACTCTGTTTTCGCTGCTAATATATTCTCAAAAGTTGAGCACGGCTCAACTCTTGTGAATTTTTCGTTGCAAATTTGTGACGTCAGTATGCGCTCCGCATTCGCATTCGCAGGAAGTATGAACCGGGCTTTAGTAAGGAGGGTTTGTTTGTTCTGGCGTAGTTTGGGTGCAAGACCTACTCGTTTTGATTTGTCAAAATAGTTTCCCCAACAAAGTCGCATGTCGGATTGTATTATTACCAAATATCTGCGTGGTAAGCATCTCCATTAAGTTTGGAACAGTCATAAGTTTGTGGAACCAATCAGTTTGAAATGCTATGAGACACAAGGTTGCCTATAGCTTGCCAACTTACAGCTTTGTACTTTTGTTTGTTATTTTATGGACTTCAGCTTCAGCAGGCATGAAAGTTTTTTCCTACTTAAATCTAATTTTCCGATTTTTATCAGTTTCTGAAAAATTAGCAAATATTTTATTAAATAGCAAGAAAAGTTTATAAAAGCCTTTACCAGTTGTACATGTGGGTCAGTCTTTATACCCCATAAACATTTTCCTACTTTTTTCCAAGGACCAAATACCATGCCTGCTATAGGTACAAGTACATGAACTTATAATGCTGCTCAACTTTGTTATCTCTCCAAAGCTTACGTTTTGTAAATCAACACAGATTTTCAAATTTATATTTCACTGTTTATATTTTTCACTATAAGAATTATTTTATACAAGGACTTATTAGGACTGTAGTTTAAACATAAATGATATGCACAATAATTGTGAATGAAGTATTTGATAAACCTTATGTTGCAAAAAGAATAGCAAAATATGTTTTATCACATTGCATGGCAAAGATGGAAATGCACCGCAAATTGTTCTAAATTGTGTGTTTTCCTTTTAAGCTTAGAATCATGTTAACTTACGGTTTTCTTATGATACATGCACAAGAATAAAACAATTGATTTTAAAAATATGGTGCACTCTAAAAAGAATTGTAAGTATTGATGCATGCCTCTGCATAATGTGGTTGTGGAAGCTCTTTAAGTCACAATGTTTATAAAAGCGCCATGGGGCCTCTTCTATGCATGTAGTATGCAACGTTTGGTAATTACTCTGAAAGTTGATGCCAATAAAAACTTACTAGGGAAGAAGTACAGCTGCTTTGGATTGTATAAGGCTTGCCCCTTGTGATTTTGTCCCATTTAAGCCCATTTTGACAAAATTGCCAGGCTTACCCATGTATGTTTATCCCAATTTCCACCATAATGCAAGGCTTACCCCTTGAGATTTTATCCCATCAAAGCCCAATTTTGACAACAAATGCAAAGCTTCCCCCTTGTGTTTGTATCCCATTTTAGCCCAATTTCCACAAAAATGCAAGACTTACCCCTTGTGTTTTTATCCGATTTTAGCTTCTCCCACAAACATGCAAGGCTTAGGCCTACCCCTTGTGATTTTATCAAAATTTCAGCTAATTTTTGACAAAAATGCCTTGTGATTTTATCCGGTTTAAGCCCATTATTGACAAAATTGCAAGGCTTACCCCTTGTGTTTTTATCCCTTTCACCCCAATTTCCACAAAAATGCAAGGCTAAAACGCAGACTTACCCCTTGTGATCTTATCCCATTTAAGCCCATTTTTGACAAAAATGCAAGGCTTACCCCTTGTGATTTTGTCAGATTTTAGCCCATTTTCCACCAAAATGCAAGGCTTACCCCTTGTGATTTTATCAAATTTCAGCTCATGTTTGACTAAAACGCTAGGCTTGCCCCTTGTGACTATATCCGATTTAAGCCAATTTTTGACAAAAATGCAAGGTTTACCCCTTGTGATTTTGTCAGATTTTAGCCCATTTTCTACCAAAATGCAAGGCTTACTTACCCCTTGTGATTTTATCAAATTTCAGCTCATGTTTGACTAAAACGCTAGGCTTGCCCCTTGTGACTTTATCCGATTTAAGCCAATTTTTGACAAAAATGCAAGGCTTACCTCTTGTGTTTTTATTCCATTTTAGCCCAATATCCACAAAATAGCAAGGCTTACCCCTTGTGATTTTATCAATTTTTTTCCCATTTTTGAAAATTACGCAGGGCGGTTTTCTGCTGTAAAATGATGCAGTAAGCATTACTGATGCTTTTAATTTAACTTGACCCAGGATTGCAGCTAAATTTGCAAAATTGACTTTTGGAAATTAGGTACTGACTAGTAAAGTTAATTCAGTACTGACACACTCAACTGACGCACCCAACTGGGCACTCAACTGACACACTCAACTGATGCACCCAACTGATGACGCACTCAACTGACGCACTCAACTGACGCACTCAACTGACACACTGAACTTGAGTATCGCTCACAGACAGCGTATCGAAGATGTATCACAGCAGTTCCCGCCATTTGACCTAATTTACATTTCGTCATCCCAGGTGAAATCTTGCCGGCGCCATTATATTGCTTACGCCAACTACATTTATCAGAACAGATCAAAGATAAACCATTTTTCTTTATTGTTCACAACATCATATGTTAATCGTTTTAATGTACAGGGTGTCACACAATATTGAAACCATCAGGTTAAAAAAACAAATGTCCGAACACAAACTATTAAAGTTAGTTCAGTACAAAATTTGCTAAGTACATGCTGGACGGATAACGGAAGCCTAGAAATTATATATGACTCACTTAATTAGTGGAACCTTGCAAGCCATTGTGGAAGATCACAAACTAACTCTTTGAAAACATTTATCAAAATTAACAACAATAGTGTATGTTCAATTAAACTTAATCAAATTCCCCACAAAATCTAAATTTTAACATACAAAGTATCATAATCAAAAATCGGTTTTTTATCTCAAATATTTGATGGAATGTAAGGCACAGATCAGGTTCCAAAGCATAAATAATGTAACGTTCTATCAGAAGAAAACAAATATTCATTATTAAGTCTCAAATATAAATTCACTTCAAAGTTGAATATAATTGGACGGATGTTGAAAAAAGATCACATTTATGTGCCATGAAACTGTTGTAACAAAAAGACTTAACATGCTGGACGGTATAAGATTGAAAGAGTCTACACTGAATTGCCCCAAAAGATTTCACTAAAATAACTTCAAAATGTTCTCAAAACAAATTTTTCAGGGCACTTTTCTTTAGCATTTTAAGGCACACACATTTGTTACAAATCCAATCATGTTAACATTTTATAACCAAATCATTAGTTTTGTTTCAGTAGTTAAGCTTATTGCTGGAATCTGTAAACTAAAATTTAACAATTATAAGCGTTTTAAATAAAACAGATCTATCAAGTCTTAAGGAAAAACATTTTAAGGTAACATTCTTGGTGCATTTGCTTTGATTATTTACAACCCAGTAATATTTTTAAAAAGGCATCAAACAGGTTCTCTGATATAGATATTTACATGAATAGATTAATAGATATGTACAAAACCATATTTTTTTCACAAGTCATGCAAGTTCCAGAGAAATTATTGTACAAAAATACCTATATGTTACTGATCTGTGGACCATTCACCATGCAGCCACCATTGTCTTGTTTCCTGTATCTAAAAAGCCATCTTGAGTTATGAATCTATATAGTCAGGGACCTGACTGCCCGCTTTCTGTCTTGTGCAAAATTTCATTGTTTATTAAAAAGCAAAAAAGAAGTCGGACATCGGTTACAAAAATGTGTCTTACTAGGCCTTTCGTCTGGTAAGCAAGATATTTCTGCACTAAGTAATTTTTTTTTGTGTTCACCAGGGCCCAATTTCATAGAGCTGCTTAAGCAGAAAATAGTGCTTAACAATCTTCTGCTAAGCGAAAATGAGCAGGATACCAGTCACAACTGATACATGTGGAATGGTATTTTGGCTTGAAACCTCATTCTGGCGAGCATAAATTTGTTTTGCTGAAGCAGAAACTGGGCCCTGCTTTATGTAAAACAAACTTTATCATGCTGCCACCATCTTGGTCATGTTTCCTGTATCCAACAAGAGTAATGAATGCTAATATCCATATAAAAAAAAGGGGAACCAGACTATTTTCTTCTTACTTCCAGCCTCGGTTTGGTTACAATGATTTGGATTGGAGTACAATCAAGATGGCCACACCATAATAAAGGTCTAGTATTAAGCCCATGTATTAAATAGCAGCTTTGGCTGTGGCTAGATCTCCTAGAATGTACCAATAATGCTGTAGCCAGCAGCCATAGCCGAACGACTCAAAATAGAACGAGACCTTGCCTTGATCGTGAAATAAATGGGAGTGTGACAAGATGGCCGGAAGAGGATAACGGTCATTAACATCTATTCATTGAGCTGGCAGAGCAGAGCCGAGGCCTTGGAGATCCAGTAGTCTTGAGGCTTGTCAGATGGAAGGTGGACGGATACCACAAAGTTAGTTGAATGTCCTAAAAGGAGGAAAGAGTATATTAGATTTGAATAAATTTATTTCTGTAATATAAAGCATGATGTAATAAACCACAAGGGAAACTGACTGTGTAAATTTTAATTCAATTTTTGGCGTGAACAAAGACGAATTGACAAAAAAAAACAATGTTGGTAACCAGCGATTAGACTGGTCCAACCATCGTTGACTGGCGTTTGTTTGATCAGAGTTAGTCAAACTATTATTGACTGTGGTCCTTGACTGATTGGTTGATTGATTGATTGACTGATTGATTGATTGATTGATAGTCTGGCTGGTTGGTTGGCTGGTTGATTACTTGCTCAAGACGTTTCTTTTAGAGAAGTCACCACAACTCACCTGTTGTGGACAAGGTTCCAGCCCGGAGGCCAGTCTTGTACAGTGGGCAGATGTAGTCTGTCGCGTCGGGGACAAAGTTCATCTCGGGCTCCATCACCATGACGGGCATGGGCGGGTTCATCTCTCCTGGTCGTGGTGTAGTGATCACCATCTTGTCGTCATCCCAACGAGATGCATCCATGAACAATCCATGGACCAGCACGCCATCCTTTGGCGACGGAAGCTTTGTTGGGGAAGAATAAAAATAAGACAAACAAAGTTAGAATTCGAACAATAAGGAATCTTCCTAATCGACTTCTTACTAAAAAATGAAGGAGCTGTGCCAGCGTGCAAATGTTAATTTATCTGCACTTTACAAGGTTAATGAAAAGCAAGAGGGAAAAGGAAAAGGAAACCCCCAAAAATAAAATTAAAATAGAGAAATAACTAAAAACTTATTCAACAAAATGAAAAAAATGTAAACAAATAATACAAAATTGCAGAGGACTTGTTTTTAATGACTGGTTAACCCAAACAAAAAAATCAGACCAAAAGCAAAAAGATGATGAAAATAAGATCATTCTTAACAGGTTAGAGCTACCTTTTGGGTTGTTTGTAAAATCACTTTCAAGAAAGGAATCTTTAAAAAGAAATTTGTAAGCATCATTTTTATAGTCAAACCATAAATGTTACAAAACAAAAAACACAAAATAAAAAAACAGCATGCAGTTCACAACAGAATAATGCACGTTCCAAATAGAAGAGCTCTGTTTACATTATAATAACATTAGGCAACAAAAATACACAATTAATGGTTAAGTCGTGCAAAAACGAAAAAACAAAATCTGAAACAGATGTGCGGGATTAACTTTAAGAGACCAAATAAAAAAGCATGCAAAAAAATCAGCATCAGAACAAAAGCAAGAGCATGCACATTCAATTTTTAAAAAGGAGTATTTTTATATATTATTTTGTTCAGTCTCTACTATAGACCCCTTGCATTGGCCGCCATCGTTGAGGTCAAACAATGGAATTGTGCACGCTATGCGCACAACTCTCAGCCAATGATAGGTCTTCGATGACCTCAGTGAGGGCGCTGTTTGAGCTTGTGACGTCATATGCAAGGGGTTTGTTTGTGAGGTGCTGTGTTTTAATAGATCCCTTTTATGAGTACATTGTGTTATCATTTTCTATTATTATTATCCTTGGGTCAAGAAACAAAAGAAAAACAAATCCTTGTATTTGTGCATCGTTGTTTTTCTCTCGTTCAAACTCATGATCCACACTGAGGCTGGATGAGGACTAGTCTGGTAGCAAGACTCTTTGGTTTTGCCGCAAGACTCTTTGGTTTTGTCGCAAGACCATTTGGTTTTGTCGCAAGACTCTGGTTTTCTCGCCAGACTCTTTGGTTTTGACTCAAGACTCCTTGGTTTTGTCGCAAGACTCTTTGGTTTTGTCGCAAGACTCTTTGGTTTTGTCACAAGACTCTTTGGTTTTGTCGCAAGACTCTTTAAAATTAGAGCAAAAGATTTCAAAGATATTAGTTTGTCTTCAATGCATATTGAGTAGATTGAGAATACAAAAGTAGATTGTGAGGTGGGGTGGGATAACTACCATCAATTGAGAGTATTCTGTGGGAAGATGTGGTGTAATTTGTGTAGTTGGTGGTGTTTTTTTTTGGGGGGGAGAGGGGGTAAAGGGGTTGAGAGGGTTAGGCCAAGAGAAGAATCAGTTTTGGAGTTTTCCTTTGATTTCTCACTAAGTAACTCATAAAAACAGATTTTTCTATGTGAATTTGTATCGTACTAACAGTAATCGTTAACAAACATAGCCAACTGTGAATGCAACCTCACATGACACTAAACCACTGGTGACTCTGCGACATCATTATAACCAATATATTGTGCTGGATTTTGTCTTCCTGATCCAAAAACCCCACAAAACTCATCAGTAGTTAATATCCATGGTAACGACCAAACATTAATACACACCATCAGCAGTCGATTAGATTCAATGTCCTAATAGTGAAAATTGCATGTATGTATTAATGGCAGCTGCCTAATCAAAAGCAGAAATTGAACTTTAAAAATTGCTTGCTAAGCATCACCGATCTTTCGGTTGTATATGTATATGGTTGTGTATAGGACGTCCTATATTTCAACGCATGATGGCACTGCGATCTAGCCGTAGCCTCCAATTCGAGCATGGCCTTATATGGGTGTATGCGGCTCAATTTGAGGGTCATAGACTATATAGGTCAAGTTCCTTGATTATCACACCAAAAACAGCCTTCAAAATTCTGATAGAAAAGGATACCAGTCTATTTTGGCCGATGACTCGTTTTGGAGTCCACAGACTTGTGTGGTAGACTACTAAAATGACTGTTCATTAAAAGTGAACATGGATTTTAGATCCATAATTTTGTTTCATAAATTTTTGCTCTCTGGCTTCGGCTTGAGTTCTGTGAGACTTCTGGGAAAAAAGATCCCAATCAGAAATGAAAACTGCAACAGTATGGATTGCGTCTATGAATTTAACAAGTGTCAATGTTTCAAGCATTGTGGATATTTGGAATTTAGTGGTTTTTTAACAAGACCAGTGTCAAACGAGTCGTACAGGGAAATTGTTTGCACAAATCACAGTCAAGCAACTGCAGTTTGTCAAAAAAGGAAAGACTTTATACTGTGTTTGTCAATTTTCAATGGCTCAGCTGAGAAACCAAAAACGAGCTGGGCCCAATTTCATAGCTCTGCTTACCGTAAGCAAAGAATCAGTGCTTACGGAAGCAGGGAACTCTGCTCTTACGTAGAGTGTATTGCACAGGTTAGCAAGGAATTGTTGCTTGTGCGCGTGTGTACTCCACGTTACTAGGCATTCTCGCACAGAATTTCGGCGCTTGCTCTATAAGCAAAGAATGGTGATCACAAGCGCAGAATTCGGCAGTAAGCAGAGCCATGAAATTGAGCTCTGATCAGCTGTAAAGATTCCATGCCTGAACTCACTGAAAGTCAGCGCGCCGCCTGCTCGTTAGCCCAGTTATCAAAACCACCCTTAACCAATGCATGCAATTTCCACTTCAGGACACCGACACATGTTTGTAATAAAGCATCACACAGCATGTTATATTATTATTATTAGGTGCTCCAGTTCACGGCGGACAACTCAGACACACGCTGGTACTCACTTCGGACCCTGCTTCGGACTCTGGCTGCTTTAGGGGGTTTGTGGAAGGGTGGCAAATTGGAGTGGAGAAGAAGGAGGGATTCATACACATGAGGCGTAGAGAAAAATAGCAGTCAATCACGTTAACCAAAATTAGTGACGGTCATTTCATGCATGAATTATCAACTCCAAAAAGAAATATATGATCACATGCAAACTGAATTATAGAAATAAAGTCAACTCAAATGTTATATGGTACTCTACAGAGCTGTCAACATTTGCATCTTGCAATCAGGGAGATTTTGTACAGCAATCAGGGAGATATTTAGAATTACATTCAATATAATAGAGAAACAAGTTTCCATAATCAGGGAGATTTTCAAATTTATTCATCTGAACTTTCTGCAGAATCAGGGAGAGTTGGCAGCTCTGGACTCTAGAATGCCGGGGATGTATGTTCCAATCCTGCCCAGGTAGCCTGGGGATTTTTTGCCGCAGGACTAACACTGAGTCGACATTTCAAATCGGTATAAGGGTAAAACAAAATATAACATATTATGATTAAGATATGAGTTTGAAAACAAAAATAGCTGAGAATGTTTCGCCATCTTACAGCACTCATGGATGAACAAGGCTAAAAAATAATTCAATGTGTTTTGAGCTTGGCAATTAAATCATTCCAACATTAGCAAACAGTTTCTTCTATTTGTTATAATAAATAAAAATAATAATAATAATGTGAATTAGAAAAACATTAGTGGGAAGTCATAATTTGCAACATCCTAAATCAAATCTAACATAAAGAAAAACTGTAAGTTGTTAGTTGGGATACCAGTTTCAATCTCAACTAGAAACTGACCTGAAATAAATACAAAAATTGTTTCCTAATAACTGACAATTTTGTTAAAAACTTACTAATGCCGAACTACTGAAAGCCTGAATAAAACTCAACTAACTTGTTATGAGGGGCAAAATCCCCCCCCCCAAAAAAAAGTACAAGAACTGTTTGAAAAACATGTTAAACAGGGACCAATTTCATGGCACTGTTTACCGCGAACTTCCGCACATCAGGCCCAGAAGAATCAGTCCTTCACAAGGCACAGTAAGAGCAGAATTCAGCGGTAAGCAGTGCCATGAAATTGGAACCCGATGTAAACTCAAACTATAACTAAATTGTTCATTAAAACTCCATCTTCTCTTCCAAGCTGTTCCTCTTAATGCCTACGGGAACTTCGGTCTGTCAATCTTCTATAACTAATCCTCACCACCACCGTCTGTATTACACTGACTGTTTTTGTGGGTTTTTTAGGTTTCTAGTTTGCACATCCACTGTCTGTCAAACCCAGCTTTCAACTTGCTGTCATTTGACCTGAATGCCAGTTTACTTACTGGCCTACCTATCTTTAACAGTTGTTGCCGGAAAAAGTTTCTTTAAAGTTTCTATCTGACATCAAACTGTATCTCTCTGAAAACCTGTCAGCCTAAATTTGTTTGTCTCCCTTAGGCTAGCTTAAACCATTGTAAACACAGATTCAAGTAATTTTTTGTTGTCAACACCGTCTCATCTATAGCCGTCTGACTGTCGTTTGATATGTATTTTTGTCTAATTTGGTTATCTACCCTAAGCCAGTTTGCATCATCAAATGTAACGTAATTCCGTTGTCAACATTTTCCAGCTTGTCAGTCCATCTTTCTATAGCACATATCTGTATGTCTGTCTGTGTACCCTAGGCTAGCTTACACCACAACGCCGATGCAAAGTAAATACATTGTCAACATTTTCCTATTTGTCAGTCCGTCTTTCTACAGCATCTCTGTCTGTCTGTCTGTCTGTCTGCCCTAGGCTAGCTTACATCATTATTTACACAGATTGCAAAGTAAATACATTGTCAACAATTGTCAAAACAATTGTTAGAACAACCTGTCAGTCTATCATTCTAAACACGTCTTTCTGTCTGACTTTGTCCTGTCCACCCAATATGTCAGTCCATCATTCCAAACACACCTTTCTATCTATCGTTGCCCGTCGACCCAACCCGTCAGTACATCATTCTAAATCTTTCTTTCTGTCTAACTTTGTCCTGTCTACCCAACCTTTCAGGCTATCATTCTAAACACATCTTTCAAACTATCGTTGCCTGTCGTCCCAATCTGTCAGTCCATCCTTCTAAACACGTCACTCTGTCTAACTTTATCCTGTCTACCCTAGGCTAGCTTACATCATTGTTTACACAGATGCAAGTGACTTCCACTGCCTCTTCTTCCTCCTGTTCCTCATCTGACTTATCCCTATCCTTAGAAGTCTTCACTTCTTTACCCTGACTACCTGATCCCTGAGACATTGGTGGAAGATAAAATACACAGATCAAGTTACTTGACATTAACGATTCTGCAAAATAGTGCCGAAATTATGTCATAAATAAACTATTTCCTTTTCAAAGATTCATCAATACTTTTTGAATGGTTAGTTTTTGTTCACATGCAAGTCATGAATTTAGTTGACAGGTAAAAAGCTTTATTAAGTTATATCCTGCCGGAGGGATTTGAAGGGCTTGGCAAACAAAACAAAACTTTCTTTTTATTCTTTATTTTTTTAAATGATGCAATTGTTTTTGCAATGGAAAATGTCGGACAAATGCTTCAGACAAATTGCTTCTGCATCAATGCAGGGGAAAATTTGACCACTTTTTGATTTGGTATTTGCAATGCTATTACCAGCATGCTCAAGTTATCAACATTGAATATCTTTGAGTTTGCTAATGTAGCCCAAGAGGAGACTATCGACAGCGATGATGATGATTTCAATAACTTGCACTTCAAAGGTTGACTTACCTCCTTGTCTGAGTCGGTGACCTGTCCAAACGACAGCGTGTCCTCTTGGGTGGCCACTGTGGCCTGGTCCCGGTAGTGAGGCAACACCGTGAAGCGGAACGTCAGCTGGTCGATTGGGTAGTCGTACTTGCGAGCGTGGTTCTGGAGAGTGCCGGTCAAGAAACCTTGGCGGGAATAAAAACAACAACATTTGGTTAATTTTTCTGTTTCTAGGTTTCCCTTGATTTGTGGCCAACAATGGGAGACGTTGGAACGCTAGGTGGCAGCAGACTTACCAGGTAAATTTCCATTGTTAACGTAGTTCTGAGCATGCGCACATTACCGAGAACAATGGATTTACCTGGTAAGTCTGCTGCCACCTAGCATCTCAATTGTCCCCCATTCCAAATTGGAGACTTTTGGAGACGCAGCAGACGATGTACCCTGGCCCTAATTTCACAGAGCTGCTTAAAAACAAAAAATAGCTAAGCAAAACAAAACTATGCTTACCAGAATAAGGTTACCACCCAAAATACCATGTCACATGTTCAATCTGTGACTGGTATCCTGCTCATTTATGCCAAGTACAACAATTTTAAGCAATATTTTCTGCTTAAGCAGCTCTATGAGATTGGGCCCTGATAAATCCATTCTTCTTGGAAATGTGCGCATGCTCAGAACTACGGCATGAATAATAATAATAATACACAGTTCTTATATAATAATAATAATGCAGTTCTTATATAGCACTTTATACTCCCGAAGGGTGTCTCAAAGCGCTCAGTATTTTTCCTACAAGGTAAGTGGAGTTACGTGTTGAAGTATGAGACCTATTCCTTTGCATAGCACCATGTAATAGTTTACAAGGTGCTGTGGCACAATATGCAGCCAATCAAACCAGGAACACCGGGGCGAACCCCTTCTCTTTACGAGTACTGGGTGCACTAAGTGCACTGGGTTCTTTTACGTGCATTACACAACACACGGGACCTACGGCTTAACGTCCCATCCGAAGGACGAAGCATGTGGTTAAGTGTCTTGCTTAAGGACACATGTGTCACGACTGGGATTCAAACCCACACTCTCCTGATCAGAAACACCAGAGCTTGAGTTCGGTGTTCTTATCCGCTCGGCCACAATGGGTGTCTCAAAGTGCTCAGTATTTTTCCTACAAGGTAAGTGGAGTTACGTGTTATGGTATGAGACCTATTCCTTTGCATAGCACCATGTAATGGTTTACAAGGTGCTGTGGTGCACAATGCAGCCAATCTAACCATGAAAGGAAACTTGCCTCTTATGTTTGCTGCTACCTAGCACTCTAAAGTTTCTTATAACCACCAACAGCAGGTATAATTGTACAAAAGGGGATCAGGTTGGCTCAGTGGTTTCTTCCCTGCCTTTCACGTCTGTGGACCCCGGTTCGAATCCCACCTCAGACCCCAGACTTGCATGTGGATTGGGTTTTCAGTCTCTACCTGATTGTGTGGGTTTTCCCCCATTGAGGTTTTCCTCCCATATCTAAAACTGAGCATTTCTTCTCGTTTCCTATTCATCCTGTAATTTGCGCTAATTGTGCTGTTGAATGTGTAGTCAAATAAATAAAAAAATAAATAAAAAGTGGGGGAAAAACACTGAAAAATGGGCAGGTTTTAGTTTCTTTGACACACCACTCACCTTGAGGGAAGAAGAACCCAGACAGCCAGAATGACTTTGGCAGACCATGCACAATCCAATGCTGTTGAGATTTAAGATATTGAAGAAGAAAAAAAATCATACAAAATATTCAAGCACTGAAATCTGCACTGCCTGAGAATGACTTTGTGCAAGAGTGATACTCCAGTGTATTTTCTGGCAGGCAAGATACTACACTAGTCATACGAGAAATTCCACTTTGTTTTAAAACATTTTTAGTGTTGAACAAAGAGAAATTGTGTAGAGCGGGATTTGAACCAATGACCTCCGGATTAATGCACCGGCACTCTACCAACTGAGCTATTTAGCCCTATGATGGCGGCCTCCCTATTTTGTCAATATCTTTGTTCGGGGGTGCCAGTCAGAAGCCATTTAACTGCTGCAAAGCCAGGGAGCACACCTAAGTTTACGATACAACCTGGGAAGCGGCACCCAGGAAGAGGAAGCCAGCCTTGAGAAGGGATAACCTTTAGATGCAACTTTTATTAGTTTGTTTTATAATTACCACACAAAATCAGTAATTTGTAATATACCAGCCGAAAGAGTTTGGGTTGTTTCTCCTTTTCTACATGTTCTAAACATCAAAAAATTGTATGCTATAATTTCCATAACAATGTAAGAATTGATGTTTTCCTCCATTGAGCTGTGTACAAAACCGTGCCTGCGGGAAGTCCAGGCTCTGTGGCTCTTTTGTAAACATGTGATGTCACAGGTTATATGGTCTATACCGATCTGAACACAACGTTAAAACCTTCTGAAAACATACACATGTACATTCAATCTGAAATACGGCACTAGCATGCAGGCTTGGAATTACACGGAGGCCATGGCCTCCGTTGCCCTGGTCTTCGCCTTGGTGCCCCTTCAAAAGTTTCCAATAGACTTTCATATTTCCCAATGGTGGTGCACTTTGCAAAATGAAAATGGCCTTGCCCTCTCAAAGATGAAATTCCAACCCTGCGGGTGATACTAAGAAAACCTCCATCATCACAGCGAAAAATTGGAGATGAAACGCCCAACTCACCCCAACAAAAGCCACCCTGAGCTGCAGATCCCGAACCCATGAGGCGAGAGGCTTGAGGGACGGGTAGGCTGCGTTACTCCACATCTCCGGCACCTGGTTGTTGAGGAAGCTGTGGTAGACACGTTCCAGTTCCTCAGACATGACTACCAGACCCTTGATGGCTTTCTGGATTGTACTCATCGAGTCCTAGGAGGCGCCAACAGATAAAAAATAGATACAGGTGAGGGAGACACTAAAACCAGGGTCGAATTGCATAGATCTGCTTAAGCACAAAAAGTAGCTAAGCACAACAAAATTATGCTTACCAAAATAGGGTTACCAGCCAAAATAGCATGTCACATGTACAATCTGTGACTGGTATCCTGCTTATTTTTGCTTAGCAGAAAATGTTAAGCACTACTTTCTGCTTAAGCGGCTCTATGAAATTGGGCCCAGATGCAAAGTATTCAATTGTAATCATAGTTTCTTCAAGAAAATTGTTTTGAAGTTCAAATTGTGCAACTCTTGCTTAAAAGGCAGGGTAAACTTTTGGTAATTGTCAAAGACCAGTATCTTCACTTGGTGTATCCCAACATTTGTATAAAATAACAAACCAAACCTGTGTAAATCTGGGCTCAAATGGTCATCGAAGTTGCAAGAAAATAATGAACGAAAAAAACACTCTTGTTGCATAGAATTGTGTACTTTCAGATGCATGAGCTGAAGCCTTTCTCAGATTCAAATTTGTTGGTGAAAAATTACTACTTTCTATAAAACTACATTATTTCAAAGGGGGTCGTTTCTAACAATGTTTTATAATATCAACAGCTCTCCAGTGCTCTTTACCATATAAGTTTATATGGCAATTAACTTGTACACCCTGCCTTTAAAAGAAAAGACACAAACGAGGTGTCTTGATATACGCTTTTACCTTAATGACTTTCAGTAGAATGTTGAAACGGTCCACCTCCTGACAAAGCACGGTGGTCAGGGAATTAATGCGCCCCTTAGCGTCCACCTGAAATTCAGTTAACAAAAGAAGGGATAAATCAATCAGTAAGATTAAATGCTATTATGGCGTTTCATGGCTGAGCGGATAAGAACACCGGACTCAAGCTCTGGTGTTTCTGATTGGCAGAGTGTGGGTTCGAGTCCCGGTCGTGACACTTGTGTCCTTAAGGAAGACACTTAACCATTATTGATGCGTCCTTCAGATGGAACGTAAAGCCATAGGTCCCGTGTGTTGTGTAAGGCACGTAAAAGAACCCAGTGCACTTATTATAAAGAGAAGGGGTTCGCCTCGGTGCTCCTGGTTTGATCTGCAGCATATATTGCGCCACAGCACCTTGTAAACCATTACATCGTGCTATAAAGAAATAGTTATCATACTTCAACACGTAGCTCCGCATACCGTGCAGGAAAACATACTGAGCGCTTTGATACACCCATCGGGTGTGATAAAGGGCTGTATAAGAACTCAGTATTATTATGAGAGCAAGTCATAAACTAGCAGCATTGGTTTGATGTTAGGCCAGTTTCTCTCCATCCATACTTACTAGAATTGTTCAAGTTCAAAATCCATGGGCTATCAATTCAGCCAAAGCATTATAAGAACAAATATACACACTTTGTTCAAGTTCAAAATCCATGGGCTATCAATTCAGCCAAAGCATTATAAGAACAAATATACACACTTTGTTCAAGTTCAAAATCCATGGGCTATCAATTCAGCCAAAGCATTATAAGAACAAATATACACACACCTTACAAATTATGTTGTCAACTGTCACTTTATTCTGAGGTTAGAGACTTGTAAATATTTGATTTTTCATTTTCATAAAAACTCTATCTACTGGACAATGAGTGGATCACAGAAAACTGAATTTGAACTCGGAGACCCTCTTTAATATTAATAGCGCAATTTACAGAGTGTCTCAACCCAAAGTGCTTACCCAAATATTGTTTATCTCGATGCAAATTTAACATCAATTAATTTTTTGGGGTGCCCGCTGCTAATATAGGATTCAAACTGCCTCTAGCTATCGGGCAGTCTCCGAGGTCTAGTTGGTAAGACATATCTGCTCTAGAATTGCATAGGTTGTGGGTTCAAATACACCCTGAGTGACTTGCATGAGTTTTTTTTTTTGTCACAGACTCTGGAAAGTACTGAGTACATCGGTGTATGGGTATAAACCAACTAATAAAAACAAATCATGTTCCAATATTCCGAGGACTGTCTTTACCTTAAACATTTCCTGATAAGCCTGCTCGATATCCAAGACGTCTGGCAGCTTGGAGAGTATGTTCTCAGCCAGTTCATAGACGATGTCATCGTTGCTCATACCGCCACCTCCAGAGGCCATTCGAGGTTGAACCTCCAAGATTGTACCTATCAACTGCTGGGTCTCTTGTCGCTAATCCGATAACAATTAATTAAACATAACAAAAATAAGGAGTTTGTCCTATCACATTATCTTCATTGTGATTAATTTCTGGCACATAACATCACATCAGCGCAATAACGTCTTATCTGGATTTCGAAATAAGAAGGTAGTAGAACCCTTTTTTTCTTTTGCAGGGCACCCAGACGATGTCATATGTCAAGTGTTTGTGCTTTAAAGGTACATACAGGATTGGTAAGGATAAAAAACGTCATTGTTTAATTGTAGTCGGAAAGCTTATTGGTTTTGAAGTTTATACTAGAACCACTCTTTCTGTGAAAGATTTCCCTCTGAAATGAGGTCATGTTTGAGAAAACTGTATCTGAAAACCTAAAAAGCGCGACAGCTGATTTCGGTTGTACAACCAAAATTAAGGACAATGCGTTTACATGCTGAAAATTATGCACGGTTTTTCACTATTCTCTCCTGACTCACACAATGGGTTAGGACTAAATTTCCACAGGTTTGTTATTTCATGTATATGGTTAATAACAAAAAACATAAACACTGTCTGCGACAATTTTATCAGCTCTACTAATCTTGAACATTACCTTTAAGTCACGAAGAAACGAAGCACTTTCCAATTTAAAAAGTCCAAAAAATATGAACAAATTATTTTAAAGTTATTTTTCAACTGACCTGGAATGAAATGTTAGCATTGGCGAACATAGCAAAGATCTCTGGTTCATCGATGATGGGTAGATTCTCAATGTAGTGTCGATATTCACTGAGAGTATCCAAGTCCGGACAGTAATAAATACCTGCAGTCAAGATGATCAAAATTAATATCAAGCAAATATCAGCTTCATATCCCTCAGAAATTGAACACATTTTGGGGAAATATCAAATGTGATTTTGCTTTTGAAGAACCATTGAGTCCTGTTTTATAAAAAGTAATTATCGTAATAACCACTTCTCATGGTAATTCATTATTGCTTAAGCAAAAAATATTGCTAAAAAGTTTCTGCTAAGCAACAAAAAGCAGGATACCAGTCACAGATGCTACATGTGAAATGGTATTTTAGCTGGTAACCTTTTTCTAGTAAGCATAATTTTGTTGTGCTTGGCTAGTTTTTGTGCTTAAGCAGCTTTATGAAATTGGGCCCAGGTGGCAAGGACACTGAAGCCCTTTTCACATGACGAAGGCAAACTAGGGTCCTTGGACTGGGGCATCAATTGTCTTGACCACACGGACGTTGGTCAAACTGGAGGTATTGATTTCTTAAGTTGGTATTAATTTTATTTATGGGAAAAACTTAAGGTGATTTTGTTTTTGAAGAACCATTGAGTCCTGTTTATAAAAGTAATTATCCCTGGGGGTGCCTTCTGGCTACTGCTCATGGTTATTCATTATTGCCCTCCACTGGAGGGCCACATGCCTGGGCCCAATTTCATAGAGCTGCTTAACAGCCGATTTTGTGCTTACTGTACGAGTTTCCATGTCATAGCGCTGCTAACCAAAAGCACAAATATAACAGATATCTTGAGGAAGTTCGTTCTAGAGATCCAGCAAGTGCGAATGAACAAGCCCTTCCATAGTTTGTGAGTAAGTTAAAACGAATTGGAGGACTGAAGATTCCTATAGGGATGATATTGAATGAACAGATTGCTGTTGTATTCAGGAGCAGAACCTTGCAAGCAATTTAAAACAAGCAAAAGTAACCTAAATACACTTCCATAATCCTTACCAGAATCTGAATACTTGTAGTCTAGATCCAGGGTCTCTGGAGCGAAGAACCTCCTTAAGACTGTGCGTAGACATCGTTGATCCCAGACGTCCGTTACGCGCCCACCGTATGTGATCTACAATGACAAACACATGCAAAGAAGCAGCAAGTTAACATCCACCCTTACCATGACCAGGATCTGACGTAAAAGGTTGCTGAGAGCTACGCAAAAATGGGTCGGTAACTAGAAACAGTTTTAGATGAAGGTATGTCTCTTGAAAATGAATGTTCTCAAAATATTACATATTCTTAAAGGTATCGTACACGTTTGGTAATTGGAACCCAATCCTATATAAAAGTAGATACTATACCATAAAACTAACCTGTGAAAATTTCATTTCAAAAGGTGGTAGCGTTTTTGAGATATTGTCGAAAATCTGGAGCGGTTATGTCCACGCAGGAAGAATAATCTGCATTGGAATACATACTCTGAGAAGCTTTCAGATTCAAATTTTTGGGGATAAAAAGTGATATCTTTTTCCATAACCGCAGTACCTCACAGTGAAAAGTTTTTCAAAATTCATTATACCATCCAAAGCTGCTGTACTTCTAACCAAGTAAGTTTTTATTGCCATTAATTTTCATTACCAAACGTGTACGATACCTATAACAGAACTTAGTCTTTAAAATGTATAGACCCCTTGCAGATGACATCACAAGCTTCAAACAGCGCCCTCACTGTGGTCAAAGGAAGACCTATATCATTGGCTGAGAGATGTGCGTGGCGCATACAGGCTTGCACATTTCCGATGTTTGAGTTTAGCAATGGCGGCTTATGCAAGGGGGCTATATTTAACATTATTGAATTGGTATGCTGGTGCATAAGACATTTAAAAATTAAAATCATTTTAAATTTAGCTTGTATAATCCTCCCTTTTTTAAACAAGCTCAATGGAGCCAACATTTCGGTTACAATTTGGTCGGAATAGCTACATCAATGCGGCACAAACCGAACAAACAGTTAAAATGCATGTTTAACTGTGTCACTAAGTTTTTCCCATTTTGATTCTTGTTTTGTAAAAACAATTCCGGTCCAGTAAACATTTTGAGCAACAAGCCCTGCGGTCTTGTGAATTTTCCACCCAAATTCAAGCCCTGATAAAGGACTTCTACCAGCTAGGTTTCAACTGAAAGGAGACAACGAACCTCTCCTGTGATATAGATCAATGCATCCCATGGGATCTCTCCATCAGCCAGGAACATCCTCAGATTCTCCAGAGCACACTCTCGATCACTGTCGTTGAACTCATACTGTAATCATAAAAATACACAGTTCTTATACACGGGTGTCTCAAAACGCTCATTATTTATACGACAGGTATTCATGTCTCCTGACGATGACTACAGCAAGCTAGTCGAAACGTTAAGACCAATTAAGAACCCACTCCACGACAGTGAAGTTAATAACGAGAAGTCCCCCGATCCACTAAGCGAAAGTAGTAGTCTTGACTGATTTCCTCCCGCCCAGGTAGTAGTTCAGAAATTCCAAAAAATCTACTCTGCGGCAGTAGAATAGTCTCCCGAATTCCGAAACCTACTCCACGGCAGTAGAATATAGCACGACAAGTTCTCAAAGAACAAAAATTCTACACAGCAAAGTAGATACACATGGTGTTACCGCAAGCCAAATACACATTGATACCCACCATGCAATGCCTAAAATCCTATTTATGCATGTAGCTATGTTTGACTTATGAGACCAACTTATATAGTACTTTGTTAAGGTCTACTAGGTGATGCGTCGCAATCTGCAGCTAACCATGGCATAAACGCCAGGGAGTTATAAAAAAAAATTATATTTCATTTTATTTCGTTCATTCTGGTTGTGAAGCCAAGGACTCTCAGAAAAGCGAACTTAATCACTGTACTAGCCAAGAACCCGATAGAGAGAAGACAAGGAAAGAAGTTTCAGTTTTAGATGGGGGAGGAAAACCCCAGAGAATTATTCCAGGGAAGACCCACACAGTCAGGAAGGGACTGAAAACCAAATCCACATAGTGCCCCTGGTGTGATTCAAACTGGAGTCCTAGAGGTGGAAGGTTAGGAAAGACACACCAACACTCTACACTCTACACCAACCTGACCAACCCTTAAAAAACCCATATTAAACTTTGAGTTAATGTAATTCAATACCTGGTGATGTCACCATGACGTCATTACCATGGTTTCATCTACTGATAACGATCTAACTATGTGTGAAGTTTAAAGGTTATGTGAGGTTAGGAAGTGTTTTTTTCAAGGCGGACAGTCGCAGGGGAGAAGGAGGAGACAAAAAAAACCAAAAAAAACAAGAGGTGTTCCGAGCATTGCTCTGAACACCTAGCAAAATCAAAACATATGCAATAATCATATTATTGATGAAATAAATCTAGATAAAATCAGCCAGAGAAGAAGAAAACCAATAAATTGATGGACAGGTGTTGTTGATAAAGAGGTACATACGAACCTTGATGTTCCATCCTAGAGGCCCAAACTTCTTACGTTCTTGAATGATGGCATGGAACAGGCAGACACCAAAGTTCAGCTTACGCCACTTGATCCCTAGAACTGTTTACAAAACAAAGACAACATTGTAACATTTGAAAAGGTAGGACAACATCCAAACAATTTTCTGATCCTCTTAAATTTGAAGTAATAAACCACAAGGGAAACGGACTGGGTAAATTTTAAATAAATTGGGGTTGAACAAAGACAACTTGACTGGAGCATTTAAATTTGTTCAAATGAGAATCAATTTCCAGGGTCAAAAATTTTGGAATTCTTTAGAAGTATCATTTTAACAGTCGTCCTTTATTTATGAAGAAACTGAAGTGATTTCAGCTGGAAAAAAAATCCTGCAATGCCTTATTTAAATTAATCGATTTCCACTTATTGTTTTTTAAGACAATTGCCTATGGTAGTTGATCTCTGTACCCAATACCTACAGCTGCGCAGTGTGTCTTTGTCCTGTCTGATTTGGTTCTTTGTTCTGTGTGTAACTTAAAGGCATGGACACTATTGGTAATTACTCAAAATAATTGTTAGCATAAAAACTTACTTGGTAACGATCAATGGAGAGCTGTTGATAGTATAAAACATTGTGAGAAACGGCTCCTTCTGAAGTAACGCCGTTTTTGAGAAAAAAGTAATTTCTCAGTAAAATATTTGAATTGATTTCAAGACCTCACGCGTGAGGTCTCGAAATCACATCTGAAAGCACACAACTTCGTGTGACAAGGGTGTTTCTTCTTCCATTATTATCTCGCAACTTCGATGACCAATTGAGTTCAAATTTTCACAGGTTTGTTATTTTGTGCATATGTTAGAGATACGCCAAGTGAGAAGACTGGTCTTTGACAATTACCAAAGGTGTCCAGTGTCTTTAACTAAAATAAACTTAAATATCTTGTACAGTTTTTTAATCCCTTTTACCTTTAATGTTTTTGTTGTTACTTTGCATGCCATGGGGTGGGGGGCTGCTTGCTTTTTTGGAGACCCCACCACTTGATCACCTTTTTGTTGAAATTGGTTAATGTATGTGCTATTTATTGATTAAGTGGAAATAAATGATTGATTGTTTGATTGATTGATTGATTGACTGACCGATTGATCAATTGATTGATTGATTGATTGATTGATTGATTTGTTTGATTGATTCAGCTTGACCTTTCCAGCTAAGTGGAGCTTTGTTACAAATGACAGAAGGAAAAGCAGCTAAAGTAATTCTAACAACAATCCTCTTTGACCACTTACTGTGTTCCTCGAACTGTTGAGGTGTCATCTCGGAGAAGGCCCGGCGGACGTTAGCCCTAAGGCCCTTGGGCGGCTCGTTGGTGACTTTGACGCTGTTCTGCAAGACGGAGACAGGGAACTTGGTGGTTGGCATGGAGCTGAGGAAGAGTCTGAAGTCATCGTGGATCTCAGCTCCCGGCTCTCCTAGCTCTTTGATCTTCTCCTCCATGGCCAACATCCAGGACGCAGCCAAGTGGCAATTCTGGGGGGAAGAAAACAAACGAACAAAACATTTTAATGGTCCAGCTAAAGTACATGGGTGAGAGTCATTGCTGACAAAAAGGTCTGAAAGAGTAGGCAATAGGTTTGTGAAATAATTGCATCTCACGACCGGTTGCTAGCGTAAAATGAAAAATAAAGACACAGTTTTAAAAATGGGAAAGAGGACTCTTGAGGGTGCTATTGTGACCTGTTCTTTAGGGGTCGCCATTTGCAAAAAAGGAGTAAACAAATAATGTGTCCATATGATCAATTTATCACTAAAATAAATAGTGCATGAAAGGGTTAAGTAACCCCTGAAGTATAAAGATTGCAAGGAGCTTTTGGAAACAGTATCCCCAGCACTAGAGAAGTAGATCAAAGATTTCTTAATATCTTTTTCAAAGACACAATTTATTGTTTACAAACTTCTGCTTGGACAGAATGTTGTACTCTGCATGCTCACCAGAAGGTTGTAGCGTTGAACGTCCTCCTGCTGCAACATCCAACAATTTGTTAATCGAGTGCAGAAACCCAGGTAGCTTCACAGTTATTTTGTTATTCTGAAATTTGTTATAACACTGATCTAGTGGCTTATCCTGTTAATAATTTTCTCTATTTCTAACCAAGTCAACTGTTTGTTTGTTGGGGGTGTTGGGGCGTTGGGGTGTTTTTTTGTTTGTTTTCTTCAGGCACTCACCTGTAGGAACACCCAGTCGCCGTTCTTCACAGCGATATCGATCATCTTCTCCGCCACGGGACCCTGGCCCTGACCCAAGGAGATGGCCTGGATCCTCTCCGTGAAGCCCCTCTCCTTGGCAAACCTCTGGAAGGAACCCATTGGATCTGAGCCTGTACTCAGCACAAAAACGAGGGGTGTGTAGGGCGTCATGTCCTCAAAGAGGGTGGCAAGGTCCACCGCCGGACTCTCCACAAACACCTTACCGAGGTTCTCGCTGACAAAGTCAGTCACGGCAAAGACAACCTAGGAGGTGGATGGAAAAAGAAGAAAAAAATTATGCTGACAATTGAGAAAGAGTAATAACAACAAGACATAAGAGAACAATAACAAGATAGAGAAAATAAAAACAAACCCAAGAAGAGAGTTGCATAAAACAATTGTTAAACCATTCTTGACATCAAATGATTAATTCTTTGGTTTCCAAAGCTTTCAACCATTTAAATGGATTGTATACGTTTGGTAATTGGAAGCCACTGTTTGTTTCAATCGTATAGAGTTCTAGACATATATTATAAAACTAATCTGTGAAATTTTCTTTTCAAAAGGTGGTAGCGTTTTTGAGATATTGCCGAAAATCTGGAGCGGTTATATCCACGCAGGAAGACTAATCTGCAATTGGAATACACTATCTGAGAAACGTTACTGCAGTAACGCTTCTCAGATTCAAAGTTTTGGGGATAAAAAGTGATATTTTTTTTTCCATAACCGCAGTACTTCAAAGTGAAAAGTATCTCAAAAATGCATTATACTATCCAAAGCTGCTGTACTTCTTACCAAGTAAGTTTTTTATTGCCATTCATTTTCAGAGTCATTACCAAACGTATACAGACCCTTTAAAGCAAAGTTCTAAACTTTTCAGGTTTCAATTTTTTATTACTGCAAACCTTTTCTTCCATGAAGCACTTGACCAGCATGAGTTTCTGGAAGCTGCTGAGTCGATCATTCCAGTGACCTTTGACCTTCCCATCGTCTTCCGCAGCCGCTGGTGGCTCTTCTCCCTCGGCAGGGGGCGCTGGTGGTTCATAGGGCGGGGGTACTGGGCCGTAGCCCTCCCAAGATGCAGGGTTGGGAGTCACCTGATTATTGAAAAAAGAAGGTTTGTGTTTATTGCAAACAAATAAAAATTATATCAACTTTGACATGCTCTTTGGAAAGGAGTTATGTGAATTGTTCCAAATGACAAAGTTATGGGCATCCAATTAAAGAAATCATTTTAAAATTTATGTTAATGGAAAATAAAATTTGGGGAGATTTTAATAGATTGCAATGCCTAAATTCGTAGTAACATTAAAGGTGGGGTCATAGATTGGTTTTTGTCAACATAATACTTCTTTATAGGCAAATGTATAAAGATAGATGCAATACAAGTCACATGTGAAAGTTTCAGCTGAATACAGTGTCTACTTGCTAAAAAAAACCAGCAAAAAAACTGTCACATTATTTTCACAAGAGCGTTGAATCCAACCACATTTAGCAGAGGTGACAGAGGGTACCAACCGCATTTCTGGCTTCGCAAACAGAAAACAACCCTCCGAAATCTCAGAAACGATTTTCAATCAGATTCAAATGTTTTGGGGTGAAAAAGTATCCAAACCATATTACTTCGAAGGGAATCTTTTCTCAAAATAGTTTATACTATCAACAGCTGCAGTGCTTCTCACCAAGTAAGTTTTTATGGCAATTAATTTTTGGACTACTTACCAATCTATGACCCTACCTTTAAAACATCTTTAGTGCATACATGTACAAACAGTTACATACACAGTCAAAGACACCCAAGTATTATGCAGCCTTTAAAGGGACTTGTTGCCTTGGATCGGACAAGTTGGTCTAAAAAAAGCATTTGTAACCGTTTGTTATAAAATGCATATGGTTAGAAATACGTTATAAAAGTAGAATACAATGATCCACACAAATATGCCTCGAAATTGCGTGGTTTTCCTTTTACTTTGCGAACTAACACGGGTGGCCATTTTGTGGAGTCAAAAATTTGACTCCACAAAATGGCCGACCGTGTTTGTTCACGATGTAAAAGAATTTCGAGGCATATTTGTGTGGATCATTGTATTCTACTTTTAAAACATCTTTCTAACCATATGCATTTTATAACAAACGATTACAAACGCTTTTTTTTAGACCAATTTGTCCGATCCACAAAGTGTCCCTTTAATACTACGTTTTACTTTACAAATTCACACATTCTGTACGAGTAGTTATAACGTCAATTATTCCTCACTAGTCTAAGGATGTCCTACCTCAAGACGACCCATCTTGCAGTAGATCGGGGTAGCTACTAGATCCCGAAGTAACCCTTTGAAGGCCGGCACTGAGTCGTCTAAATCACATGTTGTGTTCCAGATATGTTCTGTTACCCAAGGTATGTCTGGCTTGGCTGGACGCTCCTACAGATACAACAAAGTTTTTAGGTATGCATAGTTACTGTTACATGAAACATACCCAATAGATGTATTTTAGGAATAATAATATTTTTTATTTTACTCCTTATCACATAGATGTAAAAGTTTCAAGCAAAGCTATGAATGAAATAGACCATTATGCTGATGATGATCACAGCAGAGTAATATCACAAATCAGACGGGGCCATACATTTCTAATTTACCATTGATTTTTATCACAACAATGGCAACAGTGCAAATGCCGAACAGAACAGCGTCAACACATGCTTAAAATTTGTAGACAAACATATTGTCTGATCTGATCAAATGAGTAGGTTTTCTCACACTAGGAAAAGTGTGTGCCCAGTGGCATCTTGCCCTCAGTGGTATTTGCCCAAACTTTTACCTCTTTGGACCCCGCTATGAACCCAACCTCACATGGCGCCTTGCACGTGGATTGGGTTTTCAGTCCGTATCTGATTCGGTGGGTTTGACATATTGGGGGTTTTATTCCCTCGTCCTACAGTGAATATTTCTCCACTTTCTTCTCTACACAGGTACCTTCAGTCCTACAGGTTACAGTGCTAGCCACTTTTGAGTAGCACTTGGTTTCATAACAGAAAGATTTAAGGCTGTGTCCGAATTGGCGGGTATAGCTGTGGCTAGATTTCTGCGTCATCCTGCGTTGAATTATAGGACGTTCTTAGAAACACCCTTAGCAACAGTCACAGCCGTAGTTGTACAGCCGCCAATTCCGATTGCATAACCTTTTGTGAAGATCTTACCTTTTCCACGCCAGCTGTGCCCCTCAGGAAGAAGTTCCACTCGGTCGGTTTAATCTTGTCCTCCTGTCGCATGATATCGGCACAAAGCATGAAGGAATACACCAATTTGTGCACCTCAAACAAACCCCTGATGAAAACAACAAACAAGAACAAATGTTACAGAACGATCAAATATTTCAAACTATTCCACATGGAGAAACTAAGTCTATAAACAACCCTAGCACTCACTCAAGTGATGACACCACCCACTCCTACCACTCACTCAAGAGAAAATTATGCTTAATTTTAAAATCAATGCATTTGTAAAATCAAAGTGGTACTATTACCTTGAGACGTTTGTGTAGACGGCTATGGTGGTCTGACGCAATAAGATCTGAAGCCTAGTGTTTAAATCCTCACTCTTCTCACTGTTTTCTATGCACTGGTTGAACAGCTGTCATTTAAACAGAAAACAGAAACATCAATAAATGCACAGTAACCCTAACCATCCACAAGCCTCTAAACATCACCTGCATTTGTTTGCTTGATTCTGTTACTGTGGACTGCCACTAGTCAACTGATCATGCTTTACATGGGATCCAACAGGACCACCATAATAAGAGTCCCACAGTTTTGGGTGTTGAGCTAACATATGGTGTTGGATTTTGTTAGAGGTGAGGAAGGATCCTAGTAAATCACTCAATTACTTTCTATCCTACAGACGGTGGCATGTGGCTAGTTCATAAAGCGCTCGCCTGTAAACACTGTGGCCCTGGTTCGATTCCTGGCTATTGCCATGGCCCAATTTCATAGAGCTGCTTAAGCAGAAAATATTGCTTAAAATTTTTCTGCTCAACAGAAATGAGCAGAATACCAGTCACAAATAGTACATGTGACTTTTTAGTTTGGCTGGTAACCTTATTCTGGTAAGCACCATTTTGCTGTGCTTAGCTACTTTTTGTGCTTAAGCAGCTCTATGAAATTGGGCCCATATGTGAGTAGAGTTGTGAATTGGTACTCTCCTATATGCCACAAGGGTTTTTTTCTCCAGGCCCCCCGCTTTTTCTTACTTCCGTAAAAATCAAACACTTTCAATCTCTGATCGAACTCCGTGGTCATGTATGGGTTAATGTGGCTGGCTGCCAAAAGGTACTTTTACATGCCAACAACTCAACCACGTTGTAGTTTCTCAGCTACAAGTAAGGATGATTAGTCTCCCTGATAGATGCTTTGGACTTACATTTTTGAAGTACTTGAGTGAGTACTGATACATGGGATCAATCTCAGCCAAGGAGGCCACAACGAAGTACATGACGGAACCTCTAGCTGCAACCACTCGATACTTCTCACGAGCCAGGGTGATCTTCTCCTCAGTCAGCTCTGCCTCCTTGAGACGAGTGGTGATTACACCTGATGTCACCTTAAGATGGATAATAATATATTTAAATTACTCGTCGTCACATTTCTTTCTTTAATCCTTGATTTTGAAAAATCCTAGAATCAGGAAAAATCCTGGTATCAGTAAAAATCTTGAAATCAGGAAAAAATCCTGGAATCAGGAAAAATCCAAGAATCAGTAAATATCCTGAAATCAGGAAAAATCCTGAAGAAAAAAAATCCTGACAAAACCCAAAACAAAACTGAAACCAGGAAAAAGCCTGAAATCAGAAAATATCCTGAAACCTGGAAAAAACCTGAGAAAACACAGGCCTGCTATTGGACACAGAAGTATACAAGAAAACGGTTCTAGATATTTATCTCTACAAAATCCTGCAAAGAATTCTACCTTAGATTTATTGAGCGTATCGATCAGCTCCTCATTGTCGAGGATGTTACCCTCAGATTCAAAGAGCAGCTTGAGGATGCGATCCTCAATGGCCTTGAGTTGGTTCTTGTCAGCGTTGATGCGGACGATCAGTTGGTTCCGCTGCTCCTCCAGGTCTGGACGCTCCAGTCTCACCACGTCACTGTTTCCAAGTAAAGATCAAGTATCGTTATAAGTCGCGATTTTGAAGTAGACTTTTAAGGATCAGGAGGATAATCTTACGGGAGATAATCTCATGGGAGATAATCTCACTATCGATTGAGATTTAGTTGAGGTGGTAATTACAAGTGTCTTGTTGGCCTTCTCAACACTTTGATTGGACGAACTAAGACTAACGGGAGTGGGGAATAATGTTGGAAGACTGTAGTGGGATCGTGTTTTACGGACAAGGTTTGGTGGTTGGTGCTCATTTATTTTTGTTTATGCTATCAATAAAAACGGAATATTATTTAATATCTGATGTATATTTATATATTTGTTTACTTAGATGATTCATAGTTCAAGGGCTGTTGAAAACAAAATTGGAAAAATCTAATGCCCAGCGGCTGAAAATTTGTGTAGGGTATTTGGGCATGGCAACAGTGCGCTGAATGCTAGCAACCCTGTTTGCGGTAGTGGGACTGGGGGCCAAGACACAGCCCTCTACAGAAACCCATTTATAAAGCCTTTTCCCACAGTTTTTTTCCCCTAATTACCTGAGCAACTGGTCCTCCAATCCAGACTTGGTGACAGTGAAGTTAATGATGGTGACTTTGATGCAGACCTCAGGGAGGTAGTGAGGGTTGGCCATCTTGGTCGTCATGTAGAATCGGAAGTTCTTGTCATAGTCTATGTCGCTGTCTCCAAGACGAATGAGGAGACGGCCACCCTGAGAATATCAAATCAAAATTGAGCATTTTTTTAATTAAAGGAATTTTAATAGATGTTAAATTTGCATCAGGATAAAGAATATTATTTGGTTTTACCCTTACACCAATGTGTGCCTCTAGCTACCGGGCAATCTCGGTGGTCTAGTTGGTGAGACATCTGCTCTAGAATGGCAAAGGTTGTGGGTTCAAATCCCGCCCGAGTAATATGCCTGTAGATGTTTTCACAGGACTCGGGAAAATACTGAGTATACAGTGCTTTACACATATCGTTGAAAGGGTAAAACCAAATAATACATGAATTTTATTTTCAAAAATCAGGTGAAAAGCTCTTTCACTTTTCGGTTTATGAGAGCATCTCCAAACTTTCAAGGAGAACAAACCGTTTCCCGCAGAAAAACAAGTTCTGTTCCCACTGACAAGAACAAAAGGTATTCTAAGAGTTTTCCCTAAAACCAAATTTGGGACTATCACCTGGGCCCAAATTCATAGAGCTACTTAACGGATGATTTTGTGCTGACTGTACGAGTTTCCATTTCATAGCGCTGCTAACTGTAAGCACACGAAAAGGCATGCTAACCTTCCCGTGCTTACTGTATAAAAATGAATGATGTAAACAATGCAAATCCATGATGAATGCACAAGCACAAAATATAAGTTTTATTCCGCATTAAAAAGATAAGTCTTAAGACGTAATTTAAAACATAAGTTAAAATTTCTTAAGTCTGCAGGAGGTCTGTTCCATAGCTGTGGTGCCACCCTGAAGAAAGCTCTAATGGCAGAAAACAAATTATACACAAAGCTCCTTGGGCATCAAGTTAAAAGGAACTTTGAAAAATGTTTCCGCTGTTTACCTGTACAAACGTCTGCTTGAGTAGGATGGGTTCCAGTGAAGGATCTAGAGTCTCTTCCACCTCCTCTAGAAGGACCGGCATGCCCACACGGATGCAGTTCTCTAACGTTCTGAGGAAGTTACCATCGGTCAGCTTGATCACCTTGAGCCCATTCTTGGCTTCGCGGTTACGGATCCAGCGATTTGCCTGAAGAATGAGAGGAAGAATAAATTATCTCATTACAAGATTTTTGTGCTAAAAGTCTTATGATTCTAATATTAATCATGGAAACTTCAGGACTGAAATGCCAAGATTTTATTACATGAACAATTTGATAATAATTGTTTTTGATATAAGCCTAAACTACATGTTCAAGGCAAAGTTTAATGTAGAAAATTAGCCCTGGTTTTGAAGTTACATGTACATGGCCATATTTTCGCCAAAAGATTTTTTTTCTGAACGAACTTTAGACAGATGATGCTGTTTCAAAAGGAAAAAGATACACCAACTTTCGCATATGCCATGGACAAGGCGTGTCATGGCCGAGTGGTTAATAGCACCGTACTCAAGCTCTGGTATATCTGATCAGCATAGTGTGGGTTCGAATCCCAGTCGTGACACTTGTGTCCTTAAGCAAGACACACTTAACCACATGCTTCGTCCTTCAGATGGGACGTTAAGCCGGTGTTGTGTAATGCACTTAAAAGAACCCAGTTACACTTATCGTTAAGAGAAGGGGTTTGCCCCGGTGTTTTCTTTGATGGTTGGCTGCAGATTGCGCCACAGCACCTTGTAAACCGTTACATGGTGTAAATAAATGGGTCTTATAACTTGAACATAGTTCCTCATGCCTTGTAGAAAAAAAATAATGAGCTCTTTGAGACGACTTTGGGTGTAATTAAGCACTATATAAGAACTGTGTATTATTATTATTTCAAACGATTTCCCCATTGGTAGCTTACCTGGTCCTGGGGATCAATCATGAGAGGCCAGCGCCTCCCACGGGTGACAAGGATTGCATTCTCCGTGGACACGTTGTCTCTGGGCAAACCATCTGCATTCCACTGTCTGATCTCAAACGGATCGGCCAAGACCTTGAACAAACAATAACAAGATGGTAAACTGTAGTTGTCAGGAGAATATTAGATGAGAAAATAGAATTAGCTGATGCAAACTGCTTACCAACCAAAAGGACCTATTGCATAAATGCAAAAAATATAGTTCATTGCCTTTTGTTTCGACCCTAGCAGAGTCTTTCTCGAGGGCTAAACGACAACACAATGCACATAAGCAGGTATACTAGTGTAACAGAAGCAGTTAAGTGGAAAGAAATGAAAAGAGAGAGAGAGGCAGAAAGCACAAAGAAAAAGCTAGGGATGAACAATGACCTTGGAACCCGTTTTTTATACTTCGGTCACACATAGACGCCGCTTCTACTACGATGGAAAAGTGGCCAAGAGCGTGGCCAATCTGGGCCATTCGTGGGCCAAACGTTGGGGGATCTCCATGAGCGTGGTTTGGTCGGGGTGGAATCTCCTAGGTCGGGAAGCTGCACGCTCTCCCCATGCTTATTTTGAACGTGTTCAAAATAAGCACAGCCGGGTCGTGGTCAACAGTTAAAGCGGGGCAAAGTCTTATTAAGAACGTAGTGGGAACGCCATTATCGTACAAGCAGCGTGGTAGCAGCATGGTGAGATCTCTGTGGTCGTAATAAAAACGCAGCACTGTCGGCAACTATTTCGAGCCGTTTTAATTGGGAATTGGGAATTTAGTTTTAGGAAAGAACTGAAGAAATGCTGGAACACCCCCGACTTATAGACATCGCCACAAATCGTACTAGGGAAGCGTACTAGAAGCGTAATATGGTCAGCACCAGCGTAGCGACATCGTCCTACAGTCTTCGAGGTCTGTGTAACAACGCAGTACGGTCCTATACGTCGTAGCGGCAACGAAGTAGAAACGACCGCTGGGTCGGCATTGGTCTAGCCATAATCGTAGTGGCAACGAGTCACCAACGCTTTTGACGTAGAAACATCGCAATACAGTCGTGATGTAGTCTTTAATTTGCAAAATTGCTGGATTTTGACGGCGATAGTGCTCCGATTTGATAACTTTTTCACATCGGGGTGATCGGCATGGTCTTCGTAAGGTCGCAGGGCTGTGTGAACGGGGTGTAACTTGTTGCATCAAGAAACCTAAAAGTAATTAAAGTTTTTTTAGTTTGTTTAATCCTTCAGGGGTACCACCTTTCTTAAACTGTGGCTCTGCACGTTTTCTTTCGTGGTTTTTTATCATTGTACTTTTATATCATTACCTACGAAATTAATAAATGAAATGACATAATGCAAACTTAGCTCAGCTGCGCCTTACAGCATCCATCAAAATCAGACAAACCATCAGCTGGATTTTGGTGGGTTGGGAAATAAAAACGATTAAAACACATACCTTGAGCAGACTCAAGTCATCTGTAACAGGGATCTCTAGCTCTTTACATCGGTCAGTCCAGCGCTGGACGAGCTCAACGCGGTAGGAGCTAGTGAAGGCACCGAAGTAAGCGACGCAAGCTGCAGCCACGAAGACATTGCCGACAACGTTGCCTATCTCTTTCTGGAACTCCTGGAGTAGGGGATAAAAACATGGGAGAAACACGTTTACACATACCCCTGATAGTAATAGTAGAGTGCAACAAGTCTGTTCTGGATTATGTGTATGGAACAAACAAACAGTTCTCCATTTATAAGGATACCTAATAAGAATTGGTTAAATATAGTGGTGGGTGTATTTTTGAAAGATGCAATATCGTCTTTAAAGAGCATATACACATTTTTGAAGAGTTACTTTTGACGATGTTAACAAATCAACCACCAGTAAGTTTGTTTAATGTAGTTTTATGAAAAGCTACACTAATCAATCAAAAAAATTTGAATCTGTATGAATCTCATAATTTGGCAAAGTTTTCTAGATAATAAGGCACCAATTCCGGCTTAGCTTCAATAAATGTCATGGCTGAGCGGTTAAGAGCACTGGACTCAAGCGCTGGTGTTTCTGATCAGCAGAGTGTGGGTTCGAGTCCCGGTCTTGACACTTGTGTCCTTAAGCAAGACACTTAACCATTATTGCTCCGTCCTTCGGATGGGACGTAAAGCTGTAGGTCCCATGTGTTGTGTAAAGCACATAAAGAACCCAGTTACACTTTTTGCGAAGTGAAGGGGGTTTGTGCCGGTGTTTCTGGCAGTGGCTGCTGATTGTACTGCAGCAACTTGCAAACCCTTATAAGGTGCTACATATATTGGTCTCATAATTTAAGAATTTGAAAAACCTGTCTTAAAATGTTTCTGTTTGTCCAAGCCCCTTGACTATCTTATCGGTAGATACCTGCGCTGTAGAAGACTATGTATATAATATGTGACGGGCTCTAGGGAAATGAGTACAGGTCTGTTGAGTGTTGGGAGGGTAAACAAAAAATGTAAAATGAATTTTTGTGATATGCGGTTTCTTGCTTCTCAATATTTGATGTTTTTATTAAACTGGCTGTTTCTCCATTACGGGTCATTTTCAGATTATGACATAATTTATTTTTCAAAAGGTCATAACTTTAGAACAAAAAAATGACTCAAGTGTGTACGATATGTCAAAATGAGGCTTGTTCAATGTATGCTCTTTTCAGCCATGTATAAAGGCCCGGTCCCACTGCAACGATAACGATAACGACGCAAAGAGAACGCATTCCATTGGTTGAATGAGCGTGTGCGTATTCTGCGTGGAGCAATTTGACCAATAGAATGCGTGTCTTTGCGTCGTGATCGTTATCGTTTTCGTTATCGCTGCAGTGGGACTCAAAAAGTTAATTGTCCCCCGTGTGAATTAATTTCACAGAGCCCATCACATATATATAAGTGTTTTTGGCATGATGACTGTGTGTCGGAGACACATTCATGATTTTACCTGTACACTCTCCTGCCATCGTCCCTGTTCATCCCCCAGGGCCGTGGTCAGTTTACCGGCACGCTTCAATCTGGCAGCAGTCTGCGCCATATTCTTAGTCAGTGCCTCCTTCTCGTTGATGCTGGCATCGTAGGAGGCCTGCAGCTCAGCGATCTGACTTTCCACTGATGCAAGCTTGTCTTGTTTCTCCTTCAGCACTGACATAGTGGCAGCTAGCTCTTCCTCAGCTTCACGTAGTCTAGTAGAAAAAGAAAATAGAAGTTACTTCTTAAATCAGTATGGAATAAGACTGAAAAATGGTCACAGGGAAATTCTAAAGAGACGGATGTTCATCAAGGAATTTTGTGCACAAAGTCTATGGGAGGATGTTTAAGTACAAAGGAAAGAACAAAATAAATCACCACAGGAATGCAAACAATGATACAAAATGTGTGTGACATTATGGGCTTATGCACGGGCCCTGGGTTTTTTTTAAAGATTGAAACAACAGACCCCACAAAGTTTGTCTTTGTTCATCTTGAACCTGAAAGAGGAATTCTTTAGAAAAAGAAATAGAACAACAATAGCAGGACCCAAAAAACCCGATCCATAAGGGTGGATGCGTCTAAGTGTGAAAATGAAATCCAGATCCACGAGGCAGAACAAAAGGTTCTCTGCCGTGATCAACTCCTAAACTCCAAAATTTACAGTCACTTACTTCTTTTTCTTTGGCTCCACGGTGCGGAACACTTTGGAGTACAGATCCATGGCTCTCACCCACATGCACATGGACTTACAAGCCTACAAGCAAGAACAAATAAAACTCCTTTTTAAAAAGAACTAAGAGCCTTAGTTTTCTTGGCATTGTTTAGTCAGGGTTTACTGGTGATGATATTCTCCAAAACAATTATTCCGGCGTTTCCAAAATAATAAAACCACACAGAGGCACGGTAAAGATTTTGTTCAGTAGTGGTTTAGGCCAACTGCTTTTCTCATTGCATGATCTTATTTAGAAATCCTCTGTGGTACCTCCCGCATAAAGTTGCGATATAAAGGATTTGTTGCAATTATTCAGATTGCTGTTCTTCGTTTGAAAAGTGGCATCTCTCACCTTTGAAGTTTTCTCAACGACATCAGGAATAAACTTTGGATTTTCGATGTACTTCTTGAGCTTCTTCAGGAGGGAGTCGGGGACATTGTCCTTGTCGTAATCCATGAGCCTCTTCAAGAAGTTGGGGTCGCTCAGGAGACCCTTAGCAGAAGACCAGTCAGGCCTGGACAGGAGTGGAGGGGGAAAAAAGGGAACATTGTGACGTGATCAGAGTGGGAGCAGCTAAACATTTGAGACACGAATCTTTGGCCCAGTGCTTAATTTCACAAAGCTTTTTCGATTCTCTATCCAAGCCCAATTTCCTGCTTACTGCCGAAATCTGCGCTTTCGATCACCATTCTCCGCTTACTGTGCAAGTGCCGAATTTGTGCACTAGCTGTGCAAGCCAAGAACGCCTAGTAAAGTAGAGTACACCAGCAACAAATCTCTGCTAACCCTTGAAATACGCTTGACGTAAGCGCGGAATTCCCTGCTTCTGTTAAGCGCGATTCTTTGCTTACGATAAGCAGAAGGCATAAATTTGAAGAAATAAATCCAAATCAAAAACTGTTTTTCTTACAAAGTGATCATTTCTGCTTGTCAACCAATTACTTTGGAGACCACTCTTGATCAATAAACTCCATTTACCAGGAGCTCCAAAATATTCAAACTTAATTTTAGGACATTCGTACAAACGTCACCAAAAAACCCTAGTCCTAAACCAACCATATTGTCGGTATGCAATAGCAATCATAATTACAAATTTGAAATATTATGAAAAGGCACCAGACTAGATTTTCTTCCAGCCTCAGTTTGATTAGCACTGACTTGTATGGCAATAAATCAACATGGCTCTACCAAGTTGACCAATAAAATATCTAGTAGCTTGACTCACTTGACTCCCAGTAGGATACAGATTGCCTCCATGACAGTCAGCACCATGTCTGGTGGCTTGTTGAACACCTTGATCTCAGAGATGTCGCTCTTATCCAAGGAATCCAGAGCCTTCTGAGCAGACTCCAGGGCAGGGAGGGCCTCGTCAAGGTCCCGCTGGGCGTCTTCGGCGATGGCTTGGGTCTCTTCAGCCTTCACTTTGGCCGTTGCCTCGTCCTCAAGCACCACTTTCCGTACCTAAAGCATCAAGTGTTGAGGAGAGATAACGACATTTCATTACAATTACCAGAATTATTCTGCACCATTCAAAGCCAAGACTCTATGCAATCCAGACTATTTTGCCAAAACCCAAAGATGCTGAGCGTGTGGTAAAATAAAACATGATCATTTTGGTTACACTTGCAATTTTAATACTTTTAACCCTTTTTATGCACCATTTATTTTTTTGATAAATTGATCATATTGTTTATTCGTTTTTTGCAAATGGCAACACCCCCAAAAACAGGTCACAATAGCACCCTCAAGAGTCATCTTTCCCATTTTGAAAACTGTGTGGCCGTGCGATCTTCATTTTCGTTTTACAACTATTTTTCTGAAGGGATTAAAACCGGTCGCTAGCAACCGGTCGGCGCATGAAAGGGTTAAAAGTCCCATGTTCGGATACGGCCGAGTTTTCCGCCGTATACCTGGGGTCTAGTCCCGAACTCACATGCCAAAATTACCGCACGATCGCAGCCCTGATACTTCACGACGGCAACGACATCAATTGCCGTCGTTGCCCCTACCTATTGCCAAAATGCCCTTCAAAAATCCAAATTTTCACGGCAATTTTTGCCGTGCCCTTTTCTTGTCATTGCCGTCGTGCCCTTTCTCCTGAAAAAAATTATATTTAACGATATCCCAAAATCGACATTCATCTCTAAAAATGACAGAAAATGAGCCGACGATGTGGGGAGGTAAAATAATTATCCAGCGAAATATATTCAGGAGACGTGGTACAATAACGGATGGCGCAACGGAGATTCAATGCAATTTGTTGTTCGTCGCGGCGACGCTACGCCGCAAACACTGCACACAAACCAATAGCCCGAACTGCTGACATCCCGCTTTAACAAGGTACCAGTCTAACACGATCCCTTGAACGACAGAGGGCGCTGTTGTCATGAGCGCCCTCTTCGGTTGAATTGTCGCTCAGTAACAGCAGTTTGTGAACGGACAGACCGAAAACTTTTCAAGGTAATTTGCTAATAATACAGCGCTTGAAGTGATAATAATATGTGAAGGATCAATTTGAAAACTCTGCTGCTGAATGCAAAAAACTAAACTTTTTGGGGGGTAATTTTTGTGACCTTTTTTTATTATTTGTTATTTTGACAAATCCTTTACGGTTTCATGAATAAGATATGATTTATTAATATCTTATTCATGTAAATTGTTTCATTGGGTTTACCACCCATAGGCGAGCCTCTGGCCAATTTGTAAATTTTGTTTAGGGTAAATACAAAGAAAGTGCAACGAGTCATGTGCATTATGGTTTTATTTTGTTTTTCAACTCTCCTAATTTAATGGCCTTCGTGCCTTTTCTGTTTTCACATTTTTGGCCTTGGTGCCCTTTCTACTGGCCTTGGTGCCCTCAAAAATTTGGACTGCTCCAAGGCCAAAGTGGCCTTGCCCTAAAAATTGTGAAATTTGAGGCCTGTCGCCCATTGGTTTTTATCTATCATTGGCACAATCATATGTTTTTATTTAAAGGCACTGGACACTATTGGTAATTACTCAAAATAATTGTTAGCATAAAAAATTACTTGGTAACGATCAATGGAGAGCTGTTGATAGTATAAAACATTGTGAGAAACGGCTCCCTCTGAAGTAACGTCGTTTTTGAGAAAAAAGTAATTTCTCAGTAAAATATTTGATTTCGAGACCTCACGCGTGAGGTCTCGAAATCAAGCATCATTCTGAAAGCACACAACTTCGTGTGACAAGGGTGTTTTTTCTTCCATTATTATCTCACAACTTCGATGACCAATTGAGTTAAAATTTTCACAGGTTTGATATTTTGTGCATATGTCGAGATACACCAAGTGAGAAGACTGGTCTTTGACAATTACCGAAGGTGTCCAGTGTCTTTAAAGACAAATAAACTACATGTAATTGTACGTCATGAAGGAAACAAGCAGAACAGAAGAACTGAGCGATGTGCATTTATTGTGTAACTGTAAGATTGTATAATTTATGAAATATGTGTTTTTTTCCAATATTGCCTTGGTGCCCTTCGCAACTTTTTACGATTGCCTTGGTGCCCGTTGAAATTTCTGAAAATTGCCTTGGTGCCCTAAATTTTTACAAAAAGTCAAGGCAAAACTGCCTTGCCCCTTCAGAGCCGAAGTATCAGGGCTCGCTTAACGATGTTTAGCCAATGCTCGGTTTCGTTTCTCTGTGTGCAAGAAGTGTGTACTGTTTGGAAATAAAAAGCAGAGTCTAGTATTCACGGCGCAGCCGGGAAAAAAGGGGAGCTGTGAGAAACACGCGGATTGGGGAAATAAATGGGGAAATAAATGGGGAAAAAACGTGGAAGTGGAAATTTCACATATCTGATGTACATGTACCTAGCATTTCAAAGTCTCCCATTGGATTGGATGCATACCTCTAGAGGTACAAATCACGATTACATTTTTCCTAATTTTTTCTACACACCTGATCAGCTTTCTCTTGATCCACGGCCAGCCTTTCCATCAGTTTCTCTGTGTCGCTAGATTTCTGTTTCAGGACAGGCTCCAGAGCAGTCAGAGACACCTCCATGTCCGCGACCAGGGTGTTGGTTTCAAGCAGCTTGGTCAAACCGTTCTTGACGCGGTCGCGAGCGTTCACTAATTGCCTGGTAGGTGTAGATGGAAAAACAAACAGAATTACAATCGTTAGCAATCCGTCCCAGTGTTTCCTTTTCTCTGGTGTTTCTGATCAGCAGAGGGTGGGTTCCAGTCCCGCTTGGCACTGGATGGGACATTAAGCCATAGGTCCCTTGGTAGCACATGTAAAAGAACCCAGAACATTTATCAGGGAAGAGTAGGGGTTAACCCCGGCATTTCTGGTTCACATAGCAAGCACCCTTGTTTACAGGGCCCAATTTCATAGAGCTGCTTAAGCAAAAAAAGATGCTAAGCACAACAAAATTATGCTTACCAGAATAAGATTACCAGCCAAACTACCATCTCACATGTACCATTCGTGACTGGTATCCGGCTCATTTCTGCTTAGCAGAAAAGTGTTCAGCAATATTTTCTGCTTAAGCAGCTCTATGAAATTGGGCCCAGGTTTCCTCAGGCTTGCCAGCTACAGTGATTAAGTTAACTTATGAGGCATCCCTGGTTTGATTACCAGAAATATATAATAATAACAAATAATAACAACACATCGGTGTTTGGATAAAACACAAGTAACGTTCTTTACCCCTGATGCAAATTTAACACCTTTTACAAAGAACTTACTTTCTTTTCTCTGAGAGCATAGAGAGGTAGAGATTGATCAGCTCTAGGTAGCTAGTAGGGGTGGTGTAATATCGACGACGCAGCTCGGCGTAGAAACGCTCGGCCATGGAACTCACGCTGGTGTGAATCTCAACGCACATCTCAGCGATCTTATTCTGAATGGAAGAATAGGGATGAAGAGAATGGATTGTCATTGTGAATGTCATTGTGAATGTCGTTGTGAATGTCATTGTGCATGTCACTGTGGATGTCACTGTGAATGTCACTGTGAATGTCACTGTGAATGCCACTGTGAATGCCACTGTGAATGTCATTGTCAATGTCTTTGTGAATGTCATTGTGAATGTCATTGTGACAAGGGTGGTAAACACGATTGGAGGGGAGGTGTGGGCTGTGTAATCCACCCACAGCCCACACCTTCTCCCCTTATTAAAGATGCTAGGTCCAGCTTTTGACAATGCAGCAAAAGTCCCTTCCCTTAACTAAAAGCTTTTTTTATTTCTTGTTGATGAAAGGGAAGGGGGTGAAAGACATAATAATCAACATTCTCAAGGTCTACCCCCCAATGGGTCCGTACCTTCATTCCTTCCTCGCCAAGATCCACCGACTCAAAGAACGTCTGTGAGACAGAGAGCAGAGCCTCACGGGGCCACTCAGTGAACCAGTCAATGGTGCAGCAGTTGACCAGCGACGGGAACATACGACACCGCGACCTGAAGGCGTCACCTACTGGGCTCATACACAGCACGATGTGGAGGTTCTGGCGCACCCGATTGATGAAGAAGTTGAAGATCTCATCGCGGTTGCCCTCAGCGATGCCCGCTTCCTTAGCGGCTTGTCTCACCCCAATGATGACGCGCTCGTACTCGTCTGCCTCAAAGAGGTTGGGCACCTCACCGGAGTTCAGAATATTGTTGATGTCTTCCAAAAATTCCTCAACGACGATCTAGGGATATGACAGTTAATATTAACCCTTTAAGTAAACAGCAAAACATTTTATCTCTCAAGGATTTATTTCATAAATCAATATAAAAATTTAACTGTTGGGGCAATTTTCCTGCAGATGAACACAAATATTTTTGGGTGTCAAATTTTTAACCAGTTGACGCCCGGCATCTTCCATTTTTTTACCTGACGGAATTTTTTTCTTGGACTTGCTGAAATCATTTTTATTCGAGAGTACCGCTGCCAGAAAGAAACCATGACTTAACAAAGCCAAGAGAACAAAGATTCTGTTTGAAGCACTGGTCATCCAACGTGACACAAAAATACAAAAGTCACGTCCCCCGGCATGCATATCAACTATCACGCAAATCAACTCAACTCCAGTTTATGAGTCCTTCAAAAGCAAATCTGCCTTGATTACATACCACACAGTTCATAAACAACTATTTGAAAATAATAATAAATTATTGTGGTTTATTATTTTTATTTTTGAAATAAAAGTCGCATCCCCTTAAGGTGATATCCCTCTGTTGCCACTTCCCAGGTTGTGTCACAAACATGGGTGTGATGCCTGGCTTATACGGATTACACAGGTTGTATGACTTCTGACTGGCCCCCCTAAACAAAGATAGTAAACAAAATAGGGAGACCACCAACATTGGGCTAGATAGCTCAGTTCATAGAGCGCGGCCACGTTAATCCTGAGGTCGCAGGTTCAAGTCCAGCTCATGTCAATTTTTTTTTGTTCAACCCAAAATTATTTACAAATTTACCCAGCCTCTTTCCCTTGTGGCTTTATTACTTAAATAAAGCAAACAAAAGAATACAGTTAAAACAGAACTTCAGAATTTCACCTGTGTATCCGTGAACAAGAAGACAGTGTTGAGGTTCTGCACTCCAGCCATCTCGTAAAGCTTCTTAAGATCGTCATGGAAGGACTCGTAGCTATAGCCACGGCTCAGCTCTATCTGGAAACACCTGTAGGAGCAGATGTGTGCGGCAAGTCTCGTCAGGGACTGCTTACCGGTACCGCCCACGCCAACCAGCAGTGCGTTACCGCGCTGCTGACGAATGATTCGCACAATCCTGTCCAAAACAAAACCATAAAAGCTTTATTTCTTTGATCTAATTAACACAGAATCAGCAGCTGGAAACTGCTTACCAAACTAGAGGACTTGTCGAGTAATTGTGATAGTATAGTGATGACCTTCATTATATGGGAAAGCTCCGTTAAAGAAAAATACCAGAATAACACATTCTTGTTGTCTTTACCAACTCACACCTGTTATCTCCATGTAATTCCTTTTCCAAACAGTGGACTTTAATCTTTTAATTGGATCATGACCAAGGCAGTAGTGCTGCTGACTTCCCCAGGCAGATTAACTGCTCATCCATTAAGTTTAATGAACCAAGTAATGACAATGTAAACACAGTCACGAGTTTTGGTAGCAAAACTCGGAAAATCTTGAATAGAGCTTTCCCGCAATGTTGCATTTTGTACAATGCAGATTCTATCAAGTACGGACAAATCTACTACCGACCGAATCCTTCACCAAAATGTGGTTGCTACTAAACATATTCCATACTAATGAACCAACGCTGAATCAAGCATTCTCTGTCTCTGAATCTTTGCAATGGCGGACTTTGAGAAGTAAGGTGACACAGCAGGATACCAGGCAATTTTCCAATGTTTCCCTAGCTCTAAGCATGTGCAAATGTCCGAGAACAACAGATTAAACCGGTAAGTCTACTGCCCCCTGGTGTCCCAGAAGTCTTCCCATGATGTAAGGTACACTTTGACTACTCACCTGGCAACGTGCTGCACTGCATCCATGAAGAACACTAGTTTCATCTCCTTGGAGGACGCCATGTTGCAGTCATCAAGATACTGAAACAAAGAAACACAACGTCTACATCATACGGTTTATGATTACAAACAATAAACAGTACGAATACTAGCAAGGTTTATCAGTGCAATGAAGTGCATTCAGGATTCTCCTCAGGTTTTTTCAAAACTGTGGGTCATTCTTGGCCAAAATTTTGCATATCGGCACGCAATTCTTGCGTATCGGCCCGATACGCTAGCTTGTGCATGGGGAGAACCCTAGCATTTGTATTGTGTCAGCTTGTTCAACCGGTACATATGGACCCAATTTCTTAGTCCTGCTCACTACTACTACTACTAATAATAACACCAAGAATTTCAATACAGTCTACTTTGTATACCAAATCACAGCGCCAACAATAAAAGAATCAGAAGAAAAAACACAGAGTAATAACAATTGATTAATAAAGGAAAAGGTAGGTTTGAAGTAGTTTTTTTAAATTGTATAATTGAGTTAGCCAACTTAATGTGTAGAGGGCTGTTGTTCCATTCCTTAGCAGCGAAGATTGTGATTGTTCTGTCTCCAGCAAAATTGTGAGTTCTTGGGTAAATGGATCCAAGTTGGAGCAGAGATTATGAGATAGTTTATGTAATTGAAGACAGTTTATGATGTAAACAGGTGACTGGTTTATGATTGTTTTATGTACAAGTGCTAAAGACCCCTTGCATTGACGCCACATGCAGCTACTGTCTGAAAAAAGGGTCTGCCATGCTCTTAATCCATTTCATTCTCGTTTATTTTATTTTTTTCAATCAGTTCTTGATTGTCTTTGATTTAAATACTTGGTCTGTATTTGTTTACTTTTAGTTCATTCTGGTTTATTTTTAAAACTTGACATCCTCTGTAGCCATTATGCTTTTTTCAACTGACTTTGTTTTATGGGAAGAGAAATGAATGTGTCTCTAATTAATATAGGGAAACTTTCACACAGTTTCAAACCCTTGAACATTTTCTGACCACAGACGCAAGTGTAAAAGCTCCTCATCCCTTTTTTCAAAGCTTTAAAAAAATCACAACATACAAGAAGTTCAATGTTTCTCATATTCAATATCGAACAGGAACACAGAAAACAACTGCAGACAGTCACTCACATCGTGCAAGACGTTCCTGAGCTTGTTGGCATCGACGATGTCCTCGTACAGTCTGTCGTTCTCATCCGCTCCCATCTTCATGAAGTCGCCGAAGATGATCGGCGTCTTGACGAACGCCTCTGGCTCGATGTTCTGGCTGAAGTGCTTGCTCGCCATCTCAGCCATGATCTCGTTGAAGTAGGCCTTGTCCTCTAGGTTGATCAGACGGTCGTGGAAGACGCGCTGGCACTCGTGGCAGAAGAGACGGAAAATGCCCGTCTGGTCGCGGATCACTCCTGGGTCGGCTTGTAAAACACCTGTGGAATATTCGATAATTAACTGTTAATTTCACTTCTTGGTTTATTGAATATTGTCTATACTTGAGGTGTACTTGTTGAGTAATGTCTTGATAGTAAAGTCTGTCCCGAGCCAATATCGCCCATCAGGCCGGTGTTTATATCCGGTTTCCTTGGCATTAAACAACTGAGAATAATCTATTCCCCAGGACAGGCTGCTAGTCCATTGCAGGTTACTCCCCAGCTCTCGCCGGTACCCATTTGTACTCCTAGGTGAAGAGAAGCAATAATGGTTAAGTGAGATCTAGGAATGTTCAACAGTAGTTTGTTTGATGATCTCAGATTTTGGCCAAGGATAGTATGTACACTGCATGTCTCTTTCATACACTGGGGCTAAACCATGCGGTGCTTTCCAAGTCAACAGAAGGATTTTGTGATTAATTCTTTGTTTTATTGGTAACCAATGCAATGCTAAGTTTAACAGGCCGGCATCTTATATGGTAACCTATTTCTTGACCTTACCTTGGACACATTTGGATAAATCTCTGAGATTAAAGACATAGTGGGACTTGGCAGGGGTTGGCAGCAGGTCAGTGCTCATCCGGCCGTAGATCTCCACAGCAGCACCCACGATAGCCTCAGAGGTCTGCTTCACAGCAGGGGGAAAGTCATGCAAGAATCCATTGATGATGGACTGAAAAGAACAGAAAAACCACAGAATTAAAATCAGATTGCACCGACTCAAAAGAAAATAGGACCCAGTTTGCTGTAGAGCCCTTGCACTGATGTCACACACGGCTATACTGTCTGCCCATGGTGTGCTATCTTGGAGTCAAATTGCATGTAAAGATAATGGTGAGTGGCTTAATGCACGCATCAATGCCCTTAATACGCACTGCTTAGTAACACACAGGGAATCCTTAAAGAAGATCTAGCCGTAGCCACAGCCGAATCCTTTATGGCCTTAGCCGGGAATCGAACCAGGGCCATATTGGTGAGAGGCCAACGCTTTTTCGCATCAATGCCACCCAAAAAAAACAATCAGGAAAAGTCCTGACAAATCACAAGCCTTACCATGAAGATATGTTTGAGACTGTGATCCGATGCAGTGGGTACACAGAACATACTGAAATGCCTCATGAGTCGAGGTGTCACAGGGTTACGACCTCCGCCCGGTGGAGCACAGGCTGCCGACAATGTCACATCCTAAGATAAATAGACAATACAAAATGAATGAATAAATTAATAAATATTCCAGGAAGTTATGTTAGCATTCTTTAAATAATTTAATAGATCATGTTATTCACATGATTTAAAACTGTTTTTAGTGATTTCTACAGCATGAATATTTCGAACTGCCTCTAGCTACTGGGCAATCTCGGTGGTCTAGTTGGTAAGACATCTGCTCTAGGATGGCAAAGATTGTGGGTTTGAATCCCACCCGAGTAATATGCCTAAGTCAGTGGATTTTGTGCACAGGACTCGGGAAAGTACTGAGTATACAGTGCTTTACCCACATCGGTGTAAGGGTAAAACCAAATATAATATTCTTTATCCCCGATGCAAATTTAACATATATTTTGTTGATGTTTCTATCAATTTTTTTTAAGATAACAGTCTTTTGACCATAAACACTCCCATCAATCGAAACACTCCCATCAAATTGAATTGAGTATAACAAAGGTCTATGGATCATTATCACACAGAAACCTTACAAATCATTTTCCCTGTAATAAAATAATAATACTGAATTCAAATCCTTATTATACCGGTGGAAAGTGGTGGTTGCCGAGGGGTCTAGGGACCAGACTCAATCTCTGGTGTTCAATGTCAGAGTGTGTGTGTTCAGGTTCAGCACTTGAGTTGTAATGCAAGACACTTTGAACAATAATTGACTAGTACTTCCGTTGGGACATAAAGCCGTAGGTTCCTTGTGTTGTGTAATGCACATAAAGGAACCCAGTACACTTGTTGTTAAAGAGGAAGAGAAATGTCAATGTAATTGGGAAAAAAAATACAAGTCTCTAACCTCATGTATGTTAAAATGGTGTAAATTACCATTGTACTCGATACCCTTCCAACATCCAACACATCTGATGACATCATTCTGAGAAAAATTGGTCTCTACGTTTGTGTACGGGGATGCTTTGGTTCGTTCCTGACTTTCGATATATCATTCAAACAAACCGGCTTGAATTTGACCTTTTGATTTACAAAAAATTCCCCCTTGAATTGTAAAGATCCATTCTTTGTCGAAATCCAATGACGCCATGTTTTAAATTTAGCTCTGAAAAAGTCAGGAATGAACCAAAACATCCTCGTACAAAAATGTAGAGACCCATTCGTCTCAGAATGATGTCATCAGATGTTTTGGATGATGATTTTGCACTGGAAGGGTATCGAATACAATGGCAATTTAGACCATTTTAAAATGAGGTTAGAAACTTGTAATTTTTTCCGCACTATCACGAGGACTCTATCTATTGGAAAATGAGTACATCACAATTAATTTGACATTTCTGTTCCTCTTTAAGAGAAGGATTTGCATCGGTGTTTCTGGCATGGCTGGTTGCATCACCTTGTCAACCCGTACAAAGTGCTTTATACATGGGTCTCTTAATTCAACCACAGCTCTGTGTCCATGCAGTAAAATTAATTAGCTTTTTAAGACACTGGTCTGGTGTGATAAATCGCTATACAAGAAACTGTGTATTGAACAAGTAAGGGACCAGACTAATTTGACCTTCCAGCCTCACTTTGGATGCTTTGATTTGAATGCGAGACAAACCAAGATGGTTGAACCATAATGAAGTTCTTCGTAACAAGGGTTTTGATGTAAAATTTCTTCAGGGGTGTATTAATTTCATCCCTATGAGAGGATCATTCGACAACGACTTACCTGAATATCTTTCCAGAACAGTTTCTCTCTGTCGTAGAGACCTCTGAAGTCTTGGTACTGTCTGAGTAGCTCAATGGGAGGCTGGGAGCCATACGTATCCAACTTTGGCATGTTCAGATCGTCCACGAAGATGATGATTCGCTTCCCTACAGGTGCACCTGAATTGAGAATCCAAGAACAAACATTGGTGAGTGGTGTTTGAAGCTTTGCATGGTGCGGAAAAATAAGACGTAACTATAAATAAATAGTAAACTTGCAGGATGTGTGCGCTGGAGTGTGTCATTGGTTGTCATATGATAAAACCGATTTAAGGGAAATGCACCTGTGATTTTAGCTTTGTCATACACTACTTTATGATTGGCACTGTGTACTCGAGTCTTGCGGAAAATAAGATACCTCAAGTGGGATTCGAACCTACGACCATTGCTAAGGGTCCTTGTCAAAATTAGTCCAGGACAACCAGTGGATAAGTACCGTCCGTCCGGGACAAGCTTTTTTACCCGCTGTTAATTCACCTTGTTTGAAATTGGGTGTCAGAGACAGTTCATAGTGCCTTGGGTCAAATTTGTTTACAAACCGCAGCGACTTGGATCACTTTCTACTGGGAAAACAAGCAGGGGGTCTCTACATGACTCACTATCAACATCTATACATTACACATCTTACTTCAAACGTTTCAGATCGCTCCAAAACCGAAAGTTTGTTTATACTAAATTTAATCAGTAGAATTTGAAACTTTGCATGGTGGAGGTATAACTAAGAAAGGTTTGCGGTAACACCATGTGAATATCTCTTTTGATTAGAGTTGGTTCTGAACAGAACCGTTGGTTAACGACTCAAAATTTAATCAGCCAGTCAAACCGCAGAGCGCACAGCGGGACGCATTGATATAGGGCAGTTCTTTAGTGCATCAGAAAAATGTGTGTGCCTTTTAGCGAGTAAAACCATGTCTCTCATAGAAATACAGTCCGCTGGAAAACCAACAAAAATTTGACATCGGAAAATTCTTATTCGACTACCTGTCCTGGATTAATTTTGACAAGACCCCTTAGCATACAGTTGCCACACACAAATATAAGCGATGTTATTAGCCGATCTTTACTCACCTAAGATCGTCTTGCGCTTCTTCTCCAGCTTGCCCTCAATTATCTCCTGGGTGCGGATACTTGTCGTCTGAGCGGAGAAGTTCATAAAGACGGGGACATAGTTTGCCTTTTCACTGATGCTGTCCAACAGACCTCTGGCAATCACAGACTACAGGAGAAGTACAGATACAAACAAGAACGTTTTTTATCTTGAAGGATTTCACTATTATTTTGAAAGAGTCACTGAGCTCAAGTCCCGGTTCAAGACATGTCAAGTCTGCCACAAATAAGTAGTAAGTGTCACAAATTCCAAAACAAACAAAGGTAACAAAATACACAGAATATGGCTCAAACGATCAGCAAACTTTTTCTTTTCAAGGGTTTACTCAAGACTTTTAGAAAACACTTGAGACTTGTCTTTAAAATAACAAGTATTCTAAGTATTCTAAGAACTTAAAATTCAACAAATTCAGTTTGGAAGAAATCCTTTATTGATTGGAATTTAGGTCAGCACCATTCGAATCAGTGGCAGCATTTGAACTTAAAGTAGCAAAAACATCGTACAAATAGATAGAACAATTTATACAAATTATTTCATAGATAATAAGAAAAAGAAATAAGAACAGCAAAGAAAGGGGAAAGAATTTATCTATGTAGACCAAACTTAAAGTGAGTGTGAGGCTGTCAGATTAAGAGCCAAGGATTGTAGAAGACAGCCTAGACGGTCAAACTACAAACATGGAGACAAGACAAACAGGTATCACAAAACAAAACAAAAGCAGGGCTATTAAAGTAAAAGGCTGATGACAAAAATCGAAAGCAAAAAAAGACTGAGGATGATAAGAGCTTGACTGACCAGAAGAGAGCTACGTCACATCATGGGAGAGAAGAAATCTTTTGTAAGAAGACCTGAATCTACTTTATGTGTAAAAGTATGATTTTCAACTTTGATACAGGATATAAACAATAAAAATATGGATTGATTGCTGACCTTTCCCACACCAGTGGTACCAGTGAAGAGAACAGAGCGGTTGACGGCTAGGAGTTTCTCCATCAGGTAGCCGAAGCGTACCGTGTCCATGGTCGGCACCAGCATGTCAAAGAACGGCACCTCTTGGTCGTACTTGAAGACCGGGATGATCTTCTCCCACAGGTCCATCCGCTTGGTGTCAAAGTCGATGTAACAGCTCCACAGATCACCGCTGGAGTTCAACTGTTCACACAGACACAAGATTTAAGAATCCATAGTTTACAAACAGTTTTAAGCATGTTTTCAATCAACAGTTTACAGTTGCAGATCTACATGGTCTAGAGGTGTTAGCGTTTGTTCACCCATAAAGAAAAGAACCGCGGAAGGAGTTCGAACCATGGGATGTAACAATAAAGATCAATGAGCCGCAGGAACCCTTTTTTTCCCCCAGATACTGGGAGAGGAGAGCTCTTTAACCCTTTCATTACTGAGTTGTTTGGATCTAAACAACCGCTGGTGACCGCATTGTTTGACCACTCAAGCGTGAAGCACACATTCTTACACAACAGAAAGCTTTCATTCAAAGGACTTTTTAACAAAGTCCATTATCTCCTTGAATATACTGTTTTACAGCAATATAAGTAATAAACAGTTCTTACTTATTGAATTCTCTTTCACATAATCAAAAAATCATTGAGATTGGTCAATAACTTTCAAAGTTCTTTGTCTTTCTTTCCTCAGTGTGATCTGTAATCTGAAAAACACTTTTTTGTACACAACTATAGGGCGCTCCGTAGGTGTTGGGCATTTCGGATCTTTCAACTCTTATTTGAAGAGATTGCAAAATAGCAACCTTATTTTATTTTACCATCACTGGAAAGATCCAATCTTCCTCTAATGATTGGTAAGCTTGGGTATGGAGGGTGGACATGGACAAAACTACAGCTTTATAACAAATGGCCTTTGTGCTCAAGCTTGAGTGCTTTTTGTGTGTAAGCTTGGTCGACTAAAGTCGCCAATGGTAAGGAATAGGGGGTATGAGTGCAGTCGACTAAAGTCGCCTATGGTAATGAAATGGTTAATAAGCGCTTTTAGATCGTTAAATATGCCTCACCTTTGCATCGCCATTGTCCTCAAACTGATTGCGGACAAAAGTGTCAAACAGATCCCAGCAGCCCTCCACCAGGTTCCCTCCGACAGACCAGAGGTAGCAGAAGACAAAGGTAGTGCAGATCAACGAGTGCAGTCGGTTGGTCTCCATCCTCAGGTCCAGGCTACCTTTGAAGACTAGCACCTCCAGGAGACAGCACAGAGTGTTCACCTTGCTGATGTCGACCTGGGAAGATTGGATGGTGAGTAAGGTCAACATTTGGTTAGAGTTCTTTTTTACCTCGATCATGAATTTTTTGTTGTTTTGTTTAGTTTTTCAGGGATGGGATTGTACAAACAGGACAAATCCGGGAGTTTGGGGGAGGGGGGTGTTTTTTTAAGCAGACAATTTTGTTTAGCAACTTTGTGCTTAACAAAATTTAGCAGGATACCAGTCAAAGATGGTGCATACATGGTATTTTGGCTGGTAACCTTATTCTGGTAAGCATAATTTTCTTTTGATTCGCTACTTTTCGTGCTTTAGAATGAAAATGGGCCCTGGTCTTACGTGAAATCCACTGAACATTCAGGTCGTTATATTTTAGAGGATTTAAAGACACTCTAAAGAAAATACTGTGATGACACAGTGGGAAACATCTTCCAGTAGTTTTGCAATATTTCTCAAAATACAGTACCTGGTTGATAGCTTGGATGCATTTCTTGGAGGTAAACTTCAGACCGTCCTCCACGTACGTCTCAAAGAGGTCCATGATGTACGTGAACGTCTCCTCCTTCACCTTGCCCTTGAAGTCTGCGATCCACGTCTTGACGTACGGCATCCATTTCAGCTCCCCGGGATCGATGTATACCATACCACATCTAATTGGCAAGTCAGAAATTAATTATTATTACAGTGGCACCTGACTATTAAGATCTCAGAGATTAAGGTTTGTAAGGGTGTATTGACCCCGTGCACATTGCAGAGAACGAATCTTCCTAAAATGCACGTCAACCAAAATGGCGGACAGAATAGGTGCATGTAAATGAGCTGCGCATTGTGCAAAGGGTAAATACTCCAGTGTTTTTTATCTCAAGCCTGGTCTCAATGTCATGGCATTGCTTTACCACAGATTGAGTATGGAAGTTAAAGGTATTGTACACTTTTGGTAACAGCTCAAAATCAGTGTCCACATTTTGTGTGATTCAACATATGCATGAACAAACAAACCTGTGAAAGTTTGAGCTTAATTGGTCATCGAGGTCAAGAGAAAATAGCGAAAAGAGACCTTATGTGTTTTCTGTTTTTTCAAATTATCGCGCGTGATAAAAACTATTGTTTTACTCATTTCTCAGAAACGATAGCATTTTAGGCAGAAATATTTTAAGGAACCCTTTCTACCATTACTTACTTTAAATCATGTAAGTTATGTGTGAATCTGTGAACATTGTGTTTTTCGATCTTACCAATAGTGTACAGGGCCTTTAAGTAAGCATGGTGTGAGTACAATCTAGTGAGGTTTGCGGTGACACCATGTGCATAAAACATCTTTTGAGTAGTGGTTGTTCTGAGAATAACAGGGCCCAATTTCACAAAGCTGTTAAGCAAAAAAAAATGCTTAGAAAATGTATTTGCTAAGCACAAAAGTGAGTGGGGGCACCTATGGAATTTTGGCTGGTTACCAGTTTCTTCTAAGCAAGATTTTCCTGTGCTTAGCAAGTTTTTGTGCTTACAGGCTTTATGAAATTGGCCCCCGGTGGTTTGACAACTCGACGTTTCGATCAGTATGCTCTGATCGTCTTCAACAAACTCTTATTTCCTATCCTTTACCATCTTTATAACTGAAGACAATCAGAGCATACTGAAATGTTGAGTTGTCAACCCACCGGTTCTTCTCAGAACCACCACTACTCAAAAGAGATTTATGCACATGATGCCACCGCAAAACCTCACTTGAGTATGGAAATTAATGTGTCATCGAATGGGAGACTTTTGGGGACTCTAGGTGGCAGCAGACTTACCAGGTAAATCCATTGTTCTTGGAAATGTGAGCATGCTCAGAATGACATAAACAATTGAAATTTACCTGGTAAGTCTGCTGCCACCTAGTGTTCCAAAGTCTCCTATTGCATTGACAACAAATTTGAGGAGAAATAGTACATTCAAAATTGTACCTGCTGACAGTGGCAGGGGAGGCTACGGCCAGATCTTGCACCTCAAACACCATGTGTATGGAGTTGGACAGTTTAATGCGTTCACTGTTAGCGAGACAAAGCATCTTGTTATCATCCAGTACGGTATTCATGTTCTCAATCCAAAGGGCATCCACAGGACCATCACAAATAATCCACTTGTGGTCTTCGGTAGTCTCCTGGGAAAAAAAGAGAAAAGAAGGAAACGCTAGTGGTTACTTTTGAACTTAAAGGTAGGGTCATAGGTTGTTTTTTTTCGTCAACGCAATGCTGATTTATAGGTCAAGTTGTCAATATAAGATACAATATAAGTTACCTGAGAAAGTTTAGCTGAATACAGTGTCTACTTGTTGAAAAAAGTGACTAGAGTACAAAATAAATTGCATATAGCATTTTTATCCTAGATTGAGAGATTACTTAAAAATGTCCAGGTTTCTACTTTATTTCAGCCTCACTTTATAAAAGTAAGTCAGATTTGGAAGAAATTATATCAAAGAAAATCATCCGTGCTGCAGACGGTGAACCTTGCACCTTGAAGGTAGGACGGAGAGTGGGTTCTGATGAAGCCCGCTCAGTAGCTTTTTGTTCAGTTAACGCGTTCTGCACCAAGAGTTGGGATAGGAGAGTCTTCTAAATGTTAATAAGGATCTTTATTAAAGGCACTGAACTCGTTTGGTAATTGTCAAAGGCCTGTGAAAATTTGGGCTCAATTGGTCATCAAGTTGCAAGAAAATGATGGAAGAAAAAACACCCTGTTGTACAATTTGTGTGCTTTCACAAAAAAAAAAACTTCTTGCAAGTTTTTTTTTATTTAGTTGAGATTTCTCAAAACTTTCTCCAAACTACGTTACTTCAGGAGTCGTCGTTTTTTTATACTATCATACTATCAACAGCTCTCCATTGCTTGTTACCAAGTAAGTTTTTATGCTAATACGATACCTTTAAATGTACACCTGGTCACTACAAGCTCTACTTACAGCTGAGGTGATACGGACGATGGTGGCCATCAAACCGTCCTGCCATTCCAAGGTCAGTTTATTGACCTCTCCATACAGTTCTCCCATGGACACGGCTTTGGGGTTGAGTATGTAGGTTTTGACTGGCTTGTATTCTGGACTGTCCTCTCCCGCTTTGTGTAACTCTGTCAAAGCTTCTTGAAGGATCTGAGGAAAACAAAAACACATTCATAATTTGAATATTGTTGCAACCCTTCCCCAGGGTAATGGGGTATGTTCCTTTTGGAATAAAACAAGAAATAAATCAAGCAATTAATAATAATATATAGTCTTATATAAGCACATGTATCTACCAATAAGGTACATTTTAAGACAGGTTTTTGAATTCTTTTGAATTAAGAAACCAATTTATGTAGCACCTTATAAGGGTTAACAAGGTGCTGCGGCGCACTCAGCAGCCACTTTCAGAAACACCGAGGCAAACCCCTTCTCTTAGCAATAAGTTATTATTTTTAAGTGTAACTGGGTTCTTTTACGTGCATTACACAACACATAGAACCTCCGCCTTTATGTCCCAGCCGAATCAGTAATGGTTAAGTGTCTTGCTTAGAGACACAAATGTCAAGACTGGAAACGTGCACGCATGTACGCAGCGGGCACAACTCTCTGCCGATGATAGGTCTTCACTGACCTCAGTGAGGGCGCTGTTTTGGGGCTTGTGACATCATATGCAAGGGGGTCTATTGTTTACCTCATATGTGGTAGTCTTTCCACCTCCAGTGGGTCCGACCAGCATGACACCATGACGTACAATCATAGTCTCATACAGCTGGATCACCTTGCGTATGATACACTCCTCAGGCTGCAGACCTTTATCAATCAGGCTCTGCACAATGAAGCTCTGCAGAGTACCGTAGTCATGCTCAGGGAGTACAGAGCCAGGGAACAGATCGGACAAGATGCCCTGGAGAAAAAGAAAATGAGATCAAATCAATACATCATTCTGTAGACTTTCTGCAAAAAGCCGTAGTCATGCTCAGCGAGTACAGAGCCAGGGAACAGATCAGACAAGATGCCCTTGAGAAAAAGAAAATGAGATCAAATCAATACATCATTCTGTAGACTTTCTGTAGAGTACCGTAGTCATGCTCAGGGAGTACAGAGCCAGGGAACAGATCAGACAAGATAGCCTGGAGGAGGTTTAGCAAAAAGAAAATGAAATCAAATCAATACATCATTCTGTAGACTTTCTGTAGAGTACCGTAGTCATGCTCAGGGAGTGCAGAGCCAGGGAACAGATCGGACAAGATACCCTGGAGAAAAGAAAATTATATCAAATTGATACATCGTACTGTAGATTTCTGCATGCAGTCCAATGGTCTCATGCTCAGGAAGCTCAAAGTAGGGGGCAGCTATGATCCTAAGACCAGTGTAGTATAATGCCTGCCAGGAAATGCATACCTACCAACAGGCAGACATAGGAACACCGTAAGTCACTCATAGCATGTAGTTATCGAAGCGGCAGCTCAAGAAAAGTACATTATGGGTCATTCGCGATCCTGCGATCTGAAGTTAAACCGACAAACCTCGCAAAAAGCAAAGTTATCACCCTCCTTGTTACACATGTAAATTGTTGCATGTATTCCACGCAAAAACCTTTTTTTGGGGGGGGGGGTTTTAAACATCTTTTTTAAACAAACACCGTAACAATTCTCAGAAAGGAGAAATTCTCTATCGCATGTCGTTCATGTCAGTGTTACAAAATGGCAATGCAACCTGAGGTAAATAGGCCCACCAACTGTCAGTGAAACAGCGAAACCTTTTTGTTTCCTTTTTTTCCCCCACATTACGTACATCAACCATTAAAACCAGACCCGAGTTTGCCTATGACAAACTCGGGTTGCTACTCACCGGTTGAGGAAAGAGCAGTTTTCAACATGATCTTTCTTATCTGATCAAAAGTTCATGAGGCGTAAACATATGGTTTAGGGTTTCACTGTCTGTGAGTTTACTGACAAAGCTACCAACAAAATTTCACAGGTTCTTGTTTATAATGTGAAGTATTGGGAAACAGTGTAATTTGCTATCATGAAATTAACTTGTTTTTAGAGCTGTGATTGTTCTGATGTTTTAGGGTTTAAAACTTAAAACTTAAAACACGGTCATCAAATCTTAGCTCAAAACAACTCACCCCAAACAAAACGGCGTCATCAGCCAGAAACTTGGGCAGGTTGCTGTCTCTGAGTGCCCTGATGAGCACGATGTCCTCTCCTAGGTTGGGGTTGCCGCGCTTGAGCGCTCCGGCCATCACGAGGACAGACTTGACTGCACGCATCCCAAAGTCGTAGTGATCCTGCTGAGACAGCTGCTCGCTGCAGAGTTTGTACATCTGGGTCATCTTACGAGCCAACGTCTTGGAAGACTCGAAGCCTTCTGAATATAGGATGACCTCAGCGATCAGAGCTATGAGTGGAAAAAAATTGTGGGTTTTTAAAAATTTCTTTTAAACTCTCTTAAAGGTATTATACAGGATTGGTAATTGGATAAAAACATTCTTGTTTAATTTTTAGTCTGAAAGCTTACTGATTATGAAGTTCATGCTAGAACCATTTTTTTCGGTGAAATATTTTCCTCTGAAATGAAGTCATATTCAAGAAAACTGTATCTGAAAACCTAAACAAAAACGCAACAGCTGGTTTCAGTTGTTATAACCAAAACTAAGGACAATGTGTTTACATGCTGAAAATTGTGCGTTTTTTTTAAACACTATTTCCTCCTGACTCACAGAATGGATTAAGCCAAAATTTTCACAGGTTTGTTATTTCATGTATATGATTGATCACACAAAACATTAACACTGTCTGCGACTATTTTGTCACCTCTAATTAATAAAAAACAAATTGTTCATAAATGATAAAACAAAGAAAACATTACCCTTTAGACACTGTTTTCCTGAAAATGTGCAAATCTTTTCCATTGACATTTCCACAGGTACACTAAGATATATTTTGCAACCTCTAAAAATTGACACAAGTTGAACACTTGATAAAAAAAAAACACTGATGTACCCTCCCTAATCAAGGTGAACTTACTGTAGTCTGGTACCATCATGGAGATAGGTCTGAAGAGTGCCTTGAGGTTATCAGGAAGCTCAGTACGGCCTGCATAGCCAGGATTCATAGTAATAAAAGCAGCACAAGAGGCTACCAGCTTGATCTCACGACCTTCAAACATGAACCTTGATACCTGTAAAGCAAGAAATCAGAGAGGTCAGAGAGGTCAACGTATACCTGACAACTGTCACTGGACATGCTTCTATATATCTTCAAAGTCTAATTTCTCCAAAAGTTCCGATGCATTCCTTCAATTTACGGTCACAACTCACAACATCAACTAGCAAAAGGTCCACGTACCAACACTCGCTATGGTCAACAAGCTTTCACCTCAGCTGCACCATCACTATGGAACAATCGCCCTCTCAATATTCGTCAAGCTACCTCTACTGACTCATTCAAATCTCTATTAAAGGCAAATTTGTACAACAAGGGTGTTTTTTCTTTCGTCATTTTCTTGCAACTTCGATGACCAATTGAGCCCAAAGTTTCACAGGCTTGTTATTTTATGCATATGTTGGGATACACCAAGTGAGAACACTGGTCTTTGACAATTACCAAACGTGTACGATGCCTTTAAAGACTCATCTCTTTGTAATTTGAGGTTTAATGCACTTAGAAACGCCAGTAATAAGCGCTATATAAATGCTGTTATTATTATTATTATTATTATTATTATACCTGTGAGATACTCAAAAACAAAAACAATTCTGTAAAATTTAGTAAAAGTGATCATTCTCAAACAGTGAAGAAAAATTATGTCTAAAAGACAAAGTATACCTTTGGTTTATGGCACCGTTCGATTGTTTCAATCCTATTTAAATATGTAGATACATACGATAAAACTAACCTGTGAAAATTTCATTTCAAAAGGTGGTAGCGTTGCTAAGATATTGCCGAAAATCTGGAGCGGTTATGTCCACGCAGGAAGAATAATCCCTAATTGGAATACACAATCTGAGAAACATTTCATGCATGAAACATTTCTCAGATTGAAATTGTTTTGAATCTCTTTCTCTTAAACCACATTCCTTAGAAGGGAGTCGTTTCTCAAAATGTTAAACATAATCAACAGCTGCAGTGCTTCTTACCAAGTAATTTTGTTTGGTCATTAATTTGTTTGATTAATTCCCAAAGGTATACCCTACCTTTAAAGGTATCGTACACGTTTGGTAATGACTCAAAACAAATATTAGCATTTAAACTTACTTGGTAACAAGCAATGGGGAGCTGTTGATAGTATAAAACATTGTAGGAAACGACTCCCTCTGAAGTAACGTAGTTTTTGAGAAAGAGGTAATTTCTCACTAAAATAATAAAAACTTCTTACAAGAAATTTTTATTCCTATCTGAAAGCACAACAATTTGTACAACAAGGGTGTTTTTTCTTTCATCATTTTCTTGCAATTTCGATGACCAATTGAGCCCAAATTTTCACAGGCTTGTTATTTTATGCATATGTTGGGATACACCAAGTGAGAACACTGGTCTTTGACAATTTCCAAACGTGTTCAGTGCCTTTAATATTTATTGTATCCATGCATCTCAGTAGAGCCAAAATTATCTCTTACTTAGACCGGATTATTGGCTTGTGGATTGAATTAGCAGCCTTCGTTCTCAACCCCCCCCCCCACCCCCACCCCATTCCCCCTCCCAATCCAAATCTATAAAATTAACTTCTCATATCTTTGTCTCCATAATTATTCCTGAGCTTGTGTACACTGGGCAATTCTGTGGATTCTTGTTTTCTTTTGTTTTGTATCAAGTAATAAATCACAAGGGAAACTGCCAGGGTAGTTATAAATCATTTTGGTGTGAAGAAAGAAAAACTAACTAGAGCATGATTTGAAGTGCTCGTGCTCTACTAAACTGAACTGTCTATCTAGCGCTAATGACGGTGGTCTCCTCTTTTCTGGGGGTTTTTTTCTGGCGCTGTACACAATAGTCCAACAATTGATATTACCTTGGCAGCCTTTGCATTTCTGATAGTGATCAGCTGCTGCGCGATGACAGACAACACCTCAATATCGATGCGGTTGAACTCATCAAAGCAGCACCAGGCACCGGACTGGGCCAAGCCGGAGAAGAATCGTCCCATCATCTTGAAGTCCAGACCGTCTGAGCAGTTGAATACCACGCACTGCTTGGCCAAGCCCTTGGCAAGATCCTTGGTTGTCTCCGTCTTGCCTGTTCCAGCTGGGCCAGCTGGGGCTCCCCCGAGGTCCAGCTGGAGAGCTCCCATGAGGCACAGGTAACAACGATCCTGGGAAACGGGTAACAAAAAAAGTTCCACTTTATCAATCTGTATGAAATGCTATCGTTTCTGAGAAATGAGTAAAACAATAGTTTTTATCACGCGCGATAATTTGAAAAAAACGAAAACACATAAGGTCTCTTTTCGCTATTTTCTCGTGCCCTCGATGACCAATTGAGCTCAAACTTTCACAGGTTTGTTTGTTCATGCATATGTTGAATCACAAAAAATGTGGACACTGATTTTGAGCTGTTACCAAAAGTGTACAATACCTTTAAGTCGGAGCTGGGCAGGGCTTGAATTTGGGGGGAAAATCCACAAGACCGCAGGACTTGTAGCTCAGAATCTTTACTGGTCAGGATTTTATTTACAAGACCAGAATCTAAACTGTTTTATTTGAAACAACACTAAGACAAGATTAATCTCTTCTGTTTCATGGGTGATACTCAGCAGGATTGAAACATATTTGTGAGACTCAAATTCAACATTTGAACATTATTCTTTTGAGACAAAGATGTTGAAATTAACCAAAAGAGACCATCGGACTTGTCCTGTCTTGAGTTTACGCGACACTGATATCACTGGCCTTAGGCCGGTGGTCCAGTGTAAAATTCTAGCCCTGTTGGAGTTTCAAAAAGAGCCTTAATTGCTAATAACGCATAGTGTGATTTCACAATACTCACCTTAAAGTAAATCTTGGTACTTTGTGAAATCGAACCCTGAATTCAAAATAACTCGTAACTGGACATGGTAAATGACCCTAAATATTCCAATGCTAACAGCGCAAAATGAGTTCAACTGCACTCAGAGCTCGTTTTACAAAAGCAACTCACCGTTAATGGGGTAATGACCAGGCGTGCCGAAGCCCCCAAGTACTCGTAACCGTACACATACTGGGATGTGGACATGCGCACCACGCAGTTATCCAACTCCAAGTCCCAGTAGTACCTCATCTGCTTGACCCATTCAAAGTTGTTGGAGTTGTCCACGCCGTTCTTGACCATGCTGGTGATGATGTCGCGGGCGTGCACACTGATTGTGATGAGCGCGCACAGAATGTTGCGTACGAGCTTGGTGAGGTCGCCGCGGACCATGGCTGCAAGACGGTTCAAACTCTGGACAAAGAATTAAGATAAAGGACTTGATTTGAGTCACCTCATAAAATTAATTCCATACAAACCACAGGAAGTAACAAGGTTTACAGTACCATTTTAAAAATGTCTCTTGTAAAATTTTCTTGAAGCAAAAAAAATGAGTGCAAATCTGCAGTTACCCACATACCGTCACATATTTGCAACAAAGATGTATGATAAGTTACGACCTTGTTGCAAACACATTTTTCATAATGCAACAAAATTGAATCTTTCTTAAAAACTCCCAGTTGTAAGCACAGTACCAATGACAACATTGTTGGGTGGAGCACATTGGGTAATAAGCGAGTATCTAAAAATGTGGGCACATTTGAAGCGAGAAAGAACGTTCCTGTAGGCATACACCTGTAGTCCAGTAGACTGCCAGAATGTTCCTCTGGACTGCAACATTGTGTCCAACTGCGGTAAAATTGCTACACAAAAAATATGCACATTGGCTTTTTGAACGTTCAAACGAAACATTCCAGTAATCTAACCGACCAGTCCATGTATGCCCGCTGCAATACTTAACCGATCCAATTAGAAGAATCCTGTTCTGATTTTTGAGACGCTCCCTAAGAACGATGCAAGGTACAACCCTTTGACCAAACAGAGTTACGACCATGTTGCACTGATACGACGATATATAAATTGTTCCTTTTGGCTGTCTACAAGCACATAGGTTTCACTTTGCATTGTAGATTATTATATGCCCACATTTTCTCAGCGGTTATTGGGAAAAAAACAAAGGAGTATTCTGGCTTTATTTAGGACTCGCAAAATGAATCCTCTCACCATTGAAAATCTTTGTAAACTCTACATACATTAAAGAGAGTCCATATCAGTTTTATAACCAACCTCAAAGTTCTTCAGCTCAAATTCTTTGATTGCCTCGATGCGATCACAATCCCCGTCCAGAATCTCAATCACATCCCTGCACCACATCGTCTGCGCCACGGTCAACACCACCTGGGAAGCGTGCTGCGTCACCCACTCCTCCAGAGGGCGGGCTTCATAGTCGGTCAGCGCGGCTTTAGTGAGGCGGCGGAGTGAGGACACCATGGCCTCCTCCACCTTGCCCAGCCAGTCCTCTACGTTCCCTCTGGCCTTGAGGCCCTTGCCGAGCCCGACGTTTTCGTTCTCCGGTGAAATCATAGCCAGGATGTCGTTGGTGGATGTCTTCACAGCTTCTGCCTCTGTAACATGGGTGAAAACAATCGGAACGTTGAAGAAAATTGCAGCTTGAATTATCACTGCACTGTTGGTAGCCAACAGAATTTGTGTTATCTTTACCTCACAGCTACAAAAAGGCAGTTGTAGCTCAATAAAGATGGTGCACATAAAAGTACAACAGAATAACCTATGCCCGAACTGGTCACAGACACATGTAAGCTGCAAGCTGCCGGTTTTAGAGTCTTTCCTTTAAATTTTTCTTTTCTTTCTGTCAGTTTGCCTCTTTCCATCCCTCTTTCCCCTTCTCCAAACCCCATCCCCTCCCCTTTAACTGTAGTAGGATGGCTCTGTGCTGGTCATCTGTTTCATCTTGCCACTCACTGGCGATTTGTTGTAACTTGTTTGTGTGTATTCTGTATGTATTTGTAGTGTTATGCCAGTAAAGAATAGTATAAAATAAAACAAATAAAAATTTATTTTTTGTTATTACAAACAGGTTGGCTTTCTCACCTTTGTCACCCGAGGGCGATATCTTTCCATCAGAGGGTTGAGCTCCCGTACTACCAAACTCCAGCTTAGCGATAGCATCAAAGCACTTCCTGAGATGAGGCTGAACGGCGTGAGGGTTACGTGTCTGAGACAGAATCTCCAGCAACTCGTCATTGGACAAGAAGTAGAACCTGTAGAGAAAGACAAAGGATTCATTTAATTACGAATTATGGTTTGGGGTCCTTTTTGGGTGTTTGTTGTTCATGTCTTGTTTTGTTTGTTGTTGTTTTGGGTTTGTTTTGGGGGTTTTGGGGTTTTGTTTTGTGGGTTTTTTGTTTGTTTTGTTTTTTTCTTTGGGGGGGGGGTTGGGGGTGTTAAAATATATTTTTTTTTATATTCTTCGTTTTGTGCTTTGCTGATTTTTGTTGCTTAAGCAGCTCTATGAGGTTCAGCCCTAGCCCAATTTCATAAAGCTGTTAAGCAGAAAACACAGCTCAGTAAAATTCTTTGCAAGCAAAAAGTGACGACAGTCTAATGGCTGCCAATTATTTGCATCTTGCAATCGGGGACATTTTGTACAACACTCAGGGAGATATTTAGAAATACATTTAACACAATTCGTAATATGGCAGATTTTCAAATGTGTTCATCAGAGCATGGAAAGATTGGTTTATTTTTCAGGGAACTCTCTGCAGAATCAGGTAGAGTTTGCAGCTCTGCAGTCCCACTTTAAGAGTCAAACTGACACTGCGGAAATACCACCTACCTTGGGAAAACACATCTCTTGGATTCCAAGTAGGCTTCCAGGCACTTTTGAATCTGGTCTAGCAGGGAATTGTTGTTCTTGAAGGTCTCCAAGAGGCCTGGCTGTGTAGCAGCACGCATGGCCAGCGGGAGGCGGTTTGCTTTGCGCATTATTTCTTTCCAAGATTTGTCAACCTGCAATAAATAACATGCATGAAATGGATGAAGGTATGGATGAACTGTCCAGCAAAGAGATGTGTATTAAATAAAAGTTCTTGCAAACATTGTACATGCATGACATGTATATATGAATGAAGTCCCCGTTGTACTCAAACTACTGTGCTCATTTTTACACGGAGCTAAGACTGGTTCTTAAGATAAGTTCCAATCCGGCATGTTGTGGCCGAGCGGTTAAGAGCACCGGACTCAAGCTCTAGTGTTTCTGATCAGCAGAGTGTGGCTCCGAGTCCCAGTCGTGACACTTGTGTCCTTAAGCAAGACACCTAACCATTATTTCTTCATCCTTCGGATGGGACGTAAAGCCGTAAGTCCTGTGTTTTGTGTAATGCACGTAAAAGAACCCAGTTACACTTATCGCTAAGATAAGGGGTTTGCCCCGGTGTGTCTGGCAGTGGCTGCTGAATGCGCCGCAGCACCTTGTAAACCCTCAGACGGTGCTACATAAATTTGGTCTCATAATTCAAAAAATTAATAAACCTGTCTTAGAATGTTTCTGTCTCTTCAAGCGCCTTGAGTACCTTATTGGTAGACACGTGCGCTATATATAACTATATTATTATTTTTATTATTATTATTAATCTAAAAAACTGGACCGGGTATTTTGAGCAAAAGTGACGACATTAGTGCGGAGTGCTATTGAATCAAATCTCACCTGCATGAACATCTTGGCCTCAGCCGGGAGCTGCCTCTGAATATCAGGCGCACTGAAGATACTCTCCAGGTAGAGCCAGTTCCTCTGGCAGTTCAGCCACTCCTCCAGCGTCTCGCTGAACAGACCCAGGTTGCGGACCCACTCCTCTACCCTGGGCTTAATAGGTCCAACGTGACGGGAGCTAGCGATGGTAGACATGTTGACCTGGCTGTCATCCAGTAGGACCTGGATCTCGTCTGTTCCGCCCAGGATGAAGACATCTTTGGAGTCACGGTGGCCAAGGACGACAAATTCAGTGGTCTTCCAAGCATCTTCAACCTGACATGATAAAGTCAATAAATAGTTCTTAAGGTCCGAATTCTATCGCAGATAAATATTCCACAAAACCTCCAGTCTCCAAAGAACAAACCAATAATGTAGTAAAATTTTCCAAGCAGTTTAGTTTTAAATTAAAAGAACAATAGCAGTAACATGAATTTAAATGGATTTATCTAGTTTCTAAAAGAGATCGACCCCCAGAGCTGCCAACATTAGCATATTGCAATCAGGGGAGATTTTGTCCAACAATCAGGGAGATATTTAGAGTTACATTCAACATAATAGGGAACAAGTTTCCATAATCAGGGAGATTTTCAAATTTGTTGATCCGAACATGGAAACATTGGTTTGTTTTCAGGGAACTTTCTGCAGAATCAGGGAGAGCTAGCAGCTCGGACTTCCTAAGAAATGTTTCTGAAAGTAACAACCACCTGTAATGCATTTTTTTGGAATTACCTTTTTGAGCAGAGTCTCCAGAGCAGCTTCGCTTGACGCTTGGCCGGATACTTCTTCTATTTCCTCAGTGTGACTGAATGCGTCCAGGTTTGTCAGTAAGCCCAGGGTGATAGAGTCCTTAATGCTGAAGTTCAAGATGTTCTCGATAGCCTCCCAGTGGCGTTGCTTCAGGGACGGGTTGCGCATGTTGGTGATCACCGGCAACTACCAGACAAAACAACAATATGAATGTATTTTTTCAAGGAAATTCTCCACACACAAGTTGTTAGAAAGTTAGAGACTAACAGAAGTGGTCAAACGATAGCTCTGGAAAGACTACCTGCTCACTTGAAGGGATGAAACTGAAAATGGAAATAGCAAACTTAAAGGTAGGGTCTCATTTGCTGGTCCCCAATGCTGGAACTCTCTAACAAATCACAGTCACAACATCAACTCACTCCAGACTTTCAAGTCTAAATTGAAAACTCATCTGTTCTCTTCCCACCCATAAACTGACCATTTTGTAGCTTTCTTTAGCAGCGCATTGCATCTCTGGAAAATGTGCTTTATAAGTCTTACTTATTATTATTATTGTTAGATTGGTAAATACTCCAAAACTTAAAAAAGCTTAGTTGATGCAGCTGTTGATAGTATAAACTATTTTGAGAAAGGATTCTCTTTGAAGTAATATGGTTTGAATTAGTTGGTTGGTGTCCACTTTACCCAACTGGGAACAATCAAAACAATTCTTAGATGTACAAAATTTGTTTATTTTATTTATTTATTTATTTTGTTTTATTTTTGGTTACACAAAATCTGTTAATCTTTTTAAACTTTGTGATTGTTTTTTTTTTTTTAATGAAAATTTTCTTTTGTTATCCTCTTTTTCTTGTGGATTTTGTGCTTGTGAATTGTGGTATTTGTTTTTTTCGGGGGTTTCTTTTTATGTAATGCGCTCAGAGGCCATCAGACATTGGGCGCTATATTAAGTGTTTGATTATTATTATTAAAGGAGATTTACACAGTGTTGTCCACGCAAGTTTACTAGAAGTAAGGAGCAACTATAAATAAATAGTAAACTTGCTGGTACAACCACGTTTAAAAATCTCTTTTGTGGGAGTGGTGGCTCTGAAAAGAGCAGTATACAGTATACTCTGCTCGTCTAACTAGTATTAGTCTCCTGATGATGACTAGTGCAAGCTAGTCGAAACGTTGAGACTATTAAGAACTCACTCCGCGGCAGTGTAGTTATTAACGAGAAGTCCCCCCGATCCACATAGCGAAAGTAGTAGTCCCACCTGATTTCCTACCTCCCGCCCAGGTAGTAGTTAATAAGAAGAACAGTTCTTTTCAGAACTGAGAGGTCTCCCGAATTCCGAATATTCTACTCTGCGGCAGTAGAATAATAAGCAAGACAAGTTCTCAAAGAACAAAATCTACCTAGCAAGTAGATATACACATGGTGCTACCGCAAACCAAATATATAAAGTATTAGTTGCTTCCTATCAATCTGTTTGTTGCATGTAATGAGAACATTTTTCATATAAATCAAAAATATAAATAAACATAAAAATGAAAAATGAGAAGTTGGGAGAGGCGCAGTGATATTTACCTTCTCTCTCATTCCCTCTACTCTCTCCTTCAGCTTAGGAACCACGTGGTTGGAAGGCAGACCCTTCTCAAGCTGGTGGACCGACTTGCCGAACCTGGCTACCGTCGCGGATAGCTCCTCTGGGTCAAGATCGTCAAAATCGGACTGTGGAAGATGAACAAGAACAACATGACAGGGGTGAAAGTCACTGCTGGTAAAAAGGTCTGAAACTAGCAGGGTTCTTCCCATGCACAAGCTAGCGTATGGGCCAATACGCTCGAATTGCGTGCCGATATGCGCAAATTTCAGCCAGGACGCAAAAAAAAATGGGCCGATACGAAGAAACACAAATTTTAAGGTTTTTTTTTTTTTTATATGGTAGTTTCACAAAAAAACATGAAAAGAAAACCAAAATGCTCCAAATTGCACAGTAGGGCTATGCGATCGTGTGGGTCAGTATTGAACGAGGGTTTTAGAGATAAAGGATAATATTTTCAGATCTTTTGGTATAGCAAAATGCAATTCAAACACAAAATTGTTTTGCATGAAATAAATCTTACAGGCTTTACATATGCACAAGAAATCTTCTAGTTTAAACTTACCTCAGTCCACTGAGCTGCAATAGTATCCCATTCATCCAATGATTCCCAGAGTAACTGCTTGAGTTTCAGCTCAGCGTGTGTCTCCTCAAGCTCCTCGTACTTGGTCACCTCTACCTACATTTACACAACAACCCATCCACAATGATTAAAGGGTCTGTGTACGTTTGGTAATTGGAACCTACTGTTTGTTTCAATCCTATATAGTTGAAGATATATACCATAAAACTAACCTGTGAAAATTTCATTTCAAAAGGTGGTAGCGTTTTTGAGATATTACCGAAAAGCTGGAGCGGTTATGTCCACGCAGGAAGAATAATCTGCAATTGGAATACACAATCTGAGAAATATTACTGCAGTAACGCTTCTCAGATTCAAATTTTGGGGGATAAAAAGTGATATCTTTTTCCATACACGCATTACTTCTAAGTGAAAAGTTTCTCAAAATGCATTATACTACCCAAAGCTGATGTACTTCTTACAAAGTAAGTTTTTATTGCCATTCATTTTCAGAGTCATTACCAAACGTATACAGACCCTTTAAGACAATGTTTATTGTAAATGTAAGGGATTACTCTGCAAACCGAACTTCAACTTGTACCTCAATTTTACCTACATTTGTTACACAACAATCCTACAAGCATGGTGTGTTGTTATTAATTTCAATCACTTGGGGTTTGACCGAGTGGGATTTGAACCATCGACCTCCAGTTTAACGTGCTGGCTCTCTACCAACTGAGCTATCTAACCCTATGTTGGCAGTCTCCCTATTTTGTCAATATCTTTTATTCGGGGGTGACAGTCAGAAGCCAATTTAGCTGTAACTGCCGTATAGCCAGTGAGTGATTTGAAAATTTCCCTCGAACAGTATTTTTCTGAAAACAAGATTCAGTGGCTCAACTTGACAAAATGAATACAAATGCTATCTTGCTGCTGGCTGAGTGCAGGGCCTAATTTCATAGAGCTGCTTAAGCACAACAAGTAGCTCAGCACAACAGAATAAGATTACCAGCCAAAATAGTATGTCACATAAGCCAAATGTAACCGGTATCCTGCTCATTTTTGCTTAGCAGAGAAATGTTAAGCAATAATTTCTGCTTGAGCAGCTCTATGGGTACATGTATTTGCTGCATCAGCAATGTTAACTATATGCATTTGTAGTGATCTAGCCGTACCAACAGCCATTCAATTCTGACATGGCGGATGACGGCATGGCCAGTGTCAAGTCATGACAACGGACTCACCTTAAAGTTCTTCTGATAGGACTTGTACAGGAAAGCCGTCTTCTGCAGCACCTCTAGTCTGGTTCCCAGCTTGTTTAGAAGGGCATTGACCTTCGATTGCTCAGCGTTGGAGTCCAGAATCATTGGGTTCTAGTTGTAGCAACAAAAAAAATTTCTTCTTAAGAGCAAACATTTTTAACAGCCTCCCGTTTTGATGCTAGCAGAGTCTTTCTCAAAGACTTCATCCTAGCAGACTTTGCTGGGTTCAAAAATGTCAGGCCGTTAACAGTTTTTTTTGCATTTATACCAAGCAGGTCAGTATGGTTGGGAAAGCAGTTTTCAACAACCAATTCCCCTTTTTCCCTACTAAAAGTGATTATAATTCAGAAAGGGATAATCTTGGGTTTTACCACAAACAATCAAAGAGAATCAAATCTCAACAAAAAGAATAATGTGGTTTCTCATAATTTAAAATTAACAATATGGGAAGAAATCATTGTGAGCCTGGAAGAAGGTTGAAAAGATAGTTACCAAAGAAAGGGGCATAAGCAATTAACATGCAAAATTGTGTTTCAAGAAAACTGAGATAAAAGTTTGATAGGTTTTCTGCCTTTCAGATGTCGTTATAGAAAAGTTCAATTCTGCATGGGATGGGAATAATGTCTTTGTGGCAATTCTAGTAACAAAAATTGAAAAGTACTGCCATTTTTTTTTTGTCAGGAGCCATTTTTATTGCTTCCTTCTATTACTGGAAAAAACACTTTGTGTGCCTGGAAGAAGGGCGTACAGCCTTCCGCCCTTCACCGGGCACACAACGAAAAACACACCCGTCCCCGCCATCCACTAGAGTGGTTTACATCAACCGCTATCTCACCTGAGATTCCTGCTTGATGCTCTTGACATCTTTGTTCAACTCTAAGATGTCCTTATCCAGGTGGTTGCAGAACTTGTCCACGTTGGCGTCACGTTCACCGACGGCCTTGTCGATGGCGTTGCGCACGGCTGTGACCGAAGGTGACAGGGTCTGGTAGACTGCAAAGTCCTCCGGGGGCGTTGGGACGGTGTACTGCTCGATCAGATCATACATGTCTTTGATGATGATGGCTTCTGCCTCCAACGGATCAATCTGGGCAAAAGCAAATCAAGAAAATGTATAACTAAGAGCCAAACCTCGTTCCCAGGGGTGATCGATCTCGCCGCGCTATTTTTTCCCAGCATGCCTTGCTCGCTCATAACCCCTGGAATTGGTTCAATACAATGTGCCAGAATCTGGCACATTAGGCCTGTGACCGATCCACTCTACGCCCGCTCAAGTATGGTAACCCGCAAAAGAGGTATCAAGTCAAAGTGTCACTGGTCCCCTCTCATTCTTCTTTGATCTTGTTATATGTCTAACTGTATGCAGTTTTGGGTTACCATGTAAAAACATGATTCATTTGAAATGGAATTGCATCACAATACTTGCATTTTAATGTGTGCGTACTAAGCGCCCTACAAGCGCCATACAAGCATCCACGCAAAGTAGTCACTTTTGGGAGCCAATCAGCGTTGTTTTTCAGTACATCCCTACCAGGGGTTAGTGACAAGAGGTATCGAAACAGCACGCTGCCCATGGTAGCGAGGCTGCCAAGAGCCTTTCCTTGTGATTAGGCCACTGAATGTGCTAGACAGTTCAGTTTACAATGCACCACCATGTAAATCCGAAGGTCGCAGGCTCAAATCCAGCTCTAGTCACTTTTTTGTTCTGACAAGACTTGTTCTGACAAGTGTACATACCCTTTCCTGTATCTTGTCCAGGAATGTGAGAGCTTCCACAAACTCTGTGGTGGTGGTTGGTATAATCTCCAGCTTGTACTGTGCATCCTGTGCCTCAGCGATCAGTTCATCTACTCGCCTCTTGGCTAATTTAGGTAGCATGTCGTTGATCACCTGGTGAAAGGATGTGAAATAGGGTGAGGTTTAACCATTTAAACCAGCATGTTCTGTAGAAATTTTTCCCAAATCAGGCATTATATTTGGCCCTTTGAAAAAGAGTAGGAACAGTTGATCGGTTGTTATAGACTTTTCAGGATATTTAATAATAATAATTTCGCTGGTTTTTCTGAGGGCCCAAAAAATCGAAAATCAAATTAAAGTAGGAAGAATATCATGCCTGCCAAATGTACCAATTTGGTTAATTTTGCAAATATATTTTAATGTATATGTGTTTTGATATATCGCACACACAGATCCTTGTCTCTTAATTTCTGGAACAAACATCACTTTATTTTACCATGTATACTGCTGCAACACATCAAATTTAATATAGGAGTCCTATATGGATAAATATTTGCGAAGCACTGTCCACGTTGTTTAGGAGTTTTTAGAATTTTCAGAGCGAGGGGTGGACAAGTTTCTATGTCCTAATCTGTGTTTATTGTGAAAAAAATTCAAATGAAAAGGATCTATGTGTGAGTAATAAAAAATAAATATTGAATGCATTTCGTTTGTGCATCGTTACAGGATATCATCACCTTTGTCTTGTGAAATGGAATAGTCCAGATTTCACCTTGTGATTATTTTCTGCAACAATGCACTGACATGATCTAATATTTGTATAATGTCATTCTCAAGAATTCACTTGTGAGACCATGGCCCAATTTCATAGAGCTGCTTAAGCACAAAAATTAGCTAAGCACAATTATGCTTACCACATTAAGGTTACCAGCCAAAATACCATTCCACATGTACCATCTGGGACTGGTATCCTGCTCATTTTTGCTAACCAGAAAAATGTTAAGCAATATAAGCTGCTTAAGCAGCTCTATGAAATTGGGTTCAGCACTCAATGTAACCATGAGTAACCATGCCAAAGTCACTAGCGTAAAACTTGGAGTGTTTATAACTCACACTCAGACAGCGCAGGGGAGATGGGATGAGCTTGTTCCTCATCTGCACAGCGTCCACCATCAGCATCCCGATGGAACGTCTGAGTATGATGGCCTCTGCACCAGCGTGCTGTCTGTTGTATCGCTCCAATGCCTCAGAGAAGAACTCCACATCTGCGGAGAGAGAAGGAATAAGTATGTGCTGAGAGAGGAATGAAATAAGGCAGCGTCTCAAAAGTCGGAACGGTAGGAATGCTCTAACTGGATCGGATAAGTACCCCAGCGCCTGCACATGGACTGCTCCGTCGGTCCGCCGCAACGTTCAAAATACTAATGCTGTAGGATTGCTCCTGTACTTTGGCACCAAGATGCGGTCCAGCAGAACGTTCCGGCGGTCCAATGGATTGCGGGCGTGTGCCCAATGGAACATTCTTTTGCGTGAAGACCGTGCCCGACTTTTGAGACGCTCTTTTGAGAATGCACTACCTTCCCAACTTTTTACGAAGCAATTATAGTTAAGTGCCTTACTCAAGGGCACAAGTGCCATGACCAGGTATCGAACCCACACTCTGCTGCTGACAACACCAGAGCTTGGGTCTGGTGAATTAGATCGCTCGGCCACGACACGCCATTAGAGAACTACTACAAAGTCAGATTTTCTTACCATGCTCTAGTTCTCCCATGGCTTCAACATCCAAGCTTTCATTTTCCCTGTAGAACTCCCTGAACGGCTCAAAGGTGTCTGCGTACTGCTTGGCTGCATCAAATGCTCTGGTAATACAGTCCTGAGAGAGAGCGAATGTAGTTATGATTATTTCATCTTCCAAATCATAGGGGTTTTTAAGTAGAATTTTATAAACTTTGCATTGTCATTTGATTGGAGGATTGTTTGACATGCGGCATTCAAACCAATTACATGCCCTACATCATAAACTGTGCATGTTGGCCTCGGCGTGCATTTTCGTCCCATCCTTTTTTTACCATTGGGCGCTAGACCACACCATGTGCGTGCACGCGTTATTTACGGCAGTACAAATCGCCCTTGAAGTGGATGCCACACCACGTGCGTGCACGCGTTATTTACGGCAGTACAAATCACCCTTGTAGTGGATGCCATAACACACTTTTGTTAGCTTTTTCCTCCAAATGACAAAGACCTACTTGGATTTTATGTAAAAAAAAATTTGAATGTTTTGCATTCGTGCAATGGAGAGAATAATTTATTTTGTTGAAAGATCGACTGTTCCATTCAACTAGACTTAACCTCCATGACCTCGTTGAATGGAACATTCCATCTTTCAACTTGTGAGAACAGTATTACCATTTCACTCATAAACATCCATTAATTGTGTATACTTACACACCCAGTTCAACCAAATGAAATACAATTTTCTGACCAACGCATCTCCAGGAACTCCTTGCCTTGTGCATGTTTCCCTCCATCCTACAATCTAGACTGTTTAAGCTCCCCTGAGTTATTTTCATCTTAAATGTTTTCTTTTTGTATCCCCTTACCAAGAGCGGCTTTAAGCCTTGTTTGTGGCGAACTTGCATAAAATTAAAATAAATGAATGAAAACAAAGTACTTACTCTGAGGCTCTGAATGACACCTTGAAGATGTTTGTCATCCTCAAACATTGCTGTAAGACTTGGTCCATCCCCGGCCGTCTTCTCCTCAAACTTGCCATTAATGATTGGTCTGTACAGATGATAAATAAATAATGAAGTTTCTCAGACTACTTGCCACTCGGAACTCCCTAAGCCTGTTTTTGTTTTATCCAATTGTTTTATAAGTGATCAGGGATGTGGCCCTGTCAATTCAAATCTCATAGAGCTTATAAAAAGTATTCAAATTTGTTAAGCAGAGATTTTAATCTTGCTCAGCACAGGATCAGGGCCTAATTTCATAGAGCTGTTTAAACACAAAAAGTAGCTAATTTAAGCACAACAAAATTATGCTGCTTGTATACTGCTTACTTTTGCTAAGCAGAAAATTGTTAAGCAATATTCTCTGCTAAGCTGCTCTATGACATTGGGCCCAGGTTACCAGCCAAATTGACATGGACATTAGCTTGCTTGTCAGTGGTTCCCTGCAAATTTGTTGGACCCAATTTCACACAGCTGATAAGCAAAAAAAATGGCTTAGCACAGAAAAATATTGCTTAGTAGAAACAGGTTACCAAGCAAACTACCATTGTTTGTTTATGACTGATCCCTGCCAAATGTTGCTCAGCACGGTTTTCTGCAAAATAGTTTGAAGAAATTGGGCCCTGCTAAGAAGATAAATTTGTCAGCCAACTTCGTCGTCCAATCTGTTCATGACGGGGTGTTCATGTGGGCCAAATTTCATAAACCCTGTATAAGTACAAAAACTTGCTAAGCACAGAAAAAAACTTGCTCAGCTGAAACAGGTTACCAGCCAACATTTCAAAAAGTTTCCATTGTTGCCACTGGTTCCCAACTCATTTCTTGTTGCTTAGTTGAGAAATTTGCTACAGCTTTATGAAATTGGTCCCAGGAATTATCACTCTTTTCAAAAACTTTCGTCTAAAAAAACAAAAATGTTTTATCCTACCTTGTGAATGCATCAAAGTAATTGTCAGGTACAAGGTTGATGACGCCGAGCACACAGTTCTGGAACTCTGAGATGACCTCGGCGATACCCTCCTGATACTCATCCAGCTCTGGTGCAAAGAGGATCTGGGCGGGCTCTAGGACAAACTCTGTCAGGAACAGCGGCGTTAGCGAGTGGTCAATGACGTCGTCGTGGAAGCCGACCGTGTTGGTCCCTACCAGGGAGGCAGCAGCCAGGATAGCAGTTCCCTGCACCAAAAGACAAAATTGTTTAACTTGAAAACTGTTTAAAAAAAAGTTAGTCGCCTGACGTTTCAACCCTAGCAGAGTCTTTCTCAAAGGCTAAATGACAACACAACAGACATAGACAGGTACACTGGTGCAACAAAAGCATTCAAGTGGAAAAAGACGAAGAGATGAAATCACATAGAAAAAGCAAGGGATGAACAACAAAGAGGGTGACAAAGGTAGGGGTTTAGAGGCAAGGGGCTGGGCTTTGACCAGAAGAGATTGGATACACAAAGGACAAAATCAAAGGTGATAAAAAAAGTAATTAATTAGTGAAACCTGTTGTACATCAGACCTTCACCTTGTAAAACAAGTCTGGCCTCCTTTTCATGAAATGAAAAACACAAAATTTCTGTTTACTGCAAGTTATCGTTTCTGTAGCGCCTTGAGTAATCTTTTATTAGAAAGTGCTCTATAAGTTTTGTATTATTATTTGTATTATTATGGCCGAGCGGTTTAGAGCATTGAATTCAAGCTCTGGTGGTGAAGTTATCGGGTGTGGGTTCGAGTTCCGGTCGTGACACTCGTGTCCTTGAGCAAGATGCTTTATACTATAATTGCTTCTCTTCACCCACGGGTATAAACTGGTACCTGCGAAGGTAGAGGTTGATATTGTGTTTGAAAAAGCCTTCTGAGCGCCACGGCAGCTCAAGGCTGTTTACTCCCCAGGGAGCTGAGAAAGATTACAGGATTGATATTTGCTCAATGACCAGGGCACTAATGTAAAGCGCATTGTTACGTTATTGTAAAATGCGCTATATAAGAACTAGTTATTATTATTATTATTATTATTATTATTATTATTATTACCTTATCTTCAGCGTCCTCCGTTTTTTCCTCCTCCTTGCCTTGTATCTGAGCCTGAGATGGAGTATTCTGAAGCTGTTCTTTCAGGTAGTTCAGTAGCGTGGTGACCGAGTTGACGGCCAGTACGTGCATTGTATTCACAATCAGGTAGTCGGCAAGACGGATAAAGCTACGCACAAAGACAGACAGACAAACAGCACATTTTGAGTCCAGGTAATATTTTGCACCTCTTGTCGAAGCAAATAAAATATAACCATGCCCGATATAGAGACAGAGGGTAGTCCCCAAATGCTCTCATTCTTGAACACACTATTTGTCTCTTGTACACAAGTACCCCCACCCCCAAAAAAAATCCTCTAAAGAATTCCTGAGATTCCAAGCACACAATGAAGACACAGTGTAGAAAGCCTGTGTACCACCATGCCCCATATCGAGTCTATCTTGGAAATAGTACACCGAGGGCTTGTATGTGAAGGTAGGACCCTGTGTGTGTCATAGGTTGCCCGGAATCCATATGTCCGTCTACGGTGTTCATGATTCGTCATCCAATTCAAACGCTCCATGGAGGATTTGCAATTTTAACGCTATTCAGATACATGGAAAAATGCTCATTACCCGGCATAAACTTTTCATTTTTTATGCACAACGCACAACGTATTGCCAATGGACGAGGATTTGTTTGTGATTTAATTTTGTTTTCGCTGTAAATTGTGTCAGTTTGTATTTGTCAGTGGGCATTTCAATACAAGCCTCCTTTTTGGCTTCTAAAAATGCTCCCATATTGGTTTGCTCCTAATCCAATTAATTATATATATATTTTTTTTCAATCAGTTCTTGATTTTCTTGGATTTAAATACTTGTTCTGTACTTGCTAAATTTTCTTTCACTTTCACTACTTAACAGCCTCATGCTCTCCCACTGTTGAACATAGTTCTTACCTACTTATTTATTTGTTAGTTTCTAGGATGATATTATTTTTATTTACATTTATTCACTTTAATATTGATTAGTTACTTTCTCATGCAATGATTGTCTTTAATTATTGGTGTACTTTCTCAAAATAATACGGAATAAATGTCTTCTTGAATTGAATTGATTTTGGGTTGAACAAAGAAAAATTGACTTCAGCCGGACTTGACCCTGCCACCTCAGATTTAACTTGACAGCGCTCTACAGGCGAGATATTTGATCTTTAAAAAAAAGTAGGAAAGTTTTATTGAGCACAAGGGCTGACCTACTTGTTCAAATGTCGTAGGCTTTAACAGACTTTTCAGACTATTTAATCACAGTTTTCTGATTTTTTCAAGGGCTAACAAAATCGGAAACCAGACTAAAGTAGGAAGAATACCATGCCTGCACGGTTCTACCAACTGAGCCTCATTACAATGGGGGACTTGTGCAACCTCGTCCCCATGGTTTACTTTATTTCCAACCATGTTTACAATAGTAAACCCTGGGAGGGAAACGCCTTACTTGGACCCTGATTGGACAAGGACTGGTGTACACAAGTCTAACGTAAACATGTTAAGTTGTACTCATTCAGTATTCACCATATTCACAGCCAGACTATTCTAATTTGCATGCGTATCCAAACATTTTGGATATGCAAATAAGCCGATACCAGGGTGAGAGAGCGGTCAACCCCTCGTACTGCTTGACACAAATTGGGGACGAGGTAGGGACTTGTGGGACGCTAGGTGGCAGCAGACTTACCAGGTAAATCAATTGTTCTCGGTAATGTGCGCATGCTCAGAACTACGAACACAATGGAAATTTACCTGGTAAGTCTGCTCCCACCTAGCGTTCCAAAGTCTCACATTACAATTGTAGTTACAATTATTCCCTTGTGGTTTATTACTTGAACTGAATTGAGTTGAATGCAGAAGATAAATATCAAATTGAATTGAATTGAATTTTCAACCGAACAAGGAATCAACCATTGCGACCCGTATCAAACATGAGTGACATACCATGTGAGACGTCTGCAGTGACTACGTTTATTGGCCTGTTCGGTGTAAGTCATTTTGTCAGGAGCATCCCCGTAGATGTCCATGTCAAAGTTACTTTGCATCAGGTAGCTTGAAGCAGCGGTGCCTGGTGGTCCACCCTCCTCTGGAAAGAAAAATAAACATTTATCATGGTATAGGGTCATAGATTGGTAAATATTCCAAACATTGATGACCATAAAAACTTTCTTCGTGTGAAGCACTGCAACTGTTGATAGTATTAATTTTTTTGAGAAAGGATTCCCTTCGAAGTAATATGGTTTGGATAATTTTTCACCCCGAAAACATTTGAACTTGAGAATTGATTCATGCATGAATCATTTTTTCCGATTTCTGTGGGTTGGTGTCCGTTCGCGAATGCTGCGGCAGAGATGCGGTTGGTACCCGCTGTCACCTCGCTAATTGTGGATGGATTCAACAAGTTTTTGCTGTTTTCTCAGCAAGTAGACACTGCACTCAGCTCAAACTTGTGACTTTTATTTTATCTTATCATTATAATTTTGCCTTTAAATAAGTATTACAATGACAAAACCCAATCTATGACCCTACCTTTAACAAGAAAATTATGGCTGCCAAAGTGTTGTTTTTAAAATAAAATTTACAAAATAAGACTGTGAAAAAACACTTCATCAAAGTTAAAACAAATATTTACTACATTTCCAAGAGCTTAAATTCATTCCATCCTCTAGTTTTGAAAATAAAGAAAAAGACAAAGATACTTTTCAAAACTTCCTGAATATTTTGTACGGTTTTTGAGTGAGTAGTGTACAATGATTAGATGAAGATTTTGTTGCCATGAAGGAAACTGTATATATCTATAATCTTTTCATGTGTGTCTTGGTGTGATTGAAACATATACAAATTTAAAAGCATATTGTATTGATGGCTGGGTGCTGTAAAGTCAATTTTTTGCAATTTCATATTTGTAATCGGGGGAGGGGGTTCTTTTCAGGGGAAGTAGATGTGTTTTTTCTTTATCTCAAATTTCCCTTGGAAATTGTGCTAAAAATATTGCAAGGATGTGAAAAACAATCTCAAGAATCTATTTTTGTAATTTTCGGCCCCAAATATTCTACAATTTTGTTTATTTCTCATCCTACATATAAAACGAAAGTATGCTCTTATTGAAATCCGCTCTTCAACAACAACAACAAATGTTCCATATCTTCTGTTTTGTTCCCCGAAAAGCTTATTCTTAATTCATGCAAATAAGAATACTAGTACAAAGATATCGGACCAATCGATAATTACAACAACAACAAAACAGAAGAGGCAATATTAGTACGTATTATTAGTTCTCCCGCTTAACCTTTCCTGCAATTTGGATTGGAAACTGAATAAAACATGAGTTGCAAATGCAAATGTCATCCCGGAAATGCAATTACCATCCCTAAAATAAGTCAGCTCATTTTCAAAATAATTGCTTTGTCCTTTGAAACATAATGCCAACATATAATTGTATTTTCTCTTCCTATTAAATGTTGTCTTCCGTATATTTCAATTTGTTTTCTTCCTCTCAATACTTGTTTATTAATAGCTCTTACCTCCTCCGGGGCTTTCTGCATCCAGGAAATAATCATCAGGAGTAAATCCTGCCTCTAGAAGTGCTGTCCGACATGCACTACGCACAACCTCCTTCACCAGCTCCCTGAATTCTGCCAGTCTGCCAGCAACCTGTATTTAGTACGGCATAACACTGTCATATCCATCTGGACAAACCGACTGATCGTATAAATACATGTGTTGATTGCATTTGTTTTTAAAATATACATGAGTTTTATCCTCGATTGCCCTCAAGCCCCGTTCATAAATCACGCGAAAGCAAATCTTGGTGACGCAAACAATCTCTATGCTTCAATTACTAAGATGTCCCCTGCTTGAGCAGAGGTGCGAGGCTGGAGACCTGGCTGAGTTCACTGAAAGTACCAACGACTGTGCTCAGCATCTAGCGTGTGTGGACACGATAAGAAGAATTGTGAAGCAAAACAATTTGTTCCGCTTTCATAATTCGCATGGCTTCGGAAACACAACCTTAAAAAAATACAAGCCATTGAAATCTGCAAATGCCAACGACAAGACGTCTTTATTTGGGTGTCTAAACAGAGTTTCATTGACAAAACAAATTATTATGGCTAGAAAAAAAGTTATCTTTTGACTGAAAAATATATCGCACATGTATTAACGACAAAAAGGTTTTTAATCCCGAAGTGAAATCCTACTTTAAGTATGTGTTTGAAAAAGACACACCGGACACCCAGACTTCTTTAACCCAGCGCTAAAATTAGTTGACTAAGGCCAGCCATCCAATAGGTGTTTTTTTCGAACCCTGCTTATGACTCACTTTTTTGATAATACTATATATTACGAAATGATAATACATTATTTTGGTTTGAAGCTTATATCAAGGATGTCCTGTGTAGCCCTTAGGGCCATTCGTTAACACCTTGAGACGGTCTAATGAATAATCTGATCACACTGATGAGAAACTTCAGTAAAATGCCTTCATCAACTCAGTCATCAGTCGCTGCCAATGTATTTGTCAAAGACACATGAATGAAATAACTGACAATGTTTTTTAATTGCGTTTTTTAAGTGTTTTTTTAAAATAATACTCACCTATCTAGAAAGGCACTGACCTTTGCATAGGAAGTTTTACATTGTGGGATAAACTTGCAAAATTGGCAAGGAACAATTTCTCTTAAATATGATGGTTTAATCAGGGGTGTGAGTTGGATATAGAAAAAAGAAATGGCAACGGAGTTCCGAACCTCAAAAGCCACAATCATGTCGTCTGATTTCCGCCACCATTAGCGGAATGTTCCATCCACGACCATTTCCATGAATTCACGATTTGGGGATCGGTTTTTATCACAACCTACATCAGCTTTATTGCCTCCTGAGTCCAGCCATGTTTCCTCATGAATATTTATAGCTATCAACAGCCAATCACAGCCCGCTGACTGTTGGGTCAGCTTGGACTTTGGACTTTGTTCTCGCGGGAAATGTGTACAATGGGACTTCAACTAATCACAAATCTTACCTCATTGAGCTGAGCGAACTGAGCGACGGTGAAGTTGGACAGAGTGTAGGTGTTTCCCTTCTCCACCTTGCAGAGTCCCATGTCACTGATACGATAGCACATCTCACGGACGTTCAGAAGTGCTGGTCGAAGTGACTGTAAATGAAAAACAAACAAAAGTCAATCTCAGTACAGTGTAGCTATGTCCAAGATGGTTGCACTACTCAAGGAAAATGTTTCGTGCTGCACGTCTAAGTTCGCTTCCAGCGGTGGAAGAGCGTTGAAAGGCCACGCTGCTGCGCCAAAGATCGTTATGACGTAATAACATTTTGGCTCATGTAGGGATATTCAGGTCGTCTCACTTGTATTTTGTTTTGACTAGAGAATAATTCGCAAGATGAATTTAACACTGCGGACAACAACCTGGGAATCGGCATCCTTTGTCGAGAACACTGGAAACACTAGAAAAAACAATGTTTTGTTTGTCAACTTCCCGCTAGTTTTTGGACATCAGTTGTTTAAAAATTGATAAATTTGTTGCCAGTCCCAGTGTTGCATGAGAACCATAATGTATGGTGCACACATGTGTACGCCGAGTCTGTAAAATCCACTTGTACCTACTTTAAAAATCTCATTTTCTGGGAGGAGTTTATTTATGGTATTTTAGTCTAAAGGTGTACTCTCATTGGTTAATTTTTTTTCAAATGTATTCAATCTGGTGGAGCACAGCAGTGCAGTCTAAAAAACAGTTTATTTCCAAAAACTAGCAGGGAAGTTGGCAAACCAGTGTTCTCGACAAAGGATGCCCATTCCCAAGTTCTAGACTGCAGTGTTAAATTCAACTTGCGAATTATTCTTTAATGCAACAAATAGTTAGTGGCCTTACATTTTGACCCTAGCAGAGTCTTTCTCGAAGGCTAACAGAATCTTTCTCGAAGGCCTACAGCCTAGCCATCGAGAAAGACTCTGCCAGGGTCAAAACTTCAGGCAATTAACTATTTTTGAATTTATACCATAGGTCCTTTTGGTTGGTAAGCAGTTTGCATAAGCTAATTATATTTTCCTGAATTATTCTTTAGTCAAAACGAAATACAAGAGAGACGACCCAACATGAGCCAAAATGTTATTACGTCATAACGATAGTCCATGATTGCACATTTATATAGCATTATGTTCAATAAAACTTATAAGGCGTTCTTTCTAGCCGTGCCAAATCGCCATTCAATTTAGAAAAGTAGACCCAACAAGAGATTTCAGCAAAAAGTTGCTGCAAAATGAAATGCATTTTGAGCAGATTGTTAAATTGAATGGTAATCTTTTGAATAATCGCATGACGCAGACGAATATTTGCTTACATGTTGAATGAAGTTTTGTGCAAAATAGAATAACAGAACATTTAAATTTGCCACTTATTTGTCAAAAATGACCGGAAAAAAACCCTATATTAAATAAAAAGTTCTTAAATAATTAGAAAACAGCATGTATTCGTTGCATATTATTATGCTAATCATTAATTTGATTTTCCTTTATAGATCAGTAGATTGTTTCCTCTTAAAAAAACCTGTTTGTTTCTGTAGATAGGAAATGTTGGACTTACCGGGTTGACAATAAACAGATTCTCCTGCAGTTGCTTCTTGCAGTTTGCAATCTTCCGCGAGGACACGTTCTTACGCCACGTCATGAAAGCCTTCCACTTGCGGAACAGCGCAAACGTGGGGATCTTGATGAGCTTCATGTAGTACATATACTCCTGCTCCCACCGGTCGAGATCTGTGAAGACGGTCTCGTTGGGCTGCATGTGGGTCACTCCCTTGCGACTGATGGTGTAGTAGTCACTGTGATTTATCCCATTGTGGTCAACGATTCTGCATTCAAGAACAAAATTGTGCATTGGTTCAGTATAAATTTCTCTTGTTTGTTGTTGTTGATGTATCAAAGGTACAATTCCACAGAGATAGTGCCCTGAGACGATGCTAAATATGACGATCACCATTCTTTGCTTTACTGCCAAATTACTGCTCTAGGAGTTAGAACGAGACCATATCAGAGCTGATTCACTCGATACCAGACCATGGAACCAAAAGACCATGTCATACTTGTTGTTTAACTCCGAAATGACAACTTTGGACAGCACCATGGTAAACAATTTTCTGCTACCGTGACTGAAAACTTTTGCTTATAATAATAATAATAATACACAGTTCTTATATAGCGCTTTATACTCCCGATGGGTGTCTCAAAGCGCTCAGTATTTTTTCCTACAAGGTAAGTAGAGTTACGTGTTGAAGTATGAGACCTATTCCTTTGCATAGCACCATGTAATGGCATACAAGGTGCCGTGGCGCAATATGCAGCCAATCAAACCAGGAACACCGGGGCGAACCCCTTCTCTTTAAGATAAGTGCACTGGGTTCTTTTACGTGCATTACACAACACACGAGACCTATGGCTTAACGTCCCATCCGAAGGACGAAGCATGTGGTTAAATCTTGCTTAAGGACACAAGCGTCACATCTTGGATTCGAACCCACACTCTGCTGATCAGAAACACCAGAACTTGAGTTCGGTGTTCTTATCCGCTCGGCCATGACACGCCACGCTTATGGATTACAGCAGAGCTGTCAAAAGAAACTGGGCCCTAGTCTTGGCCCTGGTGCACCTTAAAACATGCTCCAATAGACCCATTGCATAACGCGCAGCGTACTCACGTGCGCCTGTCCTGGGTGTCATTTTGGGTGTCAAAATCGTATACAAACATGCACAAAAGTGAGTTTTGACACCCAAAATGACGCGCATTGTTCGGAGGCGCGCTCCGGGTCTATAGAAATCAATGGATCCCCCTTGCATAACGCGAAACGCTACAGATACGCTGAGGTCACGCGCACGTTTTTACGCACAGAGAACAGCTATCGTCCAATGATCTGCCTCCTTTTTCAGAGTGTGACGTCATATGCAATGGGTCTATAGACACTCTCAAAAGTGACCAGGGGTCGATTTCACAAAGCACTAAGATTCAACTTAAGATGAGTTGTCAGTATTTACCATCGTGATTTGTATGGTGTCATCACACTTTGCTTAGTAGTTAAGATTGATTTGAAGCTGAGAGCAATCTTAGCTCTTTGTGAAATCGCCCAAGGTCTTTTGAAGAATAAAAACTCTAAGACGTTAAGAACAAAATAAAATGTGTGCTCACTTGAGGTTGTACGGATGGTACAGCACAGACGCTTTTGGGACTGCCGGTGACATATAGAGAAATCCCAGCTTGGGTTTCTGTCGGACAATTCGTATGATCTCACTGATGTCTCTCATCCCTTCCAACTCCTCTGGAACCAGGCTGACGGGAATGTTGACTGTGGCACCCCTCATGTGCCCCGGTCTGGGACTGGTGGGTTTGGGCTCCTTGGGTGGGGTCGGTGACCTGAGCGGCCCACCAGCGAAGGATTCCTGCACAATGCAAACACACACACAAATCATTATTTTGGTATGTAGATTATAACTACATGGCGTGTCGTGGCTGAGCGGTCTAGTTCGTCGGATCCAAGCTCTGTTGCTGTCAGCAGCAGAGTGTGGGTTCGAAGGTAGTGCATTCTGCTCTATCAGTCAGGCTCGTAGTGGATGATACCCGTGCCTACATCCTTTCGGACTGTATTAAGGGGGTAACCCTGTTTCAGCCACAGGAGTAGGTGGCAACGCGCCCCTGGTGACAGTTGATTTGGGTCGACAGCCCAAATCAGTTAAGTGAAACCCTCACTTTAAAGTGGCTGTCTGGGCTGTGATGATAGACAATATCTCATACAAAAAACTTTTAAAAACTTTGAGGTACTCTTGGGGGTTCCAAACCTGTTTTCTTTGTCCCTGCTACCTACAACTCTGAATGAAGTCACCCTCCTCAACACTCCTAGGCATATTTGCCTTGGTGCCCTTGAAGTGTTCCCGTAGTAATTTACATTTCTCTCTTGCCCCCTACAAGAATGAAGTATCAGGCCTGCACTCCCTTCTTTTCCTCCACAATATTGTTTATTTTTCAAAAAAAAAATTAAATATTATTTTTTAATTTGTTGCTCATTATTACTATTATTTATTACTACTTATTACTACTATTATTTTTTTTTTTTTTTTTTTTAAACCGTACCTGTTTTTGTTTGAGTTCAACTGGAAGATCAGGTAGCGGGGTGGCACTGGGTGGCCTCTCTAAGGGATCCACAGAGTCAGGGCGTCTCAGTTTCTTGGACTCAGGCTCATCCTGAGATTTGCCAATGATCAGACCCCTTGCCACCTGCTCTTCAGCTGCTTTGCGTCTGATGTACTCTGGATGATTACGCTCCTGAAATCTAGCAAGGCCAGGCTGTGAATAATCAAGAGAAAGTTTTAATATGAGAAAAGCAAAAAGAAAAAGCATAATAGTAAGAGAAATGTCCAAAATGTGGTTAGGAGCTAGGATGAAAGGACAAATCCTTATTTTATTTTTTATTTTTTGTTATGCAAGTTTGCCTCAAACAAGGCTCAAAGCCACTCTTGGTAAGGGGCTACAAGAAGAAAAATTATTAAATGTGAAAATAACTCAGGGGAGCTGAAGGTAGGAATTGATACTCCTCTTAAAACAGTCTAGATTGTAGGATGGAGGGAAACATGCACCAGGCAAGGAGTTCCAGAGAGATGCAGTACGTGGAAAAAAAGCTGTTGGAATGGCTCTTTGTTCTACATCTTAGCAAATCAAGAGTGTATGGGTGAGAAGAAGCAGAAAGTCTGGTTTCACGCTCAAACATCCTGATAGGAGGAACTAGGTCGGACACACTGGTGGCACATTTACCATGAAAATATCTGTAGAAAAGACAGAGGCTGGCTACAGACTTACGGTGGGAAAGAGGTTGTAACGTTGATCCCAATACTTCACCAACAAGATTGTTGTCAACTACCGTAATCTTTAGCGTATAAGAGCAATGGCACACAGGGCAACTTTTTCAGACAACTCGGAGGCAAGCACTTGCATTGTACGCAAAAGAAACACTTTGGCAGCACAAAAGACAATCTTCTAGTCTGTAAATTACCATCCCCAAGAAAATGATGAGAAAACTGAAATGTCAATGAATTTTCTTATTGGAGATTGCCTGGAACTGGTTGCCTGTAAATTGCCTCGTGTGACATGGCCTTAAAGCCATGGTCCTAAGCAATTTCCTGTGGCGTATAAACCAAGCTACTTATACGCAAATGTATTAATATAAAAGAACAAAACAAAGTGCATATTTTTTAAGAAATGATCAATGGTGATGCATAACCAACTTTATTCAAATAACAAATTTCTGCATAGACCCTGCAAAACCTGCATTTCAGAATAAAGTTTTGAAATACAGAACGGGTACTGACCCAATTCATCTGACATCATCACCACAATATCTTGGTAGCACCATTTGGGGGTCTATGTTCCTGTGTGTTACACAGTGTAGGGAGAATTTTAAGCGACATGATGTTTACACCCTTAGGCCGAGTAAAACAAATTTAAAAAGTTAGCGTTCCTGAAAAAAAGAAAGCGGGAGGGGCTTTTTATTTTTTATTTTCAAAATGGCACCATTCTTTTTAAAATTTCGAACAACTATTGGTTTTTCCACTGTTCAACACACAATAATGAAAGAAACATGTTAGACAAAACAATGAACATGTTTACAGTGGTTTTATTTCATAGTTTGTTTAGTATTAAAAACCCTGCTGTAGCTCACTTTCACAAGAAAGCTAAACATGTGTTTTGTTTTACTTTGCCTTACAATGTATCTATTAGCCCCCGAAATGGTGAGCATCCCACAGTCGCATGTAAGGGGCCAACAGGAGTAAAGTGGGATTTAAGTTACTGAATTGTTGTATTTCAAAACTAAATTCAATCTCACCAGTGGTTCCAACTTGGTAGAGGTTGGCTTTGCCCGAGTGACCTTCTGAGCTGGCGTTATCCTCTTGAATTTCAATGCTGTCTTGTTTTCCGAGACCTGCTTGGGTGCGTACGAGTACAGGCGTTTCTGAAGCTGCTCCTGGTCCACCCCTGGGAGTCCAAACGAGTGGCCATTCACACTCCCATTCAGGCTACTGTTTACATTATTGTGCCGCTGGGCAGCTGTCTTATTCATGGGCTGCGACATAATACTTTAATGGACGGATCTACGCAGAGAAAACCAGACATCAGTTTAGAAAACAAAAATATTTGCAGCAGTAAAACATTGACCTTGAGTATTTAGGCATTTGTCTATCCTGCTAACTGAGTGTTGGTGTTATATTGATGGTGGGTTAATTTTAATTTATTTCCTCTTTTTTCCTTTAATTTTATTGAATTTCAAGACAAATAAACCATAACTAACTTAACTTGAAATGTTGTATAACTGACAATGTTACAAAATATGTGTCACCTACAGTACTATAATATAACTTTGTAAGGAATTACCCTCTATAAAGGGGCCCTACTTCTAGAAACTATAAGGCTCCCCCGTGAGCCTTATAGGGGTCTAATATTTTGGCCCTCCTTAACGCTATACGCTTTTGAAATCATCGTTGATAGGTGAAAGTTTTATGATCGTTCGCCATCAATAACTGAAGTTTCCTTTGTACTCTCCACCAAAAACATTCCCCACACACTTAATATACATTCATAATGCTTGTATAGCCTTTTTTTTAAGTTACGTTCAAAAATTTCTTCAAAAAAGGCAATTTTCTACTCGGTACTCACGGTTGTTTGTCTCATCGCGGCACTCACGCGGCATTCACGCATTGCGCAAAAATTAAGACAGCGCGGTGTACGTGGAGCCTTCTGCCTGGCGCACACCGCGCTGTCTTTAGGCTCTGCGCACACCGCGCAGTCTTAATTTTTGCGCAATGCGTGAATGCCGCGTGAGTGCCGCGATGAAGAGCAAAACTACCGTGAGTACCGAGTAGAAAATTGCCTTTTTTGAAGAAATTTTTGAACTTAACTTAAAAAAAAGGCCATACAAGCATTATGAATGTATATTAAGTGTGTGGGGAAAGTTTTTGGTGGAGAGTACAAAGGAAACTTCAGTTAATGATGGCGAACGATCGTAAAACTTTCACCTATCAACGATGATTTCAAAAACGTATAGCGTTAAGGAGGGCCAAAATATTAGACCCTATAAGGCTCACGGGGGAGCCTTATAGTTTCTAGAAGTAAAGGAGCCCTAACTAGCTTTGACTTGAGGACAAACACAAAACACAGAATCAAATTTGTAAAAGTTGTTTTCAAAGTATTCCAATTTCATGCAATAAACATGATAAATTATATTTAAATTAGGGTAAAAAATTAAAGTAAAACAGTTAGCGCTAAATGTCGACTAACGTAAATTAATGCATAGCGAAGAATGCTTTTGTAACTAGCTGCAATAATCAAGGATAATCGAAGCCCTTGGGGCCTTGCTCGAGTTCCTACACCGTCGGGAGGACCAAGGTCGCAAGGGTTACAATAAATTAATCATCGCAACTATGCACAGATAAAAATTATTGAACTTTGAAGGATGTTTTTGTAACCATCTTTTAATGTAATAAAAATGAAGAACATTTTTTTTTGACAACCTTGACCATCCATGATCCATACGTAAAATTAAAGCTTTCAATTTCAAATTGTCCAGTTCAAATTAAATTGGAATAGTCGAGTTAGGCCTACAACAACTTACAAAAAGTGAAGTAGGCCGCCTATACAACAAGTTGGCTGAATATTGAGTTGGCTCAGCTCAGGTAGGCCTGAGATTGAAAATTGACAACTTGTCTCGTTTTTTAATCTTACTTAATGAAACGGTAATTTGGTAACTGTTGTATTTATTAATAAGTAAGAATAAGATTTACGAAGAATCTACGCTGTCGTTATTTTATGAAGTGAATATTCCAGGCGATAACATCGATCAATAAGGTGCATCCCAAGTCACTTCGTACCCAAGTCTCTTCGTACCCAAAATATCATACCCAGGTCACTTCGTACCCAAGTCACTTCGTACCCAAGTCACTTCGTACCCAAGTCACTTCGTACCTCATTTGTCTGAGTCATGTGGCCGGCCCGCCGCGGCCGGCAGTTGAACTGGACAAAAGACCTCTCCGAGTTCAATGTGAATCCGGTTTAAAATTTGGGGGGTAGGGGAAGGGAGGTGGTCTAGGGTGATGGTTTTTGTTAAAGAAATGTGGAAATATCATCATTGAAATGCCCCGATGATGGCCGGGAAACACAAAACTCAAATTTTCAGGGTGATGCTGACGCGCGGGGATGCGTGGAGTTCCGGTTTTATTTTATGCAAAATTATAACATCGTAGGTAGGCTATAGGCCTACTCATAAACACATCGCTCTCGCTGCACTATTTTTTCCTTTTCTATGAATCTTTTCTGATCATTTATTCATAGGCCTAATATAAAAATGAAACCCGATCCAATAAATTTTTTAGAAAAACCAAACCAAAAAACCGACAGGACACTTTACACGGAGGTTGATTTTAACAATCATACCCAAGTCACGTCATACGCGTATGACTTGACATGGGTACGAAGTGACTTGGGTTGGGTACGAAGTGACTTGGGTACGAAGTGAGTTGGGTACGAAGTGACTGACATTCGATAACATTACAACTTGTGAACAAAATACAACTTACAAGGAATCCCCGCATCAAAAGTGTATTTAACAACTTGGAAATTACCCTGAGTAAATAACAATGGTAACTACTTACTTCGGATAACTATTAAGACGGTTTTCCGGCTAAATATTACATCTTTATCTTTCAAATATTGTTTGTTTACAACTAAATTCGTAACGTTTCAATCGTCATTCCTCGACCGCCATGTTGATTTACTTCAGAGCTCCCAGGCAACGGTGTTTCAGTGGTATTCAATACAATTTGTGCACATCGCAATGGCAGAAGCTCTTTCGCTGGTACCTTGTGAAAAGATTTACGGTGGCCTAAAACGGACATCATAATCTCAAAAACGAGAACAGGGGGATTGGTAGGAAGGACTCCGGCCCAACTTGAGAATCGTCCCAACTTGAGTGTTACAAGTGTTGTTTGGATGGACTGCCCAACTATAGCCGGGATTGCCCGATAGTGATTGTGACACTCAAGTGATAAAGCAATGTAGATAGCTAGATAACCACAATAATGGGCCTCTAATAAAGTGATTTTGATCCTCTCAAGTTTCCCAATAAGTGATACATACACAGTACCGTACGCGTATTTCTTATGCATAGATGAGAAATCTTAGACTTTTATCTGAATTCTGACCTTTTTTATGTGCCTGGTCAAAAAGGGCAGTTATTTTCATCAGATAAAGAAATCCTACTCTATCTACTTCAGCGCTTGGGATACTGTTCACAAAAGCTCCAGTGAAATATCTCCAGCTTTACAGCAGGGTGGAAATGCCACTATTTCTACCGAAATGTTGATGCTATAATTCTGACCTTTTTGTCAGCAATGTTTCTCAACCTATGGCAAAACTTTAGAAATAAATTGTTCCTCCTTCATGTATGTAGGCCTGCACGCTGAATTTACACTCTCTGTCCTTTCTCTATGCTCTCTCACTATTAAATAACCTGGTTGTGGTGATCCAATGCATGTGTATAAAAGGAGTTAAGACTACTCGTCCGGCGAACAACTCGCCAGTCGGATAACTCGACGGGTCAGACAACTCGACAGCTTGACAAGTCGTCAGTGAGACAACTCGACGGAGTGCCAAGACAAGTCGACGGGTGAATGCGGACCGATCTCCGTTACTGACCAGTACACAAATTTCCTACATAAATTCTGTATTTCTCAGGGTTAGATTGATTTCTCTGGTACTTTCTGTAATTTTTGCGTGAACTTCAGACAAGTGCACTAGGCTTTGTACATGTACTTCTCTTGCTAAAAATCCCCACGCAACTGCGCGTGCGTGCGGCGCCCACATGCCAGGTGGCCGGCTGGTCGGGCCGCAAGACAAGACAAGTCGACGGGTGTATGACTGATCTTCTTTTTTTTTAGTGTTACTGACAAGTGACAATGTTTACACGAATTTCCTGTATAAATCCCGCATTTCTCAGGGGTTAGGTTATTTCTCTGGTGTTTCTGTAGTTGTTGCCAAACATTTTCTCAAAAACACACAAAAAACACACACTGGTCTTACTTAGAAGAAAAAAAACCTGGTCGTATGCCCCGCCCCCGCCCCACCCGCCCGGCCCGGCCCCGACCCAGGAACGCGAATCCCCATGCACGCCTATTTCAATGAGTCGATGAAAAGATTGTTGATAGCTTTTGAAATTTCAAAGAAGTAAAGTGTAAATCTATTACGTTTATACATTGAGTTCACACAGGAAATACATGCTAACTACTTAAAACATTTCCTTCAAAAATGAACTTTGGATAGAAATTGGTTGACTTTTCTACCAAAAATAGGCCGGATTCGAACGTGTTTGGGTGGTTTTGCAATAACTTTATGAAAACAATTAGGCTATTGATCAATATTGATCAACTTTTAATTTCTCATTGACTTTACCCCCTTAGGCCTAATCAAAGGAAGCGTTGCCCACATGTGCACATAGATGTGGTAATTATCGGATGTGGAGCGGTTGATTACTGACTTCTAAGTTCTCAATATAGGGCCATACCTTCAGACAAAAATATTTGACCTAAGCCAAACTATTTCGTGTCTTCAGAAGCAACCTTCGTCCATCTCCATCACACCGGGTATAGGGTAGGCAACCTTTTAAACTGGTACACCTCCGAGCATTTTGCCTGTAAATATCTTTAAGCATCCCCTTCAAAACGAATAGTCTCACCCTTGAGCTCAAGTCAATTGTATTACCAATAATGGTTATGCATGCAGATTGGATCTGGGCTGGTTATGCAAATTTATAAGAAAGCTGGGGTTGCCTGATCAGCTGACTAGAGACAAGCGGGAGCCCGGGGACGCGCCGAAGAACTTGTTAACACTTCAACAATCTACAGACTTTTCCTCCAACAAATTCTGGTTTTTGCTGCAGTTGAGGGTAAAAGACTACAAAACAGTGCAATGTGAGTTGAAACTTTTCTTGTACAAAGAATTAATTAACTGATAATGGTTTTCATTCCCAAAATTTTAAGAAATTTAGGGGTTTTCAGCACAAGGCGCCAAGTTTAAAACCACTAGTGACGTTGACTTGCATGAAATAGGGTTCAGTGAGCGTTTGGTATTTTGCAGGGTAAGACTTAGTAACACGACCAATGTCTCAATTTTGCAGAATTAGTGACAAGTTGGGCAGGCCTATAACAAGAAAGCATTGCATGTCCCTTTACTGCATGAGCCTATGTTTTGTTTCTAAATTGTTTCATCTACTTCTTTTGAATAATTAAAAAGACATCTGTTCGACATCCACCTGTGGTTTGAAAATGGGAAATTAATCACGGATTACACGGCGCTTTGCGAGGAGCCACTTTTCATTAAAGGCACTGAACACGTTTGGAAACTGTCAAAGACCAGTGTTCTCACTTAGTGTATCCCAACATATGCATAAAATAACAAGCCTGTGAAAATTTGGGATCAATTGGTCATCGAAGTTACAAGAAAATGATGAAAGAAAAAACACCCTTGTTGTACAAATTAGTGTGCTAGTGAGAAATTACCTCTTTCTCAAAAACTACGTTACTTCAGGTGGGGGGGTGTTTCCTACAATGTTTTATACTATCAACAGTCCGTTGCTTGTTACCAAGTAAGTTTTTATGCTAATATTTGTTTTGAGTCATTACCAAACGTGTACGATACCTTTAACACTAACATTTAGGCAAAAAGTGTTAAGAAACCAAATAAAGCTAGATAGTTAGATCTGAGACTGGGGTTGCCTGGATTACTCAAAGACCTTATTGCAAATACTGCCTAGTTGATTTTTCACAAAATGGTTGAAAGGCACAGTGGGAATTAGGAAAAGGCCAGAACACCTGCATTTTTTTCCCAGGGGCGGGTCAAGGATTTTCCAAATGGGGGGGGGTGAAATGTAACAAGCAGCAAATGGTGAATGCAATTTGTGGCGCCCCAGAGCGCGTAACGCGGGGCCCGCTTAAATGCTCCGAAACAGTTAGGATTCTAGATGCTCGTGGTGCGAGATCATGCAATATCTGACCAGTTTAACCAATTTTGTTTTAGCAAGATCATTATTTAAACAACATTTTCGAGTTGGGAGTCATTGAATCAGCCATCCTGAGTTATAAAATCAAAATGCAGGCTGCAATTAATATTTATTCAGGGACAAAAAAGTGTTGGGTGAGGAGGATCCTTCCTCCTTGGTGAGACAAACGATAATAATAGTGCAATATAATTAACCAAAAACAGAAAATAAAAAAAAATTAATTGAGATCCATATCAATCTTCTAAATTTTTTAGACAAACTGTAATTGAGATCCATATCAATCTTCTAAATTTCCAGTAAATTTTTCTGTTACATTGATTATGGGGTCCAGGGGTGAAGCCTGATGGTGGTACAGGGGGCGAAGCCCCCGGAAGCTCTGAGCTTTACGCTTTTTGAGGGGTGAAAAATGAAGCCTCTGTGTGCCTAAACAGAGAAATTTACACACTTTTTAAGCACTTCTGATCCATTTCGCTCTTCTAAATTTACTGGGATATTTTCCTGTAGCACAGATGGTGGGGTCTAGGGGTGAAGCCCCGATGGGGGTCCAGGGGGCAAAGCCCCCGGAAGCTCTAACCTTTTGCCCTTTTGAGGGGTGAAAAATGAAGCCTCTGTGTGCCTAAAACAGAGAAATAGACACACCTTTTAAGCATTTCTGATCCATTTCACTCTTCTAAATTTACTGGGAAACTTTCTTGTAACATCGATGGTGGGGTCCAGGGGTGAAGCCCCGATGGGGGTCTAGGGGGCGAAGCCCCCAGGAGCTGAGCTTTTGGCCTTTTGAGGGGTGAAAAATAAATCCTCTGTGTGCCTAAAACAGAGAAATAGACACACTTTTTAAGCACTTTTGATCCATATCAATCTTCTAATTTTACTCAAAGAAAATTGTAATACCACAAATCTCACGTTTTGATCTGGTCGCTGCATTATCTGGATTCATGCATATTCATTAAAAACATAGTGGGTAAGATCGTTTCTCAAATTCAAGCTTACTGTCGTATTATCCCGGACAAAATCAGGTTTCAAATGCTATGTTATTGTAAATCTAAACAATTACAAGTGACATACATGAAAAATTCATTTTGGCAGAAAGAAAAAAATTGAGTTGGCATAGGATGAAAAAGTAATCTATCCCGCCTCTGGGAGGGGGGAAACTACACCAAACACACTTGTGGCTAATTTTTAAACAGGCTGTCATACCCCCCCCCCCTGTATCCGCCTCCATTTCCTCCCCACAATGCCTTTCTGACCATCACGTGAAAACAACCAGGCAGTATTTGCGATAAGGTCTATTGGACTAACAATAAATTTGTCATAACTCTCCTTCAATAGTTTGACTCACATAGATTTAATTTAAAACATAATTTATATCACAAATTAAAGGTTAAAATGCAAACATAACATATTCCTGTATACTGCGACAGTAATAGTAATGGTGGGGTGGTGGAGGTGGGGGCCTTTTAATTAAAACAAAGACCCCATTGTAACATGGTAAACCTAACATGTCTCAGTTACTCAAGAATCCCATCCAGTATATTTACCCGATCATGTTGGAATTGTACACGAGGTAAAATACTCCTAAAACATAATGTTTTAATTATGGCTAGTATTTCCAAACATTTATTTGCAAATAATGTGCATCTTGTTTGTATGCAGTAAGGCTTCTCCAAACAGATCTCTACCTACCAACAAATAGATGTTCAAGACCAGCCTATGATAATGGAGCTTCTCTTCAGTAAAAGGTAAACAGGATAGTTTTATGCAATTGATCATTTTGCATTCACTGATTTTTTTATCGAATTAAGCACATCTTTCCTTTAAAGGCATTGTACACGTTTGGTAATTGGAGCCAATTGTTTGTTTCAAACCTATATAGTTGTAGATATTTACCGTAAAACTAACCTGTGAAAGTTTCATTTCAAAAGGTGTGGTAGCGTTTTTGAGATATTGTCTAAAATCTGGAGCGGTTATGTCCACGCAGAAAGAATAGTCTGCATTGGAATACACACTCGGTTTCAAATGTTTTGGGGGATAAAAAGTGATATGTTTTTCCATAACCGCAGCACTTTGAAGTGAAAAGTTTCTTAAAATGCATTACACTATCCACAGCTGCTGTACTTCTTACCAAGTAAGTTTTTGTTGCCATTAATTATCAGTCATTACCAAACGTGTACGATGCCTTTAATATAGTTTGACACACAAAGACTTGTAGAGGTTTAAATCCTCTGTGTGCCTAAACAGAGAAATAGACACACTTTTTAAGCACTTCCGATCCATTTCGCTCTTCTAAATATACTGGGAAATTTTCCTGTAGCACAGATGGTGGGGTCTAGGGGTGAAGCCCCGATGGGGGTCCAGGGGGCGAATCCCCCGGAAGCTCTAACCTTTTGGCTGGCCTTTTAAGGGGTGAAAAATGAAGCCTCTGTGTGCCTATTACAGAGAAATAGACACACTTTTTAAGCACTTCTGATCCATTTCACTCTTCTAAATTTACTGGGAAACTTTCTTGTAACATTGATGGTGAGGTCCAGGGGGCGAAGCCCCCAGGAGCTGAGCTTTTGGCCTTTTGAGGGGTGAAAAATAAATCCTCTGTGTGCCTAAAACAGAGAAATAAACACACTTTTTAAGCACTTTTGATCCATATCAATCTTCTAATTTTACTCAAAGAAAATTGTAATACCACAAATCTCACGTTTTGATCTGGTCGCTGCATTATCTGGATTCATGCATATTCATTAAAAACATAGTGGGTAAGATCGTTTCTCAAATTCAAGCTTACTGTCGTATTATCCCGGACAAATTGGCAAATCAGGTTTCAAATGCTATGTTATTGTAAATCTAAACAATTACAAGTGACATACATGAAAGATTCATTTTGGCAGAAAGAAAAAAATTGAGTTGGCATAGGATGAAAAAGTAATCTATCCCGCCTCTGGGGGGGGGGGGAAACTACACCAAACACACTTGTGGCTAATTTTTAAACAGGCTGTCATACCCCCCCCCTGTATCCGCCCCCATTTCCTCCCCACAATGCCTTTCCGACCATCACGTGAAAACAACCAGGCAGTATTTGCGATAAGGTCTATTGGACTAACAATAAATTTGTCATAACTCTCCTTCAATAGTTTGACTCACATAGATTTAATTTAAAACATAATTTATATCACAAATTAAAGGTTAAAATGCAAACATAACATATTCCTGTATACTGCGACAGTAATAGTAATGGTGGGGTGGTGGGGTGGTGGGGGGCCTTTTAATTAAAGCAAAGACCGCATTGTAACATGGTAAACCTAACATGTCTCAGTTACTCAAGAATCCCATCCAGCATATTCACCCGATCATGTTGGAATTGTACATGAGGTAAAATACTCCTAAAACATAATGTTTTAATTATGGCTAGTATTTCCAAACATTTATTTGCAAATAATGTGCATCTTGTTTGTATGCAGTAAGGCTTCTCCAAACAGATCTCTACCTACCAACAAATAGATGTTCAAGACCAGCCTATGATAATGGAGCTTCTCTTCAGTAAAAGGTAAACAGGATAGTTTTATGCAATTGATCATTTTGCATTCACTGATTTTTTTATCGAATTAAGCACATCTTTCCTTTAAAGGCATTGTACACGTTTGGTAATTGGAGCCAATTGTTTGTTTCAAACCTATATAGTTGTAGATATTTACCGTAAAACTAACCTGTGAAAGTTTCATTTCAAAAGGTGTGGTAGCGTTTTTGAGATATTGTCTAAAATCTGGAGCGGTTATGTCCACGCAGAAAGAATAGTCTGCATTGGAATACACACTCTGAGAAGCGTTCTCGGATTCAAATGTTTTGGGGGATAAAAAGTGATATGTTTTTCCATAACCGCAGCACTTTGAAGTGAAAAGTTTCTTAAAATGCATTACACTATCCACAGCTGCTGTACTTCTTACCAAGTAAGTTTTTGTTGCCATTAATTATCAGAGTCATTACCAAACGTGTACGATGCCTTTAATATAGTTTGACACACAAAGATTTGTAGAGGTTTAAATCCCCTTTGTGCCTAAACAGAGAAATAGACACACTTTTTAAGCACTTCCGATCCATTTCGCTCTTCTAAATATACTGGGAAATTTTCCTGTAGCACAGATGGTGGGGTCTAGGGGTGAAGCCCCGATGGGGGTCCAGGGGGCGAATCCCCCGGAAGCTCTAACCTTTTGGCTGGCCTTTTAAGGGGTGAAAAATGAAGCCTCTGTGTGCCTATTACAGAGAAATAGACACACTTTTTAAGCACTTCTGATCCATTTCACTCTACTAAATTTACTGGGAAACTTTCTTGTAACACTGATGGTGAGGTCCAGGGGTGAAGCCCCGATGGGGGTCCAGGGGGCGAAGCCCCCAGGAGCTGAGCTTTTGGCCTTTTGAGGGGTTAAAAATAAATCCTCTGTGTGCCTAAAACAGAGAAATAGACACACTTTTTAAGCACTTTTGATCCATATCAATCTTCTAATTTTACTCAAAGAAAATTGTAATACCACAAATCTCACGTTTTGATCTAGTCGCTGCATTATCTGGATTCATGCATATTCATTAAAAACACAGTGGGTAAGGTCGTTTCTCAAATTCAAGCTTACAGTCGTATTATCCCGGACAAATTGGCAAATCAGGTTTCAAATGCTATGTTATTGTAAATCTAAACAATTACAAGTGACATACATGAAAAATTCATTTTGGCAGAAAGAAAAAAATTGAGTTGGCATAGGATGAAAAAGTAATCTATCCCGCCTCTGGGAGGGGGGAAACTACACCAAACACACTTGTGGCTAATTTTTAAACAGGCTGTCATACCCCCCCCCCCTGTATCCGCCTCCATTTCCTCCCCACAATGCCTTTCTGACCATCACGTGAAAACAACCAGGCAGTATTTGCGATAAGGTCTATTGGACTAACATTAAATTTGTCATAACTCTCCTTCAATAGTTTGACTCACATAGATTTAATTTAAAACATAATTTATATCACAAATTAAAGGTAAAATGCAAACATAACATATTCCTGTATACTGCGACAGTAATAGTAATGGTGGGGTGGTGGGGTGGTGGGGGGCCTTTTAATTAAAGCAAAGACCGCATTGTAACATGGTAAACCTAACATGTCTCAGTTACTCAAGAATCCCATCCAGCATATTTACCCGATCATGTTGGAATTGCACACGAGGTAAAATACTCCTAAAACATAATGTTTTAATTATGGCTAGTATTTCCAAACATTTATTTGCAAATAATGTGCATCTTGTTTGTATGCAGTAAGGCTTCTCCAAACAGATCTCTACCTACCAACAAATAGATGTTCAAGACCAGCCTATGATAATGGAGCTTCTCTTCAGTAAAAGGTAAACAGGATAGTTTTATGCAATTGATCATTTTGCATTCACTGATTTTTTTATCGAATTAAGCACATCTTTCCTTTAAAGGCATTGTACACGTTTGGTAATTGGAGCCAATTGTTTGTTTCAAACCTATATAGTTGTAGATATTTACCGTAAAACTAACCTGTGAAAGTTTCATTTCAAAAGGTGTGGTAGCGTTTTTGAGATATTGTCTAAAATCTGGAGCGGTTATGTCCACGCAGAAAGAATAGTCTGCATTGGAATACACACTCGGATTCAAATGTTTTGGGGGATAAAAAGTGATATGTTTTTCCATAACCGCAGCACTTCCAAGTGAAAAGTTTCTTAAAATGCATTACACTATCCACAGCTGCTGTACTTCTTACCAAGTAAGTTTTTGTTGCCATTAATTATCAGAGTCATTACCAAACGTGTACGATGCCTTTAATATAGTTTGACACACAAAGACTTGTAGAGGTTTAAATCCTCTGTGTGCCTAAACAGAGAAATAGACACACTTTTTAAGCACTTCCGATCCATTTCGCTCTTCTAAATATACTGGGAAATTTTCCTGTAGCACAGATGGTGGGGTCTAGGGGTGAAGCCCCGATGGGGGTCCAGGGGGCGAATCCCCCGGAAGCTCTAACCTTTTGGCTGGCCTTTTAAGGGGTGAAAAATGAAGCCTCTGTGTGCCTATTACAGAGAAATAGACACACTTTTTAAGCACTTCTGATCCATTTCACTCTACTAAATTTACTGGGAAACTTTCTTGTAACATTGATGGTGAGGTCCAGGGGTGAAGCCCCGATGGGGGTCCAGGGGGCGAAGCCCCCAGGAGCTGAGCTTTTGGCCTTTTGAGGGGTGAAAAATAAATCCTCTGTGTGCCTAAAACAGAGAAATAGACACACTTTTTAAGCACTTTTGATCCATATCAATCTTCTAATTTTACTCAAAGAAAATTGTAATACCACAAATCTCACGTTTTGATCTGGTCGCTGCATTATCTGGATTCATGCATATTCATTAAAAACATAGTGGGTAAGATCGTTTCTCAAATTCAAGCTTACCGTCGTATTATCCCGGACAAATTGGCAAATCAGGTTTCAAATGCTATGTTATTGTAAATCTAAACAATTACAAGTGACATACATGAAAGATTCATTTTGGCAGAAAGAAAAAAATTGAGTTGGCATAGGATGAAAAAGTAATCTATCCCGCCTCTGGGGGGGGGGGGAAACTACACCAAACACACTTGTGGCTAATTTTTAAACAGGCTGTCATACCCCCCCCCCCTGTATCCGCCCCCATTTCCTCCCCACAATGCCTTTCCGACCATCACGTGAAAACAACCAGGCAGTATTTGCGATAAGGTCTATTGGACTAACAATAAATTTGTCATAACTCTCCTTCAATAGTTTGACTCACATAGATTTAATTTAAAACATAATTTATATCACAAATTAAAGGTTAAAATGCAAACATAACATATTCCTGTATACTGCGACAGTAATAGTAATGGTGGGGTGGTGGGGTGGTGGGGGGCCTTTTAATTAAAGCAAAGACCGCATTGTAACATGGTAAACCTAACATGTCTCAGTTACTCAAGAATCCCATCCAGCATATTCACCCGATCATGTTGGAATTGTACATGAGGTAAAATACTCCTAAAACATAATGTTTTAATTATGGCTAGTATTTCCAAACATTTATTTGCAAATAATGTGCATCTTGTTTGTATGCAGTAAGGCTTCTCCAAACAGATCTCTACCTACCAACAAATAGATGTTCAAGACCAGCCTATGATAATGGAGCTTCTCTTCAGTAAAAGGTAAACAGGATAGTTTTATGCAATTGATCATTTTGCATTCACTGATTTTTTTATCGAATTAAGCACATCTTTCCTTTAAAGGCATTGTACACGTTTGGTAATTGGAGCCAATTGTTTGTTTCAAACCTATATAGTTGTAGATATTTACCGTAAAACTAACCTGTGAAAGTTTCATTTCAAAAGGTGTGGTAGCGTTTTTGAGATATTGTCTAAAATCTGGAGCGGTTATGTCCACGCAGAAAGAATAGTCTGCATTGGAATACACACTCGGATTCAAATGTTTTGGGGGATAAAAAGTGATATGTTTTTCCATAACCGCAGCACTTCCAAGTGAAAAGTTTCTTAAAATGCATTACACTATCCACAGCTGCTGTACTTCTTACCAAGTAAGTTTTTGTTGCCATTAATTATCAGAGTCATTACCAAACGTGTACGATGCCTTTAATATAGTTTGACACACAAAGATTTGTAGAGGTTTAAATCCTCTTTGTGCCTAAACAGAGAAATAGACACACTTTTTAAGCACTTCCGATCCATTTCGCTCTTCTAAATATACTGGGAAATTTTCCTGTAGCACAGATGGTGGGGTCTAGGGGTGAAGCCCCGATGGGGGTCCAGGGGGCGAATCCCCCGGAAGCTCTAACCTTTTGGCTGGCCTTTTAAGGGGTGAAAAATGAAGCCTCTGTGTGCCTATTACAGAGAAATAGACACACTTTTTAAGCACTTCTGATCCATTTCACTCTTCTAAATTTACTGGGAAACTTTCTTGTAACACTGATGGTGAGGTCCAGGGGTGAAGCCCCGATGGGGGTCCAGGGGGCGAAGCCCCCAGGAGCTGAGCTTTTGGCCTTTTGAGGGGTTAAAAATAAATCCTCTGTGTGCCTAAAACAGAGAAATAGACACACTTTTTAAGCACTTTTGATCCATATCAATCTTCTAATTTTACTCAAAGAAAATTGTAATACCACAAATCTCACGTTTTGATCTAGTCGCTGCATTATCTGGATTCATGCATATTCGTTAAAAACACAGTGGGTAAGATCGTTTCTCAAATTCAAGCTTACAGTCGTATTATCCCGGACAAATTGGCAAATCAGGTTTCAAATGCTATGTTATTGTAAATCTAAACAATTACAAGTGACATACATGAAAAATTCATTTTGGCAGAAAGAAAAAAATTGAGTTGGCATAGGATGAAAAAGTAATCTATCCCGCCTCTGGGAGGGGGGAAACTACACCAAACACACTTGTGGCTAATTTTTAAACAGGCTGTCATACCCCCCCCTGTATCCGCCTCCATTTCCTCCCCACAATGCCTTTCTGACCATCACGTGAAAACAACCAGGCAGTATTTGCGATAAGGTCTATTGGACTAACATTAAATTTGTCATAACTCTCCTTCAATAGTTTGACTCACATAGATTTAATTTAAAACATAATTTATATCACAAATTAAAGGTAAAATGCAAACATAACATATTCCTGTATACTGCGACAGTAATAGTAATGGTGGGGTGGTGGGGTGGTGGGGGGCCTTTTAATTAAAGCAAAGACCGCATTGTAACATGGTAAACCTAACATGTCTCAGTTACTCAAGAATCCCATCCAGCATATTTACCCGATCATGTTGGAATTGCACACGAGGTAAAATACTCCTAAAACATAATGTTTTAATTATGGCTAGTATTTCCAAACATTTATTTGCAAATAATGTGCATCTTGTTTGTATGCAGTAAGGCTTCTCCAAACAGATCTCTACCTACCAACAAATAGATGTTCAAGACCAGCCTATGATAATGGAGCTTCTCTTCAGTAAAATGTAAACAGGATAGTTTTATGCAATTGATCGTTTTGCATTCACTGATTTTTTTATCGAATTAAGCACATCTTTCCTTTAAAGGCATTGTACACGTTTGGTAATTGGAGCCAATTGTTTGTTTCAAACCTATATAGTTGTAGATATTTACCGTAAAACTAACCTGTGAAAGTTTCATTTCAAAAGGTGTGGTAGCGTTTTTGAGATATTGTCTAAAATCTGGAGCGGTTATGTCCACGCAGAAAGAATAGTCTGCATTGGAATACACACTCGGATTCAAATGTTTTGGGGGATAAAAAGTGATATGTTTTTCCATAACCGCAGCACTTCCAAGTGAAAAGTTTCTTAAAATGCATTACACTATCCACAGCTGCTGTACTTCTTACCAAGTAAGTTTTTGTTGCCATTAATTATCAGAGTCATTACCAAACATGTACGATGCCTTTAATATAGTTTGGCTCACAAAGACTTGTAGAGGTTTAAATCCTCTGTGTGCCTAAACAGAGAAATAGACACACTTTTTAAGCACTTCCGATCCATTTCGCTCTTCTAAATATACTGGGAAATTTTCCTGTAGCACAGATGGTGGGGTCTAGGGGTGAAGCCCCGATGGGGGTCCAGGGGGCGAATCCCCCGGAAGCTCTAACCTTTTGGCTGGCCTTTTAAGGGGTGAAAAATGAAGCCTCTGTGTGCCTATTACAGAGAAATAGACACACTTTTTAAGCACTTCTGATCCATTTCACTCTACTAAATTTACTGGGAAACTTTCTTGTAACATTGATGGTGAGGTCCAGGGGTGAAGCCCCGATGGGGGTCCAGGGGGCGAAGCCCCCAGGAGCTGAGCTTTTGGCCTTTTGAGGGGTGAAAAATAAATCCTCTGTGTGCCTAAAACAGAGAAATAGACACACTTTTTAAGCACTTTTGATCCATATCAATCTTCTAATTTTACTCAAAGAAAATTGTAATACCACAAATCTCACGTTTTGATCTGGTCGCTGCATTATCTGGATTCATGCATATTCATTAAAAACATAGTGGGTAAGATCGTTTCTCAAATTCAAGCTTACTGTCGTATTATCCCGGACAAATTGGCAAATCAGGTTTCAAATGCTATGTTATTGTAAATCTAAACAATTACAAGTGACATACATGAAAGATTCATTTTGGCAGAAAGAAAAAAATTGAGTTGGCATAGGATGAAAAAGTAATCTATCCCGCCTCTGGGGGGGGGGGGAAACTACACCAAACACACTTGTGGCTAATTTTTAAACAGGCTGTCATACCCCCCCCCCTGTATCCGCCCCCATTTCCTCCCCACAATGCCTTTCCGACCATCACATGAAAACAACCAGGCAGTATTTGCGATAAGGTCTATTGGACTAACAATAAATTTGTCATAACTCTCCTTCAATAGTTTGACTCACATAGATTTAATTTAAAACATAATTTATATCACAAATTAAAGATTAAAATGCAAACATAACATATTCCTGTATACTGCGATAGTAATGGTGGGGTGGTGGGGGCCTTTTAATTAAAGCAAGGACCGCATTGTAACATGGTAAACCTAACATGTCTCAGTTACTCAAGAATCCCATCCAGCATATTCACCCGATCATGTTGGAATTGTACATGAGGTAAAATACTCCTAAAACATAATGTTTTAATTATGGCTAGTATTTCCAAACATTTATTTGCAAATAATGTGCATCTTGTTTGTATGCAGTAAGGCTTCTCCAAACAGATCTCTACCTACCAACAATGTTCAAGACCAGCCTATGATAATGGAGCTTCTCTTCAGTAAAAGGTAAACAGGATAGTTTTATGCAATTGATCATTTTGCATTCACTGATTTTTTTATCGAATTAAGCACATCTTTCCTTTAAAGGCATTGTACACGTTTGGTAATTGGAGCCAATTGTTTGTTTCAAACCTATATAGTTGTAGATATTTACCGTAAAACTAACCTGTGAAAGTTTCATTTCAAAAGGTGTGGTAGCGTTTTTGAGATATTGTCTAAAATCTGGAGCGGTTATGTCCACGCAGAAAGAATAGTCTGCATTGGAATACACACTCTGAGAAGCGTTCTCGGATTCAAATGTTTTGGGGGATAAAAAGTGATATGTTTTTCCATAACCGCAGCACTTTGAAGTGAAAAGTTTCTTAAAATGCATTACACTATCCACAGCTGCTGTACTTCTTACCAAGTAAGTTTTTGTTGCCATTAATTATCAGAGTCATTACCAAACGTGTACGATGCCTTTAATATAGTTTGACACACAAAGATTTGTAGAGGTTTAAATCCTCTTTGTGCCTAAACAGAGAAATAGACACACTTTTTAAGCACTTCCGATCCATTTCGCTCTTCTAAATATACTGGGAAATTTTCCTGTAGCACAGATGGTGGGGTCTAGGGGTGAAGCCCCGATGGGGGTCCAGGGGGCGAATCCCCTGGAAGCTCTAACCTTTTGGCTGGCCTTTTAAGGGGTGAAAAATGAAGCCTCTGTGTGCCTATTACAGAGAAATAGACACACTTTTTAAGCACTTCTGATCCATTTCACTCTTCTAAATTTACTGGGAAACTTTCTTGTAACACTGATGGTGAGGTCCAGGGGTGAAGCCGAGCTTTTGGCCTTTTGAGGGGTTAAAAATAAATCCTCTGTGTGCCTAAAACAGAGAAATACACACACTTTTTAAGCACTTTTGATCCATATCAATCTTCTAATTTTACTCAAAGAAAATTGTAATACCACAAATCTCACGTTTTGATCTGGTCGCTGCATTATCTGGATTCATGCATATTCATTAAAAACACAGTGGGTAAGACGTTTCTCAAATTCAAGCTTACTGTCGTATTATCCCGGACAAATTGGCAAATCAGGTTTCAAATGCTATGTTATTGTAAATCTAAACAATTACAAGTGACATACATGAAAAATTAATTTTGGCAGAAAGAAAAAAATTGAGTTGGCATAGGATGAAAAAGTAATCTATCCCGCCTCTGGGAGGGGGGAAACTACACCAAACACACTTGTGGCTAATTTTTAAACAGGCTGTCATACCCCCCCCCCTGTATCCGCCTCCATTTCCTCCCCACAATGCCTTTCTGACCATCACGTGAAAACAACCAGGCAGTATTTGCGATAAGGTCTATTGGACTAACAATAAATTTGTCATAACTCTCCTTCAATAGTTTGACTCACATAGATTTAATTTAAAACATAATTTATATCACAAATTAAAGGTAAAATGCAAACATAACATATTCCTGTATACTGCGACAGTAATAGTAATGGTGGGGTGGTGGGGTGGTGGGGGGCCTTTTAATTGAAGCAAAGACCGCATTGTAACATGGTAAACCTAACATGTCTCAGTTACTCAAGAATCCCATCCAGCATATTTACCCGATCATGTTGGAATTGTACACGGGGTAAAATACTCCTAAAACATAATGTTTTAATTATGGCTAGTATTTCCAAACATTTATTTGCAAATAATGTGCATCTTGTTTGTATGCAGTAAGGCTTCTCCAAACAGATCTCTACCTACCAACAAATAGATGTTCAAGACCAGCCTATGATAATGGAGCTTCTCTTCAGTAAAAGGTAAACAGGATAGTTTTATGCAATTGATCATTTTGCATTCACTGATTTTTTTATCGAATTAAGCACATCTTTCCTTTAAAGGCATTGTACACGTTTGGTAATTGGAGCCAATTGTTTGTTTCAAACCTATATAGTTGTAGATATTTACCGTAAAACTAACCTGTGAAAGTTTCATTTCAAAAGGTGTGGTAGCGTTTTTGAGATATTGTCTAAAATCTGGAGCGGTTATGTCCACGCAGAAAGAATAGTCTGCATTGGAATACACACTCGGATTCAAATGTTTTGGGGGATAAAAAGTGATATGTTTTTCCATAACCGCAGCACTTCCAAGTGAAAAGTTTCTTAAAATGCATTACACTATCCACAGCTGCTGTACTTCTTACCAAGTAAGTTTTTGTTGCCATTAATTATCAGAGTCATTACCAAACGTGTACGATGCCTTTAATATAGTTTGACACACAAAGACTTGTAGAGGTTTAAATCCTCTGTGTGCCTAAACAGAGAAATAGACACACTTTTTAAGCACTTCCGATCCATTTCGCTCTTCTAAATATACTGGGAAATTTTCCTGTAGCACAGATGGTGGGGTCTAGGGGTGAAGCCCCGATGGGGGTCCAGGGGGGAAGCCCCGATGGGGGTCCAGGGGGCGAATCCCCCGGAAGCTCTAACCTTTTGGCTGGCCTTTTAAGGGGTGAAAAATGAAGCCTCTGTGTGCCTATTACAGAGAAATAGACACACTTTTTAAGCACTTCTGATCCATTTCACTCTACTAAATTTACTGGGAAACTTTCTTGTAACATTGATGGTGAGGTCCAGGGGTGAAGCCCCGATGGGGGTCCAGGGGGCGAAGCCCCCAGGAGCTGAGTTTTTGGCCTTTTGAGGGGTAAAAAATAAATCCTCTGTGTGCCTAAAACAGAGAAATAGACACACTTTTTAAGCACTTTTGATCCATATCAATCTTCTAATTTTACTCAAAGAAAATTGTAATACCACAAATCTCACGTTTTGATCTGGTCGCTGCATTATCTGGATTCATGCATATTCATTAAAAACATAGTGGGTAAGATCGTTTCTCAAATTCAAGCTTACTGTCGTATTATCCCGGACAAATTGGCAAATCAGGTTTCAAATGCTATGTTATTGTAAATCTAAACAATTACAAGTGACATACATGAAAGATTCATTTTGGCAGAAAGAAAAAAATTCAGTTGGCATAGGATGAAAAAGTATGTCTCAGTTACTCAAGAATCCCATCCAGCATATTTACCCGATCATGTTGGAATTGTACACGAGGTAAAATACTCCTAAAACATAATGTTTTAATTATGGCTAGTATTTCCAAACATTTATTTGCAAATAATGTGCATCTTGTTTGTATGCAGTAAGGCTTCTCCAAACAGATCTCTACCTACCAACAAATAGAAGTTCAAGACCAGCCTATGATAATGGAGCTTCTCTTCAGTAAAAGGTAAACAGGATAGTTTTATGCAATTGATCATTTTGCATTCACTGATTTTTTTATCGAATTAAGCACATCTTTCCTTTAAAGGCATTGTACACGTTTGGTAATTGGAGCCAATTGTTTGTTTCAAACCTATATAGTTGTAGATATTTACCGTAAAACTAACCTGTGAAAATTTCATTTCAAAAGGTGTGGTAGCGTTATTGAGATAATGTCTAAAATCTGGAGCGGTTATGTCTACGCAGAAAGAATAGTCTGCATTGGAATACACACTCTGAGAAGCGTTCTCAAATTCAAATGTTTTGGGGGATAAAAAGTGATATGTTTTTCCATAACCGCAGCACTTCGAAGTGAAAAGTTTCTTAAAATGCATTACACTATCCACAGCTGCTGTACTTCTTACCAAGTAAGTTTTTATTGCCATTAATTATCAGAGTCATTACCAAACGTGTACGATGCCTTTAATATAGTTTGACACACAAAGATTTGTAGAGGTTTAAATCCTCTTTGTGCCTAAACAGAGAAATAGACACACTTTTTAAGCACTTCCGATCCATTTCGCTCTTCTAAATATACTGGGAAATTTTCCTGTAGCACAGATGGGGGGGTCTAGGGGTGAAGCCCCGATGGGGGTCCAGGGGGCGAATCCCCCGGAAGCTCTGACCTTTTGGCTGGCCTTTTAAGGGGTGAAAAATGAAGCCTCTGTGTGCCTATTACAGAGAAATGGACACACGTTTTAAGCACTTCTGATCCATTTCACTCTTCTAAATTTACTGGGAAACTTTCTTGTAACACTGATGGTGAGGTCCAGGGGTGAAGCCCCGATGGGGGTCCAGGGGGCGAAGCCCCCAGGAGCTGAGCTTTTGGCCTTTTGAGGGGTTAAAAATAAATCCTCTGTGTGCCTAAAACAGAGAAATAGACACACTTTTTAAGCACTTTTGATCCATATCAATCTTCTAATTTTACTCATAGAAAATTGTAATACCACAAATCTCACGTTTTGATCTGGTCGCTGCATTATCTGGATTCATGCATATTCATTAAAAACATAGTGGGCAAGATCGTTTCTCAAATTCAAGCTTACTGTCGTATTATCCCGGACAAATTGGCAAATCAGGTTTCAAATGCTATGTTATTGTAAATCTAAACAATTACAAGTGACATACATGAAAGATTCATTTTGGCAGAAAGAAAAAAATTGAGTTGGCATAGGATGAAAAAGTAATCTATCCCGCCTCTGGGGGGGGGGGGGAAACTACACCAAACACACTTGTGGCTAATTTTTAAACAGGCTGTCATACCCCCCCCCCTGTATCCGCCCCCATTTCCTCCCCACAATGCCTTTCCGACCATCACGTGAAAACAACCAGGCAGTATTTGCGATAAGGTCTATTGGACTAACAATAAATTTGTCATAACTCTCCTTCAATAGTTTGACTCACATAGATTTAGTTTAAAACATAATTTATATCACAAACTAAAGATTAAAATGCAAACATAACATATTCCTGTATGCTGCGACAGTAATAGTAATGGTGGGGTGGTGGGGAGCCTTTTAATTAAAGCAAAGACCGCATTGTAACATGGTAAACCTAACATGTCTCAGTTACTCAAGAATCCCATCCAGCATATTCACCCAATCATGTTGGAATTGTACATGAGGTAAAATACTCCTAAAACATAATGTTTTAATTATGGCTAGTATTTCCAAACATTTATTTGCAAATAATGTGCATCTTGTTTGTATGCAGTAAGGCTTCTCCAAACAGATCTCTACCTACCAACAAATAGATGTTCAAGACCAGCCTATGATAATGGAGCTTCTCTTCAGTAAAAGGTAAACAGGATAGTTTTATGCAATTGATCATTTTGCATTCACTGATTTTTTTATCGAATTAAGCACATCTTTCCTTTAAAGGCATTGTACACGTTTGGTAATTTGAGCCAGTTGTTTCTTTCAAACCTATATAGTTGTAGATATTTACCGTAAAACTAACCTGTGAAAGTTTCATTTCAAAAGGTGTGGTAGCGTTTTTGAGATATTGTCTAAAATCTGGAGCGGTTATGTCCACGCAGAAAGAATAGTCTGCATTGGAATACACACTCGGATTCAAATGTTTTGGGGGATAAAAAGTGATATGTTTTTCCATAACCGCAGCACTTCCAAGTGAAAAGTTTCTTAAAATGCATTACACTATCCACAGCTGCTGTACTTCTTACCAAGTAAGTTTTTATTGCCATTAATTATCAGAGTCATTACCAAACGTGTACGATGCCTTTAATATAGTTTGACACACAAAGACTTGTAGAGGTTTAAATCCTTTTTGTGCCTAAACAGAGAAATAGACACACTTTTTAAGCACTTCCGATCCATTTCGCTCTTCTAAATATACTGGGAAATTTTCCTGTAGCACAGATGGTGGGGTCTAGGGGTGAAGCCCCGATGGGGGTCCAGGGGGCGAATCCCCCGGAAGCTCTAACCTTTTGGCTGGCCTTTTAAGGGGTGAAAAATGAAGCTTCTGTGTGCCTATTACAGAGAAATGGACACACGTTTTAAGCACTTCTGATCCATTTCACTCTTCTAAATTTACTGGGAAACTTTCTTGTAACATTGATGGTGAGGTCCAGGGGTGAAGCCCCGATGGGGGTCCAGGGGGCGAAGCCCCCAGGAGCTGAGCTTTTGGCCTTTTGAGGGGTGAAAAATAAATCCTCTGTGTGCCTAAAACAGAGAAATAGACACACTTTTTAAGCACTTTTGATCCATATCAATCTTCTAATTTTACTCAAAGAAAATTGTAATACCACAAATCTCACGTTTTGATCTGGTCGCTGCATTATCTGGATTCACGCATATTCATTAAAAACATAGTGGGTAAGATCGTTTCTCAAATTCAAGCTTACTGTCGTATTATCCCGGACAAATGGGCAAATCAGGTTTCAAATACTATGTTATTATTGTAAATCTAAACAATTACAAGTGACATACATGAAAGATTCATTTTGGCAGAAAGAAAAAATGTGAGTTGGCATAAGATGAAAAAGTGATCTATCCCGCCTCTGGGGGGAAAATTACACCAAACACACTTGTGGCTAATTTGTTAACAGGCTGTCGTACGCCCCCCATGCCCCCCCCTCCCTGTATCCGCCCCCATTTCCTCCCCACAATGCCTTTCCGACCATCACGTGAAATCAACCAGGCAGTATTTGCGATAAGGTCTATAGGACTAACAATAAATTCGTCATAACTCTCCTGAAATAGTTTGACTCACACAGATTTAGCTTAAAACATAATTTATATCACAAATTTAAGATTAAAATGCAAACATAACATATTCCTGTATACTGCGACAGTAATAGTAATGGTGGGGTGGTGGAGGTGGGGGCCTTTTAATTAAAACAAAGACCCCATTGTAACATGGTAAACCTAACATGTCTCAGTTACTCAAGTATCCCATCCAGCATATTCACCCGATCATGTTGGAATTGTACATGAGGTAAAATACTTCCAAAACATAGTGTTTTAATTATGGCTAGTATTTCCAAACATTTATTTGCAAATAATGTGCATCTTGTTTGTATGCAGTAAGGCTTCTCCAAACAGATCTCTACCTACCAACAAATAGATATTCAAGACCAGCCTATGATAATGGAGCTTCTCTTCAGTAAAAGGTAAACAGGATAGTTTTATGCAATTGATCATTTTGCATTCTCTGATTTTTTTTAACGAATTTAGCACAACTTTCCTTTAAAGACATTGTACACATTTGGTAATTGGAGCCTATTGTTTGTTTTTAAACCTATATAGTTGTAAATATATACCGTAAAACTAACCTGTGAAAATTTCATTTCAAAAGGTGTGGTATCATTTTTGAGATATTGTCTAAAATCTGGAGCGGTTATGTCCACGCAGAAAGAATAGTCTGCATTGGAATACACACTCTGAGAAGCATTACGAGTAACGCTTCTTGGATTCAAATGTTTTGGGGGATAAAAAGTGATATGTTTTTCCATAACCGCAGCACTTCGAAGTGAAAACTCTCTTAAAATGCATTACACTATCCACAGCTGCTGTACTTCTTACCAAGTAAGTTTTTATTGCCATTAATTATCAGAGTCATTACCAAACGTGTACGATGCCTTTAATATAGTTTAACACACAAAGACTTGTAGAGGTTTAAATCCCAAACTTAAGATTCTTGAATCAATGAAAACATTTCCAGATTATTACAGTAATTACACAGTTATACTAAGTATCTAATAAATTATCTAATAAAGCTCTTTGGATAATTTGTTTCAAAAAGAAACGAAAGTAGTTTCTAAACACAATTTTTAAAGCAGATAATGAGTTTATGTTTAAAAGATTTTATCCAATTAGAACTCTTCTTTGTGAGATTAATATGATATTTGACAATGTGTACTTTCTGAACAAGTTTATACATCACCGGTTAAATTAAAAATATCTTTAAAAATTGTTTGCATTTAGAAAGGCGTGCCCTTCCCCATTGAGATCTACCCGAAGTAGATGTCTGTGAGCTCCAAGCGCCTTTCACCAGCCATGTCTTGCTGTATCACACAGTGTTCATGGCTGATACGAAAGTATGTAATATTGGTGTTGGTTTTTGTTATCATATATTGGGCACCTTCTGCGGCAATGTACATTAAATGTTTCACACACTACATGCCACAAACATTAGATCTGGAGACCCACAGGAACACATTCTTACCCAGTAAAGTCTCCAGCCAAGTTTCCTAATTGTGTTTATTAACCGAAAAGCACAATTTGTTTTTCCCGTTGAATAACTTTCCATGTGGGGTGTCAATCACCCTCGAAAACACTGGTTTCTAAATGATCATGACATTTTGCAGGTTGGTTTTTGCCTCATAAAACAAAAAAATCACTCATTATAAAAATCACTTGTAGGAAGTTGAACAAAATATACATATATCCTTTAAAAGCTTGATTCTACTAATTCTAATGATAAATTTATCTTGCTTGCAATAATCACAACTTAAAATAAATAAATAAATTACCTGTACTACTTTCAGCAACATTATTATTGTTAAAGGCAGTGGACATATTGGTAATTACTCAAAATAATTGTTAGCATAAAAACTTACTTGGTAATGAGCAATAGAGAGCTGTTGATAATATAAAACATTGTGAGAAACGGCTCCCTCTGAAGTAACGTACTTTTTGAGAGAGAAGTTATTTTCCACGAATTTGATTTAGAGACCTCGGAATTAGATTTTGAGGTCCCGAAATCAAGCATCTGAAAGCACACAACTTTGTGTGACGTGTGTTTTCTTTCATTATGATCTCGCAACTTTGACGACTAATTGAGGTCAAATCATCACAGGTTTGTTATTTTGTGCATATGTTGAGATACACCAAGTGAGAAGACTGGTCTTTGACAATTACCAATAGTGTCCAGTGGCTTTAAACTGTTGAGTTCAAACGATCACATTAAATTGTTTAAATATTATTTCTGTTTCTTTAATTCCCTTTCAGAAAGGCTCTATATCCAATGAGGTCTACCCATCCAAGACAGTGCTCCCATCAAAATATACAGGTTCAAGGCTGAAGCAAAAGTAGGCTATGTTAATCCTGGTGCATGGTTTTTAGTTACCATGGTGTGGTGGGCTGTTTTTGCAGCACTCATACAATAGATCACACACATCAAAGATCACTACACACAACCAATTATGGGGACTCCATGAAAGCACCAGTAACTCAGATGAGTGGTTACTTACAGATTTGTATAAAAAACTAACTTTTCTTTTAGCATAACTCCTTTGCATGTATCTTGTTAAAAATGCAATTTATTTGAAATATTTTTACATCATACTTGCTTAGTATAATTATACAAAAAATCACTTTAGAAATTAAAAATATCTTCAAGAAACGTAGTTAGGAATAATATCTTATATCTTGCCAAGCATGGCAAGTTACAAATTAAACAGAACATGTAAAGGTTAAAAATATATGAGCACATTAAAGACACTGGACACTATTGGTAATTGTCAAAGACCAGTCTTCTCACTTGGTGTATCTCAACATATGCATAAAATAACAAACCTGTGAAAATTTGAACTCAATTGGTCGTCGAAGTTGCGAGATAATAATGAAAGAAAAAACACCCTTGTCACACGAAGTGGTGTGCTTTCAGATGCTTGATTTCGAGACCTCAAAATCTATTTCTGAGGTCTCAAAATCAAATTTGTGGAAAATTACTTCTTTCTCGAAAACTACGTTACTTCAGAGGGAGCCGTTTCTCACAATGTTTTATACTATCAACAGCTCCCGGTCGTTACCAAGTAAGGTTTTATGCTAATAATTATTTTGAGTAATTACCAATAGTGTCCACTGCCTTTAAAGCAAGTTTAGATGAAAGCACTAGAAACGATAACATTTTCCAATATCTCATGTACGTCACAACTACACGAGAGTAGAGACAGTATCTTAATTTTCACCTTTTAAAAGGTGCAACAAATTGCTATGTATTATTGAGTGATGATTGATTTGAAAGAAGAAAATAATTGTTGACTTTGATTAACCCCGTCCTCTGCTTATGATTGTAATCTCTTGGAGGCTCTGAAAAAAATGAAGGCCCAGGAGATTTGTGAAAGCGAATGGGGCTCGTATCCTGAGACCTGCTGGTAGTGGCCCTGCTTTAATAGACTAACCTTAACAGGATGATGATGGCAAAAATTCAGTGATTGAGTTACACTGCTTGCAATGGTGCACTTATACGTCTACCTCTATATGCTTAAGTATACAGTATAAAATATTTGTAGATTTAATTTTAAGATTATGCCAACTATTACATAAACATGGCAGTTACGCTTTTGTATATACCGCACACATAGATCAATTGTCATTTGATTGGTGGACCACGCACCACATGTCATACTTTATTTTGCCATGTATTTACTGCTGCGATGCATGACGCTCCAAAATTTATTACAGGATCAAGTCCTATCTTGATTAAATATAGGATGATTGGGACACTTCGCAACTAAGCCTCGCAGCGCATTTATAAAATTATCGTCCCCGCCTGTTCGTCCCAACAAAGACTGGTCACACAGCGCGCCGGACAAAGTTGGTGTCTACATGGAGTCATCAACATTGTTTAGATTTTTTTTTTTCTGAGTGTGGGTGCACGAGTTGTGGCTATTTTGTGTTTATTGTGAAACAAATGACAAAGATCTATGTGTGTGCATATAAAACAAATATTGAATGCATTTCGTTAGTGCACTATAATAATAAAAGTTGTTATACAGCGCATTTTACAAAACGTATCAATGCACTTTACATTATTGCCCTGGTCATTTGGCCAATAACATTCCTTTAATCTTTCTCAGCTCCCTGGGGAGTATACAGCCCTGGGCTGCCGGGGCGCTCTGAAGGCTTTTTCAAACACAATATCGACCTCTACCCTCGCAGGTACCCATTCATACCCCTGGGTGAAGAGAAGCAAATATACTCAAGTGTCTTGCTCAAGGACACAAGTGTCATGACCAGGATTCGAACCCACACCCTGATAACTTAACCACCAGAACTTGAATTCGATGCTCTAAACCGCTCGGCCATACGACACACCATTATCAAATTATGCCCTTTTTACAATTTCCCTAAAAAGTTCAGTTGTACCTTTGCACATATGAATAATCCAACAAAAAAACAAAAAAAATGTTTGAAACAAATTGTTGTTTGTCAATAGAACCTAATTTTAAAACATATACAGGGAGTATGATGCAGATTTGGAAGCCATAAATTTTTATAAATTTGCCGTGAAATTTCTTGAAAATTCTTAAAACTTCTACAATTTTAAGAAAGAATGGTTATAAAAACTACAGAATTAGCTTGGCATGAATTTGCGCTTCTTAAAAGAAAGCATACCGTTAATTAGCAGGCTTTGGAACTAGGACTGCATACTGATGTTGATTGGTGGTCTGTTTATTTTATTTGAAGTTGCTCAATAAAACATATTTTGTTGGGATTCTTTGTTTTATTTCTTGCCTCCGAGTACAATTTTGGTTTAGGGTCACAATTGAAACAAACAATCAATTGAAGAAACATGGCAATTTCAAATTGAACTAACGGTTTAGTACATTTTGAAGTATAACACCGTAAATTTATGGCCAGGTCTCAAGTGGAAACTTGCGATTTATGAAAAATTGTATTAACTTTTGGCAGAATAAGATTGTTTGCAGAAAATGCCATGGCTTCACTTAATTGTTGCACTCAATGGTAGCCACTGTTTATTGACATAAGTCGAAGTTTGGGTTTCAAAAGAGGGTGCTAAAATAAAACAATCAGCCAACACTGTACTGTGGCTGGCTTCAAGTATGACTCATTATGGGTGCCCTCTTTTGACGCTTTTGTTGCAATACATTTAGTCCAAAATAGTTTGCTTGAGCCCAATACTATAGTATCGTCTCTTTTGTCAGGCACTGGGACTGAGTGAAGTAAATTTTGTTTTCAGGTGAAATACCGCCCTCGTTAGGCAATACATAGCATAACACATATCTGAAGTAGAACAAGTGATATAACTCCCTCTAGAATCAAGATTAAAAATATATAAAGCCCCCTCTGTAATCATGTAATTAAAAGATATAGTGTCTGAAGCGCCTTGAAAAAAGAATAACAATTATGTAAAAGCACCCTCTATAGTCCTTTAATTGCAAGACATGTACAAGACTAACAAAGCACCCTCTGTAAGCATTAAATTGCAAGAAAAAATGCGTCTTGAAAAACCCTACAAATTCCATAAAGTGCCCTCTATAATAATTTAATTGCTAGCGACTTATGCACCCTCTATAGTCGGTGAAGTGCAAGACTAAAAGATTTAAAGTTTTTAAATGGATAGTTCCAATGGTACCCCAAAATTGTACGTTAACCCGCTATGCTGTCGAATGATTGATTTTAGCGCTCTCTCTTGATCAATTGTTCAATTGTTGTTTGTTTTGTTTTTTCAAACACAATATCGACCTCTACCCTCGCAGGTACCCATTCATACCCCTGGGTGAAGAGAAGCAAATATACTTAAGTGTCTTGCTCAAGGACACAAGTGTCATGACCAGGATTCGAACCCACACCCTGATAACTTAACCACCAGAACTTGAATTCGATGCTCTAAACCGCTCGGCCATACGACACACCATTATCAAATTATGCCCTTTTTACAATTTCCCTAAAAAGTTCAGTTGTACCTTTGCACATATGAATAATCCAACAAAAAAACAAAAAAAATGTTTGAAACAAATTGTTGTTTGTCAATAGAACCTAATTTTAAAACATATACAGGGAGTATGATGCAGATTTGGAAGCCATAAATTTTTATAAATTTGCCGTGAAATTTCTTGAAAATTCTTAAAACTTCTACAATTTTAAGAAAGAATGGTTATAAAAACTACAGAATTAGCTTGGCATGAATTTGCGCTTCTTAAAAGAAAGCATACCGTTAATTAGCAGGCTTTGGAACTAGGACTGCATACTGATGTTGATTGGTGGTCTGTTTATTTTATTTGAAGTTGCTCAATAAAACATATTTTGTTGGGATTCTTTGTTTTATTTCTTGCCTCCGAGTACAATTTTGGTTTAGGGTCACAATTGAAACAAACAATCAATTGAAGAAACATGGCAATTTCAAATTGAACTAACGGTTTAGTACATTTTGAAGTATAACACCGTAAATTTATGGCCAGGTCTCAAGTGGAAACTTGCGATTTATGAAAAATTGTATTAACTTTTTGGCAGAATAAGATTGTTTGCAGAAAATGCCATGGCTTCACTTAATTGTTGCACTCAATGGTAGCCACTGTTTATTGACATAAGTCGAAGTTTGGGTTTCAAAAGAGGGTGCTAAAATAAAACAATCAGCCAACACTGTACTGTGGCTGGCTTCAAGTATGACTCATTATGGGTGCCCTCTTTTGACGCTTTTGTTGCAATACATTTAGTCCAAAATAGTTTGCTTGAGCCCAATACTATAGTATCGTCTCTTTTGTCAGGCACTGGGACTGAGTGAAGTAAATTTTGTTTTCAGGTGAAATACCGCCCTCGTTAGGCAATACATAGCATAACACATATCTGAAGTAGAACAAGTGATATAACTCCCTCTAGAATCAAGATTAAAAATATATAAAGCCCCCTCTGTAATCATGTAATTAAAAGATATAGTGTCTGAAGCGCCTTGAAAAAAGAATAACAATTATGTAAAAGCACCCTCTATAGTCCTTTAATTGCAAGACATGTACAAGACTAACAAAGCACCCTCTGTAAGCATTAAATTGCAAGAAAAAATGCGTCTTGAAAAACCCTACAAATTCTATAAAGTGCCCTCTATAATAATTTAATTGCTAGCGACTTATGCACCCTCTATAGTCGGTGAAGTGCAAGACTAAAAGATTTAAAGTTTTTAAATGGATAGTTCCAATGGTACCCCAAAATTGTACGTTAACCCGCTATGCTGTCGAATGATTGATTTTAGCGCTCTCTCTTGATCAATTGTTCAATTGTTGTTTGTTTTGTTTTTAAATGGGTTAATCACAGGCGCAAGGTGCAACTGTATTTTTCAATAGATCAACATGTTCACGTTTTCAGGAAATTGTAAAGGGGCAGTCTGCCACGTCTTTGTACAATAATAAATGGGTTATTTTGGAAAGAGTTTTAGCAAAATCTTAAAATTACATCTACAAATATTTTATAATGTATAAGTTTAATTCAATCACTGAAATTTTGCCATCATCATCCTGGTAAGGTTTGTCTAAAGCAGGGCCACCACGAGCAGGTCCCAGGATACCAGCCCCAAAAAAACAACGCTTTCAGTAAGATCAAGGGGGCCTTCGTACTCTGTTCCATTCAGAGCGTCCAGTCCGCGGATACCCTGTAAAACAGGGCATCCGTCCCCTACCTTACTAACGCCGTCCCTAGTCCACATGACTAGGGACTACCCCCGTTCGGCCGACCATTTGTGATAACATCAGGGCATCCTCGCCGCGGGAGGAACCTCATGATGCATCTTTAAGATCAGCCACCAACGCCACAAGGACCCTGGCCGGGGGTAGGACCCCACATGCCGGATGCATGTGTCCAAGTCCCTTTTCGCAATTAAGTTCGTCGCACAACCTAATCCTAACCAAAACGCTGACACCAACCTAATCCTAACCCTAAACCAATCCTAACCCCAACCCTAAACCTAACTATAACCATGGCCGGAAGTAAGTCCCACGTGCACGTGTCCAAGTCCCTTTTCGCAATTAGGCTCGGAACTTCCTGTGTTTTTACTACCATTGGATTGCGCTATCTCAAGTGGTAGGGTCGAAGTGATGAAGATCGCAGGCGGGGGGGTTACTGGTGGATGCTGCTGGAATGGCTGCCTTGACCGTTCTGCCTGACTGGCAACAGCTCTCCTGAAGTCGGGTGGGGTAATGCCAGTGAGTAGATATAGTTGATCTGTCCTGGTTGGTTTAAGGCACCCAGTGATGATGCGGCAACTTTCGTTGAGAGAACAATCCAGTTTTGATGCATGGGACCAGTTTTGAAGAAATTCTCATAAACATTGCCACAGACATCTAGTAAATGAGTGTTTTTAACTTTTTTCAACCTGCCGCTACGGGACGCTTTTGAAATGTGTGACTTCACCGGTCCAAATTGTTTAAACCAAACACTTGCCAGTTAAAAACAACTCGAAAAAACATTGTCACTTTCTGCTACTTTCAAATTACTAGGCATTTTCGGTTTCAACCGGAAATAGAGGTCATGTGAGGTCACCCACACGACAAAAAAAAAAAAAGTCTAAAAACCTTGTAATTCGACACGTGATGACGTCATCATGACGTCATTTTTTGCATGCCGTCTTCATGTTACGGTGTAAGTACATGCCAAGTTTAAGGTTTTACAACTTATACTTTTTGCGAAATCTCCAAGAGAAGGTTCAGGGAGAAGAAGAAGAGGCAGAAAAAAAAACAAAAAAAATGATGAGCCGAACACCTAATAATAATGCATTTATAATGCGCCATCTATCTAGATCTAGTGTACAAGACCCTATTCCGAGGCGCAGATCCAAAAACAAACAAACATATAAGCAACAAAACAGGAAATATAGATAACAATAGGTTTTAATAGGCCATAACCATGGCCGGAAGTAACTCCCACATGCCACGTGCATGTGTCCAAGTCCCTTTTCGCAATTAAGTTCGGAACTTCCCGTGTTTTCACTACCATAGGTTTTTGGCTAATGAGCCAAACACCTAATAATTATGCATTTATAATGCGCCATCTATCTAGATCTAGTGTACAAGACCCGATTCCGTGGCGCAGAACCAAAAAAACAAAACATATAACCAACAAAAGAGAAATATAGAACACAAAGACAATTATACAATGAATAATAATAATAATGAAAGTGGTGTGGATGATAACAATAGGTTTTAATAGGCCATAACCATGGCCGGAAGTAAGTCCCACATGCCAAGTGCATGTGTCCAAGTCCCTTTTCGCAATTAAGTTCGGAACTTCCAGTGTTTTTACTACCATAGGTTTTTGGCTAATGAGCCGAACACCTAATAATAATGCATTATAATGCACCATCTATCTAGATCTAGTGTACAAGACCCAATACCGAGGCGCAGAACCAAAAACAAACAAACATATAAGCAACAAAAGAGGAAATGTAGATAACAATAGGTTTTAAAAGGCCATAACCATGGCCGGGAGTAACTCCCACATGCCACGTGCATGTGTCCAAGTCCCTTTTCGCAATTAAGTTTGGAACTTCCCGTGTTTTCACTACCATAGGTTTTAGGCTAATGAGCCGAACACCTAATAATAATGCATTTATAATGCGCCATCTATCTAGATCTAGTGTACAAGACCCGATTCCGAGGCGCAGAACCAAAAAAACAAAACATATAAGCAACAAAAGAGAAATATAGAACACAAAGACAATTATACAATGAATAATAATAATAATGAAAGTGGTGTGGATCATAACAATAGGTTTTAATAGGCCATAACCATGGCCGGAAGTAAGTCCCACATGCCACGTGCATGTGTCCAAGTCCCTTTTCGCAATTAAGTTCGGAACTTCCAGTGTTTTTACTACCATAGGTTTTTGGCTAATGAGCCGAACACCTAATAATAATGCATTATAATGCACCATCTATCTAGATCTAGTGTACAAGACCCTATTCCGAGGCGCAGAACCAAAAACAAACAAACATATAAGCAACAAAACAGGAAATGTAGATAACAATAGGTTTTAAAAGGCCATAACCATGGCCGGAAGTAACTCCCACATGCCACGTGCATGTGTCCAAGTCCCTTTTCGCAATTAAGTTCGGAACTTCCCGTGTTTTCACTACCATAGGTTTTAGGCTAATGAGCCGAACACCTAATAATAATGCATTTATAATGCACCATCTATCTAGATCTAGTGTACAAGACCCGATTCCGAGGCGCAGAACCAAAAAAACAAAACATATAACCAACAAAAGAGAAATATAGAACACAAAGACAATTATACAATGAATAATAATAATAATGAAAGCGGTGTGGATCATAACAATAGGTTTTAATAGGCCATAACCATGGCCGGAAGTAAGTCCCACATGCCACGTGCATGTGTCCAAGTCCCTTTTCGCAATTAAGTTCGGAACTTCCAGTGTTTTTACTACCATAGGTTTTTGGCTAATGAGCCGAACACCTTATAATAATGCATTATAATGCACCATCTATCTAGATCTAGTGTACAAGACCCTATTCCGAGGCGCAGAACCAAAAACAAACAAACATATAAGCAACAAAACAGGAAATATAGATAACAATAGGTTTTAATAGGCCATAACCATGGCCGGAAGTAACTCCCACATGCCACGTGCATGTGTCCAAGTCCCTTTTCGCAATTAAGTTCGGAACTTCCCGTGTTTTCACTACCATAGATTTTTGGTTGACGAGCCGAACACCTAATGATAATGCATTATAATGCACCATCTATCTAGATCTAGTGTACAAGACCCTATTCCGAGGCGCAGAACCAAAAAAAAAAACGCATAACCAACAAACAAAAAATATAGAATACAAAGACAATTATACAATGAATAATAATAATAATAAAAGTGGTGTGGATCATAACAATAGGTTTTAATAGGCCATAACCATAGCCGGAAGTAAGTCCCACATGCCACGTGCATGTGTCCAAGTCCCTTTTCGCAATTAAGTTCGGAACTTCCAGTGTTTGTACTACCATAGGTTTTTGGCTAATGAGCCGAACACCTAATAATTATGCATTTATAATGCGCCATCTATCTAGATCTAGTGTACAAGACCCGATTCCGAGGCGCAGAACCAAAAAATCAAAACATATAACCAACAAAAGAGAAATATAGAACACAAAGACAATGAATAATAATAATAATGAAAGCGGTGTGGATCATAACAATAGGTTTTAATAGGCCATAACCATGGCCGGAAGTAAGTCCCACATGCCACGTGCATGTTTCCAAGTCCCTTTTCGCAATTAAGTTCGGAACTTCCAGTGTTTTTACTACCATAGGTTTTCGGCTAATGAGCCGAACACCTAATAATAATGCATTATAATGCACCATCTATCTAGATCTAGTGTACAAGACCCTATTCCGAGGCGCAGAACCAAAAACAAACAAACATATAAGCAACAAAAGAGGAAATATTGATAACAATATGTTTTAATAGGCCATAACCATGGCCGGAAGTAACTCCCACATGCCACGTGCATGTGTCCAAGTCCCTTTTCGCAAATAAGTTCGGAACTTCCCGTGTTTTCACTACCATAGGTTTTAGGCTAATGAGCTGAACACCTAATAATAATGCATTTATAATGCGCCATCTATCTAGATCTAGTGTACAAGACCTGATTCCGAGGCGCAGAACCAAAAAAACAAAACATATAACCAACAAAAGAGAAATATAGGACACAAAGACAATTATACAATGAATAATAATAATAATGAAAGTGGTGTGGATCATAACAATAGGTTTTAATAGGCCATAACCATGGCCGGAATAAAGTCCCACATGCCACATGTGTCCAAGTCCCTTTTCGCAATTAAGTTCGGAACTTCCAGTGTTTTTACTACCATAGGTTTTTGGCTAATGAGCCGAACACCTGATAATAATGCATTGTAATGCACCATCTATCTAGATCTAGTGTACAAGACCCTATTCCGAGGCGCAGAACCAAAAACAAACAAACATATAAGCAACAAAACAGGAAATATAGATAACAATATGTTTTAATAGGCCATAACCATGGCCGGAAGTAACTCCCACATGCCACGTGCATGTGTCCAAGTCCCTTTTCGCAATTAAGTTTGTAATCTTCGCACAACCTTATCCTTACCAAAACTCTGACACCAACCTAATCCTAACCCTAACCCAATCCTAACCCCAACCCTAAACCTAACTATAACCATGGCCGGCAGTGAGTCCCACATGCCACGTGCATGTGTCCAAGTCCCTTTTCGCAATTAGGTTCGGAACTTCCTGTGTTTTTACTACCATTGGATTGCGCTGTCTCAAGTGGTAGGGTCGAAGTGATGAAACTCTTCCTTGATCGCAGCTGCTGCTGGAATGGCTGCCTTGGCTGGAATGGCTGCCTTGACCGTTCTGCCTGACTGGCAACAGCTCTCCTGAAGTTGGGTGGGGCGATGCCAGCGAGTAGATATAGTTGATCTGTCCTGGTTGGTTTAAGGCACCCAGTGATGATGCGGCAACTTTCGTTGAGAGAACAATCCAGTTTTGATGCATGGGACCAGTTTTGAAGAAATTCTCATAAACTTTGCCACAGACATCTAGTAAATGCGTGTTTTGAACTTTTTTCAACCTGCCGCTACGGGACGCTTTTGAAATGTGTGACTTCACTGGTCCAAAAAAAAAAAAAAAAAAACCTTAACGATAACAATAGATTTTTGGCTGACGAGCCGAACACCTAATAATAATGCATTTATAATGCACCATCTATCTAGATCTAGTGTACAAGACCCGATTCCGAGACGCAGAACCAAAAAAACAAAACACATAACCAACAAAAGAGAAATATAGAACACAAAGACAACTATACAATGAATAAAAATAATAATGAAAGTGGTGTGGATCATAACAATATGTTTTAATAGGCCATAACCATGGCCGAAAGTAACTCCCACATGCCACGTGCATGTGTCCAAGTCCCTTTTCGCAATTAAGTTCGGAACTTCCCGTGTTTTCACTACCATAGGTTTTTGGCTAATGATCCAAACACCTAATAATAATGCATTTATAATGCGCCATCTATCTAGATCTAGTGTACAAGACCTGATTCCAAGGCGCACAACCAAAAAAACAAAACATATAACCAACAAAAGAGAAATATAGGACACAAAGACAATTATACAATGAATAATAATAATAATGAAAGTGGTGTGGATCATAACAATAGGTTTTAATAAGCCATAACCATGGCCGGAAGTAAGTCCCACGTGCCACGTGCATGTTTTTGGCTAATGAGCCGAACACCTAATAATAATGCATTTATAATGCGCCATCTATCTAGATCTAGTGTACAAGACCCTATTCCGAGGCGCAGAACCAAACAAAAAAAACATATAAGCAACAAAAGAGAAATATAGAATACAAAGACAATTATACAATGAATAATAATAATAGTGAAAGTGGCGAGGATGATAACAATAGGTTTTCGGCTGATGAGCCGAACACCTAATAATAATGCATTTATAATGCACCATCTATCTAGATCTAGTGTACAAGACCCTATTCCGAGGTGCAGAACCAAAAACAAACAAACATATAAGCAACAAAAGAGGAAATATAGATAACAATAGGTTTTAATAGGCCATAACCATGGCCGGAAGTAAGTCCCACATGCCACGTGCATGTGTCCAAGTCCCTTTTCGCAACTAAGTTCGGAACTTCCAGTGTTTGTACTACCATAGGTTTTTGGCTAATGAGCCGAACACCTAATAATAATGCATTTATAATGAGCCACCTATCTAGATCTAGTGTACAAGACCCTATTCCGAGGCGCAGAACCAAAAAAACAAAACATATAAGCAACAAAAGAGAAATATAGAATACTAAGACAATTATACAATGAATAATAATAATAATGAAAGTGGTGAGGATGATAACAATAGGTTTTCGGCTGATGAGCCGAACACCTAATAATAATGCATTTATAATGCGCCATCTATCTAGATCTAGTGTACAAGACCCTATTCCGAGGCGCAGAACCAAAAACAAACAAACATATAAGCAACAAAACAGGAAATATAGATAACAATAGGTTTTAATAGGCCATAACCATGGCCGGAAGTAACTCCCACATGCCACGTGCATGTGTCCAAGTCCCTTTTCGCAATTAAGTTGTAGTCTTCGCACAACCTAATCCTTACCAAAACGCTGACACCAACCTAATCCTAACCCTTACCCAATCCTAAACCCAACCCTAAACATAACTATAACCATGGCCGGAAGTAAGTCCCACATGCCACGTGCATGTGTCTGAGTCCCTTTTCGCATCTAGGTTCGGAACTTTCTGTGTTTTTACTACCATTGGATTGCGCTATCTCAAGTGGTAGGGTCGAAGTGATGAAACTCTTCCTTGATCGCAGCTGCTGCTGGAATGGCTGCCTTGGCTGGAATGGCTGCCTTGACCGTTCTGCCTGACTGGCAACAGCTCTCCTGAAGTTGGGTGGGGCGATGCCAGCGAGTAGATATAGTTGATCTGTCCTGGTTGGTTTAAGGCACCCAGTGATGATGCGGCAACTTTCGTTGAGAGAACAATCCAGTTTTGATGCATGGGACCAGTTTTGAAGAAATCTTATAAACTTTGCCACAGACATCTAGTAAATGCGTGTTTTGAACTTTTTTCAACCTGCCGCTACGGGACGCTTTTGAAATGTGTGACTTCACCGGTCCAAATTGTTTAAACCAAACACTTGCCAGATTACAACATGTTGTAATGACAACACTTGCCAGTTAAAAACAACTCAAAAAAACATTGTCACTTTCTGCTATATTCAATTTACTAGGTATTTTTCGGTTTCGACCGGTAGTAGAGGTCATGTGAGGTCACGCACGCGACAAAAAATAAAGACCTATATGAACTTAGTATGATCCCACATAAAGTAACTGTCGGCCTCTCAGGTGTGATTTGATACAGAATTTCAAATATTAAAAAAGAAAAGTCTAAAAACCTTGTAATTCGACACGTGATGACGTCATCATGACGTCATTTTTTGCATGCCGTTTTCATGTTACGGTTCAAGTACATGCCAAGTTTAGAGTTTTTACAACTTATCCTTTTTGCGAAATCTGCAAGAGAAGGTTCAGGGAGAAGAAGAGGCAGAAAAAAAAACCCAAAAAACTTAGCGATAACAATAGATTTTCGGCTGATGAGTCGAACACCTAATAATAATGCATTTATAATGCGCCATCTATCTAGATCTAGTGTACAAGACCCGATTCCGAGGCGCAGAACCAAAAAAACAAAACATATAACCAACAAAAGAGAAATATAGAACACAAAGACAATTATACAATGAATAATAATAATAATGAAAGTGGTGTGGATCATAACAATAGGTTTTAATAAGCCATAACCATGGCCGGAAGTAAGTCCCACGTGCCACATGCATGTGTCCAAGTCCCTTTTCGCAATTAAGTTCGGAACTTCCAGTGTTTGTACTACCATAGGTTTTTGGCTAATGAGCCGAACACCTAATAATAATGCATTTATAATGCGCCACCTATCTAGATCTAGTGTACAAGACCCTATTCCGAGGCGCAGAACCAAAAAAACAAAACATATAAGCAACAAAAGAGAAATATAGAATACTAAGACAATTATACAATGAATAATAATAATAATGAAAGTGGTGAGGATGATAACAATAGGTTTTCGGCTGATGAGCCGAACACCTAATAATAATGCATTTATAATGCGCCATCTATCTAGATCTAGTGTACAAGACCCTATTCCGAGGCGCAGAACCAAAAACAAACAAACATATAAGCAACAAAACAGGAAATATAGATAACAATAGGTTTTAATAGGCCATAACCATGGCCGGAAGTAACTCCCACATGCCACGTGCATGTGTCCAAGTCCCTTTTCGCAATTAAGTTGTAGTCTTCGCACAACCTAATCCTTACCAAAACGCTGACACCAACCTAATCCTAACCCTTACCCAATCCTAAACCCAACCCTAAACATAACTATAACCATGGCCGGAAGTAAGTCCCACATGCCACGTGCATGTGTCTGAGTCCCTTTTCGCATCTAGGTTCGGAACTTTCTGTGTTTTTACTACCATTGGATTGCGCTATCTCAAGTGGTAGGGTCAAGTGATGAAACTCTTCCTTGATCGCAGCTGCTGCTGGAATGGCTGCCTTGGCTGGAATGGCTGCCTTGACCGTTCTGCCTGACTGGCAACAGCTCTCCTGAAGTTGGGTGGGGCGATGCCAGCGAGTAGATATAGTTGATCTGTCCTGGTTGGTTTAAGGCACCCAGTGATGATGCAGCAACTTTCGTTGAGAGAACAATCCAGTTTTGATGCATGGGACCAGTTTTGAAGAAATCTTATAAACTTTGCCACAGACATCTAGTAAATGCGTGTTTTGAACTTTTTTCAACCTGCCGCTACGGGACGCTTTTGAAATGTGTGACTTCACCGGTCCAAATTGTTTAAACCAAACACTTGCCAGATTACAACATGTTGTAATGACAACACTTGCCAGTTAAAAACAACTCAAAAAAACATTGTCACTTTCTGCTATATTCAATTTACTAGGTATTTTTCGGTTTCGACCGGTAGTAGAGGTCATGTGAGGTCACGCACGCGACAAAAAATAAAGACCTATATGAACTTAGTATGATCCCACATAAAGTAACTGTCGGCCTCTCAGGTGTGATTTGATACAGAATTTCAAATATTAAAAAAGAAAAGTCTAAAAACCTTGTAATTCGACACGTGATGACGTCATCATGACGTCATTTTTTGCATGCCGTTTTCATGTTACGGTTCAAGTACATGCCAAGTTTAGAGTTTTTACAACTTATCCTTTTTGCGAAATCTGCAAGAGAAGGTTCAGGGAGAAGAAGAGGCAGAAAAAAAAACCCAAAAAACTTAGCGATAACAATAGATTTTCGGCTGATGAGTCGAACACCTAATAATAATGCATTTATAATGCGCCATCTATCTAGATCTAGTGTACAAGACCCGATTCCGAGGCGCAGAACCAAAAAAACAAAACATATAACCAACAAAAGAGAAATATAGAACACAAAGACAATTATACAATGAATAATAATAATAATGAAAGTGGTGTGGATCATAACAATAGGTTTTAATAAGCCATAACCATGGCCGGAAGTAAGTCCCACGTGCCACATGCATGTGTCCAAGTCCCTTTTCGCAATTAAGTTCGGAACTTCCAGTGTTTTTACTACCATAGGTTTTTGGCTAATGAGCCGAACACCTAATAATAATGCATTTATAATGCGCCATCTATCTAGATCTAGTGTACAAGACCCTATTCCGAGGCGCAGAACCAAAAAAACAAAACATATAAGCAACAAAAGAGAAATATAGAATACAAAGACAATTATACAATGAATAATAATAATAATGAAAGTGGTGAGGATGATAACAATAGGTCTTCGGCTTATGAGCCGAACACCTAATAATAATGCATTTATAATGCACCATCTATCTAGATCTAGTGTACAAGACCCTATTCCCAGGCGCAGAACCAAAAAAACAAAACACATAAGCAACAAAAGAGAAATATAGAATACAAAGACAATTATACAATGAATAATAATAATAATGAAAGTGGAGCGGATGGTAGATAACAATAATAATAATAAAGACATTTGAAAAGCGCCTAATGCAAAAGTGCATAAGTGCATAAAGTGAACAATAAAATATACAATGAGTGAAAGATACATTAAAAAAACAAGTAGGCAGATTACAAATAAGCAGCCTGTTTCTGCTACCCTTTTGGAATGGGTGACTTTCCTGATGAATGCATTCCTGGTGTTTACTTTGGCCTTGGTGTTCAAAATGTGAACCTTGTATGTCAGTGTGTGGTCAACGGTCACACCAAGGTAGACTGGATTATCGCAGTGGTTCAGGAGTACACCATCCCATCTGATGGTGAGATGTCTACCCGCATCCCTGTAATAATAATAATAATAATAAACAGCATTTATAAGGCGCATTATGAATCAAAGATTCCTCAATGTGCCTAACAATAAAAACTAAAAGGCAAAAAACAAGAACATACATAAAAAAGATACAACAATGCAGACAAAAGTAGATACAAATTTAAAACGTACCGCAGGTGGAAGGCAGTGACTTGTGTCTTGGCAGGGTTCGGGCGGAGTTGGTTTGTGTGGTAGTAAGTGGTGAGGCCTCTTAATGAGGACATCAGGGTGTCTTCCACATCACCAAATTCTCTGGATTGTGCCATTATGGCGAGGTCATCGGCGTAGATGAAGCTTCTGCGTGCCTTTCTGTTTGCAGAAAAAATTAATTATTTATTTCAGTTTACCACACTATTGTCACCGTAGCATCACAGGGCAACACTATGCTTAGAATATAAAATAAAAAAATATGAAAAAAGACAAGCGACAATCCAGACCAACCACATACAAAATCCCAGCACATTTACTCTGATACAAAATTAAAGAAAAGTAGAAATTTAGAGTTTGTAATACAAACTCTAGGTGTTTGGAAACGAATGTAGGCATATGAAAAGTAATGTATAATTTCAAATTATGTTAAGGTACTTACCTGACATATAATTGGAATTATATGAAGCCGTAGGAGGAGAGACTCACTCTGTATTATTGTCCATTTAATACGGTCTGAACCACCCTTTAAATAAAATGGATTGTTCCTCCATTCATAAAATGCAAATAAGCCTGGGTCCCAGCGTATAAATACCTCTCCAAACCATTGAAGCATGTCTCTTTGTAGATAAGTGGAGGTAGTAACTGGCTGAGGTCGACTCATGGGTAGGCCAGAAGAACATTTTCTGAGATGCTGAGGGAGGGAGTGTGAGTCTCTCCTCCTACGGCTTCATATAATTCCAATTATATGTCAGGTAAGTACCTTAACATAATTTGAAATTATATTTCAGCCTAGTCGTCAGACTCAGTCTGTATATTTCAACGCTTAACCGAAGCCAGGACAGCTGTCCCAAACTCTGACGTTGTAACTTCTCTCTTGTAAAACTTTGTAAAGGTGGTCTCTGATGACCATATCTGCCGCTTTCAGGATCTGTGCTGTAGATACCCCTGCTCGAGCAGCAGCTGAGGTGGCTGCTCCCCTAGTAGAATGTGCCTGGTAATGAGACACATCTATACCAGATGAAGCAATGATTGTTCTCAACCACCGTGCAATAGTAGAGGACACCACAGCATGACCAGGCTTCACAAATGACAGGAACAGACTGGTCAGTTTTTCCGTACCCTGTCCTCGGACAGGTTTCGTCCTCAGAAGATACACTTTAAGGGCTTTTACCACACAGAGTTTACTGTCGGGTGGATAACATGTTAAAGTCACTTTCTGGGCTGCTTTGCTGACCGTTGAGCACTTTGCTGGTTTCACAATGGAAAACACACAGGCTTTTCTTGTTTTTTGCATAAACTGCAAGTCCAAAGCGATTAAGGATGAACAACGTCCAGCCGTAACGAGTGCAATCAGCATAGCTGTTTTCAATGTGAGAAGCCTTAAACTCAACTCTGTATTCGGAGGGAGAGACTGGATGTACCGTAGGACCTTCCCAGTGTCCCAGGTTGTACAATACTTTGGCTGCGGTGGACGAATGTTGAAGATTCCTTCGAAAAATCTTGAAACCAGGGAATGTTGACCAACAGGAGCCCCTTCCACTGGAACATGAGCTGATGAAATTGCTGATCTATAAACATTAATTGTTCTATATTGTAGTCCTTCCTGAAAAAGACTGTTCAGGAACTCAAGGATATCAGCTAGAAGTGCCCGAATAGGATCAATTTGTCGTTGAACACACCAGCGGTTCCATTGGTTCCATGCTGAATTGAATTGTGCATTAGTGCCCCGGCGCCAGGATGATAGGATGACAGAGGACACTTGCTGCGAAAACCCTCTTGCCGATAAGGATTGCCTGATAGCTTCCATGTGGCTAACTGCAAGGTTTTCCACATTGGATGATATTGGTTGTTGTGACATAACCTCAGAAGCTTCAACTGACGAGGCAACAATACTGGAGTTTTTACTGTGAGTTCTAACAGACGTGGGTACCAGGGTTGTGTTTTCCACACAGGAGCTATCAGAAGAACTGTGGCCTCGTCTGCAAGGATCTTCTGCAGACATCTTGCGAGCAGTGCAAATGGGGGAAACAAGTAGGCCTCTAGGTTTTCCCAGTTGATGGTGAATGGTCCACTCTCCAAGCTAGAGGGTCGGGTAGCCATGACACGAACTGTGGGAGTTGTGTATTGAGACGGGATGCAAACAGATCTATTGATGGGTAGAAGCCCATCACCCGTGTGACCTTTCTGAAGATTTCGGGAAGAAGATGCCATTCTGTTCTGTCGTTGAATATGTGGGACAGTTTGTCGGCTACCGTATTTAGTACCCCTGGAAGGTACTCTGCTGATAGTGTCATGTGCTTGGCTAGACACCATGTCCGTATCTGTACTGCAAGGCTCGATAGTTCGTGAGAGTGCATACCCCCTTTGTGATTGATTATGACAGGGCTGTCATGTTGTCTACCTGTACCCGGATGTGGATGTCTCGTTTCTGGCTCAGTAGGGACTTGAGGACATAAAATACTGCCAGCAGTTCGAGATGGTTGATGTGTAGAGACTGTTCCTCTAACGACCATCTGCCCCTGCACTGCATCTTCCCTAGACAGGCACCCCAACCCTGGAGTGATGCATCTGTCTGGATTGTTAAATCTGGAGTTGGGTTGAGAAGGGTTTGACCGTTCCACACTCTGATGCAGCTTATCCAAGTTTCCAATTCCACTCGAGAGGCTGGGAAAAGTATCGCCTCAGACTCGTAGGAGTTTTCTCTGTGCAGGGCAATCACCTTGTCCTGTTGTAGGTTTCGGTAGAACAGCGGTGCAGGAAAGACTGCCTGAATGCTCGAAGATAGGCGGCCGAGGAGTCTTGCAAGATCTCTCACCGTCAAATTTTTTGCCTGAAGAACACTTTGGTAATGTTCTACAACCTTGTTTTCTTTCTCCACCGGCAGGGATAAAGTCATTGTTGATGAATTGATGAGAAAACCAAGGTAAGTTAACTGGTGCGATGGGACAAAATGAGACTTGTCGTAATTTATCAGGAACCCTAACTTCTGAAGTAAGTTGGCGGCTGTGTTCAAGTTCTCCTTGCATTCCTCTGATGTTTTGCCAAGAATGAGGATGTCGTCCAGGTAAAACACACATCGAATTCCCATTTGACGAAGATGTGCGGCAATTGGTTTCAGGACCTTTGTAAAAGTTCTTGGAGCACTTGAAAGGCCGAAGGGGAGACAGGCAAACTGAAACAGACTGTCTTGCCAAAGAAAACGCAGGTATTTGCGATGTTCCATGTGAATAGGGACCATGAGGTACACTGTAGGCGTCCTTCAGGTCGATTGAGCCTAAGAAGTCGCCTTGATTTAACAAATCCTTTACTAGATTTATTCCTTCCATCTTGAAGTGTTGGTAAAGCACGAACTTGTTTAGTGGTCGAAGATTTATGATCGGACGAAGCTATCCCGATTTCTTTGGAATTAAAAATAGGGACGAAATAAATTGGCCCTCCACTGGGTCTTCCAGTGTAATGGCTTTCTTGTTGTATAACTTTTGAACTTCTACTTGCACTAGCTCTACTTGAAGTGCGGAGTCCATACGATTGGCAGGTACTCTTTCCTGCAACTGAAACAGTGGCTTTAAAAATTACATTTTGTGGCCACAAACTGACTGGAGAATCCAACTGTCCTGTGTGAGACTTCTTCAGTGTAGAACAAAAAATACGAGACGACCTGTCTGAGGAAATTGAACTACTTTTTTGACTTGTCATCGGCACTCCGGTTGCCCTTGAACGTGTTGCCACAGTTAGGCCACAAAGACCTTCCATTTCCATAACTGGTGGAACTGTTGAAGAATCGTCCACCTCGAAAAGTACGACCTCCTCTGTATCTTTTAGCCACTGCTGAAGAGTACGGTGAAAATCTACTCTTTTTTGCTGAAAGAGACGTCGATCCTGAGGTTCCCTTCATGACTTTGAGGCTAATTTATTCGCCTTTTCTGCCTCTTCTATGTCCTTGATGAGATTCCCGCCGAAGAAAAAATTCATCGAGGGTGCTTTCTTTTTCAATGAATCAAAGCGTTTGTCGAGTAAATCATCAAAGGCATGTTGACGAGCTAGGGCGAGGCTCTGGCTAGCCGATCCTTGCAGAATAAGAGCTGAAGTCACATGTTCCTTCACCATGGTAGTGTTGATTGTTTCAGGGCACAAGGGATCCACCAGGGCATCAAAAAGATGTACCAATGGAAGGGCGGACTTGAGAACATGGCCATGCGAATCCTTAAGGCGGTCATCTTGAGAGACTAAGGAAGATCGAGCTTCTTTAAAAGAAGACTTTACCTGGCTAGGAAGTTCTGGAGCTTTGAAAAGAATTTCTTGCTCTGTAGGGATGAGATTATTCAAAAGTTCTTCTTTAATCTCCTCATGTCCAAGCTTGTTGGTGCGAAGTTGTTCCCACCAAGAAAGTACCTTGTCAGTCACTGGAGTACCGATGGATTTGCGGTGTGGATTGCGGAACCTGTGACTGTCGGACCCAGAAGTACAAGAAGCCTCATTGGCCGCAGCGGCATGATGATCGGCAGCGTCGGAGTCAACAGCAGAAACATCGTGTGAAACCTGGTCATTACCTCTAGATTCCCAGGTGACGGGGCTCGGAAGAGCTAAGGATGATGTAGTACAGGCAGCAGGGGTGCGCTGGTGCTGAACGGGTGGCCATTGGGCTGTTGTGGGTTGTCCAAACTGTCCGAACATGAACGGATTCATCCCACCATAAAACGGATACATGGGCGGCGCCATGTTGGATTACTGCCCACTAGCGTCAGTGGGAAAATTCCACGGTTGTTGAGTGGTCGCTGACGAGACGTTTCCCGGCGGTGCAGGGGCAACCCAAGGCGAGGTAAAGCCCGTACCAGTGTTGGCAATGAACTGTGCCTGTGGAACTCAAGAAACTCTTGGGGCCAAAGACGGAGATTGGTGTTGGGAAATAGGGCAAGGCAACCCAATTCCTGGCTCATGGCTCTCTAACTGTGCGTGAGCATGTTGATCTCCCGCCCAAGGCAAGGCGGGGTCGATTTCTCAGCTACTTCGCTCGACCCAAGGCGAGGTCGGAGCGGAGCTTAGAGTACTACTTGCCATAGTTTTCTTGTTTTTTTCCACAGGCTGAGGAGCTGTCTAGCTAGATGACTTGCCTTTCTTGGTCGTTGTAGAAGACCTGATGACACGGAGTAACGTGGTCAAAACTTCGTTGTTGTAGTTGTAGTACTAGTAGTAAGGTAACGTTAAAATTGACTAGAATAGTACTATAGTGCGTGAAACACGTGCGAATAGACCGTACCACGAAGAACAAAGACATGCTCCAATGGTTTGGAGAGGTATTTATACGCTGGGGCCCAGGCTTATTTGCATTTTATGAATGGAGGAACAATCCATTTTATTTAACGGGTGGTTCAGACCGTATTAAATGGACAATAATACAGAGTGAGTCTGACGACTAGGCTGAAATATAATCATCACAGGTCACAATACATAAGGTATCAATGAAAGCAACCATCGATTAAGATTTTCTAAAACTGCACCCTTAAGGTCACATCATGTGACACTTGATGACGTCATCGAGACGTGACGCAATTTTAGATGTAAAAAGGTTTAAATAAATGCAATGTTTAAGCTTGATCGCGCACATTTTTGTGTGTATTATAGATTTTGTAAAACTGCACCATTAAGGCCACGTCATATGACACTTAATGACATCACTAAAACAGGATGTTAAATTTGGATGTTACACATCACGGCTTGAATGCATGCTAGGTTTCAGCTGGAACGCACATTGTTTTCCCGTAAATATAAATCTTTGAAAAGTGCCCCTTTAAGCCGACGTCACGTAAAGCTTGGTGACATTGTCATAATACAACCTCAAATTGTAGATGTAACACATCCCGACTCGAATACATGCAAGGTTTCAGCTCAAGTGCACATTTTTTCTGCATTTATCAATCTTGTAATACTGCACCTTTAAAGGTATCGTACACGTTTGGTAATGACTCAAAACAAATATTAGCATAAAAACTTACTTGGTAACAAGCAACGGAGAGCTGTTGATAGTATAAAACATTGTAGGAAACGACTCCCTCTGAAGTAATGTAGTTTTTGAGAAAGAGGTAATTTCTCACTAAAATAATAAAACCTTCTTGCAAGAAGTTGTTATTCCTATCTGAATAAAGCACACAAATTTGTACAACAAGGGTATTTTTTCTTTCATCATTTTCTTGCAACTTCGATGACCAATTGAGCCCAAATTTTCACAGGCTTATTATTTTATGCATATGTTGGGATACACCAAGTGAGAACACTGGTCTTTGACAATTTTCAAACGTGTTCGTGCCTTTAAGTTGACGTCATATGACATTTGATGACTTCAGTAGAACCATACCTAACATTTTGAACGCTAAATTTCTCAGCTGTTTTAGAGACTAAAAGAGAACAACGCCAAATCAAGTTGCGTGAACAGACTTTGAACCTTGCGTGTAATTCAATGGAACGAGCAGCCGCCCATCGTTCAACACTAAGATAGAGTGTTGTGTGTGTTTTCAGTGCACTTCTTTTCACACGCGGATTAATTTTAGAGTGGGTCATTCGATACCGGATTTTTTGTGCGAATTAATACTAACAAAATGTTCAACTTATATTTTGAACCGGAATTCAATTTCAAATGGGGTCACTTTATATGTAGCGTTTGTTGGGTTTTAAAAGACCTGTCTGATTATGCATAGATTGTACAAACCATTGTGTAGTTCTTGAGCTATGAATTTTTCAAAAGTCTTAAATTTGATTGTTAGCTAGATTTGCACGGACGGCTGTTTTGTTAGAGACTTACAAAGCGTAATGTCAAAATCAGGGTGCGCGAACTTTGAACAGGGACTAGACTACAAGCATGTTTGATAGACTTTGAACGTTGCGGTTGATTCAATGGAGCGAGCAGCTGCTCACCGTCTAAATGGTGTGTGTTTTCAATGCAGTTTTTCCCAGCGGTTTGACAGCCGGTCAATGTATACCCGATTTCAACCATAAAACAAGGTCAAAAAGGTAACAACTCTGTGGACAAGTTTGAGAACGCTTAAGAATCTACAACATGATGTAAAAATTTCGAGTAATGTGTATGTAAAAAGTATGAGTATTTCTTTATTATTATTAATAATTATTATTTAAGTATGAATTGTGAAGTTTTCAACTTCCGGTTCAAACCGGAAGTTGAAATTTAATATTTAAAAATATCTTAACTTCTGAACAACTCATTCAATTTTTAGTACCGTATGTACCGTAATTTCCTGCGGATAAGACGCGTCTTATCTGACTTCGATTAAGTTCATTTTGAGGATTACAATGTGAAATCTTACATTTAAACTGCAAAATAGTTCCTTTATTTCGTCTAGGGTAATTCTACATGTCACATTTTTCTTTAAATAAAACCTAAGCCATTCACATTTTTGACGAAACTTACCGAAGAGCGAAGTCACTGGCCGTCGCGAATGAGCGACGATCAATGCATGCTGCATGCTGCACACAGTACACAGCTATATCACATGACAGGTATCACATAACAGGTACTAGTCTTTATTAAACAAGTCGTTTTTTAATGTTATCGTTAATTTCACCAACAGAGGGCGTACGTTCCTAATGTGAAACACAGACATTATAATAAGGTATTATTATGTCTGCGATGTGAAAGCATTATCAAGAAAGTGCCCTCCAGCGTTCGTTGGTTCTTGCATGTATTGTAGTATTTAAAAAAGTTAGATAGCAAAGACTAGCAGCCAATTCATTGGTAAAATTTGGGAAAACGTTTATATGCGCGCGCTCGTTGTTTAAAACAAAAAACTGTAAAGCTATGGTTTTAGAAGAAAATCTTTAAAACGAACTTGGGAACATTATTACAAAATAATAAAGAAAAAAATAACAGTGATGTTTTACTCGTCTTCGTGATTTTAAAATTACGATCCCTTTGTGCTATGGTGAAGTATGCTTATACCATCACAATGACCCCTGTATGTGTTGATGAACAAGCAGTGCTTCGCGAGCGTGTATAATGTTGAAGACTGCGTCTTATGCGGAGGTGCGTCTTATCTGTTGAGCCTCAAATATTTCTTGGTGATTTTGGGGACCTGCGTCTTATCACCAGAGCGCCTTATGCACAGGAAATTACGGTAACAACTTTAGAAACAATATATACAGAATGTGACCTCAATTGACCTTTACTTCCTGTTCAAACCGGAAGATGAAATTTAAAATTTGAAAAAATCAATACTCCTGAACCACACATTGGATTTTTATCATCTATACATCATCAGAAAGGGCTCCACAGATTTAAGAAACGCTACCTGTGACCTCATTTGACCTTGACTTTCCGTTCAAACCGGAAGATGAAATTTAATACTTCAAAAATCACAACTTGTTGACACCAAATCAGTCATTCATAATTTGATGACAATACTCTCGAACACCTTGTTTTTGTGATGTCAAAAAAACTGAATCTCTAGTTATTAAACTTTGATCTACTGTATTTCAACACTTGATGACGTCACTACTTGATGGAGGTTTTCAAATGTTGCCCGTGTCTTGATCTATCATATGCCCAAAAATGGATACCATAGCTTGATTATTCAGAGACATACAGGCATTGGCATATGGTAACTTTTTGGCTTGTAATTTGACACCTGATGACGTCACAACTTACTCAGCATCTGCTAGATATGTTCTAACTTCACATAAAGTTTAAAGGTGTTCCAAGGATCGCAAGTATGCATTTGCTTGCGGCCAAAGCTCGGGGAGAAGAATAAGCAAAACAAAGAGGAAAAAAACAAACAATAACAAAGAGTTGTTCGGCCTGCATGCCCGAACATCTAAAAATCCATGAAAGTTTACCACAAAATTATACTACCCTCTAGATGTATATATAAAACTGGTTTATTTACCTTTGGTAATTACTCCAAAAAACAATGAGCATACAAACTTACTTGGTAAAGAGCACTGGAGAGCTGTTGATATTAGGCCTATAAAACTATGTTAGAAAAGACATTTTTTTAAAGTAATATTGTTTTGGAGAAAGAGGTAATTTTTCACCAAAAATTTGAATCTGAGAAGGGCTTCTGGCATGAAGCCTTTCTCAAGCATCTGAAAGCACACAATTCTATGCAAGGGTATTTTTTCTTTCACTATTTTCTTGCAACTTCGATGACCAATTGAGCCCAATTTTTCACATTTTTGTTATTTTCTGCATATGTTGGGATACACCAAGTGAGGATACTAGTCTTTGACAATTACCAAAAGTATACCCTGCCCTTAAAGAACAAGGCCCAATATTATAGAGCTGCTTAAGCTCAACCAGTAAGCACAACAAAGTTGTGCTTACCAAATTAAATTAAAATCCACCAGCACAACCATTTGTGTCACATTTTATCACCTGCAACTGCTATATTTGGTTAGCAGAAAACTGTATAAGGGACAAACCGGCTTCGTTGGGCTATATAGGCTACAAAATACACTAAAACATGACTCTAAAGGTCTTCCAAGAATGGAGAAGAAAAGTTGAGACCATCAAATTTTGCCGTCTTTACGCATTTTATAAAAAACGAAGGTCACATGGGTTATCCGAACCACTTTTTTGGTTCGGATAACCCCCGTGATCTTCGGAGATAGTTTCACTTCCAGCCGTATAAAAGTAAATTACTGACCAATTATTATTATGATTTTTTTACAATTATTCATGAGTATTTGACAGAAAAGACTATGTATTCAGATTATGGATACAAGTTGTAAATAATGATGAAAAATCTAACATAAGATTCACATTCAGAGAGTCCGTGCAAGGGAAGCGTGTTTTATGGCGCACCAGCATGGGAGCTTCTTGAACGACGTAAACCTTGGGGCATATCCTGTACAGCCGCTGCCGTGTCTCGTGGGGCCAGAGAGACAAATCCGGGAAAGTGAACTCCCCAAATTGCCGGTCTAGCTGTGAGTTTGTGGGAGGGGTAGGGAGCCAGACCATTATTGACGTTTTGTTTTATGAGGGTTTTTAGTCGGTACCATATATGAAGACCACTTTTATGATAGTGACGGTGCAATCGTATTTATTGAAAGGGTTGAAAAAGTTCTTATCCCAGCACACAAAAAACTTTGTTAATTAACTAAATTTGTTTGCAAACTATCGAATTCCCATCCAGAAACAACGGTGTCCTTGTTATTTACATTAGAAGCTAACTCCTAGTCTTAATTTTAAGCTAACCCCCACAAAAGACATCACATGGAAGCGCAACACAAACGGCAGAAGTGTTTTTAGTTTTTCAAAACCTTGAGGTTGGGGCCTAATTTTGATTGATAATTACGAAAAATTCAGAAAACACATCAAAATTATAAATAAATGACAAACAAACACATTATAAACAAGTTTAAATAGCATCTCCGTTCAAAAATTCTCGCTCAAGTAACTGTTTGAACTAACCATGTACTTAGACCGAAGTGTGTCAATGAAATCTGCAAAGGTTTTGGGGATGATGACGTCACCGATGACGTCATAACATTAAATCAATTTTTAATATTGAAAAAAAATCATATGTGAAGAACTATAATTGCTACACACAAGATCTTTGGACCATGTGAAAGACCCTGTAGTATTTTTAAAATCTTACACAAAGTTTGACCCCCTGTGACCTTTACTTCAGTTTAATTGTTTTTATTTTGTGTTTTGTTTTTTAGTTTTTTACAAAACTCGCAAAAGTACTGAGCATACAGTGCTTCAAACAGATTGGGAAAGGGTTAAAACCAAATTATAAAAACACACCGAACACCTTTTGTTTGTAATTTACAAACAATATAAGTCTAGTTGCTTATTAATTTAGCGTTTGATTTCTTTCGGGAAAAAAATATTTATACGAAAGGCCGTGAAAAATCGTTGTTACATTGTTTGTATCAAGAATAAATGTTGCAAAAAATGTATCGCAACTTGGATCGCAAATTTTGCGATCCACTTTTTAAAATTGCACAGCAAATCGTCCCAATTGCATCGCAAAATGGGGTGCGATACATGCGAAATCGCTCACTGGGAACAAGGCGTATCTTGAGGGAACGAAAGCGTATCTTGAGGGAACGGAAGCGTATCTTGAGGGAACGGAAGCGTATCTTGAGGGAACGAAAGCGTATCTCAAGGGAACGGAAACTTATTCTTAGGGGGGGCTGGTGGTTTCGATCGCATTCCAACTACTTTTGGCATTGTAATTACTATATAAATACTAGTTATGTACTAGACCCAGTATCTGGGGCGCTGTACTCCTTTTTTGAAAAATTATGACATCTTGGGTTCAGTCGTCAACCGAAGATGTCAAATTTTAAAAAAAAGGAGTACAGTGCCCCACATGGTCTTCTAGTGGTACATGTACTTTGTGCACCACGTTTATCAGTCGCCTTTGGATTTATAATATGCCTTTTGGACTTTTTGTTGTTGTTTCACCATTATTTTGGTTTGTTTCTTTGTGTTTTTTGGGGGTCGATCTTTGGATGTCGAAGGAACATAGATTGGACCATAAGCATTGGACTGACGCATGTATTATGTTGGTTGTTTATACTCGCCTACTCGCAGCGGCCTTTTGAGTTGGATAGATATGTAGACTGGATTCTCATGCCTCGCCAAAGTAATAACATTTATATAAACAGAGCACCAGTCCACTTGCAACAGAGCGCAGCAATATCCCATAAATTTGACACTTGCAACGGCTGGTAAAGCGTATACGCTGACCTTTGACCGCTTTTGTTTTTTTCGATCATTTCTCGTTAATCACGTGACATTTATGTAAAAAAACAAAAATCAAAAACATCTACAAATAAATGTCTATAATTTTACGTCACAAAATTACGTAAACAGTAAACCGGTGTGCCCCTTTTAAGGCACTGAACTCGTTTGGAAATTGTCAAAGACCAGTGTTCTCACGTCTTGGTGTATCCCAACATATGCATAAAATAACAAACCTGTGAAAATTTGGGCTCTTAGAAAATGATCGAAAGAAAAAACACCCTTTCAGATAGAATAATAAAAACTTCTTGCAAGAAGTTTTTATTATTTTAGTGAGTGTCATGATTTATTTGAGTTTATTGTAATTTACTGTCAATAGCTTGAATTCCATCAGTAGAAGTAGTTGGAATAATGGTCACCAATGTATAGGGCAACATAGTTTTGGTTTTGTTCTTTCAGTTGAGTCACACAATAGACATGTGGAATGTAAAGTACAATAGGGCCATAGCTTTTCTCAGTTAGAGTTTAATGAGTTCTAGATAGCAAGGCTGTAACTTATGCAAGTTTTGAAAGTGAGGCAGGATCTTATGCAAATAGCAAGGAAGAGGTATGTAGGTTTTAGGGCGTAGTCCAGCAGATCACCATGAGACAGCATTGAGGCAAGGCGTCTTTTTCCCCACTCTGTCGGCTGCTGAAATTTGTGATCGCAATGTGTGCTGACAAAGACAGCTCAATAGGGCCAGTATTACCTGAGAAAGCTGTGTGTTTTGCCTGTGTGGCAATCTAAATTATTTGCTGTGTGCAACACCATTTTATGGTGATATTTTTAAACCAGGCTGAGTGGAGAGCAAAAGAGCTACATTGTGGAGAAAAGCTGTAAGTAGAAACCATTTCTTAAATGTTCAAAGTTGCTCAGAAAAACTGCTAGTATTTGATTGTATGAGCATGACAATTTAGTATTGTATTTCAAGAGAAACTCCTGGAAATTTAGTATTGTATTTTGAAGAGAAATTCCTGGAAATTTACTATTGTATTTTGAAGAAAAGTTTATGACGATTTAGTTTTGTGTTTTTGGACAGAGATGTTTACGATGATTTTAAGTCGAGTTCCACAAAACAGAGTGTATTGTTAGTTAGCCCTGAACGGTCACAAGAAGGTATTATCAGAAGTTTTGGACTGTTTTTATTTATGATTGTAGATGGCCAATTAGTGAATGTACACAAGATGGCTGTGCAGGAGATTATTAAAGAGTGAACTCTTGGGCCACGACTGACAGGCCACTGATTGAGCGGCAGAGGCCGGAATTTGAAGGAGAACTTCGAAGAGTGATTTTATGTGACAACGAACTCCCTGAAGCAGATGAAGCGATTTGTACAATCGAGAACTTTGAAGAGGGATTTCACGTGACAACGGCTTTGTGAACTTTTCGAATCGATTAATCGATTTGTACATGTATTGTTTTGTATTATGTACGGTAGGCCCTAACAAGAATTTGAATTTGAAGATTTTGACGTTTTGTAGTTTGAGAAGAAGGATGGTTATTTTGGATTTATTTTATCAAGTTCCAGCAGGACTGATTGTAGTATTGTGCACAAGTTGAAAGATGAAGTTGATTTTAATAATAATATAAGTGAAGTTTAACCAAAGAATTGTTTCTGTATTTTCTTTGAGAAGTGTTCCTTTTCCCATCTCGATTATTCGCAAATAGCAGATAGTCTTGACAGTGAGAAATTACCTCTTTCTCAAAAACTATGTTACTTCAGATCAGAGGGAGTCGTTTCATGTTCAACAGCTCTCCGTTGCTTGTTACCAAGTAAGTGGTTATTATGCTAATTGTTGAGTCATTACCAAACGTGTACGTTACCTTAAATCCATATTTTTAGCTCCATGAAATTAGGCCCAGGCACTATAAAAAGTGTATCCAATCGCCGACCCGCCCGTGAGAAAGGCGCCATAATTTTTTTTTTGTCGCAAGCTGACGAAAAGATGGGTCCGGACTAGCCCAGGTTGGACTCCTCCGTTGCATACAACGCGACGGGGTCCAGGGTATAAAGGTCCTCAGGCATTGCAACAAAATTTATAACCATTTTTTATCATATTTTTACCTTTTTGAGGAAGCTGAAACGTGACTCACATGTTCCTTGTGTCCTGAACCTTACGCCTGCTCTATTCAGAATTGCCAATTTTATCCTTGGATGACATTATTGTGAAAATAAAATGGAAATTGACGCATTCGTTGCGACGACCTCACCTGACATGGAACCAAGTCCACAAAAGAGGGCGCTGTCTAACCCGTAACACTGATCGCTTTTTCTTCGGGGCGGCAACACGACGGAGTCGCAGCGCCAGTGCACAACTTGGACTTATTTTCGGAAATAATGTCATTCATGGATGTATTTGATAGGTTTTGAACTCAGCAAAAGTGTAATTAAAGGCACCAAGAATAAGTGAATGGGGTTTCAGCTTCTCAAATTAGGTAAAAATATTTTAAAATGTTACTCAAAATTTTGTTCGCATTGTAAAGGATCTTTAAACCCAGGACGTCAGTGCAGTGGCACTGACTGACGTCCTACCAGGGCTAGGTCCGGACGTGTGGCCAAGGATTCATGGATCGTTGGCCACAGAAGTGGGGCTAGTGCGGTCTTGGCGCCGTGCGGTAAATTTTCCGCTGCAAGCCACCAATATTTAGGTCAAATTACAATAAATTATATTCTTACCTATCGAGAAGGGTTTCCAAAATATATACAGCCAGAAAACAGGCAGAATTGAACAATTCTAAATGCCTAAAAAGATGTCTGAAAATCGCAAGTCCAAGTGAGATGAAAATAAACGCCATTTTGCTTCGTTGTCCAAATGTGCGTTTGTCTGTTAAAGTTGTGCACTACTCCAATCAGTCGGTCATCGTTCATGCGCATTGGAAAATTCGCTAGGACTTTTCATTTTTGGAAAGTGGGTAAACGAAGATGATGTTTAGGGAGGGAACTTGGAACAACCAACAAAGCACACGTGTGTTGATGGCCGCTATGTCCGTAGCCTTGATCAAAGCGTTGGAGTTTTTTTCTCAATTTTATTGTATTGTTTTCATTTTTATTTTATTTGCGCCGCGCTACCCACCCGAGCTACCCACCCGAGCTACCCACCCGAGCTACCCACCCGAGCTACCCACCCGAGCTACCCACCCGAGCTACCAACCCGTGCGCGTGCTCGTGTGAGCTGTATGCGCCACCATTGATCTCTATTATATTGACTGGATAGGACACGTCGGGCGCGTTTGTACACGTTCGATGATCCACGGTGCGGCACGCAGTGTAGTCTCTCTAGACGGTTCACAAGTGAAAACACGCACGCGCAAGGGACTTGCTCACGCATAAACGTACATGAAACCTAAAATAAAATGTCTATGCCTATTTGTGGTAAAGTTTACGTAACGTCTAATGATCACCCCCTTAAAACAGAGGAGTTTGCTGGATAAAATACACATACGGAGAAATCTATTCCATTTCAGATATCGTATGCGATTAGGATATTACAGTGATCAAACAGATCCGGCTAGAAGACAAAAGACTAGTGTTAAAAACAGTCAAAGTATAACGTTAAGCAGATAATCAATACAGACTAAAACACTTACTTGGTGAATGGAAATTCAAATTTTCTGAACATCTGTGCGTGTGGCGTTCTGACACCCGATAACTGCGCAATAGTTCACCATTGTTGTGCGTGAACCTTTGGGTTTTATTTAGTTTACTTTCACATCTTGTTATAAAACTGAGTAAAAATGAGTCAATTTTGTTGCAAATAAATTTGCTCCGGCATGAAACTTCATATGTTTGCGTTGCGTGCAGAATGGTGTGACGACCCCGCGTTTCAATTTTCAAATCATCTTGAAAATACGCGCGCGTTGACGCATGGCGGCGCAACGTGTCCTACCACTCACCAAATCAACGCCTTGACGGTTCTGTCTCGAAGCGCAAAGCCGATGACTCATTACTATAATGCCCGCGAAAGGCGAGACCCCATTGGTCAGTGGCGGAAGGCTTGTTTACTCATTCTTATGAATATGCAAGAAGAATCCAGATGTGGCTACACTGGCGCGCCGGTTTGAATTTGGGAATACTTTGTTATAATAATAATCTATCTATGGTTGCGTATTCTCCTCAGCTGAGCAAGACAATGAGGACATGGCAGGAATTAAACAAAAACAAAATGAGGTTGCGTGGATCGTTGTTATACATACATTACATACACCATTTTCCAGCAGGAAGACGCTTTGATGTGTTTTTCGTGGTGACGTAAGGCCCGATTGACCATCTCCTGTCTCCATCTTGCATCATTAAACAGTGATTTAATCATTGTTGGTGCATTCATTGGAGGTAGAATATACAAAACAAAGACCTCAATAAACTACCATTATTGATTGTTTCATCATGAAGGCATATAGCTCATTGCACTTTTTATATCATTTGGGCCGCCCCACTAAAAAAGAGCTGCCTAACACCAAATTTCCCAAGTACACTCACTAGAATAGGGTAGCTAAAAATCTATTTCACATGTATCTTGTGTGGCTATATCCTGTCAATTTTTGTTTAGCAGTAAGTTCTTATAAGACCCCGTCTGAGAACAATTCAAAAGTATTTTTTTATTTATTTATTTATTTATTTTAAATCTTCGGACATAATTCTTTGTTGGCAGGGGCCGTCCAGGGTAAGGCAAAAGTTTTAAAAACTGTCATCAAAGCGATGTGCCCTCCCAGACCCCTCCAACAAATAGCATACATGTTTATAAAAATACAGAAGCATGAATTTAAAAAATATGAAGACGGTGTGGCTGCACAGAGTCGGACTTCGAGAGGACATGTCAGGAAAAGACAGATGCAGAAACTACATCAACTCCAGAATACATAACCAACAGAATGGCAAATGATCAGGGTAGTCCAATGGGGGAACTTGAGTGCAGCGCATAAAAGCTCCAGGGGCCGCGCCCGGGTTCAGCACTTGTAGCTGACTGACCAGCCTGGGCGACAATCACGCAGATTACCGGTCCAAATGGCTGAGACAATGCTACACACAAACGCCATTAAGTCGGTAACTATATACTCACATCGCATCACATACAACAAACACGATATGGTACAAAGGTCATAGTGAGAGAAGCTCGTGATTGGACGTCAAAATGAATAATTCATTTGCTTCCTATCCTGTGTTGTCTGCAATAGGTCTGACGAAAGATTTAAATATTCATGAGCTGCATACTAGCATATCCGAGAGCCCCCCCCCCCCATTTTCGTCCAATATTGGACGAAAATATCAAGAAACACATTAAACCCGGAAGTTACAGACCCGTCAAGGCTGTCGGCCTGACGGCCTCCGCATGCGTGAGAGTGGTACGAGTGCGGATGACCTGCGCACAGTGTGTGTACGGGCGTCGTGCGACGTGATACACACATTACGCACAGTGTATACGGGTGGGTCGTGCGACGTGATACACACCTTTCGCACAGCGTATACGGGTGTGTTTACGGCGTCTTTTTTTGGAGTGAAAAATGCGACTGCCTTGATCAAGGCTACTATGTCCGTAAATCAGAGTATAAATATTGTTAATTGTGATGGTTTTGTTTAACGTTTAACATGTACAATACACTGATCTGTTAAGACTGCAATTTCATAAGGGATGATTTAGGACACTTTGTACTTGAGGCCACGAGTTTAAAGAAGGGATCAGAGAATAGGACTTACATACCACAAGTAACTTTTACTGTGAGATTCTTATTCTTATTCTTATTCTTTATTTGGCCATTAAAAACACACAAACAATAAATTAGTAAGTCACAAAATAAATAAATAAATAAAAAAGTATTTATAGTAAGTAATAGCAAAATAAACCAAAAAGCACATGAAATTTACAAAACAACCATAATGTGATGGCCAGGATCAACAAAAGTAAACTTAAACACTGTAGCTCGAAAGCCTGTTGACCCAGTCACATAAGGAGACAAAAACACTAATAGAAAATATCTATGATAAAGTATATTATATAATTATATAATATGGAAATAGGCACAATACACAAACTGATAAAATAAAATATATTAACTTTAAATACAAGTAAGAGGGGAAGCTATAACGACAAGAATAACATAATTATGGGTAAAATAAATAGAAAATCAAAAACAAAAAAAACCACAACAAGCAAAAACAAAACAAAAAACAACTACAACAACAAAAACAACAACAACAACAACAACAAAACAACAACAACCCAAATAATGCATCATAATAATAGTAAGCGAATCATTTTAACAAACTTGGAGGGTAAAGAACAACATGGATAAAATAAAGATTAATAAATCCATACAACAAAACAATCAAAATGAAACAATCAATCAAAAAAAGTAAACAAAGTGATAAATAAATGGATGAAACAAATAAATACATAGGCCTAAACAAAATAAATAAATAAAAGAGTTGATAAATATAAGTCAATATATTTATAAATGAGGTAAACAAAACAATAATAATGATAAAATACAAACAATTAGTGAATGAATGAAATGAAAGGAGATAGGAACTCAAAAATGAATTAAAAATAAATGGATGGTTGATGAATACTGCAGGAGATGAAAGAAGCTAATAAGCATCGAAGTGATAATAATAAGCAGATAATTTGTTACAAAAAAGCCCATTCAAAGTGTCCAGAATAAGTGAGTCTTTTGTGTGAAGGCAAGTTGCTCCATAACCGAGGAAATGAATGAATTGGTGTGCTTGAGAGCTAGAGTTCTGGCATAGTGGTGGTGAAATGTGGTCAAGTCTAAATGGCGGGTGTTAATTTTTGTGTGACATTTGATGGCATCGCAGTCAATACGTCCAAACAAAGATTTGATGGTGAAAATGATGATGTGATGTTTTCTCCTGTTAGCAAGGCTTATCCAGTTGAGTGTTCTTAAACGTTCCATATAAGGCATGTCTCTTCGCTATTGCTTCAAGCAATACATTGGTGGCATGAAGCGGAATTTTTTCCATTTTGGATCCTATAATTCTTTAGACATTACAATTCTCAACTCACCATCGCACTTTTGTCAGTAGTTTTCTCTCAGAACTGCGGTGAAAACCCAAATTTCTTGGAGGAAGGCATTGGTTGGAGTCTTCTATTTTTCCTACAAGTAATAACAACTATAGTGGCACCGGGTGGTGGCGCCGCGCGCGGCGAGGTCACGCGACACCGGCTTTCTTATTTGCATAAAAGCCCCGACCGGAACCCTTCTCTTTGGCTAAATTAATGTGTAATTGGTAAATGGTTTATGAGACTATTGCAAGGGATAATTATAAATATCAAAACACGAAATGCAAGATGTGCGCTCGTTCAATTATTAAATCAATGTCACCCGAAGACGAACGTTGCTTCTTAAAGCGTACACGTTTGGTAATTACTCAAAGTATATATTGGCGTACAATGATTTATACTATCAACAGCTCTCCGTTGCTTGTTACCAAGTAAGTTTTTATGCTAATATTATTTGTTTTGAGTCATTGCCAAACGTGTACAATACCTTTAAGGAACCCTTTCTACCATTACTTACTTTATGTGTGAATCTGTGAACAATCCCCCCCCCCGATCTTACCAATAGTGCACAGGGCCTTTAAGAACTATGGCTTGGCCCGATATCCCTTGAAGAGTGGAAGACTCGAAGTATGACGGTCTGGAATTCGTATTGAGAACTACAAGAAGTTGTGAACACGTTTTTAAAAGAGTAAAGTTAATTTGTGATAATGTGCTGGGTAGGCCTTCAAATAGATGCATGCACTGCATACAAGTTTTTTAGCGCACTAAGACCAACCAGTTCCTATACTCACCAGAAGTGTAACTGGATTTCCGTTTGTTTGTTGGGGGTGTTTGTTTGCTTGTTTGTTTTTTTCGGGGAGCCTTTAGGCCTACCCATTTTTTTTTCTTTTTCGAAAGAGATGATGTAGGCAACAGGATTGTGGTACTGCAAGAAAAAAACTTTAAGAAAACAAATGTGTTAAGAAAGCAGATCTTATGAGAGGGTTCTGAGGGGGCCTCACCTCTACCCCCCCCCCCGACCCGAGGCACGCGAATCTCCATGCACGCCCGACATCTTTGCGTTTGTCTCCCACCCCTGGGGGATGCCCGTGCTCGCCCAGCCAGGCACAGTACCCGTACGTGCCGAAAGGCCCCGTGTGTAGCCTACCGGTCAGGTGCACGCCGATGTGGCATGAGATTCTGTCCGGGCCCCGGAGATTCTGTGTTCCCCCCCCCCCCCCGCCATACGGCAAACTGTGCACAAACTTATTTTGATAGCGCCCTCTTTTAAATCATCCTCCTCCAGCCCATGTTAATTTCACGTATGGGGACAGAATCTCCGGGGACGGATTTCCATGGGACAGACACACCGGCACTCCATTCGTCGAGTTGTCTGATCAAAAGTCGACTTGTCTTACGGTCGAACATACAAGCCGTCGAGTTGTCTGACCAGTAGAGTTGTCTGACCCGTCGAGTTGTCTGACTGGCGAGTTGTCTGACGGACGAGTTGTCTGACATTCGTATAAAAGAGCCGCTGGTTCCTTGCTTGGTGACTGATCTCTGGACCCCAACTATAGTTGGGCCGTCCCAACTGAAGTTGGGACCAGTCCCAACAGTTATGACGATTCTACAGTTGGGACGGAACAGTCGTATAACTTTATGGGAGGGGCGGGGTAAGCTTTCCATCGGGAAAGTTAGATTGGGTGGGGGTCCGTATCCTAAAGCGGAGGTGTTATTACGAGGGGACACTCGGGGCACGTCGCCGCCCACCATTCCAGTCGCCGAACTACGTTAGAAACTCGCAGATACTTCAGAGGCTATTTTTAGGCGGCAACAATAGGTTAGTCTATCTTGCATATTCACTTTAGAAAACTTATTTGCAAGATAGACTCACATGTGTTTTGTTGTTTTTGTTGTTGTTTTAGGGTTTTGGGGGTTTTTTTTCTTCAAATCGGTGTGCCCTTTCAGCAAGTGCCACAGCCAATCCGTATCAACCCAAAATTAGCCAAAATTGACACGGAACAAATCTTGTCTGCGCATCTAGCCACGAGCGCCTGCATGTTATATCCCATTTGAGGAGATGCACCAGAACCAGAACCCCGCCTATAGACGATGTGACCTCTGACGTCGTTCGAAAATCATAACATGATGCGCGCGCATGTCGCCGGGCAAAACCTTTGTGTGCTGAAAGCCAGCTATAAAGGACACGCAATGTTACCATGAGAACGCGTCTTCTTGCCCGGCGGAAACATGACTTTTGTCAACAGAGGGTGGTTTGAATGTAAACAGAGGTCACATCGTCTATACCAGAGTGCGAAGCAGTCTTTGCCTACCGGTCCGAACTTTTAATTCGTTCCTCAAACATTCGAACAAATTAAATGACACGCAAAGGCTAGCTGAGATGGGATGCGATGTTTAAGTTAAATTCGCCGTATTTTTGACCGCGTGACGGCGTATGTGGACCAATTTCACGTGATGAAAAACACGTAAACAAACGGGTTTTTTTTTTTCATTGTTGTTATTATTATGTATTTCGTCATTGATGAAGAAAACTACGTACAGGCAATTAAAATAAGATGAAACTGTAATTGTGATGCAAGACAATCCCTGCTGAAAACGCCCTCATGCGGTCAAAAATACGGTCAAATGTCGCCAGTGAGCAGGCACTTAATTATTTCCCCAGTGACGAGCTTATACTACACCGATCCCTTCGTCCTTCTCCCATGGTTCTAAAAATTAAGGTTCAATATTTTCACTATTGATGTTAGTGCCGCAGACAGTGGGACTGTGTATGGTAATGCCAAGTTGATGGACAGTTCAATTAAGCCATTATTTTCATTACTTCGCATAGTCAACAATAAAAATGACATCACGGAAACCACCGATAGGCAGCTTCTATAGGCAAAGAGGCACGTGACACGTGGATCGGAGAGGCCTGGAATAGAGATGATTGCGCCACCAGCAACTCACCCGACTGAGCCCAGTTTCAACATTAAGCTAAACACTGCTCTGCCGCCGCACCAATTAAAACCATGGTTCGCGTCTCTTTTGGTAGGATCAGTTTTTTCTGAGCAAGAAGTTTCTTTGCTAAGATAAAAATCATGAAATTGCGCCCCCGCCCGGAGCACAGTCACTTCGATAGAAGTCCAATTGCTCCTTCTGTCGGTGTAAGCAAGTCTTGCTAAACTTACTAATTGCTTCTCTGAACCCAGAAGTAATTTATTTGTACATGTGATGATAGAGACTAAGTGAATAATTATTGTTGTTGCTGTGGTTGTTTTGTTGTTGTTGTTGTTGTTGTTGTGGTGGTGGTGGTGTTTTTGTTTTGTTTTCAATGGTTAAATAAAAAATAAAGAAGTAGCAGAGAACCAGTTGCACATTAACATTCATCGATCACAGCATGGCCAGGTTTTGTTTTTGTTTAACAAAATTCCTCTGTTCGAAGAACATATATCGTATGTTCTAAGTTGGAGGTTTTTGAAATTAACCATGCCCCCACCCCGTAGCACTCTGCCTTTCTGCTATTAAAAAGGACTCCACTGACTTAGTTTAGACGTCTGCGTGATAGTGTCGCAAGGCGTTCAATGCATAGGCCATGAGTGCACCACGCGCTGTATAACAGAGACTCCATATATACGTGCACTGAGTCTTGCCTCATCGGTGCCTTCTGCATCTCGATTCATTATTCAAATTCAATCAGTGGTGGGCCGACCACGGACACGCTGACACGGCCGCATAGACCGAGACAAGCCACCGAGTAATGGAAGGTTGAGATTGCCAGTATACACACACAAAACCCAATCGATCGGGAATGGACGCGACGACGCGGAGCAAAAACACTCTCCTCCATGGTGTTTTCGGGTTGTCGAACAACGGACGATTATTGTGAATTCCCGCGTACACATCTTTCCTTTGAACAATAATTGCCCATCGTAGGCAGGCTGTGGATTTCTCTTCCGTTTGCCGCCAGACCTTCAGAGCAATAATGGCTCGCACGGTGACTAGGAAACACACGGCTATGTTTTCCCCATCTTCGTACTTCAAACAGAAAGGTAAAAATGCTATTTTGTTGTATCTTCTTGTGTTAGCTATAATATCTTACGATATTCTTAGGTTAGTAGAGCCAAGTACCGACCCCACATGGTCTATACTGCAACCTACAGCTGCATATCGTAGTTAAATGTATTCGAACCGATTCGAATAAAACAAAATAAGACATAAAAATCGGCGGATGTTCACTTAAAATATGATAATGGTGGGACGGGAATTGTGAATACCGATGAAAGATTGTGTAATGGTTAACCTTCAAGGACATTCCTAATTCTTCAAATCGTGACTAGGTTTTCTTCCCTTTTCGTTATTTTGAACATAAATATGATAATGTTGCCTACTGGATTTCGAAAGAACGAATCTATAGCGGGAAGATGATTTCAACCACCCACGCGGAAAAATGTCCATAATATCAGTTCCGTGCGCGTTTTGTATCGTAGACTATTATAGTTACATTAGGGGTCTGTGTAGACAGGAGCATTGTGTAGTAATTACATTCTTTGGTTTTATTTTTCCAAAATCATTATGACAAATTCGAATGCACGAGTCACTGCTTGAAATGTATATAAAAAATACATGGTTTGTAACACTAGCAGAGTAGCCCCCCCCCAACCACATTATTTCAATCCAATATTTTTCAACAATACAAAGATCAGGTACAAATTTAATATCAAAATAGAAGGCCTATTAAAAACATTTGTTATCATCAGACAACCCTTTTTGCGATATTTTGGGCATACAAACATTGCTATTACAAAATTGGTTCATTAATTTTTCTATAATTAAACAATTTTTAGTGTCATTTTTCGAACGTGTACTATTCAATAATGGATTATCTTATTATGTGCTGATTGGGACCATTACGGTAGCGAAACAAGTGTATTTTCAGTCAGTTTTGTCTGCTTATTATAATTAATTACCACACATAAATCTACCCCCACTCTTCTTCTTGATAAAACCAACGGGTCTCTTTTACTGTGCAAGCCCCTATGCACAAAACAATGCTCGGCATATTTGTTAACTCGCCGGGGGCCAATTTCATCAAGCTGTTAAGAAGCAGAATCTATTGTAAATATGTTTAAAGGCACTGAACACGTTTGGTAATTGTCAATAACCAGTGTTCTCATTTGGTGTATCCCAACATATGCATAAAATGACAAGCCTGTGAAAATTTGGGCTCAATTGGTCATCGAGGTTGCAAGAAAATGATGAAAGAAAAAATACCCGTACAAATTTGGGTGCTTTTAGATAGGAATAAAATGGCTTCTTGCAAGAAGTTTTTATTATTTTAATGAGAAATTACCTCTTTCTCAAAAACTACGTTACTTCAGAGGGAGTCGTTTCTCACAATGTTTTATACTATCAACAGCTCCCTGTTGCTCGTTACCAAGTCAGTTTTTATGCTAATATATATTTTGAGTAATTACCAAACGTGTACAGTGCCTTCAAGGTATCGTACATGTTTGGTAATGACTCTGAAAATTAATGGCAATAAAAACTTTCTTGGTAAGAAATACAGCAGCTTTGGATAGTATAATGAATTTTAAGAAACTTTTCACTTCGAAGTACTGCGGTTATGGAAAAATATATCACTATATAGGATTGAAACAAACAATGGGTTCCATTTACCAAACGTATACAGCACCTTTAAATTTGCATCAGGGATAAAAAAAAAATGTTATTTGTGTTTACCCATCCACCGGTCTTACACACCACTAGACAACCGAGCTTGCCCAGTAGCTAGAGGCAGTTCCAATCATGTAGCAGTGAATATATATTTTAGCAGCGGGTGTATACCGCAACGTTTTTAACATAATGCTAATTATTGCATACACATTTATCTGGTACGCTATAGGTATAAAAAGAAATGTTATTACAAAAAAAATCGTCTTAATAATCTTCTTACCGGTAACGTATTGGCGGACAATTCACGACAGTGAAGATTGCTGACGGTTTCTGATAATAAGTGCTTGCCAGAATTACAGAAACGAGATGTTGAGCTCATTCTTGGTAAACCAGCTCGAATTGATTGCCAAAAAATGCCATTGAAACTCTTGGCCTTTCTGCACATTGAGTGACCGAGGCACTTCCTACCAAACTGTAAGATATGGCTTACTCTTTCCAAAAATAAACTCAAAATTGCCTCACTTAGTATTGGCGTAACCAGAGGGGGCAGGGGAGGGCATCCCCCACTTAGGCTCACGACCCTCTCAATGGCATTTTTGCATTCTCTTGTGCCCCCCCCCACACACACACATTTTTTAATGTATCAATCAATCAATCAATTAATCAATCAATCAATCAATCAATCAATCAATCAAAAATGATAGTAATAATAATAAAAATAATAAATAAACAAATAAAAATAATAAATAAAACAATACAAAACATTATTACAAAATAAAAAATAAAATATTGAACAAAATAACGCACAAATGAACGGTTCGATACAATAGCCCCCCTAGATTATGTCTTTGCCCCCCTACCTACCCACCCCAAATGAAGATGTCTTGTTCCGTTATATACTGTCACTTAGTAACGTCACCTCCGATTATTAAATGACCGGAGACATGTCTATTCCTCAATTCATGTATACACTAATAAGATGTAGAACAAGATGCAAGCGCAGTGCAACACCCAGTCTTTATCTATTCTGACTGATCTACATCACGTTGTCTCACGGACGGAGTTATTTTGTTATTTTTCTTGGGGGGGGGGGTCATGCATACATAGAAGGAGAATATAAGTGTCACTTTGTATGGACTTTTGCTTTTAATTCCACAATATTGCTCTTAACAATGAGCTTCTAATTTCTGCTTTTTGGACTATTTCACGAAGGCTTATAAAATTTCCCTTTTTTGTCATTACCCTAATTAGACGTTTTCTACTTGGTCAACCGTGCAGTTCAATCAAGCCAATTCCCTTGATGGTGAACGCCGAGGCAATTATTTTATGCCACTCACCGCCCTCATGGCCTCCCCTTAATTTCTGCTGGTGGATGAGTGGTTACATTTTTAAGGCTGGCTGGTCGGCCTATACCGTTCATCAGTTGGTCTTGCAATGTATTTTACATGTAACTTTGTATACTTTACTGTTGAATTTATAATTGACTGCTTGTAAATTTAGACGCACATTTTATTATTAATGGTTTATTTTAGTTCATTATTACTGAGTAAAAAGGCACTAGCTGTATAAATACTGAATTATGGTCTCATTATGTACAAAAATGGTAATACGGGAAGCAGTAAACGATAAAATGCACATTATACACTACAAAAACAACATCAATTTGCTGAGTGTGGTGTCTGTTTATGTTTGAAACAAATACCATAATCCTCCTATTTGCCCATTTTATGTATTATTTATTTAGTATCAGGCAATACAGTAAACAGTAAAAATACATTAAAATACAAAGAAATCAATGGAGGGAGGGGAAAATCAACAGAAAAAACAGGAGAACCTGGAAACAAGACATACATGAACAAAAAGGACAAAACACAGACGCACCACTGAAACAGAGACTCAGATGCAGGCCTGAGTGATTGCCTAACAAGCTAAGAATCTTGTCCAGAGGCTTTCATACCCGCTCAAAGGAGAAAAATAAACAACAAACAAGACAAGACAAATACAAAAAATATGGCAATGCAAAGGGCAAGACAAAGACAAACTTGACTATCAGTTATCTGGTACACATTAAGGCAACAATTCTGAGGATGATTAAAAAAACACGCAACGCACTCACTCGCGCCTGAACTCGTCCGCCATTTAGGGAGTTAAAAATGTACACAAAAGAGTGACTCCAGTAAACAGTATAAAAATACATTAAAATTCAAAGAAAACAATGGGGGAAATCAACAGAAAAAAACCCCAGTAAGACATACATGAATAAAAAGACAAAACACAGACAAACCACTGAAACAGAGACTCAGATGTAGGCCTGAGGGATTGCCTAACAAGCTAAGAATCTTGTCCAGAGGCTTTCCCATACCCGCTCAATGGAGAAAAAAACAAACAGAAAACCAGACAAGACAAATACAAAAAATATGGCAATGCAAAGGGCAAGACAAAGACAAACTTGACTATCAATTATCTGATAGGCCCTACACATAAAGGCAACAATTCTGGCAACATGATGATTAAAAAACACACACAACTTAACTACTCGCGCATGAACTCGTCCGCCATTTAGGGAGTTAAAAATGTACACACAAAAATTACTCCAGTAAACAGTATAAAAATACATTAAAATACAAAGAAAACAATGGGGGAAATCAACAGAAAACCCCAGGAGAACCTGAAGACAAAACACAGACGCACCACTGAAACAGAGACTCAGATGCGGGCCTGAGGGGTTGCCTTTAACAAGCCAAGAATCTTGTCCAGAGGCTTTCCCATACCCGCTCAATGGGGAAAAAACAAACAACAAACAAGACAAGACAAATATAAAACAAATATGGCAATGCAAAGGGCAAGGCAAAGACAAACTTGACTATCAATTATATGATACACATAAAGGCAACAATTCTGGCAAAAGGATGATTAAAAAACACACGCTATTACTCAATTACTCGCGCCTGAACTCGTCCGCCATTTAGGGAGTTAAAAATGTAGCCTACACGAAAGAAAGACTCCCGAAATAGCGGAATTTAGGCGCGCATTATGCGTTGCGTATGTGTAATATTCATTATATAACCCTGTGTATTTAAAACTGGGCCCGTCATGCAGTGTGATGTCATCGTGTTTGATGTGAAATGCGCTGACTATCACAGTAGGCCTACTAGTACTTCTATACACAAGATGTGATAGAATTATAAGACACCCAGGATACCCCTTTGGATGGAACCAGTGTTTGATCCAATAGGCCTACACTGCAAAAACTGAGGTGTTAAAATAACACCATTGTAATTGTTTTTTGCAGAAATTAGTGAAGTTATGTTAACACCCTATATAGTGTAAATGGTGTACATTGTGATTATTTTGGTATTTATATGTGACAACATCCATGGTTTAACACCCTAGTTTTTGCAGGGTATGTGTTTTTTATGTCTGTGATAAGATACAGTAATGTTTAAGAACAAACTTCATAAAAGCTGCTTGCCGCATAATATTTTGTCAGCTCTAAAAACGTGTCACTTGTTTCAGATTTTGCTTTAAAAACGGATCGCCACCCTCGGAAAGGGGATGCACGAATCATTTGGTATCACACCCCGCTATTCTTTGCACTCATGATGAATTTCATAAGCAATTTTCATTTATTGTTTAAATAAAAGCTTTTTGGGAATTAAACCGAGTCTTCGGCTAATGCCTGATCTCGCGTCTTTACAATATTGTTCAGTAGGTTTCATATTTTTTTTCAGTTGGCGTGAACACAATGCACCGTCTGACTCGCAGTCTTGTCTCAATCAATTATATTCGGTTGAATGCACCCTTTGGTAAAATTTTACAATAAAAATGCATCTTACTCGCTCCCCGATCAATACTGGACTTCCGTATGAAAGCAATTTATGAATGGTTCATTCAATGCACCTGAATGTCTCATCGGAATCACTAGAGTTAAATATTACTCAGCTTTTATGATGAGAAAACACTTTTGTGTTGTGGTTTTTTATTAGTATTATCATTTATTCCTGTGATGTAAAAGGAAGTACACATTATAATTGGCATTGTATAATAAAGGGCTCCTCAATCATAAAAGCCGCTGTGGAAAGAAGATGACGAGATTCATAAAAAGCCATGTTTTTTTTTACAAGCAGAGGTAAAGCCTCCCTCTAAACAGTCATGGGTCAGAATTGACGCAGAGAGGGGCCTTTTTGGGCCATAACGGTTACCATTGTCCTGGTCAGCGTTGCCTCTTTTTAGTTTTTAGTTTTTGAGTCAGCGCAACCCGGAATCTTAGTGGGGTTTTTTTTTTCAAATACTCAGCGGTTTCCTGGTCACAAAATTTGCACGGAAAACACCGACCCTTATCTTTGGTCAATTCTGACTCGGGTAAATTCTGACCAAGGACATTTTAAGGGTGCAGATTTTGGAAATAATGGAGTCGAAATAAATCCGTATTTTGCCTTTTGTCCAAGTTGCTCGCGAACAATACTTTCTCGTGTGAATGACAGGTTAACCAATGTGTCAAGCTTATGATATCCAAATTTTAATTGGTAACTGTCAAAGACCAGTGTCCGCACTTTGTGGGACCCAATTTATCTTTTGAGATTCGAACGATTGTTAATTTCTATGTGGCTGTTCCGGGCATTTTGAAACTAACCAATTTGCCATATCAAAGAATGTATATGTTGGTTTAGCTGTCACTTAACAATGAAATTGATTATGATTCTGTAATATGATATATTTATGTATTATGAATACAAAAAGACAAGCTTCACATCCCAGGGCAGAATAATAACATATTGCATATAATGACACATTATCAATATTACACAGAGTGCAATACAACGCTGTAACTTGATCTTGACCATGTTTTTCATATTATATGCATGTGACATGTTGGGTTTAACAGATCATGTACGGGTCGTTAGCTCAGTTGACAAGAGGGTAGTTTTGTGGGCGTGGTGGAGAAGAGGGGCCCAGTTTAGTTCAAGGTGGGTGAGCCGCCCATTCGTGGGTTTCTAAGATGAGTTGAACTGTGCCCGAATTAGGTGTTTCCTTGTTGTTGATCGGCCGTCAATCTAAACCCGTCCAACCCATAGTCCGACCCTGTCATTGCAAATTCATGAAAAATTGCTTATTAAGCACTGATAAATCTTCCCTATAGCAGAGACACAGGTTTTTACCAGTCAAAATATTATCATGTTTAAATGGATTGTATACGTTTGGTAATTGGAAACCACTGTTTGTTTCAATCCTATATTGTTGTAGATATTCACCATAAAACTAACCTATGAAAATTAAATTTGAAAAGGTGGTATTTTTTTTTTTGAGATATTGCCGACAATCTGGAGCGGGTTATGTCCACGCAGGAAGAATAATCTGCAATTGGAATACACAATCTGATAAACGTTAATGTCAGTAACGCTTCTCAGATTCAAATTTTTTGGGATAAAAAGTGATATCTTTTCCCATAACCGTAGTACTTCTAAGTGAAAAGTTTCTCAAATGCATTTATCCAAAGCTGCCGTACTTCTTACAAAGTAATTTTTTATTGCCATTAATTTTCAGAGTCATTACCAAACGTATACAGACCCTATAAGACTGGTTCTTATTCTTGTTTAGTACGAGTAACCTGTCCATGTACAGCCAGGGGAGAGGGATGAGTGGACACGGGTCTGAACGTTGTTTGTGGTGTCTTACGAATATCGATAGTCTGGTTTCTGAAGCTGTTTATGGAGTCAGTCATAGATCTTTCTATTGCAACGTCACAGCCCGAGTTTTTCCAACCAAGAATGGAAAACTATGAGAAGCAATAAATTAAAAGCAAAAACAGATAACCAGAGTTTGTAACAATGCTAATTCAAAAATACTGTTGAATTTGTTGGGAAAAAAACACCAATCATGGGATGTATTTTTCGAATAATTGAAAGTTGATAGTTTGCAGAAATGTTTAATTTGGTCACAACAACTGTTAACACGACTAAACGTTTTGATAACAATCGGCCGTCCATGCCAAACAGCGCGGTTTGTTTATCAACAATAGAAAGGTCTATATACTAACTATGTTGTCTGACTGGTTCTCTGTTAATTATCCTCTTACAGCTAATGCTTTGTAATTAGTAACAAGTAGGAATGTTTTTATCGTGACTGTGACGAATTCTTCATTTTGTAATGCGTTGTGAACAAGATGAACGCCATGCACAAACGTTCCTTGCTTGGTTGTAGACAGTTTCTTCTCAAAATGGCGGACGACCAGTGCGATGGGGCTATACAGACGAAGTTGGGACCACAGCCGTATAGCCGTTGGGTCGAAAAGGCGCGTCAATAGAAAATCTCACTGTGTTTTCAAGCAGAAGTGTGTATCAATGTAAAAGCCTAAATGAGCTAAACCAGCTGATTAAAAAGACCTGCTCACTGCCCGTAGAAACTATACCCCACCAAATTTAATCAACACTAATCAATAGCCATAAAAAAAAACATTTTTCAAAGGATGGCACGTTCATGCACGCTTATTTTTAAGTTTTGATTCTAAAAGAAAGTACATCAAAAGACTCACTCTAAAAACTCCCGTGACGGGAACTGACCTGGATTCCGGGTTCCCTAGGGGGCCTGACACATTTTGGGGTCAGGCTGACCCGGAAACTGTTTGTTTTTTTAAATGGGATTTTAACTCGGACTCTGCATCAGTTTGACCCTTGTCTGTGTCATTTTGACACAGACTCTGGGCCATATTGACCCAGAAATGGGTCAGGCCCCACGGGACCTGGAAACCGGATCAATTCAGAGCCGGAAATTGTAAGAGTGCTGGCAGAAGAGATCGCTTCAGCAAAAAATCTCTACTGAGGACTAACCACACATAGGGAGCAATGTGCAGTTTGTGTCGATATACAATAACGCCATGTAGTTGCTGTGATGGTAGCCTATTATATTATGAACAATTTACCAATCAATACATCTTCTATTGGAGTATAAAGACAGAGCTGCAACGGCAGGTGCTTGTCAAGTCACGCATTAAATTTCTAATGGTTTTTAATTTCCACCTAGAAATTTCCGTGTCAGACCATTGCACATAAATCGTGCATTCATAAGGAGAAGGTATAGACAGCCGCTATTAAGGGGACAACAAGTGGAGAAAGAAAAAAAGGAAGTAGGGCCTCAGTCCGTAATTCATTCATTCAAAATACCCTCTACAGAAAAAAACTTTATGCTGTAGCGGCCACTAAATTATATTTTTCTTAACATAAACTCATTTTGCTTCTTCGTAAGAGTATTTTGTTACCCTTAGTGAAATGTCGGTTTTTCGAAATAAACATAATATAAAAATGTTACTTATTAAGCGATGGAAATGGCGAATCTAGTTTTCCTTCCGTTTTCTGTATAATGTGAATCGTTTTCCATTATTATAAACTGCACACGGTGAACTTGTCATAAAGATGGGGGAAGTTTGACACGATAAACACTGGGTAGTTTCGAACAAGGGCCCAATTTTCATAGAGCTGCTTAAGCAGAAATAATGCTTAACAATTGTATGCTAAGCAGAAATGAGCCGGATACCAGTAACAAATGGTACATGTGACATCATACTTTGGCTGGTAACCTTAATCTGGTAAGCATAATTTTGGTTGTGCTCGGCTGCAGCTCTGATGAAATTTGGCCCAGGTTGTAATGGTTGGACAAACTTGTTGAGCTCCGTTCGCAAAGCGGGACGTGCGGGCACCGTTGAACTGCGGTATGGTCCGTTTACACAGCGACGACATTTAGCTTTCAACAATGTTTTCCCGCCATGCATTATGTCAACACCGCGTGATCACGAGTTGAACATTCACACGAGTATTGGTTCAAATCAAGAAGGGAACTTTGTTTGCTCCCCAATTGAACAGGCAAATATTGATCTCAATAAGACGGGAGGCGGTGCAAAAAGGCAACTAGACTTTACCATGGCAAGGTGCCACTTTATTACCATCCAACAGTGTTGTCGCTCTGTGGCATAAGGTATCCAAGCTATCACCGCACGCCTGTATTAGGCTGTAACAACTTAGTCCTTGATCTATAAATGTCAGAAAAATTAAGTTGTGGGATGCAGTTTGTATTTCGTGACAGGCCTAAAAAAAATAGCATACTTTGTTTGACATTGTCGTAACTCAATATTCTTACAACACAAACATGTTAAAACAGATGTCAAAATATCATCCTTCGAATTACTTATATTAATTTTGACTGCCTTATATGCAGCATGAATTCAGTTTAAAATGCCATTGTTGAGATGGATCTGACTTTAAAGACAATTACAATTTTTAATGACGCTCTAAAAACTCCCGGGTCAGAATTAACCCGGATATTAGATCCCAGTTGGCCTGACCTATTTATGAGTCATCGCTGACCCGGAAACTGGTTAAAATATTAGACTTTGACTCGGGTTCTGCGTCAGTTTGATAGAGTTTCTGATAATTTTGACTATTCCGAGTCAAACTGACCCAGAAAAGGGTCAGGCCATATTATGGAAACCGGAATCCGTGTCAATTTGTGACCCGGGAGTTTTTTAGAGCGTAGTAAAGAAGTTCGAGTTTGTCTTATAGTTTTTGGAAACTTCGCCATAGTTTTAGCCTAAACAAAAAAGTTTATAATAGCAGCATTATACAGTCATGACAACAACATGCAGGGGCTTTTTAGGTGAAATACCGGTAGCGGATCCCAAGAAGACTTTTAACCGTACAAGACACTCTCGCTATAGCCACCTGAGCTTGAACTGTAAATAAACACTGATATAAATTTTAAGCGATGACGTAATGCAGTCATCGAGACAGAATAGCTACGTAGTGTATTTTTATCAGTGAAAGTGCATAATGCCGTGGATCATAAGAGAACGTACTTTAAAAAAAAAAACATCATGAACACGACAACCAATTATTAGCGAAGCTTCTTTATCAGTTGATCGCCAGGAAATGGAAGAATTGAGTGCATTACGGGAACATAAAACATCTGCGACCAAGATGTTTTTTTGCATAATGCCCGAAGGACATACATGATTACACCATAATAAATATGATGCAATTTCTTCATCAGAGATAAGAAGGGGGAACAGATTATTGCAACCTTAACATAGTTATAAACCGATGAGTACGTGACAACAGGGATTAAGCTATAGTCTCTCATCACCGGGAGAGATCAGTGGTCTGGAATTCAAGGCATGTGTTCGATTCCCACTCTGGGACGTCAGTGATTTTGTTCCTCAGACTCAAAGATCACTAATGGTGCTTCATCCATCCTATACGAAACAATGAATAAGACAAATTAAATGTGGCGCGCAAAAAGGCATCTTATTGTTGTATATTGACCCAATTCATCTGACGTCATCATCACAATAATCTTGGCTGCTCTATTTTTAGAGTCAATGTTCCCGTGTGTTACATGAAAGTCTAGTGCGCATTTTAGGCGACGCGGCGTTTACATGTTTACAAGGTTGTCTCCCACTGGGCATGGCAGCAGTTGTCGCGTGTGACGTTGGTGCAAGGGGTCAAATTACAGTAGGTATTATGTCTGTGGGCATTGATCTCTATTATATGGGTCAAATAGTGGACGTTTCACAAAACAGCGCGCCACCAAGAGTTTGCCACGAGGGGTAAATTTGTTTCATAGCGTAATTTTTACAATTTGACATCCTTCTCAATATACATTCACTTCAGTTGAACAAAATAACGTCCGATTTGCTAGCAAGATTGATTAAACCTGTGCAAGCTGTAGCTTAACTTTGATTGTTGCAGAAAATTCGTGTTCGGAAACACGTGATGAAAAAAAGGGCGGGCCGCATTTAAGTTGAAAACACTCAAATATTCAAATGATACACCTCAAGCGAATGTACCATTGTGCGCATTAGTACAACTAGAAACTTATAGATATTGCTGGGTACCAAACGAAATTGGCCACACGGGTTAAGTTCTATACGCACGTAACAAACAAAAATCATAATAAAACAAGTTCACGACAACAATCATTACTAGCTGCTGCTGCTCTTGCTGCTGCTGCTGTTGTTTTTGTTTTTGTTGTTGTTGTTGTTGCTGTTGTTGCTGTTGCTGTTGCTGTTGCTGCTGTTGTTGTTGTTGTTGTTGTTGTTGTTGTTGTTGTGGTTGGGGTTGTGGTTGTGGTTGTTGTTGTGGTTGTGGTTGTGGTTGTGGTTTTGGTTGTGGTTGTGGTTGTGGTTGTTGTTGCTGTTGTTGTTGTTGTTGTTGCTGCTGCTGCTGCTGGTGTTGCCTTTATTGCTTTGGTTTGTGTTTTCACTCAACCTTCAAATTCCCGGTTTTCGTTATCGACAACATGGTGCCTTCCATGTCTTACAATTCAAGCACTACAAGCTCCGAAACAAAACAAAAAGTGATTAAATCTGACAGCCCCGGGTTATGCAAACATCTCACATGTAGCAAGACATCTGATGACGAAAACGTGTTTGGAAAGTCACGTTGCAAGGTACAGCTTACGTGAGACATTTTTGCAACAAAGTGTCAGGTGGTAATCCCGCAGAATCTGGTGTCTCGGGGGAATGTGTTCATTTGGATCGTTATCGCCCTCGTATAAAAGGTTTAATACTACAGGTCTGCGCGCTATTTCGCAAGCTGTAACCTACCGGTAGATATCCATCGAGATCATGCTGCCATTTGTATACTAGTGTTTCAAGTGAGCTGCAAAATACTGCGCAGATAACATGAGAGGTAGAAAGAAATGCATTTCTTCGCAGAAGCGCTGCTATCCGGATGAGTGGAACCGGAGGTCTGACGGTGAGGAAACAAAACGAGACTCATGCATCAGACTGATTACCGAGGATAATTGTCTGTTTGTGGTCAGCTTTTTCTACCTGTTACCAATTTTCTTTGACATGTAATGCAAGATGTAATGCAAACCTATGTAGAAATGGGTGATGTCACAGCTCAAATAACTTTTTTTAAAGCCTTCTCATTTTCAGACGAAAAATGCGCGGTCGTTTTACTGCTCGTCGTTAGGCCTATTTCAAGGTTATATTATCTGCATATGTCAGTTCAAGAATTGATGTGCTTGTTCTGACGACGTGTGCCTAGTTCTTTCAGACGACAAAATGCGCGGTCGTTTTACTGCTCGTAATGATGCCCAGGGTTTGTCATTAGGCCTATTTCAAGGGTATCTGTACGGCGCGTCAGTTCAAGATGTGACGCGTGCGCATAGTTCTAACGGCAACCGAAGCAGCCTTGACTCAGAAACACGATACCAACAATTCTAAGCAAAAGCAGATTCACCCGTTACCGCGATATTATCATTCACGCCATTGCACGGACATTGTCACACCAACTATTTTCAATATTTTGTCCCCATTGGAAATCCTCTTCTCCACAAAAATATAACAATATTTCCGAATATGGCGATTGATAGAGCCACTCTGAATAGATATCATTTTTTTTTCTTTTCTTTTTTCCACATCTTAAAAAATACAGAAATTTGGCTTGCATTGGCTATAACTACATTAAAAGCATAAACAAGTAGACAATACACTAACATAGTTCTCTAAACCCTTGTACATGATACACTTGGAACTTTACCATACTCCTTGTCTGCTCTGTTTTCCCTAGTTACGAGAGCGGCACGTTCTGCCGTGTTGATACTACGCCGATGTGCGATCTCGCTGGGGGCGCTCATAGTCTGGCTATTCGGTCTGCTGACGTATCTAAACGTCCTACCACACTTGGCCCATATCCTCAAACCCAGTCAACACTTCAGAAGGAAGAGCTACGAGTACAGAGACTGCGTGACGTACTTGCCGGGTTTCAGAGACAGGGTCGTCCAACTCATTAGCACAGGTAGGTGTACTCAACGAAATATTTACATATTGGTATTTATAAAGAGCGCCTTTTTCCCATGAGTTTCAAAGCGCCTCCAAAAAGCGCAGGCCATCTTAAAGATGTTCCAAGTCCGTGAAACAATCACATAGATGAATTATTTAGCAGTTTCTTGAATTGTCTGTGACGGGAGTGAGTTCCACAGCAGTTGAAAAGGCACGCGAACCAGCTCTAGAGACGGTGTGATGCTCAGCCAAGAAGTTCTGAGGTAGACCGTATTATAGGAACATGGTGGGACATGGTGGGACATTGTGGCTGTAGAATGTCAGATATGTATAATGGTGACTGGTGAACAAGGGATTTGAAGACATGTTGCCTATTCAAAGTTTGAAGTTGATTCTGTTAGTGACAGGCAGCCAGTGCAATTTCTGGAGTAGTGCTGAAGCGTTGTCACGATGACATGTCTTTCAAATAAGTCTGGCAGCTTTTTTCCCGAAGTTCGTGAAGATAGTTCTCTATGTGATGCCGTTCAAAAGTGAGTTGCAGTTATTAGCTCGTTTAGACTATACAAGTGATCTAGCAACGGAGTGACAGGTATCTTCATCTTCATTTTCTTCATCTTCATTGATTTAGTCAGAAAAATATATTTCGAAACATCGCACTATAACTTGAGTGATAGGCAGCCAGTCTTCATCAATGTATGGCGTAGCTGCGAATATTTCGTAGATAAAAGTTTATGTTCTTACTCATTTTGTGCAACATGATCATCCATCGACACCCTGGCATCAAACAAGACTCCTAGATTCTGCACAGATTTGGCAGGTGAAATAGCTGTTTTCAAATGGAAACTTGGGGTGGTCAACTGGAAGTTGTAGAACAAATTATGATGAAGTCATTTTTATCCTCGTTTAGTTTCAGTTTGTTGGCCACCATCGATTGCTGAATGTATTTCACACAAGCAGATTGGAACAAAGCTAATACTTTGGGGCCGGCCCCGGGAATGATAGGTCGGACACTTACTTGACCCACAATCTAAAGTACGGCTCGATTCCACGAAGAAGATTCATTAAAGATGAGTTGTCAGTATTACCACAGTCATTTGTGTTGTTACATCACACTTTGCTTAGCAGTTTATAAAATTATCTTAGCTCTTTGTGAAATCGAGCCCAGGTCAGGTACTCTTTCATAGACCTTTTGCAGACTATCGGGTCACAGCCCTTGTTTGTTTGTTTATTATCAAATGCCTGTATATGTGTACAATTTTTCAAGATAATTGTTCCCCTCTGGCATTGTCAACTTCAGAAATATTCTGGAGCAAGTTCGACCAAGGACCACTGGTTAATTAGTGCTGTTGAAAACGGCTGTATTGGGAACCAGCGATGCGACCAACCTCAATAGACTGATCGTGAATCGTCGGCTATAGACTAGTTCCTTTATTGTTGACCAGTGTGCGTTTCATAAAAGTTTAGTCGACTTAAGAGTGACTCAAAGGTCAAATTCAGTTTTGTACCAGGTCAGGTATTCTTTCATAGACCTTTTGCAGACTATCGGGTCACAGCCCTTTTTTGTTATTATCAAATACCTATATATCTGTACAATTTTTCAAGATAATTGTTCCCCTCTGGCATTGTCAGCTTCAGAAATATTCTGGAGCAAGTTCGACCAAGGACAATGGTTAATTAGTGGTTGGTTCGTAACATAGGCCTACGTATATTGCATGCGCACTGAAGTTGAAGCGCGAAAGACTCTGTTGGAACTATTGTTATGTCAACGCGAACACGAGGAAATAAAATGGCGGTGTCCAGTTTGTTGTCGTTTTGGACGAGTTCGTAGTAGATGGAAGAGACCTGCTCAGACAATTGTGGACGACCAGTACCCCAATTTTTATTTTTAATAACATAATTAATTGAGTAATGTTGTTGCAAAAGTTGGTAAAATCACGTCTGCGCGATCGTTGTAATAATGTAATAATAAGTCGGATCAACGTTGTCCTATTTTCTTGATAACTGGTCCTCTCTGCACTGTGCTGTTAAAAATGGCTGTATTGGGAACCAGCGATGCGACCAACCTCGATAGGCTGATCGTGAATCGTCGGCTATAGACTAGTTCATTTATTGTCGACCAGTGTGCGTTTCATAAAAGTTTTGTCGACATGAGACCCAAAGGTCAAATTCATTTTTGTGATGCACTCGTTGTCCATTAGGAGTCCAAATAAAAGTGGAAAAGTTATGAAATCTCTACGTACGTCACTAAACACATTAAATAACCATTGGTCCTTGCGCGAACTTGACCTTAGTTGTACATTCCTCGTGTGTGACCTTTACTTGCCTCTGTAGAATCGCAATTAGATTGTGTGCGGAGGCATACTAAAATGTGTGCATTGTCAAATCAAGTTTAATTAATACTAGACCTACGTCGTATTTTGTCATTGTCTGTTTGGTAACAGAATCGGCCAATAAGAAGCGACTACTCCGCTGGGTCTGGCTGGTATGTCCCAGCCTTCAACACGTGACCGACCTATCCAGCCAATGGTGTGACGGCACTGCGTTGTGCGTGCTCATCAACGCTGTTGTGCCCGGCACATGTCCGCGACATGACCTCCTCAGACCAGATCACTCCGTCAATAATTGCCGGCTGGCGGTCCGGCTGATCCAACGGAATCTCGGTATATGCGAGGTAAGGGTTTGTGTCGTTGTTTCATTACCGAGTCAAATCAATGGGAGACTTTGGAACGCTAGGTGGCAGCAGACTTACCAGGTAAATTTCCATTGTTTACGTAGTTCTGAGCAAGTGCACATTACCGAGAACAATGGATTTACCTGGTAAGTCTGCTGCCACCTAGCGTCCCAAAAGTCCCCCATTAAACCGGGATAACGGCGAGTTCAACAGGATCCAATAGACCCCTTGCATATGACGTCACACGCTCAAAAAGCGCCCTCATCACTGAGGCCAAAAAGCTCCCTCACTGTGGCCAAAAAGCGCCCTCAATGAGGCCAAAGGAGGATTGATTGGACGATAGCTGTTCTTTGTGCGTGTAAACATGCGCGTGACCTCAGTGTCCCTGTAGCGTTTTGTGTTGTGCAAGGGGTCTGTCACCGCGGAATTCTGCCAGGTAAAGCCCATAGTTCTCAAGGGCCGTTAAGCGCAGAATTCCGTGGTAAGCAGTGCCATGGAATTGGCGCCATTTTAGTTTGAAAAATTCAAACTTTTTGATACGTGAACTTGATGGTTTTTTTTAAATCTGCAATAAGCTAAGCAATAAACATTTCAAAGTTTTTTTTTTTTTTTTAATTTTTCATTTCTCTTTCATCCGAGCTTTTAGTGATTATTTAAGTCTCTCATTTTGATTTTGTATAGTAGGGCCTACTTAGATTCCCCCCCCCAACAAATGCATGTTTTTCACATTGAAAGCACTAATGTTCAGGAAGGGATATACAGTATAGATTTTGAAAATTAATTTGATAAACGTCCATGTAATTTGCCGTAATTGCTCCGAATTTCGTGTCTTTGTCAAAACGTTATTGTCTTGTCAAATAATATTGTTTGCGTACATTAAGACGACGTCCCTCGAGGCTGAAATTGTTTAGTTGAAAAGAGGCATTCATATGAAAAAAAGTTAGAGACGTTGGAGGGGAGAAGGAAAAAGAGATAAAAAGGGGGAACACTGCAGGGTATACTTTGCAAAAGCTAGAAGAAATTAAGTTAATCGCGTAAACGTGTAATTCAAATCGTATATGATTTTAATACAAAATTGAAAAGAAGAGAAACAAACAACCAAACCAATTGTAAGGGGTTTGCTGACTTGATTTACACGAAATGTTTATGAAAAATGTTGCCTGAGACATTAATTTGATTATGTTATGTATGTATTTGTTTATTTTTATAATTGTGTGTAAGTGTAGTCTTAGTAATGTTTGGTGTTGTTTTTTTTATATCACAGCCAATCATGCCTGAAGAAATGGGTGATCCTAAGAAGATAAACGAGAGGAAGATGATGCAGTACATCAACAGTATCCGGTATGCAAGTTACATCCCCGTGGAGGAACCAGAGACCCCCATTAAGCTCCCAGAGATAGGGAAACAAATCGAGCTCAGCACCGACAACGAATGCACGGCCAGTGGCAGCGGTCTCGTGGTGGCAGTCATCGATAAGAGGGCCAGGTTCAACATCACCACGCAGACGTATATTTCCAAGAATCTATACGTCGAGATCACCGGACCTAACAGGGAAAAGGTCCGCCGGAAGATCTATACATCGAAGATTGGGCGAGGGGCTCTGGTGAACGCGAATGCAAGCCAGTCGAGTAAAGACGAGCCGGCCCCCGATGACGAAGGACCACCCGAGCCTATACCTCTAGACTATCAAGTCATCAAGCCTGGCTTGTATCAGGTCAACTACATACCAAGGAGTCTTGGGATATATCAAGTGACTATTACATGGGGAGGGGAGCACATTAAAAACAGCCCGTTCAAAGTCCGATCCACCACGGCCAAGAACATCGAGCAGACAGCGGTGAAGGGTGTCGCCAAGGCAGTCTCGTTCCAGGAAGAGCAAGATACAGAGCACGACGGAGCGGAGGCGGTCGCCGGACAGAATGACAATGAAGGGAACGCCGTCAAATGCCGTCGCCAGTCTCTCGTCAGACAGCCTCACATCTCGACCATACGAGACTCTTACGAGAGCACGAGCACGTCGCCGTTCAGCAGCATGTGCAGCAGTATGGTCAGCAGCATGGATCACAGCATTGACAATACCTCTGACGTTTTCTTACCCAACCACGGACACCCTCACTCTGCCGGGAACCACCCGTTCTTCTTGTCCCGCCACGGTTCGTCTGTAAGCACGGGTTCATCAAGGAGTGGATCCATACTGAGCAGAAGCAGTTCTATCATGTACAGTACCGACAGACCTCCTGCCGTGAAGACCAGACGGAAGGTCATTCGTAGAATCATCAAAGGTGCCGGTGGGACTGAAGAAGTAACCTACCCAAACGTCCGGAGCTCCTCCGTGTTATCCTCTTCTCAGATGTCCAGCATGACGAGTACTCCCTCGATCTCAACTTCCTTGAGTATCGACGACCGCTCGCCCAAATTCAGCTCTTCTTCCTCGTCGTCTGGCGCTAGCTCGTCTCGCGCTAACTCGTCTCGCGCCATTCCGTCCGCGAATAGGACAGTGCCTCCACCAGACAGGTACGCTGACCACATGTCAAAGATCATCATGGGAAAAGTGCTCAATGAGATATCCAAGCAGGTCGCCATGAATCTAAATTCAAATCGACAAACAAAAGACACCCAAGAGCGTGTGGACGGAGAGGTTTTAACCGTCAAGAGGACTTTGGCAACTCCGAATGACACCAGTTGCCAGGGGTCAGTGCAACCGTTGGAATCCCAGTTGAAAGCCAGAACCGAGAGTCCGATTCCATGTGTGATAGGTGCAACAGCTGAAACCGGCGACCAGAAAGACACACACAATCAACCGGAGAATAAAGAAAAGTCTGCCGACCTGGAGCATTACCTTCAAACTAGAAAACAGTTTCTTCAAGAGATCGGGAGTGGAAGTCGACCTGGCGAGTCAAAACAAATGGGAGGTGGGAGCAGCGCTACATCTGGAGGAGGCTCCAGTGTGACTAACAACAGCGTCTCCACCAGTGTCAAGTCCACAGAAACTACACCGGGACATTTCCGGAGGATCCACAAGAAACGGAAGGAGGACAAAGCAACCCAATGCACGGCACAGGACATTAAGACTGCCACGGGCTGGGTCAGCCGACGGAATGTGTACAGGAACGCTCACATTAACAACAGGCAAAAGGACAGCAATGGAGACAGTGCTTTGGGTGAGAGTGAAGGGTCCGTTGCGAACTCATCAAGCGAGAAGGACACTGCCAAGGCCCAGTCTGGCAAAATGAATCAAGTACAAGCAGAAGTTGTACAGCAGACACAAGGGTTGGCTCACTTACGGGGAGCAGAGAGCAGTTCACGCCTGATCGACAGCGATCAGCACGGAAGAATCGGCGTTGGCGGGCCCGTCCAGAGGCGCGGACGGTCGGGAACACACTCGAGTCAGGGGAGACAGTCTACCTTCGACAGTGGATTCTCAGATGAAAACGGACACATGACGGGCCACGAGGGCAGACACAACACAGAAGAGATGCGAAGCCGCATAATAGGCGGGCTCAAGAGCAACGGGAAGAAAGAAGCAAACTCGTCTCCGATTACTCAGTCTGTACCCCTGATGCAAGTTGATCGTGGTGTAGACATGACCACACGTCAGAACAACATCACAAATGAGGGGCACGCTAAAGTAAATGAAATCACAACAAAACAGAAAAGCCCTGGTGAAGAACTCCATGGTATTAACCAAACTCACGCCATCGATTCATCGAGTAACATTCCAGCAAACTCGACTTGTTTACCAAAAGATCCAGATGAAATGATGAACGATCCCTCGAGCCCCGAGAATGAAAATGACGATTCGGTCTCTCGGCAATTCTTAACGGTCGACTGTAACGGCTGCCAGGACAGCTCCACCGCACCAACACCCGGGGGCTCATCCGTTGGTAACATCTCGTCCCCCGATGACGAAGACGCCTCCGCAGAGGGCAAATCCAACACCAGTAGCGACATACCAGAGGACAAAAGCCCCCCACCGTTCGGTGAACCTTCGGTGGAAACCCCGTACACGGAGGACAGCGAGACCCTCCGGGAACTATCCCTGGATGCGATGCTGCGTACCCTCGAGAACGACCCCGAGTACTCCACCAGAGAGTTCCTCCGGAAGTACCGCCCCGTGTTGGGAGACGAGTTGGGGATACTTGCCCAGTTACCGGACGCAGAAGAACCCGTCACTGCTGCGCAGGAGTCGCGCCGCCGAGAGGAACGGGACGTGGCTAGTTACCACAAGGACGGGTCGTCGACGAAGGAGGGCAGTTTGACCACGCCCAGTCAACCCATTCCAGAGAGGTGCCATGCTTCGGGAGTTGGACTTTACAACGGCACCGTGGGTGACAAGAACAACTTTCAGGTAAGACAGTGGTGCATTCTCTTGTTTTTCAATAATACACTGTAAATCAAACAGACAAAGGAGATGCCCTAGATTACTCGAGCGTTGAGACCAATTAATTAAGAACTCACTTCGCGGCAGTTAAGTTAATAACGAGAAGTCCCCGTGATCCACAAAGCGAAAGTATTAGTCCCGGTGTCACAGGGAATTCTGTCCCCCCGCACAGCGGTCCGGGGGAACAAAATCCCCTAGGGAAATGTGTCCCCCGCCCAGGGTTTTCCGTCCGCCAGGGGAATTTGTCCCCCTCTCACATTTTTCCCTTTTTTGCCTCTGTGCGACACTTGTTATCTTATTAACTACAAAATCAAGCATGAGAATGAGCGATGATGACAAAACCGGAAATCCATTTTGTACGAAAAATAAATCGGAAAAATCTAGCGCTATGATCCGGATTCTGGGCAATGTGCGGAATTTGGGCAAATTGACCCAGGCGTCAGCGCCGCACTCAGTGAACTGTTGTCAGTAGACTTTTCTTTTCAAAGTCTCCACACACAAAAAATGTTCCTTTGCTTAAAATTATTGACTAAAATAAGTAACAATAAGATAATACTTCTTTTATAAACAAGCAAAGCCAGGGGAATGAAGCAAGTTTATTGAATTAGTTCCGTCGGTGGACGCTCGTGCGTGGGGGACATGTTCTCCGTTGGAGGACACAATCTCCGTTGAGCACGGCGGACAGAATAACCTAACGAGAGACAGTTTATCCTAGGAGATACTGTCTCGGGGACGTTGTACCCTAGACAAGCCAGGTAAAGTTGTCCGGGGGGACAGATTTACCGGGGGGACAGAATCTCCGTCCACACCGGCCGATTTCCTACCTCCCGCCCAGGTATAGTAGTTATAAGCAGGACATTTCTTTTCAGAACTATAAGTAGACTCCCGAATTCCGAATCTACTCCGCGCTAGAATAAATAGCAAAATCGGACAAGTGCCCAAAAGAACAAATCTACACAGCAAAGTAGATATATACACATGGTGTTAATACTGCAAACTGAATAATACATTGATACATCCCCTATACCCTCAGTCCACATAGGCCCCATACCACCCCTTCAGACTGCTTTGGGTCTTCTATACCCTCAGTCCCCTAGGCCCCACACCCTCCCCATCCCCTGTGCTTGTTCCTACTGACACAGTTCAGTGAGCACACACTCCCCACACACCAGTCCAAGGCTCCAGTGCAGGATCCAGTTTTTACCACGCATCACCGAGCTCCATTTCCCGCCTCTACTTCCCGCCTTTCGTGCATCACCAAGCTAGTCCCCATCCACAGTACTTAAGCAGCATGCAGCATCAGAGTCCAGCTTTCTCCAGAAGACGATCAGAGCATACTGATCGAAACGTCGAGTTGAAACCAACGGTTCTTTTCAGAACCACCCCCCCCCCAACTCACATAGAGAGATTATTACATGTACATGGTGTCGCCGCAAACCTTTCCATACCATGTAATGCCTCAAAACCCATGTATAAAGCCAATTGTGTTGGTCCGTATTCTATAACGAGCGATGATGTGCGCACAGGGAAGAAAATGACGACACTAGCTCAATAAAAATCACTGAAATCAAAACAAAATAATTTTAGAGGGGAGTCCTTTAGTGTTGTTTGAAGCTTTGCGTGGTGTGGACAAATAAGAGGTAACTAAAATAAATAGTAAACTTGCGGGTACAACCATAATAATGTGTAAACAACTCTTTTGTAGGAGTGTTGGTTCTGAAAAGAGCTATGGGTTCTCGACGTTTCGAACAGTATACTCTGCTCGTCTTCAGGAGAGTCCTTAAGTTAAAACAAAAATCGAGACGTGGCCGAGGTGTTTATTGCATCGGACTCAAGTTCTGGTGGCTGGGTCATCGGGATGTGGGTTCGAATCCCGGTCATGACACTTATGTCCTTAAGCAAGACACTTAACTATAATTGCTTCTCTTCACCCAGGGGTAAATGGGTACCGGTGAGGGCAGAGATGGTTCTTGTGAATGATTTAGCTTGGTGCCCTACATAGTTATTTGGCAGCGCATGCTGCATACTCCCAAGGGAGCTGAGATGGTTTAAAGATTGAAATGAATGGCCCAGTGGCCAGGGGTAATAATATCGTAGCGTCATGAGCTTCACTGAGTGACGGATTTGGGCGCCATATAAGAAGCCACAATTGTTATTATTATTAATTGATAACTAATAAGAGATATAATGAAAATGGAACCTATGTATACGGTGTCAAATAAAAACAAGAAACACACAAATAATAAACCCAAAACAAAAACATTCCTTATGCTGCCGATAAAATAATGAAGGGGGGAAATGAGCAAAGTGTTCAACCGGCAGCGCGAACCTTTTCACTATTATGAAGTAATTTAATAATAATACAAAACAAATTTGAACAACAATCCTTGCCAGACGAAAAAAAAACCATGCAACCAAACCCTCCCGCCTTGTTTCTATTCAGTCTTGTATCGGATTAAATAAATAGTCTGCACGCATTTCCACGACAGTAATCGAGTAGTCTGACTTGACATTGATTTGCATAATGCAAGTTGACTTCTGGACTGTATGCCTTAATTTGATGACTGCAACTTGTTACCGTGGCAACGCTTTACACTTTCAAGCGAGCACAGTCCCCCTGCACGCATGTTGTGTATACAGTACGTGCACAGGGCTCGGTGTTGCATATTGAAACAATAATGAAAACGGCCGTGTAGATTATTTTATGATTTATTTGTGCAATGCCCGGGAACGGGCAAAAATATTATCTCACATTGTTTGGTCGACAATGCAGCATGTTTTTCGTTGTTGAAATCCTTAATGAAATTACCGTCAGGAATTCTGGAAAGGCAGTGGCTATAATAATTTCAGTTTCGCTCAGATCTGCACTGCTGCGTGCGTCACTGTTTAAATTTGATTTGTGGTAATGAATTGGAGAGTGACATGCATGTATAATAACGAGTTTTGATAATGCAGATTTTGCTTTCAAACATGTTTTGTTTTTGTGAAGAAAAACCTCCCAGCTAGACCCATGTTTGATGCAGAAAACTTGTTACTGCTGTTTACACTAAGTGTTTTTCCCCCACTAATTACGTCCTTTAAAGTGTGTTTACAAAAATGCTAAAACCGCGTCAGTTCGATTTACTCCCGAGACAAAAACAAATTTTTTCGTCGCAATTCTAACAAAGCTACGCATGTTCGAAAATGATGGGGGAATTACCTTGTCATTAATTCGACCATAATACACAGAATTTCGTTTGCCCCATGGGTGACAATACGCACCATTAATAGTTTATACCCCCCCCCCCCCGTCTGTTGACATCATTAATGTAATTGACAAGCAAGAAAACATTACAAGTTTGCAGACCAAAAAGGACTATACGCTCCATTCGTTTCTGACAATAAAGAAAATTGCTGGTTACAAAAAATAACGAGTGCTTTTGTCGCATCTCATTTTAACCATGTGAACAGAGTTACTTATTAACAGTAAAGCAAAACACAAACATAACAAAGACACGTAGTCGCGATAAGCTGTTTCCGTGGAAGGTTTCATAATATTAGTATTTTTCTAATTAAATTATATAGATTAACTTCCATCCATCTCAATTTTTCAGTACGCCACCCAGCCAATCTTCCAAAACAACGAAAATGGGTTGTATTGGTTTTGTTCTTGCTGTTATGAAGGGGTTTTTATTTAACGTTAAAGACAGCTTGAACGAAAACTGCAACAAGTGATCTTTGCTGAAAATCATAAAAAGTTTTCTCAATCAATAAGGAAACTGAGTTCACATAAAATAGATTTTAATGCGTACAAACAATAATTTTGAACACCCTTCTCCGGTGCTTTCTCCTGATATACCAAGGGCAGAGCAAATCAAAGGGTGAACCAAGACGATTATGGTCACACTGTAGTCATTTTGTCCCATCGGAAAAGGCGCTCTATAAATGCCACCATTATGACACCCAGCACACCAACAAAGGAACAATCTTCATGCATGCGGTATTAGCGCGTAGCAACACTTCCCATGTAAAATAAAGGGGTACAAACTTTTGATGATTTAAACTCGAAGTTTGGCTGATTTCCTAAGCTAAAGTAAGTGCTGTACTGGTAAAGGTTCAAGAATTAATGTCTAATAGAACACACAATTCAAGCGAGGGACCTTTTTGGTTGCAACGTCCCTGTTGTACGTTGTCGGCACATGCTTCCAAGCTCTTTCCATAGGTTAAGAGGGTTTGTTTTGCTCCTTTTTTTCAACGATTTCTCCATCTTAGCGTGTTGTTTTCAAAGTCCAGGTGTTGCCTGGGTTAATTTAAGCTCATTTTGTTTGCTTAATTGGGTAAGTTTTGGCAAAGTTTTGTCCTGCCCCCCATATAACCAAATCACTGACCCCTGTTGATTGACCCCTTCTGGGACGTGTGGCATTTTCCACCTCAGGATCATGGCTATGAGCTGACCGGTGTGTCCGATGTGGTTAAGACAATTTAAATATTAAAATAATGTCAGCATAATGCTGACAGCAGCCCCTCACTGCAGGTTAAAAAAAAAACCGTCTTTTTCAAAAAACATTTTGTTTTTCATTCGTTCTTTTTTTCCCTATCCAGGTACGCACAATGTCAGCCGGTGACGGCTCGCTCAGCGTGACGATCCGTGGACCACGCCCTCACACGGTCAACGAGACCAACGTTGTCTACACAGGTGATGATCTCTATGAGGTCATCTATGACGTCAGTCTGGCCGGGTTTTATGTGATATCAGTCAGATGGGCCGATAAACACATTCCGGACAGTCCATTCATTGTTAAAATTACATTTTAATGGAGAAATTGTACGATATGCAAATTTATAAATAGGATGTACACAAATCGTATTTGTCAATTGATGCCATACAATTATTTAACAACGAAGGGCTAGTGAAGTAGTTTTTTGATACTTTTCCTGGAAATATAAAATAACGGCATGTAATCAAAAAAAGGTACAAACATCTCTTTAAAAATATATTTTTAAGAAAACGTTTGTGTAATGCTTCCTACATCACGTAAAAGACATTGAAATTTGTGACGGGCGGCAGAGGGCGTATAGTTAGAGAGAGTATTTCACATAATGTTTTCTTTTTACAAAAATATTTTTGTATCTACCACTTTTCAAAACATGAAATGTATGATACATTATTGTTATTTGGAGTAAATGCATTCATTCAAATCAATTATGGTAAATAATAATCATATAAAGAATATAAAACCATTTTGTAGAATTTACGCCACAAGAAGAAAAAGGAAAATTATATAATTTGTAAATATTTTTATGACAACTTGTAACCTAATTATAATTAAAACTAAAAACGCCAATTTGTTATAAAAGTTTAGATTTGTTTGTAGTACCTTTGTATATCTAAATGGCGGCACACTCGAAGAAAATGAGCTGCCCCATAAGTGCCATACAACGAGAGTGATTATCTGGCCAGGTCGACCTTTTTAATGGAATTATAGTCGACTTGACGAGACAGTTCATCTCTCCTAGACGACTTGCCGAAATTGAGTCGACCATAGTTTCAGTGAGTCATCATGGCGGAATTAATGATCAAAATGTTACCTGGAAAGATGGTGCACGTGGTAACTGATGTAGCTCTTAGGTAAACGCATTGAACAATGCACATCTTTGTATGATAATACATGTACACTATTTTTTGTAATTAGTTTTTATACATTGTCCGCATATAGTTATTTCACGAGATATTTCACTTGTTTAACTTCCATAAAGACGTGCACTGTTGCCTTTTCACTGGTGAAAATCCTTTTTGAAGATTATGCCACAAACCTTCACCCAATTTCAACTAGAACAAATTTTTCAGACCTTATTTTAAGTTATTTTTATCACAAAAGGAGATGTGTGTGTTTCTGTAAACAATAATTGTAATTCAAATTTCGAACAAAATATTATACGGGAACAAAGACAAGGCCTTTGGTTCCTTTTAATTTACAATGGTTATAGGCTGTGTCTGATAGCGGCTGTGGCTGCGGCTTGATCGTCACGTGATCTTGCGATGACGCATAGGAAGCCCATAGCAACACCCTTAGCAACAGCCACAGCCGTAGCCACAGCGGCCAATTCAGACACGGCCTGTGTTTACAAGTGCTGCTGAATAATATCATTACAGTTTTTTCGTTACTGTCATCCAAGACCTTCGACGATTATTGGTGTGTCTAACTGTTTATTCGCCTGTAAAGTATTATTATTTTGACTATAATAAAAGGCAGGTTAAACTTTTGGTAATTGTCAAAGACCAGTAACATCACTTGGTGTGTCCCAACATATGCATAAAATAACAAACCTGGGAAAATTTTGACTCAATTGGTCATCCAAAATGCAAAAAAATACTCATGAAAGAAAGAAAAAACACCCTTGTTGCATATAGAATTGTTTGCTTTCAGATGCCTGAGAAAGGCTTCATGCCATGAAGCCTTTTTCAGATTCAAATTTGAGGATGAAAGAATAACCTCTTTCTCTAAAACTACATTACTTCAAAGGGGGTAGTTTCTAACAATGTTTTATAATATCAATAGCTCGCCGGTGCTCTTTACCAAGCAAGTTGTTTGTGGTAATTTTGTGGAGTAATTACCAAAAGTACACCTTGCCTTTAAAAACCAATTGTTATATTGAACAAGTTTTTACCTTGATTTTGATTTTAAAAGGTATGGGAACACACAATGTCACACTGCTATAATCTTTTGCACTTCTATGATTTCAAAAGGGATATAATTAAAATAATACCCTTGAATCACCCAGAAGTGTGTGGAAGTTTAAAATGAAATGAAAGCTTGACCTATGAAATCAGTGGGGGGGGGGGGCAAATAACTATAATTTTATAACAAAAATACTTGGTGACAATGTTTGTAACCAAAATAATACCGTGTGAATTGTTTCGGTTTTGATTAACAAAAAATACCACCTTTACAACAAAACATAGCCAAGGCTTCATTGAACAAAAAAGGCAATTTTCGGGGTGTTTTGTTTACTTAACTTTCTTCCATCCGCACAGTTCCACGTAATGAACAAATACATTCGATAAGTAATGACATGTGGAGCCTAACATAGGCCTTTATAAGGAACTGACAGAATTATAATGTACAGTTGAGTCCTTCCATTAAATATACAAACCTGATAACAATTCTATGTAAAGTTTCATGAACAAAAAACCTTGAATGTCAGAAGAATTCAAAATAATAATAATATGCATAATTGCACAAACACAATATTGAGTGATGTGTTGTCCTTTTGGTAGCTCCGTTCTTTTGAGACGATGTATGATGAGGATGTGGTGGTGGTTGTGGGGCGTGGCAGTCGTACGGACATAAAAGAGGGTGGGGTTGTAAAGGGGGACAATTACTTTCCTGTGTGTATTGTTGTTGTTGATGTTGTTTTGGTGTGTTTTTTTGTTTTTTTTCCAAAGCTACGGCCCTTTTCGAAACCATGGCTTGACTTTAAAACTTCGGCTTAAGCTCCGTCCGCCCGTTTGAACGAAAGATCGCACGTTTTCAAAATTACCGACGATGGTCCCGGAGCCGCCGGGAGCTCAAGGTATGGTTCGAAAAGGGGAAGATCCAAAGTTTATTGGATCATTTTTTGTGTGTCCTCTCTTCGAAACCATTGCTTTGGCTCCATGACAGAGGGCGCTATAATATTTATAGCGCCCTCTGCCACTTAAGTCGAGAGAGTAAACACTTGTCTCGATCAGTTTGGTTTGTGTCAGAAGACTTGTAAACTGATGTCTGTGGAGTGTTAATCAAGGTTAAAATGGCTTGGCCCAAAGTCGTTTTGTTTGGTGATTCAATTACACAGGTAAGTTGTTGTATTAGGATGTTATGGTAACATAACCTGCTGCGACGTGTTGGAGGTGCGGCAGGAGTGGGGATTCCCCCGTTTCGATTATGAGCTTGTTTTCCATACACTAGTCAGATGATGGTACACCATGCTGAATTGAATTTAATTGAATTGAATTGACACTGACAGTGTCAGTCTGTCAGTGTCATGTGTGTGTCTAGTCTGTGACTGTTCTCTGTAGACCGGTGTCCCCCCCCCCCCCGTTTGGAAGTCTGATCAACACTATAATCGAATGTCAATTACTGAATGAAAAAGAACTTTCTGTTTTTGTCTCAGACTCATTTTGTCTATACTTAGCCTAATTTAATTGGACGAATGCGAGTCCCCCGTCCTTTTGGGTGGTCTTGCTCACTTCACATTTGTTCCCTCTTGTTCGGAATTGCAATCGAAAAGATGGCAGTGGATATTTGAAGACACCTAGACCCAACAACTGGGGTGCTGTACTCCTTAAATTGTTTTACATCTGCTATACAATGTTCAGCCTAATAAATAGTGATTACTAAAAGTTAGCTAGTGCAGGCATAATATCCCCTAGGCCTATCAAAAGAAAATAGATTTTGCTGAGGATATTTACATTCAAGAAAAGTAGGTCTGTCATGGGAGGGATTTTCAAATCAAGTTTTTTACTGGAGTATTTTGTTTACACCATGGCTGATTTCTTATTTCGTTTGCGGATCAACCGCTCCTTGGTCTATCCTCTGATTGTTAATGAATGCGGTTTCTTCCTTCATGCAGTTCTCCTTCGAAGAAGGTGGATGGGGAGCTTCATTAGCCGATACACTTCAAAGGTACAGATCTATCCCCCCCCCACTTTGCCCCTCCCCAACTCCTTCTCACACCACCACAACACCTGTTTAACAGCCTCCCACAGCCTCACACCCACCCCAGCCCACCCCACCCCCTCCACCCCTGCAAGAGAAGGAAAAAAAACAGCAACACTACACATCAACCCTCACCCTCCCAGTGAAGACATATCGTGGCGTGCCGTTAAAGAGCGCCGTAGCTCTGGTATTTCTGATCAGCAGAGTGTGGGTTCGAGTCCCAGTAATGACACTTGTATCCTTGAGCAAGATACTTTACCAGAATTGCTTTGTCCTTCGGATGAGACATTAATAAGCTATAGGAACCACGTACTAGGATTAGTAATGCACATAAAAGAACTCAGAAAACTTATCGAGGAATAGTAGGAGTTAACCCCTGTGTTTCTGGTTCATTGCAAGCACCCTTGTTTACAGGTTTCCTCAGGCTTACGAGCTGCAGTGATTAGTTCACTTATGAGGAATCTTAATCACTGCAGCTCATAGCCTGGTAGCCTTGATCAAGGCGTTGGAGTTTTTTCGCAATTTTATTATATTGTTTTCATTTTTATTTTATTTGCGCCGCGCTACACACCCGAGCTACCAACCCGAGCTACCAACCCGCCCGAGCTGTGTGCATGGTGTCTGTGTGTTCAGTATACGGTGCGCGCGTGGTCGTGTGAGCTGTATGCGCCACTCACCGATCAACGCCTTGACGTTTCTGTCTCCCCGCCGATGACTCATTACTATAATGCGCGCGAAAGGCGAGACCCCATTGGTCAGTGGCGGAAGTCTTGTTTACTCATTCTTATGAATATGCATGCAGAATCCAGATGTGGCTACACTGGCGCGCCGGTTTGAATTTGGGAATACTTTGTTATAATAATATCTATCTGAAAATGTTGCGTATTCTCCTCAGCTGAGCGAGACAATGAGGGCATGGAATTAAACAAATGAGGTTGCGTGGATCGATTTGTTACATACATTACATACACCATTTTCTAGCAGGAAGACGCTTTCTGATGTATTTTTCGTAGTGACGTAAGGCCCGATTGACCATCTGCTGTCTCCATCCTGCATCATTAAACAGTGATTTAATCATTGTTGGTGCATTCATTGGAGGTAGAATATACAAAACAAAGACCTCAATAAACTACCATTATTGATTGTTTCATCATGAAGGCATATAGCTCATTGCACTTTTTATATCATTTGGGCCGCCCCACTAAAAAAGAGCTGCCTAACCAAATTTCCCAAGTACATTCACTAGAATAGGGTAGCTAAAAATCTATTTCACATGCATCATGTGTGGCTGTATCCTGTCAATTTTTGTTTGGCAGTAAATTCTTATAAGACCCTGTCTGAGAACAATTCAAAAGTATGAAGACAGTGTGGCTGCACAGAGTCGGACTTCAAGAGGACATGTCAGGAAAAGACAGATGCAGAAACTACATCAACTCCAGAATTAATAACCAAAAGAATGGCGAGTGATCAGGGTAGTCCAATGAGGGAACTTGAGTGCAGCGCAAAAAGCTCCAGGGGCCGCGCCCGGGTTCAGCACTTGTGAGCTGACTGACCAGCCTCGCAGATTACCGGTCCAAAATGGCTGAGACAATGCTACACACAAACGCCATTAAGTCGGTAACTACTCACATCGCATCACATACAGCAAGCATGATATTGATATGGTACAAAGGTCATAGTGAGAGACGCTCGTGATTGGACGTCAAAATGAATAATTCATTTGCTTCCCATCCTGTGTTGTCTGCAATAGGTCTGACGAAAGATTTAAATATTCATGAGCTGCATACTAGCATATCCGAGAGTTTCATTTTCGTCCAATATTGGACGAAAATATCAAGAAACACATTAAACCCGGAAGTTACAGACCCGTCAAGGCTGTCGGCCTGACGGCCTCCGCATGCGGAGAGTGGTACGAGTGCGGATGACCTGCGCACAGTGTGTGTACGGGCGTCGTACGACGTGATACACACACAGTGTATACGGGTGGGTCGTGCGATGCGATACACACCTTACGCACACGTATACGGGTGTGTTTACAGCGTCTTTTTTGGAGTGAAAAATGCGACTGCCTTGATCAAGGCTAATAGCCTGGAGGCATCCTCAAGTGGTTTCATTACCAAAAATGTATATGAATATAAAAAAATATTTAAAATGTTATTTATTTTTTATTATTATTATTTTTGGGGGGGGGGAGATATGTGTCAAACCATTCATTTGTGTATTGTTTTCAATCTTATTTGAGGGCTTTTTCCTTTTGTTTGTCTCAGAAAATGTGACGTGATAATGCGAGGGTTTTCAGGTTACAACACCAGATGGGCCAAATTAATCTTAGAGAAATGTGTGCCGAAGAAGATGTTGTCCGAGGTTGTCATGGCTACAGTATTCCTTGGAGCCAACGATGCCGCTTTAAAGGAATTGAGCGGTCAGTTTGTGCCGTTGGAAGACTACAGAGATAATTTAAAGGTAATGGAATGGTGAGAGTTGGCTGGAAAACATATCCCTGATATATCTTGAAACCACACTTCCATCAGATCCAAGTTGGTCAGTCTAGTGTGTGGAAAGGCAGGGACCGAAGGCTTTGGTGCCCCTTCAAAAGTTTCTCTTGGACTTTAAAGATTTCTCAATGGAATTGCCCTAAGCAAAATGAAAATGCCCTTGCCCTCTCAAGGATGAAACTCCAGGCCAGGGCTCAATTTCACAAAGCACTAAGATTCATCTTGAGATGTGTTGTCAATTTCACCATAGTGATTTGTATTGTGACATCACACTTTGCTTAGCAGTTAAGATTGATTCGCACTTAAAGGCACTGGACAGTATTGGTAATTACTCAAAATAATTGTTAGCATGAAAACTTACTTGGTAACAATTAATGGAGAGCTGTTGATAGTATAAAACAATGTGAGAAACGGCTCCCTCTGAAGTAACGTCGTTTTTGAGAAAAAAGTAATTTCTCAGTAAAATATTTGAAATGATTTCGAGACCTCACGTGAGGTCTTGAAATCAAGCATCTGAAAGCACACAACTTCGTGTCACAAGGGTGTTTTTTCTTCCATTATTATCTCACAACTTCAATGACCAATTGAGTTAAAATTTTCACAGGTTTGTTATTTTGTGCATATGTTGAGATACACCAAGTGAGAAGACTGGTCTTTGACAATTACCAAAGGTGTCCAGTGTCTTTAAGATCAATCTTAACTCTTTGTGAAAGTGGCCCCAGCTGCTCTTGTATCACTGAGTTGGTAGTTGAGTGGAGATATGTACATTGTAGCCCTTGTCCTAGTATGACAGGGGGTTGAAGATAAAGGGGGGCTAATAAATTGCCATCAATTCTGATGATAGCTGAGAGCAGAGGTTAGTCCCCGATGCTTCTGGTTCAGAGTGCATTTCAAAAGCAATGTACCAATGAAATATCCACCTATCTCGGAATCAGAAATGCTAACCCATATCCGCCTGACTGTTCAGAGTACATAAATGCTGTTCCTGCCTAAGCCCATGTAGCATTTCATTCAGGCACTGCTAACTAGGGTTTAATGCAGTCATTGATTATTGTGTTGATGTTGTTACATTTAAGTTTTTTTTATTTATTTTTATTTGGAATCAGGCTATAGTGCAGTATTTTCAAGAGGGAGGTCTGAAGCCATCTCAGATTATACTGATCACACCACCACCACTCGACGACGAGGCCTGGGGTGTTGCTTGTATGGAAAAATATGGTAAGGAACATCCTTGAGTTACAACGAAAGTCCGCAAAAACACTTACAATTTGTGTACCTCTATCATCATATGTGAATCAAAACATTTCTTAGGTCGTGGGTTCAAATCCCACCCGAGTGATTTGCCTGTGGATTTTTTTTCCACTGAACTCGGGAAAGTAATAAGTAAAGTGCTTAATTCATATCGGTGTAAGGGTAAAAAAACCAAATGATATAAAACATTTCTATTGATTGGTGCCAACTTAACATTGAGCAAACTTTGGAAGACCGAAGTTATTGCTCTCAGGTATGATAATTCTTCAAATATTAACCTATTTAATTTTAAATGATGATTCAAGAATAAACAAGAAAAGTCCTGTTTGGTAAACATAAATGCCCTGCATGCCAGATAGATTCGACATTCAACATGGGTAATCAAAAAACAACAGGTTTCTGAGGGATCCCAAGACCAATCCACTCACCAAGTTTGGAGTTGATATGCCAAGTCCTTCTCAAGTTATCGCTCCGACAACATTTCTTTTGTTGTCACCATAATGACCTTGACATTTGATATCGGGGTTCCAAAAAACAATAGACTTCTGGGGGATCCCAAGACCAATCCACACATTAAGTTTGGAGTTGATATGCCGAGTCCTTCTCGAGTTATCGTCCAGACAATGATTGCACACCCACACGCACACATCCACGGAAGAACATGTCGGAAACAGTATGCCCCTTCAGTGGCTTTGCCAACCGCAGGGCATATTAAACAACATTGAAATAATATGCAAAATTTACCCAGCTGTTTGTTGTCTTTGTTTTAGAGCCGTAGTCTTTGTATGGTTTCATTTATTCATGGTTTCTTTGAAAGTGGTTTTCATCACCCCCCACCCCCCACCCCCCCCCCCCCCCTCCCGTCCCAATGGCCACAAGCAATGTTTCATAACGGAAAAGACAAAATTGGTTTTGTCTTTGCAGGAAGTCCGGGAAATCGTCTAAATGCCAACACGGGTAAATACGCTGAAGTTTGTAGCTCAGTAGCACAAGATGCCAAAACAGGTCTCCTAGATCTCTGGAACCTTATGCAAGAGGACAAAGTGAGTATACATTGAGGTTAAACAGCATGCAGTGATGCAATGTCTAAAATGAATTTATGAGCATGGGTGGTTCAAGTCAATGGGCAAGGCCGCAGCGTCTTTGACAATTTCCGAATCATTACGTTTGATCCAGTTGTGTTTAACTATATCTTTCACTTTTGTTAATTTCAGAGCTGGAAAGGATTCCTATCAGACGGACTTCACTTCTCAGTGGAGGGCTCCAAATTTGTTTCTAAGCATCTCAATCAAATGGTCCAGGAAGGGACGGAACATTTACCACTGATATTTCCTGATTGGAAAGACATTGACGTTTCTTGCCCCGAGAAAAGCCTCTCGCAATGATGACAACTCAAGCATCCAATCGACAGGGAGGGACCAACCTAAAATTGGATTCCCACAATCTAATAGTACAGTGCCTTCAGAAATAATTTCTTCCATGAGTAACAGATTTGTAAAACTCAACTTTGAACATGCCGGGCAGTTACCTGGGCCATTTTTCATGGCTCTGCTTACTGCAGAATTCTCCGTTTATTGGGTAGGTGCTGATTTTCTGCCCTAGCTGTGTAAGCAAAAGATTGCTAAGTAACGCGAAGTACACACGTGCACAAGCCAACATTCCTTACTAACCTTTAAAATGCACTTATATTAAGCCTACAACAATATGTTTATAAAGCATTACTGTATCAGGGATGAGATTTGATGAATGTGAACATTGCTGAAAAGTTGATTGCTGGCCTGCATTCCAGAAGCCTCTAGACCAAGAACCCTTTAGATTTGACAATTCAGGAGGTTTACAGATTCTGTGCGTTACCACAAATATAAAACAACAGGTTTGGACACAGTGTAGACTAAACTGCTCACAAAAAGTTAGGAAACTTTTGTTAATCGAGTATATTTTTATTATTTATTACTCTCTTTGTATATGTTATATATCAATGCAAAGCTGAAGTGTTCCTCTTTAAAATGATACCACATTTGCAATGATTACATGTTGCTGAATTTGGCTACATGAATGACAATGAGGCAAAGTCACAAATCAAATGTGCCAAAATTACCGCTTGTTTGAATTACAGTGTCAATTTGTTTGTTCACACAGCAACACAAAATTGCTAATTTTGGCACATTTGATTTGTGACTTTGTCTCATTCTCATTAATGTGGCCAAGTCCAGCATAATGTCATCATTGCACATTTGGTATCATTTTAAAGAAGAACACTTCAGCTTTCTATTGATATGCAACATACTACAAGAGGGTAGTAAATAATAAAAATATGCATGATTAAAAAAAGTTTTTGTGAGCAGTTTACATGTATTTCTTTCTCCCTTTGCGACTTACTTCTAACTTTGCATCAGGGATAAATAATATAATTTGGTTTTTACCCTTACATCGATTAAGCACTGTATACCCGGTACTTTCCCCCGAGTTCTGTGAAAAAAAAATTGGGAAAGTACTGAGTATACAGTGCTTAATACACATCGGTGTAAGGGTAAAAAACAAATTATATTTCCTTCTATCAAGAATATTTGAAGGCTCAAAGAAATTGTTGAGAAATTCCTTAAATCAGGTAAAAATCCTCCGAAATCCCTTTTGTATAATTGACGCTTTTGGATGTCTGAAAAAGAAAGTACTTTATTTAATAATTTATAATTTAGTGTTGCAATCAGCACGCAAAACCTAGCCGCATTTCAATCAAGACAACATTTCATCATTAACGATGCACCTTTACAGGCTGAGCTTTACTTTCAATTGATAGTTTGTAGGTTTTACAACTCAACAGACTGTCAAAAAAAAATCAAACAGGCATAGAAATAAAACAGTTTGTTTATCATATTTTATTCCACATACACAATTCTGATCCTAGTTTTTTATATGTTCCTGAATTTAGAATAAAACAGTTTATCAATCAATGATAGATGACCATACAGCATTGAGTCTTGTAATTCCAAGGACTACAAATTAGAACAGAAAATATCATCTTATGTTTTTAGGTGTTTTGAGTCAATGTTCACGTTTGTACTGTATCCCCCTAGAAAAAGGCTGAATACACTGCTATTTGTTGAAACCCATTTATATTTTGTTTCTGAGCTAATCTTGAGCTTATTACTCTCAGTTTTATGCAAAGTAATTGATGTAGAACAGTTACAAAATCCTTGAGCTAAGCTATTAAAAAAAAGTCGTCATTTAATTTATTCTAACGTTAAGAACCAAATAATGAAATGTTTGAGGCTTTGCATGGTTAAAAGTGTTGGTTTGTGAGGCACCAAACAGTGAACTGCAGGGCAAGACCAAGATTTCCAAATCTAACTGAAAGAGCATCAGATAATTCTGGCATTGGTCCAGTCTGCAAACACGTATCAGCTAGCAATCAGGTGGCTAGTTGAGTTGCAAGGAATAAAAGTATGTGTTGACGAAAATTTGCACAAAGAAAAATTTCCTCTTAGAAGGACGGGGGCATTTCATGCGAACCACCATGATGGAAAGAATTATCACACCATTGTAATGATTACCTGCCGCAGGGACAACATGATGATGTCATGATGACGTCATCTGGAATTCCCCAATCTTCAGGATTTTGTTCACCCAAATTTACTACAAACCTTGAGGTGTTCTTTAAACTAAGGAGAACCTATCCGTTTTAAAAGAGAAGGAATGTCATGGTTAACTCCTTAATTTAAAAAACCACCAATTCCTTAGCATTAAAGGGTCTGTATACGTTTGGTAATGACTCTGAAAATTAATGGCAATACAAACTTACTTGGTAAGAAGTACAGCAGCTTTGGATAGAAGAATGCAATTTGAGAAACTGTTCACTTCGAAGTACTGCAGTTATTGAAAAAGATATCACTTTTTTCCCCAAAAATTTTAATCTGAGAAGCTTTACTGCAGTAATGTTTCTCAGATTGTGTATTCCAGTTGCAGATTATTCTTCCTGCGTGGACATAACCGCTCCAGATTTTCGGCAATATCTCAAAAACGCTACCACCTTTTGAAATGAAATTTTCACAGGTTAGTTTTACGGTATACATGTATATCTACAATTGTATAGGATTGAAACAAACACTGGGTTCCAATTACCAAACGTATACAATCCCATTAAAGCCATTAATGAAGTTAACGTTTGCCTTCAACTTTAGAACTGAGGAACATCAGACTTTACGAAGGGACTGCCGACGTGAACACTCTATTTATTTACTTGATGCGCTGACTGGGTTTTCATTCATATCCCCTGTGAAGAAAACATAAAATATTTGACAAATGAAAAAACTATGCTGCATGGGTAATAATTTTCAAATCAATGAAAGTATTCCAAAAAACATCTCATACTAATTACAGACATGCGACTTTGTAATTCACAGTATTTTTGACCGTGTGAGGCATATGTGACACAAATTCACATGATGTAAAACAAGTACAAGAAACTGTTTTTTCATTGTTATTATTAAAGATACAAGAAAACAACATACAGGCTGTCAAAATACGATAAGGTAATTGTGATGCAAAGAAATTCGCCGTTGAAAGCGCCCTCGTGCAGTCTAAAATACAGTAATTTATCACAGGACTCGGGGAAAGTACTGAGTTTACAGTGCTTTACACACATTGGGTAAAACCAAATAATGTTAAAAATATGGTCAACTGCAAAAAAACAAAACAAGAAACAACAAAGCTCACAAAACTGGAAAGTTGCACGCCTGTTCTTAAAATTCCTGGATACAACGGCATTTTTACTTACTCGACCATGTACGCAAAGTCCCAACTTGTCTCGGCGGATGTTGGTGGTTCAACCCTGACTCCATCTTTTGTAATCACGGCATATTCATACTGAAGAGAGGATATCGAGAAATGGAAAAATATCTTTGAAATTCTGAATATTTTGTAAAATATGCGCGAGTTGAATAACAAAATGTTCACAGTTCATTTGTTTCCTCGGTATCAAAAGTTTTCCGTGACAAAGTCTACCACAATTGTTAGAGCACGGAATTACTATATGTATGAAAGGAAGTAGAAATAAGGATATGTGACACACCCCATGCCAAGATTATACACTTCTCAGACACAAGGCAATGTCAACAAAAAACTTACAGACTAGGCATGTTGCCTCAATCCTACCATTATCCTCTTCCCCTATGTCACTCCACACCACATTGTTTGGACTTAGATAAGATTGGATTGTCCCAGGGACAAGCAATTTCTATTTGGGTCCAGTCCTTCTGAATCCCGCACTTTGGCAATTGAATATACATGTAGAAGGATTTGGGACTGTAAGGGTTTCAATAGTGAAGTGAACAAAACATCAGCCACGGCATCAATGTGATGTCTTAATCATTCCATATATATTAAGAAATACTTACATTTAGGCCTAAACTAGGTGTTATGTGAAAGCTCATACACATCTAGGCCTATTTGATAGAAACATGTACACCAAATTTTGACTTGAAGTAGCTGGTTTTGGTATGGAGTGTCACATACTAAATTTGATACTGCAGAGGTAGCATGGGGAAATATATGAAGTACATTTTATGTTCAACTTAAAGGCACTGTACAAGTTTTGTAATTACTCAAAATAAATATTAACATAAAAACTGACTTGGTAACAAGCAACAGAGAGCTGTTGATAGTATAAAACATTGTGAGAAACGACTCCCTCTGAAGTAATGTAGTTTTTGAGAAAGCGGTAATTTCTCACTAAAATAATAAAAGACTTCTTGCAAGAAGCCTTTTATTCCTATCTGAAAGCACACAAATTTGTACAACAAGGGTGTATTTTCTTTCAAAATTTTCTTGCAACTTCGATGACCAATTGAGCCCAAATTTTCACAGGCTTGTTATTTTATGCATATGTTGGGATACACCAAGTGAGAACACTGGTCTTTGATAATTACCAAACGTGTTCAGTGCCTTTAAGTCAAATGTTTTATTTGTTGTTTGCAGTTTGATGGTAGTCATAGCAGTATGCCTTATAAGGGCCCTAAATACAAACATTGAAATAGTGAAACAGTAAAGTACACACCAATTCAGAAAAGAAGATTAGTCAAAAACAGAAAGTTATAGAAATAAAGAATAACAATCATACTGGTTTATATACAGTATCAAGTAATTAACCACAAGGTTATACAGTAAGTAGGAATTTCAAAATGATCAAAATAAGCCGCCTTAAACAAACAAACCAAAACAAGAGAAAAACAAGTAAAATGGGTGATATAGGTCCCGTGTGCTTACATGCCTACTGTAAAACAAATGTACAACAAAAGAATGCAGTAAATCTGATGCCATTTATACAGTATGAACACAAAATCGATAACACTACAACCCCCACCCCCCACCTCGATTCACTTGACGCCTCTATTTGACACTGTTCATCCTTACCTTGTTAAATGACCTTGCATCTCTGTAGAAGAGAATCTTCATACACCTCTCTAGTAGCGCTCTGGCCTCTGCCTCAGACATATTGCTGTTATTCTCGTAGGCTTGTCTCATCAATGGCTGAGGTTTTGAAAAAAGAAAACCTGACAGTCATTTTAGGTGCTTTGCACTTTTCAACTTCATTTGCCTCTCAAATAGAATTTTCAAGTTGATATTTTGAGAAAAAAGATGGATTAAGAACCCTTAAAGGCACTGGACACAATTGGTAATTACTCAAAATATATATTTGCATAAAAACCTACTTGGTAACGAGCAACGGAGAGCTGTTGATAGTATAAAACATTGTGAGAAACGACTCCCTCTGAAGTAACGTAGTTTTTCAGAAAGATTTATTATTATTATTATTATTCTGGTTTATTAAAACACTGCACTTGTAGCCAAAGGCTAAATTGAGACAATGCATACAGGATAAAATAGAAAAAAATACAACTAGACTTACAACTAGACTTACAACACATGATGTAGACAAAGATGTAGTTTCTCACTAAACTTTTTGAATCTGAAAAAGGCTTCAGGCCTGAAGCCTTTTTCAGGCATCTGAAAGCACACAAATTTGTGCAACAAGGGTGTTTTTTCTTTCATTATTTTCTTGCAACTTCGATGACCAATAGACACAATCGGCGACTCCAGCTAGCGGTGGTCACGTGACGTATAGTGGGTACAGAATCATAACAAACCCTCGCGCGCAGTGTTTAAGCACGGGAGCTCAATGGGATTGTCGTAGTTTTCCGGCAGGTTGCTTGAAAACATCGAAGAAAAGCTCTGTTTTAACCATCACCTACTGACTTTTTAACCTACCAACTTGAACAATACACGAACTTGGTTATTTTCAGAGACCTCACCGGAGCCATGGGACCAGTTACAGTACATAACGATTCCCTATACCGATTGCTTCCTCTCATTGGCTACCGCCGTAAATAGTTATATTTAGTCCCGCACTCCCATCAACACATCATTAATTTTCTGCAGACTGTCTGGGCGGAGCCGGCCGGTGCTTCTGCTTCTGCCTCGGTCCGTCTGTCCTTTCCGTCCGCCCCTCCCCCTCCCGCGGTTTTTCTTTGCCCCTTCCTCTGTTTTTTCTCTTCTCCCACCCCCCCCCCCCCCCCCGCCCTTTCTAAAAAGAACTATACTTGTCGCATCAAACTTTTTTTTTAAAGCTTGCACTTCATTATGATTCTCACTCGTTACGGGGAGAATCTTCATATAAACCATAACAAATTATAAGCCTTTTGAACACCTTGAGTGCGTATAAACCGGTCTTGACGAACTAATGTCCACTAAAAATCCCTCATAAAATATTATGCCTATTAATATCATGAACAAAAATTCGTGGCTACATGATGATTGCTTGAACACGGCTACATGTATGATTTCACTCTTCCCTTTATAAACAAAACTTCCAGGATTGTTTGTGTGCCACTGTTTTTCGGAGCTTTACCAAACCATTTCGACGACGTTTGAAAATTGCAAAACTGGCCACACACTTCCGTCTTTTTTGGCGGATTTTGGCGCTATATTATTATTAATATTATATTACTTCAGATGGATTTAGAAAAGTTAAAATCGTGTTGCAACTTGCAACCAACAAATGCAACATGAATCATGACCCCTTACAGCAGTGGCACTCGGATGCTGCCATGTTTTTCCATACACACCGCGCTGTTTGTTTACATTGTATACCCACTATAAGTCACGTGACGCCGGTCGCCGATTGTGTCTATTGAGCCCAAATTTTCACAGGTTTGTTGTTTTAGGCATATGTTGGGATACACCAAGTTAGAATACTGGTTATTGACCATTACCAAAGTGTCTAGTGCCTTTAAACAAAATATAAATATGAAAATCCCAAAACTGTTTTGATTTTAAGTTTGTCCGTGCATCATGGCCCAATCTCACAAATGTAAGCTCACACAAATTTGCTTAGGACGGAAAAATCTTGCTGAGCAGAAACAGGCTACCAGCCAACATTTTGTGTAATGTATGCTACTTGTGACTGGTACCCTGCTGTTTTTGCTTAGCAAATTTACATGTCAAGCAAGATCGTCTGAAATTTGTGAAATTGGCTTCTGAACGCACAGTGGCTTTAAAGGGGCTGTGTCGTCATGATCAAAGCAGGCCTTTGGCTGTACATGGAATTATGAACTCTCACGCAGTTATTGCAACCGCGCGCCCTTCCCTCATGTAGAATCTATGGAGAGCGCGCGCGTGCGTGCAGTAACTGAGTGAGAATTCATAGTTCCATGTACAGCCACAGGCCTGCTTTGATCATGACGGCAAAGCCCATTTAAATTTTGTTTTCTGTGCAAAAACCTCACAGGAAATGTATCTCTCCATCTCACCTGTGCTGTACTATAATTGAAAGTAAACACTTACCAGTGCAATGTAGGCTCCAAACCCTGATGCCACCGTGGGCGACTCGTAAGCCGTGCCGATTTTATCAATGTACCCAAGGAACCTGTGTATGGCAAACAAACATATTGACGTCACTCAAAGGAAACGCACATCACAATTGGGCCCAATTTCATAGAGCTGCTTAAGCACAAAATGTAGCTAAGCACAACAAATGTATGCTTACCAGATTACAGTCACCAGCCAAATTGCCATATTTCATGTACAATGTGTGACTGGTGTCATGCTCATTTCTGCTTAGCAGAATATTGTTAAGTAATTTGTTTTGCTTAAGCAGCTCTATGAAATTGAACTCTTCTTACATAAATCCTCATTCAAAAAACAGCTCAATGCAATTCCTGTGGGCTTCTGGGAGTCGTTGGAGCCAGTTTGTGGGAAGTGGACGTGGCTAACTGTGGAATCACGTAACACTTTCAAACAGGATAAGGACTGAAACCTAATCCACATGTTAGGTTTCTGCCCAAGGTGAGATTCAAAACAGCACCAAGAGTATTTTTAAAAATAGCGAAAGATACCGCAATGTCAACCTGAAACCCTAATGATATTCGCTAAAAAAACTAAAAAATCATCGAGAGTAAAATATTATTTGAATAGATGTTAAATTTGCAATCCGGGATAAATAACATTTTTTGTGTTTACTCATGCACCTATGTGTTTTCAGCAGTCTATACTCGATACTTTCCCCCCGAGTCCTGTGAAAAAAACTCACAGGCATATTACTCGGGTGGGATTCGAACCGACGCAAACCAACGACCTTTGACATTTTAGACCAAATGTCTTACCACTAGAAAGTCACAGGACTTCCTCCCTGAGTCCTGTGAAAAGAGAGTATACCGTCCTCAACAAATATCGGTGCATGGGTAAACACAAATAATATTTGTATTTATCCCTAATGCTAATTTAACATCTATTAAGATCGTTGTGGTACCCAGCTGCTAAAATATAGGAATCAAACTGCTTCTAGCTACCGAGCAATCAAGGTTGACTAGTTGGCAAGACATCTGCTCTAGAATGGCAGAGGTCGTGGGATCGAATCCCATCCAAGTAATATACCTATAAGTTTTTTTTTTCACAGGACTTGGGGAAAGTACCGAGTATACACAATAAGAGTAAAACGGAAAATCTTACGGTTCTCCTTTCTGGAGACCTCCAACCACAAAGATGTTCCACAGTGGGTTGAACTTGGAGCGTCTGTTGTACATAACCCTTGTCAGCCAAGAAAAGATGGACTTTGGTGTGTATGTATGACCATCATTTAAGCACTCGTCGTCATTACTGTAAATCAAAACAAAATCATAACAGTATTAGCGTAATTCTTAACTACATTCTGTGATGCTTTTGTCGTAATTTGGAATTATCAGCAGATAAAATATTGTAATTAAACTGATTGACTGGCTTTACATTGGACAATGTGCAGAGATTCGGAAATCGTCAGCACTGTGGAATGATGCAGTGTGTGAAAGGTGGCACCAGCCATCAGTTTGCAAGCAGCCAGTTATCAAGGTTGTTCTGGCGATCTGCGTGCAGCGCGCATTTCTTGTAGGCTACAAAAAGCATTGAAAAGTAAACTCAGGGCTTAATCTTCCAAACGAGTTCGCATTGCAAGACCTAAAGACCCAAAGACCTTAACACCTCCGAATGCCAGCAATAAAGAACCACAAGACACTCATTTATTTACAACACTTTATTAAACTTTGTATACTCAGGCACAGTTACCGAAACTGCTGCGTGCGATCCTTATATTCAGCGGGCTGATTTAAAGTGTTACAATAATATCAAGATGACCATACAGAGTTGATCCTTTAAATCAAGAGAGGGCGCTATGTACAGTTGATTGATTGATGAATAAAATAATACACATAAAAATTGGAAACTCCGACTAAACAAGTCTATTTTCATCGTGTCTAATTGTATGTCCATAGAAATCAACTACACAGGTAGTAGACATCCTTCCCCCAAAAAAACCTTCTTGGATAACGACAAAGGGTTCAAATTAGCAAATATACTTCATAGGTACCCCGAATCGCTACATTATGTTAATATCCAGTAAGGTCTTAAGTTTCATTACTCTAGGCATTTCAATTTTGAGTTACTTTGCGAACAAGAGTTCGTCAGAAAAATAAGAAGAAGAAAAATAATAATAAAACAGAACAAAAACAGAAGGTGTTTGGCCTCTTGATAATTGGGTTGCCTGAATTTCATCCCACCAAACTTACATTCTTTGTTCCAGTACTTCCTTCAGGAACTGAAAGTCAGCGTAGTCTCCGGCTCCAGCAATGGCTGTGTTATTGTTGACATTCATGATACGAGAGATGTTGCGATACCTGGCCATTGAGCCATAAGACCCTAGCATGTCCGCAACCAGCATTACCCCGCCGTTGAACTTGATGCCTAGGACAGACGTTCCAGTTACCGATGGAGATCTGAAACGACAGCAATGTATGATTAAAGGTAGGGTCATACTTTGGTAATGACCCCTGAAAAAGCCTCCTCATTATTAACCCTAACCCCCATCAGGGTCTTTTCACATACATGTACCCTGCCAAATGTAACAGAATGCAACACAGTTGAAATGAGAACCATGCCAAATGCAACAAAATTCAACAAGGGATTTTGTTGCATTGTGCAGGCATGTTGTTTGTGTTAGGACTGAGCAAGGGGGTTTGCCCTGCTAAATGCAACAGTATGCACATAAGTGTAGTGGTGACTACAACAAAATGCAACACCAATATGAAGTCACTTGACTGCTAAATGCAACAAATTCAGTCAAAAAATGAAATCTGAGTTGACTGCCAAATGCAACAGATTACAACAAAAATTTCTATTTGGTGCATACTGTTGCATTAAAAAAGGTTAGGGTTAAGATGGTAAAAGTAGTAAGCATCCTGCGAATTTATTTTGTCTGAAATGCCCCCGTTGATTAGAAGTCAATAAAGGTTGAATTTCTAACCAATGGGGGCATTTCAGAAAGCAACAAATTTGAATCTCCAAAACTATCCTCAAGGCAAGTTTTGGAGATTGAAATTTCCATGGTGTCAGTTTGAGAATGCTGCAGCCAGAGATGCAGTTGGTACCTGCTGTCACCTCGCTAAACGTTGATGGATTGGATGTTCTTGATGAAAATACCGTGACAGTTTTTGCTGTTTTCTCAACATACACTGTATTCAATTGCAAACTTTCACAGGTGATTTTTATTGTATCTTTCTACATAAATCAGTTATTACGCTGACAAAAACACGAATCTATGACTGTACCTTTAAAGTAACTTCATAAAAGACAGTAAATAAAGGAGACAAAACTCCATATTGTTAAGACAAAACTGACCGCCCGAAATTCAATAATAAAATACGTAACTACCCATGATGGGAAAAACTTAAGAGGAACATTTGCTCTGTCTCCTGGCCCGGGCACACACATTCAGAAAATCACAAGGAATCTGATTTCAAAACTATGAAATGAAATTAAAAATAAATATTAAAAAAATCCAAATAAAGCAAGCTGGAGGGTGAAATGCATGCATGGGTGATCTATATGGAGGTGAAAACCAGACATGGACAGCCTCCTTCCCAGGTATTAAAAAAATGCCAAAGGCTGATGTATGTAGCGGGTTCCATGCGTGCAATGGAAGTTTCAATATTAAGTTCTCCAATCAAGGGCAAATCGGGCGCACAATGTTTTGGGTTTTTGGAAAAGTTTCCGCAGCATTCCTTTCAACTTATTTTTTTAATTTTTTTTATTTTATTTTTTCCCTGTGGAAAACAGAAAAAATTAAAAAAAATTAAAAAAAATAAGTTGGAGGCATGCTGCGGAAACTTTTCCGTTTTTTTTTGCTCAGAGTCTGAATTACAGGTTTCAATCTCGCACACGATACATTTTCAAAATTTATTTTTAAAAATTCTGTCATGTTTTTTTCCTTCTAAATATCATTATCAAGTCGTCCACAATTCTTAAAATTAATTTTGGGTTGAACAAAGAAAAATTTGACCTCCGGATTAACGTGCTGGCGCTCAACCAACTGAGCAGCCTTAATTGCTGGCAGTCTCCCTATTTTTTCAAACAATATCTTTGTTCGCGGGTGCCAGTGACCAGTGATTTCAATTTTTTGCCTGAGAGTGAGAAGAGCATGGCTTGCATTGTCCGTGGAAGCCGTCATGGGACTCTCAGTCTCATGCCTGCGCCTGGATCATGGATGGAGCCGTGGCTCTGAAAACAGGCTGTTTGTCAATGGTTGAGTGTGATTCATTTGGAATTGGCCGTGCTAATCATAGCTGCATACCTGGCTGCCTCAAACCCCGGTGCTAACTAAACTACACTTAGATTAAGATTATAAGAACAGTGTTTTTATATTGTAAATTTTAATGATTGGTCTAAAAATTAAAATTGGTTAAATTTCTAACTTGCGCAGATTTTGAGCATTGTGTGCATATATTCTCAAATTGGACACTCACAATTGGAAAATGCGCGCAACAGCATACGACTTAAGTGTGCATTTAAAATTGCGCAGTTAGTCTGCCTTGCCCGTAAACAAAACATTCTCTCACAGTTGAATGATTTAGTCAGTTTTTCAATTAATTAATAATGTAAGAAGCTCCAAAACGAAACAGTAATCCATACTTACAATGTGTGTTTTGCTGGTTCAAAAGATGATGACGACTTATTCCCAGGAAGACTGTACAAGGCTCCTGGCCGGGGTCCATTATGCCACAAACTTTCTGGAACGAAGTTGCTGCAAGACGCCATGATGATTTTTGAGAAATTGGTGGAGTATCCACTTTCGATACTGGTAGTTATTTATTTCTAATTTATGACTATAATATTAAATTTTATTACAATTAAAACAAATGGAATAAATAATATTGACTAACAAAATTAACCAACTTTTTATAGAGTGATTAAATACTGGTTGAATTGTAAAGATATTTGTAAATATCTTTACACCTAGATAACAAGGTTTATTTTTTCTCGCGAGATATTGCGTGACTTCGGTGTTCTCTTGGTTACTTTCATAACAACGTATGCAAAACCGCCTTTCGAATGGTTTTTGTGTGTGAAGTGTGTGTGAGATCGAGAGTAGCGGCAGACGGGACGACGTGCGTACAATACAAATGAGTTCATCCATGACTGAAGTTAAATTGCAGTCTCTACCCTAAAACCCTTCCTTGAAGAGCAAACGTACACATTTTTTTAGTAGTTAATACATTAATTGACAGCCATGGTAAGTGCAGGAATTATACTCCCACTTTGTGTGTGTTCTTTTGATTGTTAATGTTGGGTGATCAAAAATTTCATAAATCATATAAACAACCATGACATGATAACTCTGTTTATTTATTTATTTATTTTATTTTAAAGGCAGGGTATACTGTTGGTAATTCATAGAGACCAGTATCCTCACTTGGTGTGGAATTAAACCAACATATGCATGAAATAACAAACCTGTGAAAATTTGGGCTTGTTGGTCATCGAAGTTGCAAGAAAATAATGACATTAAATAAACGCCCTTATGCTTGTTGTTGCATAGAATTGTGTGCTTTCTCTGATGCCTGAGATTTATGAGAAGGCTTCATCATGCCTGTGAAGTGAAGCCTTTTTCAGATTCAAATTTGTGTGTGAAAAATTACCTCTTATTCTAAAACTACATTACTTCAAAGGGGTCGCTTTTAACAATGTTTAATAATATCAACAGATCTTCGCCTTTGGTGTTCTTTTTTTTACCAAGTAATGTTTTACGGTCATTCATTTTTACTTTATTTAAAATAATAGAGTAATTACCAAAATGTATACCCTCCCTTTAAATCTTCAGACAATACAAACATCTTGACCAGGAGAAGTCCAGGGAAGTACAAAACTGTTATCTAAAAAAGATGTGTCTTCCACAAGCCCGTGGTCATAACATTTTAAATAAATCTTATATATAAGAATAAGAATACTAAAAGAATTATTAAAAATTAAATTGTTAAAATTTATCAATCTTTTCCCTCATACTTGTGTTCTTTTACTTAGTTACTAACTTAGTTTCAACTCATTAATTTGTGCTCACTTAACAGGCAATGGTACGACGCAACCTGACCCATGCTCAACAGGAGCGACAGATGATAGAGAACAGACGCAAAGAAGACGTCCGTGAAGATCATGTCAAACGTTTACACAAGGAGAAACTCTTTGAGGCAAATATGGCCAGCGAGGACCGAGTGGAAACGAAGAGATACATCCGTGAACATCAGAAACAACAAAAAGAGCTTGAAATGTTGCACTTAACTACAAAGGTATATTTCTTGAAGCTCGTTTGATACTCCACCCGAAAGTGAATTGTCTTGCTTCACAACTGGAAAAGTAGCGCGTACCGACTACCGATTGCGTCATTGAAATTTCGCTTGGCATTCGCTTTCGTGTCAAGTATGACTTTGAGCCGGGTTTAACCCTGTGAATCGGCACCCTAGCTGTATCTGTAGCTGACCCCACAAAATCACTAATTAGTTAATTAACTAATTATTGTTTTGATCAAATATTTTCTTTTTTAGTATAGTCCATCCATGTATCAACGCAAACAAACTGGACAGATTTCACTTGTCTGAGAAACTTTGTTCAGCCTGTTCAGCTGTGTGAATACTTGTTTTTAATTTTTTAAATTTTAAAACCATATTTAATGAGGGTGGCCCATCCAGCACAGCTGATCATTTGGGGCCCCCACTTCAGGCCTTGAATTAACTGGAGGTCATGGTTTCCGTTACCCAGGTCTTGGTCTTTGTGCCCCTTCAAAAGTTTCCCATAGACTATAAGATTTTGCAATGGAAGTGCCTTTTGCAAAATGAAAATGGCCCTGCCTGCCCCTCAAAAGACAAAATGCCAGGCCTAATACTTGACCCCATTGCCTTTGTTTATATATCCCAAGGGGTCACATACTGTGTAAACAAAAAATAACAGCAGTAGTTGTCACCAAAGCTATGACATTATTTTCCAATTTGGGATAGAGAGTGTACTGTTAAATTCCTCTTCCCTTTGAGGGTCAGTTATTCCAATGCAAAACCTGCTACATTTTATTCCAGAAATACAGCAGGCCTGGAATAACATGGAGGCTGCGAAGGCCATGGCCTCTGTTGCCCCTGGGCTCGGCCTTGGTGCCCCTTCAAAAGTTTCCATAGACTTTAAGATTTTCTAATGTAAGTGCCCTTTCCAAACTGAAAATGGCCTTGCCCTGTCAAAGATGAATTTCCAGGCCTGATACAGAATCAATAGCAATCAGGTCACAAAATTTACATTGAAATGTGTACTGTTCAGCATTCATAGTGTTAAGATGTTAATCAGTCTTTTCCATAGGGAGCTTGTTTTGTCGGTGTTCTTCTGTTTCCTTACAGATGAAAACTTATCAAACAAACTCAGACGATGATGTGAACTGAAAACCCAATGTGAACTTCCAGTTTGAATAATCTTGGGATGATTTATAACCAATGATATTTCTTCCGTTTTGATCCAGACCCAGGAGATGAGAATGCAGAAGGAGGCCCAGATGGAACAAGAAGAGCGCCTAGCCAGGTCGATGGAGCAATTCAAACTGGAGGAGCAGCGAGATCGCCAGATGCGTCAACAGATCAGAGAGAACTGCGTTGAGATCCGAGAGCTGGAAGCCAAACTTAAGGCAGGGTACATGAACCGTGAACGGGCCGCACAGATTGCTGAGAAGGAGGCCGTCAAGTATGAGAAAACGGTAGGTGGAAAACCCTGACATTGGCAAATAGAAAGGCAACAAAGGTTCTCATAATAAGCACCGAGTTTTGTGGTTGTGGGAAGAATGAATATGCACTTACTGTGAATCGCAGAACCTCGGCCATAAGCCGCGGTCAGTAATCTGCCACAGTATGCTGGAATTTCCGGACGCTCGGACTTGCCTCCCATTGAGCGGACTACAATGATAAACAATGGTGGCAGCCTGTCCATTCTTGTATGCCACATTTGTATACGAAAAAAGGACAAAGGTCTAGAATCAAGGATTAAACATTAACTCCCAGGGTTTGAACGGGTGAAAAGAAGAGTAGCACGGTAAGTGCATGCCTGTGCGAGCTACACAATGGAATGTCCAGGTGGAATACACATCAGCCATCTCACTGATTTGAACAGAATACAGGGTGCTCCGAAGTAGTTCCATGCTCTGAAAAAAAAAAGTCCGTCGTTGGCCAGTCCAGAAAAATTTGGCATGTTAACACGCCATCTGTCGTGAAGTGGTTACATTACAGTTTTCATAAAGTCGCACAAAGAAATAGGAGGAGATTCATATTCTTTTTATCTAAAACTGTTATTTTCTCCTTTCACAGGCAAGGGATGCAGAGATTTCACAGATGATGAAGCAGGAGTCTCACCGAGCGGAGGAGGAGGAACGCCGCAAGATGGAAGAGCAATACCACGAGAAGGTACGCTACCACCAGGAGCTGGAGAAGCAGCTGGAGGAGCAGGAGAAGAAGAGACAGGAGGACTACGAGGAGTTCCTTAAGGAGAAACTCATGATCGACGAGATCGTCCGTAAGATCCACGAGGAGGATGAGAGGTAAGACTCCACCGCTGGGTGTGTCATTCTAAGGAATCTTGGGTTCTGTTACTGTTCGGGTTTATGTAGGCAACAAGACTAAATGACTTAATTTCTCTCTTCTAACTTAAAGGGTCTGTATACGTTTGGTAATGACTCTGAAAATTAATGGCAATAAAAACTATGGTATATATCTACAACCATATAGGATTGAAACAAACAGTAGATTCCAATTACCAAACGTATATCTTTAAGAAAGTTAAGTTTAACTTTATGAACACGGTCTTGGTGCTACGTTAGCTCTTTTGAGAGTGTGGTATAATGCTTTGCACTTGTGCAAGACCTGTTATACCAGTCCAATCAGAGTACCTTAATAGGGGTTGTCTGTAAGCTGGTGGAGTGTAAACCAGGAGCACTGTTGACTGAAAATCCATAAATGGAAGTTTTTATTGAAGTCTGAAAGTGATGTCCAACTTATCATAAAATCAGATCTTGAAATGAAAATGAATGATGTATGTAAACATTTATTAAAAAGCTTGCCCTTCAGTGAAAAAGAATTGTGCAAAGGAAAAGTTGTGCCGTCAGTGCAAAAACTTTGGCGCTTAATATTTTGTGTGTACAACTGGGATAATTTTAGCTAGAAACAATTTTTTCGCAGTTTCAAACTCAATTGTATCCTAAAAATGCTAGTTTTGCACTGACAAAATGAAATAAAGGTTTGAAACGACCCAAAAAATTGATGAAGTATCCTGGGATAATCTTAGAGAAAAACTTTTTTTGTTTGCAGTTTCAAATTCGTTGTAACCTAGAAATGCTATTTTTTCACTGACAAAACGAAGTAACAAAAGTTTGAAACCACAACAAAATTGATGAAGTATCTGTGTAATCTGACAGAGAGCGTGAGATCTACCTGATGAAGCAGCACGCCACAAAGCGCTACATCGACGAGTTCAAGCTGGCAAGAGAAGATTGGAAGATTAAGGAGAAGGACCGTCTAGAGGAGGAGAACATGCAGATTTTGAAATTTGCATCAATGCAGCAGATGAGAGAGGAGAACAGGATGGAGAGTAAGAGAGCACAGGAGGAAGCAATGGCCGCAGTCCAGAAAAATGTAAGTAGAAGGATCATTTAATAAGAAGAATAATAATAACTAGAACTAGTTATTATTATTAAAACTTTTTTATATAGCGCTTTATCTACGGGTGTCTCGAAGCGCTTATCATTATTTATTTCCAGACAGGTTTTTGAAGTTTATGAATTATGAGACCCATTTATGTAACACCTCATGTAAGTGTTAACAAGGTGCTGCGGCGCATTCAGCAGCCACTGCCAGAAACACCAGGGCAAACCCCTTCTTTTAGCGATAAGTGTAACTGGGTTTCTTTTACGTGCATTAAACAACACATGGGACCTTTTGCTTTATGTCCCATCCGAAGGACGAAGCAATAATGTGTTTTGCTTAAAGGACACAAGTGTCAAGACTGAGACTCGAACCCACACTATGCTGATCAGAAACACCAGAGCTTGAGTCCAGTACACTTGACCGCTTAGCCACAACACCCCCATTTACTTGAACCACTCTTCATGTTTTTCCATGGCCCTTTCATAGACAAAGAAGGTCCACCTAAATACTGAAGTTGCTTTCTCAAAGGTTCAGGCACAAAAACAAGGGTTCACATGGAGTCATGTATGAGCTTTTCATTTACCTCTTTATACATCAAAAGACCTTAAAGTTGGTGTATTATTTTTGTGCAGATAAAATCAATTTGACATTGTGTAGCTCTGTCCTCTTGTGTGGCATGTACTTTTTGGGTAAATTGCAGGGTGTTTGTTTTTCGTTAAGATCTCACTGAATTCATTTAGCAATGGGAAAGTACTACTCTTGTTTAGTCTTTGTGTTCGGGTGTTCCTGTTCTTAACTTGCTTTGAGCAGCGAGAAATTGGATAAAACCGTGTGCATATTTGTTTCTCCACTAGTTGAGCGAAGAGATCGCCCACAAGCGTGCCCAGGATGACGAGATGACCCGGGTCAGACAGGAGCTGTACCTGGAGGAGCAGGAGGAAGCAGAGAGACAGAAAGAGCAAGCCAAGATTGAGAAAGAACTACGACAGCGTCTGGACCTGCAGCAGACGTACAGGGAGCAGCTGATGCTCAAGGAGCTCAGGAGACAGGCAGAGCAGCAAGAGGAAGAAGAGTTCAAGAAGCAGGTCAGTATTTGTCTCCTTGTTTTCTGAGACGGAGTGGAAAGTGTTAAGCTTGAGAATATGACTCAATTCAATATTACATTTATTTGCATACTGAACATTACATAACATACTGCAAAAGACAATATTGTGAAGGCACGATCCCAGTAAGCCAAGGCTTGTAGTGGAGTTGCCTTTAGAAGAGAAAACAAAAGACAAGATATTTAAGAGCATGCTGCAACAACCGTTTGTGTATCTTAAACATACATCAAAACAATTTTGTCATCATTCCTTCCACTCTATATTTAGATGGATCTGTGCCATTGACATTATCCCTCTAGATCTGAGGGTACAGATATCGGGGGAAAAGCAGAGAGGGGGTGCAAAGTGTCAGTGGTGATGAAATCAACTTTACATTTTTGTACATTTTCTATTCATTCCTGTCAACTTTTTAAAATCTAAACTTACAATTGTTTTTATATTTTTTTTTTAGATGCTTGCAAAGTTTGCTGAGGATGACCGCATCGAGCAAATGAACGCCCAGAAACGCCGCATGAAGCAGCTTGAACACAAGAGGGCGGTAGAGAATTTGATTGACGACCGACGCGCCCAGTTCGCCGCCGACAAGCAGCGCGACCTGGACATCCGCAAGGAGGAGGAGATGATGGAGAGATTGAGACAACAGATCATCGAAGAAGAGAGACAGAGACTACTCAAGGAGCACGCCTCCAAGCTGTTGGGATACCTACCCAAGGTGAGTGGCAAGGATAGCAAATGTCTAATTATTGCAGCTTTGCAAGAAGGTTTAAAATCCAGTGTTAATTTTAGGGCCATGTCATTTGAGGTGATTTACAGACCACAAGTTCTAGGCAATCTCAAAGAAGAAAAGGCATTCACATTTGAATGTTCTCATATTTTCCTTGGGGATCGTAAGACATTGTTTGAAAAATTACTCATGTGCTACCAAAGTGGTCCTGTAGCATGCACTGCGGTTGGTTGCCTCCAAGTTGCCTGCAAAAGTTGCCTCAAGGTCCTTAGAGTTGTTGCAGTGGAAATGGTTTTAAATAAACTCCAGCGAGCATTTTTGCACATATTTGAAGGTTTCAGAAAGATAAGAACTAGTTGTGAAATCGTGCAGTTTGCACAAAGGCTGAATACAGCGCAGTTGTGTTGCGTGATAAACGTTTCTCTTTTTGGAAACCGAACGAACTTCCAGATGGACCAAGATTCTTGCCTTAGGGGCCTGAAGAAATGTGTGAGAAAAGACACTGGAGATATGTTGGCCTAGCCCAAGAAACATACAGAATAGCAAAGTACAAAAAAAGATGATGACAGGAGGGTAACTAGACGAGCATGGAGAACAGCATAATTATTGTCATGGGGAAAATGAACAATGAGTGTATGAAGGGAGCATGCAAGTACGAGAAGTCAATCTGGGGAAGGACACAAGAAAATTGCCCATCGAAAGGACATGAAACAAGTTTTTCATAAGCATTTTGCATTCACTATTTTATGTCGTTTATGTTTATATCGGGCATGATATTTGGTTCTTGGGAAAAGTATCAACATTTTATCGAGTACAAGGGTTGACCTACATAATAATACACATGGTGTAGGCTTTATTAGACTTTTCAGGCTACTTTAAATCACAATTTTTCTGATTTTTGCAAGGGAAAAAACCCCAGGAAATCAGACCATAGTAGAAAGAATATCGTGCATGTTTTATACTTCTGCTACCATGATTGGAGACAACATCAAGTGTTTGGTGTATTACAGTGAACGCCTAAAAGCAAAACAAATCAATCCATTGAGAATGAACCTCTCTAACTGTCTTTCTTCTTGATGTTCTTGGTAAACAGGGCGTCATCAGGGATGAAAAAGACCTGGAGCTGTTTGACGACGAGTTCAAGAGAAAATACACCGAGCGACAACGAGACTTCTTCTCAGATGAAGGATGGGAATAGTAATCGCTTCCATAAAATAATTAAGAGAACATTTCACAAATTATGTCATGTTGGCATTTATATCATTGGTGGGGAAAGGTGAGCAAACAAGGGTGAAAAATGTGATGGGTCAACAGGGGTGAACAATTTGGTAGACAAAAACAAATATTGCAATGAAGTGAAATGAATTTTCCTTAAAAAGTACAAGGTAAATTGAACTAAACTATCAAGAATTATGTATTGAAAGTTCGTTTTACTAAGGGGCAGGGTCATGGTCGTCCGATAAAGGACACTGAGCCGAATCGCACGGCCATGACCCTGCAAGGTTTTAACAGCGGTTTAAGACCGAGTCAGTACTCTTTTATTCCCATTCATAAATGTCCTTTCAGTAAAAAAAGTGTAATGATGTAGGAAAATCTGTAAAACTTTTCTGTTTTGTAGGCCTAAATTTTCAATTCCTGTTAAATCCTCAGGCTTTGTTTTAAGAAGAGTGAGATTGCATGCAATGCTCAATGATTGTACGTACTAACAGATTTTACATTGAGTATTGTATGTATCGATTGCTTTACGCTTAAATTAGCGCCTGTGTAAGTGCGGAACACGCGTTCAGAGTTACAGTTTTGTCTTTATGAGCCGTTTCAAACCGGTCTTAAACGTACATGTGACCACCTTTCAACCAATAGGACTGCCTAAATTAACAGGGGTATTTATGAATACTAAATTCACAATGTGCCTCTTTATAAAAATAAGTGTACTCAAGAGTTATTTTTCATCAGATATTGTTGAGTATTTATTGTGACATACTTTGTATTAATGTGGTATAATCTGTATTCTTTAGAATTGATAATGTATATTAACTGAGATGTCTGTGCAAGTGTACTTTGATTTGATTAATGGTTGTTACAGTGTTAGCTTTTGAGAAGTGCAAGGGTTTAGAAACAATAACAAGCTTTCTGTAACTTCAAGGTTTGAAGAGGATCGGTATCAAGGGATTATGCTTTGCTTTCAGGCCTGGACTTACATGGAGGCCATAGCCTCTGTTGCCCTAGGCCCATTTCATAGAGCTGCTTAAGCAGAGAATATTGCCTAACAATTTTCTGCTGAGCAGAAATGAGCAGGATACCAGTCATAAATTGTACTTGTGGTATGCTAGTTTGGCTGGTAACCTTATTCTGGTAAGCATAATTTCGTTGTGCTTAGCTACTCTTTGTGCTTAAGCAGCTCTATGAAATTGGGTTCCAGTCTTGGCCTGGATGCCCCTTCAAAAGTTTTCCATAGACTTTAAGAATTTCCAATGCAAATGGCCTTGCCCTCTCAAAAGTGAAATTCCAGGCCTATCTTTTATTTTTTTTTAAATCACCCAGACAGGATATTTTATTAACATGACCGCAGTAACAAGACATGTTGAATACATTTTGGCTGTTTAACAGAAAACATAATGTAATGAGATGCCATTCATACTGAGGATTCCATCTGCATTTCTTAGAGGTTAAAAATTGGATGTAATAATTGCATCGAAGATAACAAATATTATTATTAGGTGTTACCCTACAGCGATGTGTGATAGGAACTGTGTACTCTGGTGTTTTCCCTGCGGAATAGGCAAAACAAATCCACAGGCATACTACTTGGGTGGGATTGGAACCTGGCCATTATAGAGTGAATGTCCTACCACTAGACCACCAGGAGGCTAGTTTGATTCCTGTAATTAGCAGCAGGTACTGCAACACTTTAATAGATGTATTATTTGCATCGAGTATAAAGAAAATATTATCATTGGGTGTTAACTTATGCTAATGTGGGATAAGCACTGTATATTTAAAAAGTACTTCAAAATTGATTTGCTAAGCAGAAAGTGGCAGAGAACCTGTAACAATTATGTTCATTCTGTTATATTTTGGCTGGTAAGCTTCATTGTATTTATGTCAAGCAAGACTTGGCTGTGTTGAGCAAGATTGTGAAATCTGTTCCATGTAAAATTTCAACATTTGGAGAGTCATTAAGGTTCCATGATTCACTTTAAAATGAGACTCAAAATGAGGCTTGGTTCCCCAACAGACTGGTGCTGTTCAAACTGACAATTTCAATCCTGGAACTTAAGATGATGAGCAGTCTGGAGACCATACATAGTGTATCAATGTTTTTATCAGTACTGATTGACATACAAAAGGTGCATACAAGAAATCCATCCATAGTCAACAGCATTTGTACATAAATATTAAAAAACCTCAATACAAGACTGTTTTGTACTTCCTTAAGGCACATGTGTTCATTTGTAAATATTTTGCTGATAGTAAATAAAAAAGCATAATTCAGTACGAAGTTAAATGATTATTACAGTCCGGTTATGTCCCTTCTGAGAAGAGAAGCGAAGTGAGCGTTTTACAAGATTAAGAAACATTTGGTGCTCGATTTGTGGCATGGTGTAACCCCTCCCCCCCCCCCTCCTATTGTGTCTTCATTGTGTTCTGGGAATCTCGGGAGTTCTTTGGAGGATTTTAGGAGGGAGGCTACTTCTGTACAAGAGGAAAAAACCCTATCAAACGGGTGGACGATTCCTAAGCCGGAACCTAAGCCATGATTAAGAAAATAGCCCTTCACCATTCAAGGGCTTGTACTGTTTTAAAAACAAAACCACACATCGTCTCTCTAAAGCACTGTAAAACAAAACAAAATCCATTGTTCATTGAACATTCTCAACGAAAAAGCCTTTGGTGAAGTGGACATTTCCTGAAATGATACCTAGGCTCTTTCAAATATTATTCATGGTTACTTAATCTCACACACCGGTTATGGCTCCTTTCGGGAGACCACATCATCATCATCAGTCGGCTGCACAGCAGGCGGACACAAGCTTTTCCCATTCTCTCCCGTCTTGTGCTATTCTCCGAATCTCAAGCGGGGAGAGCAGAACATCCAGTGAAACTAATCTTCCGGTGTACTTGGCGTATAGTAGGCGCTGACGACCTTGCTTGCGCCGGCCATGCGATGGGGAGTAGAGAGCATAGATGTTGAGTGGCTCATTGGTAGGCTTCCTCAGGATGTGTCCAACCCATCTGAGTTGTCGTTTTTGGATGGTTTGAGTTAATGCACTTTGCTGGCTGATGTTGTACAACATGGCGTTGGAAACCCTGTCGAGACGTTTTATTCCAAGTATGATTTGGTGGCAGTTTGTGTGATAGCTGTTGAGATATGCAGCAAGGTGCTTGGCAGAGGATAAAAGCTGTTGTACAGAGTCTGAAGGGAGACCACACATTGTTACAACTCTGATAACCCAGAATGTTTCTTGAAGTACACAGCGGTACAACAGAAAATCTCAAGCCAAAAGTAGCCTTGTACATGTATAAGGAATTGAAAAGTTTTCAAAATAGAAGTAGTTTAATGCATCATGGTGAGCCAAAAACTCACTTGTGCAGCTATTAAATACATGTACTCTAGTTATAACGAGATCGCTAAGACTGGCCAACTTACCTCTTCGAAACAGGAACATTGTTATAAAAGAACAGCAAAACAAAGAAACACAAAGCAGAAATGAGGTTCGGGACCTTCGAAACAGGAACATTGTTATAAAAGAACAGCAAAACAAAGAAACACAAAGCAGAAATGAGGTTCGGGACCTCAGAATGTACTCTTTATAAGCAGAACCTCTTTATACCAGTGCTCTTTATAACAAGGGTTGACTGTAAATGCCATGCATTTTAAGCTTTATATTGCATTGTTTTTGGGGGGGTTTTAAATTGCAAATACAAATTCTAGAAATAATGACTGCTGTCAAGGCATACACAAGTTCAAAGCTGACATCCCAAACTTTATTTTGGTCACAACTTGAAGTTTAACAAAGGTAACTTTAAAGCCTGTGGTGTGTTGTAACTTATACCAATGCGTTATAAATAAGGCATATTTAATTGGAAATGTCAATAACCAGTCTTTAATCGGCCCTGGACATTGTTAGGATTAATAAAAACTTGGCTTACTCTGCCGATAACAATTTCCTCTCAGCAAATATGAGATTCCTTGTGATAATCTTTGATCTTCCAACCCTAGCACTCTAATCAAGTTACGAGAATGGCTTGCATCAAAAGAAGGGGGGAACAATATCAGCAACAAAAATGCTAACACTCTAGTCCTCCTCTTGGTTGAAGTTCCAATGCTTACTTTCTTTCCAAGACTCAAGTTCAAGTTGACACTTTTCAAAATCCATGCCTGGGCCGATTTCACAAAGCAGGCCTCGAATTAACCCACGGCACCCACAGCAATTGCCGTGGTGCCCTGTGCCTTTGCTGTGGTGCCCTTTGCAAAGTTCCAATACAAGTTTACATTTTCCTCATAGAAGTGCCCCTTACTAGAGGACAATTGCTGTGCCCTTCAAGAGCGAAGTTCAAGGCCTGTACAGAGTTAAGATTTACCTTAAGATGTGTATCAATCTTAACTGCTAAGCAAAGTGTGATGTCATAATACAAATCACTTTGACAATGTAAGATGAATCATAGTGTATTATGAAATTGAGCCCAGAACTTGTAAGGATTTGACCTTGAGGGTGCACTTCCATGAGAAACGTCTAAGTATCTTTGAAAGCTGTTAGCAGAACTCTTAAATGTCCCCAACTAGTGTTGAGTTGACGTCAGTTTGCTTTTGGTTGAACCTTCCGCTTCTTATTGTCCACCTGGGACTCGAGTTCACTCTCGTAGGCCTCGCGGATGACCTTAAATGCCTGTTTATTTGCATAGGGAATGTTTGTGATAGGGTCCAGGTACATGGCACGTTGTCTGGTCACAGGACACAGCTGTTTCGAAGGCGGGCGATTCTTGCTCTTGGGGAAGTACTTTTTGAAGATTGCCTCCTCGCTGAAGGTGATGAAATTTCTGGAGCAACGCTGTGTGGGCTGCGGTGGATGGATGTCCGTACTAAAGGAAAAGGACAAAATAAATGTAATTCAGCGTTAATACACAAAAATATACATGTAACTATTCCTTTTTTTTAGCTATCTTCTTTTAATTTGGTTTATCAATAGTCTAACAAAACTTTATCTTCACCTATTCTATTTGAAATATGCATAGTAATAGTGCATCTATTATTCAATTCAATTAAACTGAATTAAATTCAACTTGGTTAAAAAAAAATGGACTTTAGTCAGAAGACTTAACAAGTCAAGTTTACAAAGATAAAAATATTTCAGTAAAAATGACAGATTAAGAAGGTGGTGAATTATAACAAGAAAAACACAGATATGTGTTTTTAAAAAATGGGAAAATACATGTACAGTATTCAAAACGATGAAATTGGAATTCATGTTAATGACAGAATAATACAAAATATAAGTTAAATTTAATCAAGACCATGTGGATGATATTGAATGGATACACAGTATGCAGGTTAAAGACTTCAAGTTCTCTTAGCCAGTTTGCTTCAGAATTAAAAATCCCTTTCCCATTACCCATAATGAGATTATTTTCAGTCAAAAAGCACATTTTTTTTCAAGCCATTGAAAATTTGTTGTCAATTAAATCCCGTTTGGAAACCCATATAAAAATGTTTTCTCAATGACATTTGCATATTTTAATGGCTCGTATTTTGTTTTACAGTCGTGTTTCTGAAGCACAATCAGACCGTTGGAAAGCCGTTATGTAAAGGTAGATCATCCACCCACGCCCCTGGAGTCGAACTGATGGCTCCAACAGGTAATATTAAAGGCCTCATGAAAATGCAGTATAATCTGTCTTTACAAAATCTTGGCTAGTATGTGAAAGGAGCACGACAACGGCGTTAGGTACAAATCAATGCAAAGAGTTAATCTGTTAAATTTGTTTGCAGTGCCTTTTGACCGTGGCCACCAAACTAGGACCACAGCAACTCTGTAAAACATTTGCACGTTTACACGCAATCCACCACAGTGCCTCACAACGTATGGCGTGTTAACATGACTACCGCCAAACTTGCAAAGAAACTCGAATGCCATAATTGCAAGACCGCCGCTGTGTGTTGCGTAAAAGTTTTGCGCATTATTGTGTCCTCCAAAGCAAACTGGTTAAAACCTTACCTTACTCCAGTACTTTCATCCCTGCTTTGTCTTAACTTGTCCCTTACAATCTCAGGCATTAGCATCGAGTGGAAACGGATAAATGGACCCTTGACGGTTTGCTTGTGAAACTTGGTCTTCTTCTTTTCAGCTTCCATTTTGCGGTACATCTCTGCAAGCATAAAGAAAAAATGGATCTACTTTTAAAGCGCATGGACAGCATTGGTAATCGTCAAAGACTGTTGTCCCCACTTCTTGTGATCCAACATATACATGAAATAACATAATAGAAACTTTTAAGCTCATTAGTCATCAGAGTTACAAGAAAATAAAACAAAACTTGAGATGTTTTCAATGTTTTCAAACATCAAGTTATGCCCACTCGAGACCAAAACAATTTTTTTTACTCATTTCTCAAAAACTATAGCATTTAAGGCAAAAATTAACACTAGGATCAAATGAGACAGTAAAATGGGAAATAACTAACAAGAAATTCACAATGAAAATACAGTTACATTTTTTTAAACACACTTTAAAATATACAAATAAAAAATATAAAAACAATGGCAAATGTGAATTTATGAGCAGCCAAGTATTACTTGTTTTATAGAAAACACAGCCATAAAAGATATAAACACTGCAATCAAATGAGACAGTAATGTGGAACATAAATAACAAGAGATTAACATCAAATTCAATTTTTTTAACACGCTTCAAAATATATAAATTTAAACTATAAAAACCATGGCAACATAAAGTTTAAAATACATCAAAAAAAGAAAGAAATTATGTGAAGTTCAACATAGGTCACCAGTGACAAATATGAATACATTTTTGTAAACACGCTTCAAAACATAACTATAAAAACAATGGCAACATATACAAAAATTAATACAAAAAAGAAAAGAAACAAATTATGAATAGCTCAACATTAGTCACCAGTGACAAATATAAAATTGCACAAAATAACAAAAAATAATATCAGCATTTTTGGTGATGTGTGACACAGTTCTTGATTAAAACATTTGCTTGAATTTTCGATGAGTTTCAATGAGCGACATGGGCATACTCACGTAACGATATGATATTCTTCTCCTCCGTCAGCCTGGCTTCATCCAGCAGCTCCTCTTGTGTCAATCGCCGAACCTCGGGCCTGCTGCGATTAGCGATTGATACGCGGTTGATCTCTGCACGCTCTTCCCTCTCCTTGAGTCGTATCTGGAACTCTGTTCCCTTTAGGACGGTGGACCTTCGACTCGATTTGCGCACTGATAGCCAATAATAGAACAAAAGATTAAATCTGTCAAGTATGTGATCTGCATATCAGGCCTGGAATTACACAGAGGCCACGGCCTCTGTTGCCCTGGTCTTGGCCTTGGTGCCCCTGTCATAGGGAAATCTGTCCCCCGGAGATTCCGTCCCCCATATAAGAAATTAACATGGGCTGAAGGAGGATGATTCAAAAGAGGGCGCTATCAGAAGAAGTTTGTACACAGTTCGCCATATGGGGGGACAGAATCTCCTGCCACACCCCTTCAAAAGTTCCCATAGTCTTTTAAAAGATTTCCAATGGAAGTGCCTTTTGCAAAATGAAAATGGCCTTGCCCTCTCATATATGCAATTCCAAGCCTATTGCGTATCATCGTCGTTTTTACGAAGTGACAAAATGTATTAAAATTCACAACATTTTACAATTTTTTTTTTGGTGCAAATTCTTGATGAACTCAATGCTATGGACCTTATGAATTGACGTCATCACGCTGCCATCCTAAAGTTAAAATGATGATGAAACAATGGAAACGCACATCTATCTACGCGCCGCGTACAGGATGGGCCAATGAGCAACCTTCTTTTGACCTCTAGCCGAGGGCGCCCTACTCAAATGACGTCATGTGCATAACGTCTATTAGCATTTTCACAAAGTTTCTGGACCTAGTACGTATGAGTTTCATAGGTACAATAATTAGCATAGTCGACGGAACATAAATTTTCCATTTTTGTTTTTAAGAAATGACAAAATGTGTTAAGGAGTTAATAACTCATCAAAACTTTGCAAGATTGAAACTGCCTTTAACAATAAACTTTCAGCTGTTTTTACACATGGAATACCATGATTTGAAAAGATATTTCGGAGAGTTTACATATTATAGAAGTTGTCTGTAGTTTTAAATTCCAAAGGCATGTTATGAATATTTTCAATCACTTTTTTAACATTTTTTGTCTTTGAGACGACATTACAGTTGAGCAAACTTCTGTTTACTACGTCCTCACACAATGTTTCCTAATTTTTAGTTGATCTGTCTTATGTTTTTAACCTCAAAGCTTCAATATGGCAAAGGAAACAAAACAATTGTGCAAATCATTTGAAATGTAAATTTCATCCTCTAAAAACAAAATCTAATTTGTAATACATAATAATAATCACAACAAAGTTGTCCAAAGATTTCTAGGTACAGTAAAAAACCTTGTCACTTTCCGTGCCGCGTTCAAGGAGTGCATGACTCAATGTTTACTCGCGAATGAGTGCTAAAGGGTTAAGAGTCACTGCCTGTAAGAATGTACCAAGTGGTGATTCATGGGTTCTCAGATCTTCTTCTAAAAAATCAGAGTGATACAGCATCATACCAAACTAATACATCCAAAATTTTAGCTTGCTGACCGTTTCGGTTTGGGCGTAATGAACTATCAAAGTTTAAGCCAAAGAACGCTTGTTTTTTCGTTTACTGGGAATGTACTATTCGTATTAAGAGGGTTCTTTGGATGAAACTTTTATAATTAAATACGCCCAAACCGAAACAGTCAGCAAGCTAAAATTTTGGATACACTAGTTTGGTATGATGCTGTATCACTCTGATTTTTTAGAAGAAGATCTGAGAACCCATGAATCACACCCCCCCCCCCCCTAAATTTGGTACATTCTTACAGGCAGTGACTCTTAACAAAAGGGATAACTTTTTCAATCTTCTTACAATTTCCATCATCCAGAATATTGCTCTGTTCGTTAGAAACAGCTGCAGCTGAAGGGGTCTGCTGCTTCGATGGTTTCTCTTTCTCTTTGGGTTTGAGAGGTTGCCGGGGCTGGGTTGGTTTCTTGGCAGTGGGTTTGGCGACTGGTTCCTAAATACAGAATGAACAACAAAATTTGACATTAGGCTCCGTGATACAGTAGGTTCCTCCTATATGTACCTACTCCAAGTTAGCTCAAAGCATCCCTAAAGGCACTGAACACGTTTGAAAATTGTCAAAGACCAGTGTTCTCACTCAGTGTATCCCAACATACATGTATGCATAAAATAACAAGCCTGTGAAAATTTGGGCTCAATTGGTCATCGGAGTTGCAATAAAATGATGAAAGAAAAAACACCCTTGTTGTACAAATTTGTGTGCTTTCAGATAGCAATAAAAACTTCTTGCAAGAAGTTTGTATTATTTTAGTGAGAAATTACCTCTTTCTCAAAAACTACGTACTTCACAGGGAGTCATTTCCTACAATGTTTTATACTATCAACTATCCATTGCTTGTTACCTAGTAAGTTTTTATGATAATATTTGTTTTGAGTCATTACCAAACATGTACGACACCTTTAACCATCCCTTACCTATCAAACTCCAACAGAATGTTTTGATTAGTTCTGTTCGACTGAGGACGGCATCAGCGAAACTGATCATGCTTTACATGGGACAAGGCATGCAACCATAATCAGAGTCCAACAGTTTAGGTGTTAAGTTACGATATGGACTGTTGGATTTTGTGAGGAAGGATCCAAGTAAATAACTCTAGGGAGTTAGGGATGCAATGCAAATAATGGTGAAGTAACCCATGCCTGTCATTGGGTTTAGACAGTGTACAGTATGTATGGGCTTATGGAAGGGCCCTTGTGGGGTCTTTTACACAATGGACCCTACAAAGTTTTTCTTTGTTCAACTTGGACCCCCCAGAGGAATTCTTTAGAAAAGGGAATAATAGCACAACAACAGCAGGACCCCACAAACCTGATCCGTAAGGTTGTGTGCAAGCAGTGCTGCAGATTGCCGCTAAAGAAATTGACCAAGGTTGAGAACCTTATCTCTTCCAACAGTGGCTCCAATTTCATTCCAATTGAGCACAGCATGGGCCCAATTTCATGGCCCTGCTTCCCATACAATTGTGTGCTTAGGGCCCCCTGTAAAGTGTGTGATTCTATGGACTGCAAGCTCAGAATCTGGCATAAGCAGAGCCATGAAATTGGGCCTAGGTGGCTTCTCCAGTTTACAACTCTCATTGAAGCACTTTGAGCTATGGCTCTACGCTCCACATCAACATGTGTACGCCACAAAATGCCACTGTTGTGGCATAGTGAGGCATGGGTGGGTTGTCTCAAGACACACGCCGACAATTGGAGGGTTTTAAGGTGAAAAAATATGTGTTTGTAGGTATTACATAAGGTGGTTCTTAGATATAGCGCATATCACCAACAGCTCTATGAAATTGGTCCCAGCTGATCAATGGATAACATTGGGAAAATGTTTTTGAGAGAACTTTGAAACGAAGGTAGAGAACAGTTTTACCCTTCAGTGTCCGTAACCTAAGTGATTGGTAGATTGGCGATTAAACCATTTACAGCCGGCTATTTTTACAAAGAGCACCGATATAAAGAGGTTCTGCTTATAAAGACTACTATCTGAAGTCACAAATCTCATTTGAGCTTTGTGTTTCTTTGTTTTGCTGTCCTGTTATAACTACGTTACTGTTATACAGTCCTAGCAACCTCCTTATAACCAGAGTCGACTGATGTACCTTGTAAGCTTTTGTGAGGGTTCTTCGTTGTCTCTTTGGATCTTTGCCTTCGTCATCACTTATTGGCTCGTCATCCTCCGACACGCTGATGTCACTGTCTGTCGCATCCGAATCACTATCCTCACTGGAATATTCATCATCACCGGAATGCTAAACACAAAGGAATAGGTATACATGTAATTAGAAAGAAAGAATACTAAGCATTTATCATTCACTCAATGGTAAGAACTTCACTGGATTGTCCTTAATCTCTCACAAAGTATGATATTCAGTTCATTTGTAAAATTTAATAATAATAATAATAATAGATGACTCTTTTAGAGCGCATATCACCGTGAGGTCCCTATGCGCCTGAGAAAAAGAGACAGAAAGATAAGAAAATAGAAAACAAGGTTGTATTTAAGTCTTCTCCACACAGTCAAAAAGTTCAAAAAACACAGACAAATTAGAGAATAAAAGAAGCTGAAAAGGCAGGGGGGAAAAAAACTTATAGGAAAATTACAGAATTGGTTTTTGCTAACAAAAAAGTTGCTGGCAGTGTAAGCACTTTGTATAATCCACCATATACATAAACTGACAAACCTGTAGAAGTTTGAGATCGATCGGCCATCTGGGTCACGAGAAAATAGTGAAAAACCGATTACACATTTGCATGTGTTATACAATGCATGAATAAAACGCTCATGAGCCATAAACTCCAATCGGAAATTAGTTTTATTTATTTCTCATCAAATATGGCATTTCAGACAGAAATATTTCTAGGGATGTTTTCTACTATCATCATCATTAGACCGTGTAAGTTTTATGTAAATCTGTGATCTTAAAGAAATTTTTAATTACCAGTTAGCCTGTAACGTTTCTTTAAGTTTAACGCTGTTTGATATGGTCATGTCATGCAAGGGGTCTAATTCATCAGAGTCCCTGTCAGAGTTTCAGGGTTTTCCCTAATCACACTTTCCTAGAGACCATTTTATAGAGAATATCCCAAAATGTGAGCGAGCGGTCTTGAAGCTAGTTATTCGATTGGCTACCTAATTCTACCACAGATTTAACGTAATATGTTACTGGCAGTTGAAGCAGGTGGCTAAATGTCATCACACAATTATCACCAAGTGTATGTAAAACTGTCTCGCGTAAACACCAAATTTCAACAAAATGTTTGGCTTCAAAGGCCATTAACCCTAACCCCCATTAGGGTCCCTCTACAAACCCTGCCAAATACAACAGAATGCAACACAGTTGAAATGAGAACCATGCCAAATGCAACAAAAAATGCAACAAGGGATTTTGTTGCATTGTGCAGGCATGTTGTTTGTGTTAGGACTGAGCAAGGGTGTTTGCCCTGCTAAATGCAACAGTATGCACATAAGTGTAGTGGTGACTTGGCTAATATGTGGGACCATGAACTCTGCCAAATACAACAAAATGCAACACCAATATGAAGTCACTTGACCGCTAAATGCAACAAATTCAGTCAAAGAATGACATCTGAGTTGTCTGCCAAATGCAACAGATTTCAACAACTATTACCATTTGGTGCATATTGTTGCACTTAGCATGGTTCGGGTTAAACTTTTACATTCCACAGAATATTGGTTGCAGGAATGGGACCCTACCTCATGACTGAAGTCACTCAAACTGGTTGAATTTGATCAAATAAACTTGAATTCTGGCTTTAAGTTTGACAACTGAGCTTATTCTATGCGACTCCATTTTTGTTTTAATACCAGTGTACCGTGTAAACACGTGCACTTGATCAATATGCACATTAGGCCTCAGATGTTTACCGAGGGCTGTGCGTAATGGTCTATTTACCTCCTCAAATCCACCGTAAGTCGTCGTATAGAACTCATCTTGCTCTTCCTCCTGCAGCATACGCGACATACGATTGCCTGCATTGAACCTCTTCTCCCTAGTCAGAGCTAGAGCCATGATGAAACAGGTGCCTCTCACTATTTCTCTTGGAGGTATAGTTCCAGCAACCTCCTCATTGAAGAATGGTACTGACAGGTTTTAGTTTGCTGTTGTCTGACCTGGGCAACGAAATCAAAATTGAAGAATTGAATTGTTAACAATAGGGCCAATATGTTTAAGATCAAGAAATTGTTGAGTGATTGGAAAACAATAAATGTTGTGGAGGAAGCAGATACAAAGGAAGTGCAGTGCCCAACTGCACAAGTTTTGCCAATCTCGGAGCACCGAGACTCGGACTCGACCCTGGGACTCAAGGTTAAATGACATCTTCGGACCCTGATCGTATGCCCGAAGGAATCGAAGATGTCAAAAGTCCAAAACAACTAAAATTAAAAAGGAGTACAGTTGGTGGGCCCCAGTTACTGGGTCTACCTTTAGACCTTCAAATGGCCTATGTGTTTGTGTACACCTCCCTTTTTTATACATAAAAATGGAGGTGTATTTTGTTAGTCCAAAAGAACTAAAACTAGAACTGAATTTGTTACGAACAAAAACTGGGGTTTCGGCTTTAACAAGGCGAACTATTAAAAATTGAATATTGTCTTGGTGACGTAATGTAGTTTGTTAATTAATAAGTTGTCACAGTCCCGATGATGGCGATCGATTGTCCGCCAGTATCCGCCAAGTTAACGAAAATGGAACCTGTCACTTTTAGGGCGCTTTTATGATGAAATTTATTTTATATTTGAATTTCCAGTTTGGAACAGATGGACCGGTATAAGTTTGGGTCATGTGGGAGGATGAAATGTCACGAATGTGGCATTTGTGAGGAGCTAAAATATGTCGTAAAATTACAAATGAAAAGATAAATTACATGTGCTGTAAAGGTACAAGTGGCACTTGAAATTATAACTCGATGACAATTGGTTCAGAAGATACATTTTTAAATAATAATCTAAAATGCTGAGGCTAAGTTTAGTTTCAAACTACCACACAGACCTTGACTTTATGTTGGTCAAAAACTCCTTCTAATATGCCTTTAACGCTTCCATATTTAATTCTTGTTCTTTGTCTTAATATCCCTTTAACGCTTCCGTATTTAATTATCTTTACTTATCTTCATATCCCTTGCAATTAAACGCTCCCAAATTTAATAGTTTGATGAGGACTCACCACCAGTACAGTGAGTATTACGGTAAACTTGTATAGCGTCCTCTTGTGTTTGAAAATTCCCCTCTAGGCCGATCCGATAAAGACACAACGAGTAACCGCGGAAGAATGAATGAAAGGTCCAAAGGTCGTAACGATGCCACGCGTGCAACGGAAAGTCTGTGTGTGTGATGTAGGGCCCGTATGCAACATACAGCGTGAATTGCATGTAATGAATGTACACAGACACGGCGATCATGCTTGTTTCACGATACCTTGATGGGCATTTTTAAATCGGTATTAATATCGTCAAGAAATGAATAAAAAACACTCAAAACAACTGCTGCTTGATCTAAGTTAGAGCACAGGCTTTCATTTGATTGATTAGTTGCGATAATCGTAACCCTCCTCCCGACGGTCGGAACGACCGGAGGGTTACGAGTTAGACAATGGCAATATGGTGCGAAATGTGAAATGTGAAAAAAAATCGAGACTTGTGACCAGATTTGCCCAATTTTTACCACTTTCAAAAATCATGACCCACATTCCAAGAACACGGATTTGATCTTGAATGTGTAATGAATCCATTCATAACACTCAAAACATCATTGAAAAAATATTTAGAAGAAAAAAAGACAAAAACTTACCGGAGACTGAGTGAACATGGTGAAGTGCCAAGCGTAGACGAGACGAATACCAGACCACTCTGGAGCAGACTGGATGAACATTTAAACCATGCACTTTTCGACCAATCAGCGTAAACCTGGGAAAAACAGACTTGGGTGGAGCTTCGGCTGTAACCCGCTAACCGGCTATTCCCACTTCCGGACTCACTGCACTGGTGTGCTTGTTGTATTATTGTCTTGTACATGTACATACATGTAAAACAACGTACTTGTTACTGTACACTGTACATGTACATCGAACGTTACGGTGTGTACTGTGTGCACATGTGTGCATACAATGTATCGGGGCGAATTAGCCACGCATTGTAATATCCGTACATTATGAGTAGGCATATGGATGTGTGTGTTGTTTATTAGGCTTGCAGGGGCGGTAAGTTTGTAACTTACTCTGCTCTGATGTGATCGGCAATAGACAATAGACTCACAATAGATGACTTTTTAAATTATTATTTTTAAGTTAATATTTTAGTGAAGGTGATTCAACCAATTTGGCATAATTATGTAGCACGTTGTTGTTTGATCATCCCCTCACTGTTGCACAGAAACAAAGTTACGAATGATGTTTTATTGATGTTCAAATTTTGTATTAAAACTTTTCTTGAAATTTTATTTTCGTGTCACTATGTGATTGCTACAATAGAATGTACCATAAATGATAAGTCTCATTGCTCACTTACTCTAATGTGCTACAAATTATGCATTATCAGTTCGTATCGATTGACACGTATAGATGTCCCTGCTGACTCCACTTTAAACATAGAGCAAGGACCATCTACAACAATGAAATACAATCTTGATTTTGTATTATAAAATTATATAGTTTTCACAAGATTGATAAAAGTCTGTGCAGGATCTTTAATGGCACTTGTTATGCGGGAGCTATTTCGTTTGTGAGTTGTGGAGAGCTGTGTATTCAGGGCACTTATAAAAATAGTAATAGGTCTACCGCCTTGAGCTTGATTTATTCACTTTGGAGCCACTAAGATTCAAATTGATGCCTTGATAAGCAACTCAATTTACATGCAAGGTTTATGCACGCAGGTCTATAGTACACTGAGCAAACGACTCACAACTATAGTGTTCCCGTCACTTGGTAGCAGAAAAAAGAATGGATGCAGCATATGACAATCTTAGAAAACAATACCCATTATTACCGGCTAAATTAAAATACGAACAGGAGAAAATTATTCAACACATAATAGATAAAAAACACGTTCTTGGAGTTCTGCCAACTGGATTCGGGAAAACGTTGACGTTTGCAATACCACCCCTTTTGAAAGATGGTGGGGTTGCACTTGTCATCTCCCCCTTGAGGGCTTTAATGGCCGACCAAGTGCAGTCTCTGAGAAAAATGGGCATTTCAGCCGTCGCCCTCATGGAGGAAAACACATCCGATGATGTAAAAAGTAAGTTGATTTTAAGTTTCTCATTTAGTTTTATCAAAATCTTTAAGTCTGGTTTGTATTTCAGTCAATTTTGTTTTAAACATGTTAAATTGGCGAAAGTAGTCTCCCTGGTGCAATTGTCTTTTGTTTTGATTTATTTTTTGTCGTTTTTTTTCTTTAAGCCAACAGGTGTCGCGGCGTCAAAATAAGGGTCGGTCCGGGAAATCACAATTAAGAATTTGATGAAAAGTATGTACTGTATTTATACAAACCAAATAAAATAAATGCATCTCAAAGCTATGTATGAATGTGCTATCTGTACAATATTTGTTCACCCATCTTAATAAATTGGAATACTTGAATTTTTAGACTGTTTTTAAAAATAAAGACGTTTAGTTGTTTTGTCATTGTTGTTATTTCATTGTATAAAAACTAACACTTGTGTCTTGTGTACAGGTGTGAAGTCAGGAAATGCCCAGGTAGTTCTGATGACACCGGAAGGGCTCCCATCATGGATTAATGTCATCAATACCGAAGGCTATCGGGCTAAACTGGTTGTCATAGCCTTTGATGAAGTACACATGCTGCCAGCATGGTAGGCCTACAGTAAACAAAATAACCCGTTGTACAGTAGTTCCTAGGCTTTTTCAAGGCCTTCGTGGCTTGGACAGCTCCGTGAGCCGCGATCCCAAGCGACACGAAGGTGAGACCTCGCGGGCGGTAAGTTTGTAACTTACTCTGCTCTGATGTGATCGGCAATAGACAATAGACTCACAATAGATGACTTTTTAAATTATTATTATTTTTAAATTAATATTTTAGTGATGGTGATTCAACCAATTTGGCATAATTATGTAGCACGTTGTTGTTTGATCATCCCTCACTGATGCACAGAAACAAAGTTACGAATGATGCGCGTTCCATGCAGTCGCTCCGCTGTTTACTCTGTGTCCAAGCCGGGAGGCCTTGACAAAATGCTCATATAAGTTCCCCGTTCCTCTCGTGTGAGGGCCGTCGAAAGTTGTCAACACTTTTTTCTGGTTGTAAAGAGAGTCCTAGTCTTTTGAGGAGTTCAATCCCGAAATAGTATAGTATTTATCAACATTTCTCTTTCAAAAATTAAACACATCATTTAAATATAAACATTGTAGTCATAAAGTCGTTAAAAGTGATCTCCGATCCCCCTTCCCGTCATTCTATGCATGCTGGACCGTTGAACTGATTAAAACTTTGGATGGCCCTCATGTGAGTTGAAGAAATTTATTTTCATTATAATTTTCAAATGCTTCTGCTCTGGGATGTAAAGAGTCTGTAATTGTTCAAGACTCGATCCACTTATCAGTCATGTATTTATGTAGTATACGAAATGTAAGGGCGATAATGTTAAGGTCTGAAAACAACAGATAAGATTCTGGAACACAACGTTAAGTTGGAAAATGTGACTAGCTCATTTAATTCAAAAACGGTAAAACACACACGAACTATTAAGTGATTTCATTAAAAACAAAGTTTACACACACTTTCAATTCATCAATGGAAAGGGTCGGTTGTCATTGGAAACCTGGGAAGAGAACCAGTGACTATGAATATGTTGACCGGAAAAACATAACAACAATAAGACTACATGTATAAGGTGTCTATTGCGATATTTACTTTTGACGAATAAGTAAGTGGGAGATTTTTATTTAAAGGCATCGTACACGTTTGGTACTACTCAAAATATATATTAGCATAAAACTGACTTGGTAACGAGCAACAGAGAGCTGTTGATAGTATAAAACTTGTGTGAAACGACTCCCTCTGAAGTAACGTAGTTTTTGAGAAAGAGGTAATTTCTCACTAAAATAATAAAAACTTCTTGCAAGAAGTTTTTATCATTCTATCTGAAAGCACACAGATTTGTACAACAAGGGCTTTATTCTTTCATCGTTTTCTTGCAACTTCGATGACCAATTGAGCCCTAATTTTCACAGACTTGTTATTTTATGCATATGTTGGGATACACCAAGTGAGAACACTGGTCTTTGACAATTTCCAAACGTGTACGATGCCTTTAATGGATAAAATAAATAAACAATTCATACAACGGGTAAACAAATGTCTAAGACTGACGATGGTCCTCCACACCATTTTAAAAAGTAGTCCAATGGGGTGAAACTTTCAAAAGATGTACAAGATGTTTTAGTGTGACCGATAAAGCATCCCCCAAAAATATCGTTTGAACTAATAAATTGCCGGCCAGTGACAACTATTTCTACCTAACATACGATGCAAGTGTACAAATTCACAGTTAGGTTCTTGAGATGATTGCCTCTCAAGCCATTTTAATTGCAGCCAGATGTGCAACTTATCCATTTGCAAAAACAAGGAATTGGCAAACACGCTTGAATTGGTATGGATATTTACATTTCTTCTAATGACACACATTTAAAAAAATATATACAAACGGTTCTTATTTAGATTACTTGATCACACGGGCCCGTAACAAGAGGCGGGGTTGACGCCCTGCAAGCCTAATAAACAACACACACATCCATATGCCTACTCATAATGTACGGATATTACAATGCGTGGCTAATTCGCCCGATACATTGTATGCACACACGTGCACACAGTACACACCGTACACGTTCGATGTACATGTACAGTGTACAGTAACAAGTACGTTGTTTTACATGTATGTACATGTACAAGACAATAATACAACAAGCACACCAGTGCAGTGAGTCCGGAAGTGGGAATAGCCGGTTAGCGGGTTACAGCCGAAGCTCCACCCAAGTCTGTTTTTCCCAGGTTTACGCTGATTGGTCGAAAAGTGCATGGTTTAAATGTTCATCCAGTCTGCTCCAGAGTGGTCTGGTATTCGTCTCGTCTACGCTTGGCACTTCACCATGTTCACTCAGTCTCCGGTAAGTTTTTGTCTTTTTTTTCTTCTAAATATTTTTTCAATGATGTTTTGAGTGTTATGAATGGATTCATTACACATTCAAGATCAAATCCGTGTTCTTGGAATGTGGGTCATGATTTTTGAAAGTGGTAAAAATTGGGCAAATCTGGTCACAAGTCTCGATTTTTTTTTCACATTTCACATTTCGCACCATATTGCCATTGTCTAACTCGTAACCCTCCGGTCGTTCCGACCGTCGGGAGGAGGGTTACGATTATCGCAACTATTGATTGATGTATCGTTTGTGTCTTTTCAGACTGTAATTCCTGAATCGAACATTAACAAATTTCAGGGGTTAATGCTATGAGAACTGTTCGGATGGAAAAATAATAGGGAAAAATTTTTAAAATCTTGATGAAAACAAAGGTGGTTTCGGCGGTAAGGCCGAAACCCCCAATAAAAAAGGAGTGACTCTGTCTCTGGGCCCCAGTTACTGGGACTACAGTCTTTCATCACCTCCCTTTCCTTAGTTAATAAAAGGACTGGAGGTATATTTTGTGAGGCCAAATTGTAGTGATATAGACCCAACCAAGTGGCACTGACACTGACACTAGTGACAGTGACACAGTGTGAGCTATTCCTACCTCCATGGGCACACACACGTACACGACACGTGAGTCTAGTTTATTTTATTTTTAGTGCCAAATTCAAACAATACGGCATGATACATACGGTTTGTCGTTTACTGGGTCTACGGTTCGTCGTGCATTGATCCCATGCCAGTTGCAAAAAGGTGATAATGAAACACTTAAAAAAACTACAAAGCGTCTACTTACTACTAAACACTATAACTAGCATGAAATTCCATTTGCATACTTCTGAGTCGAATTTTGCCAGCTTACTTTGGCGACTGATGACGGATTTGGCACAGTAAAAATGCGATCTAGTGCTAGTTTTGCTAGCTAGCCTGAGCGGAGTTGATTGGCACAATACTGGCAATTGAGGGCGCACATCAAAGTTCTGAAAAGAAGGCGGTGAACGAACAGGGCCCAATTTCACAGAGCTGGAATAAGCATAAAAAGTTGCTAAGCACAACAAAACTATGCTTACCAGAATAAGGTTACCAGCTAAAATGCAATTTGACATGTACAAAATGTAACTGTTATCCTGATTAGTTTTGCTTAGCAGAGAAATATTTTGCAATTTTCTGCAGCAGCTTGGAGATGAAACTGGGCCCATCCCCAGGTGCATTATATATTTTATTTTTTTTAGACGAAAACGCACTCGACGAAAGTCCAACTCGGGGTCAAGTCTCAACCAGAAACTGGGTTTGACATTCAAATTCCCATGCACAAAATTCTGAAATAGGCCTACCCAAGTTTTTTTATTCGGCGGCCGTGCTGCTGCATCACATCCATGAAAACCACTTTTATAATTAAACCCGTGATGAAGGCATTTTTGTTTATTTCGCCATTTTTTTCTTTGTGCAATCCCGGGGGGAGGGTTGAGTAGACTGGACCATTCCACGTTAAGAGGGAGGATCAGGTCCCGACGGGGAGGAATGTTTTGCAGGAGTCATTATGATCATGCCTATAATGATTTAGTGCAATATCCCCATGTCAAGGTGGCTTGACGGGATAGGAATTTATTTTGTTGAGTCCAGAGGAGCTCTCACATTGGGTGTTTTAGAGAATTTGAAAGGGCTGTGTTCACCGAAAACTAATTAACATGCTAATAATTAGCATGTTAATTAGTTTTAATTATTATAAAACGGACAGTTGAAAAACAGTCCGATAATTATAGTGTAAGAGTGTGATTTTTTGTCATGTGGTCGACTCCCAAAATGGCGGTATAATGATAGACGCGCATAATGTGAGGAGGCAGGCTCAACAGTCGAGTCAATGGGTCAATCATTTTCCTCTCAATTATTTTGGAAAGCACTTCCCTTTTACTTAGCAAAATTTCAAGTGCAATCTTCATTAAGTCGGTGGTGGTTTAGCCTAAAAGTTATTTTTTTCTTAAAATAGGCCTAAGAGGGCCCAATTTCATGATCATAGAGCTGCTTATTAAGCACAAAAAATATGCTAAGCACAACAAAATTATGCTTACCAGAATGAAATAAATTCACATTGTACTATGCTCATTCCTGCTAAGCAGGAAATTGTTAAACAATATTTTCTGTTTAAGCAGCTCTATGAAATTGGACCCATCAGGCCCTGCGAGCACGACGTATTATGAACAGCTTGCTTTAATTTTATTTTTGTTACACGGAACGCACCCCCTATATAATTCGCGTCTACATTTTCCGCCATTTTGGTAATCAATTCCTTTGTGTATTATTTTAACACCCAAAATGGCGCTTGTAAAAAAAAGTGCATTGGTCATAAACTTTATGCGCCCACGTGTGTGGCAAACCGAAGTGAGCGTATGTGAGACACACGATCTCTGGATGGCAACTGAAATGACTGATATTTTGACGCCCTTGAGGGGAGGGTGCACCACACTAGGCCAAAATTCATGCTTATCATTATTTTGTAGGCCCTCAAAATCTTTTGAACAATAACATTTTGGGGGCTCATGCAATTATAGTTGGTCCTATTTGGCTTAGGAATTGGAGGCTGGAGTACCTCATGAAAACTGGCAGCAATTAGTCGGTTTGGAAAAAAACACTTTCGGGGATATTTTTTATTGGGTTAATTAGCAAAAATTCCAGACGGCCGACCTGCCCCAAAAAATAAAAAATAAAAAAATCTAAAGCATAGGCTAGTTGTCTAAAAATATATTTGATTGGCAAAGAGGCTGAGAGACTATAGTTTGTGATTTTTTTTTTTAATGTTTAGTTTTTTGGTTTTTTTAGCACTGGTTGCTATGGGAATTTATTCAGTGTGGTGCACCCTTGAGCAATGCCCCTCATGTATTACCGTGTAAACCAAAGTAAAAAGAAATTGTGATCGAGCCCTATTTTTATTACAAGGCAAAGAATGGCAATAATTATTTCAATGGATTTACAATAGAGCTACATTATTATTGACAGTCGAATCTTTCGTAAACAGGAAGAAGAGCTACTAGGTAACTGTGGTTATTGGGTCATGGGGAATGGTCCAATGCGCATGTGCATACGTCAGCCCATCCCATTGCCCTTGGATGAGGAGCTGGCAAACACCATAGAGTTTTTTTTTTTTTTTAAAGAACTCTAGTGTAGTATTGCGAACGCTCTCACTCGCCAGTAATTAATTTGACACCAGCAGAGGGCGCGCGGTAAAAACCCCTACGTCACTGCCTGACGACTTGGCAAGAAACCCGACTTGAACCAAATCTACGAATGATGATGGACCGCACATTACCGTATACTGTCCCACTCGTAGTCTTCGACAAAGATGACTGAAAAAACCCCAACTCAAAAACAAATCAAACAAGCAAACACCCCCCAAAAAACAAAAAACAAACAAACAAACAACAATAACAGCAACCACTAGCGTCCATGGCAGCATGTAAAGACAGCCATGGCTATAGGAAAAGTGTTTTTATGTGTTTGCTTCGATAGTCTTCGCTTGTCCACAGTTTGTGGGTTGCTCGAAACAAGACTACTAAAAACAGCCACGCAACGCCGCGGCGGATGGACATTAGCCTAAACTGAAATAACGCCCGTTTTAAACGGGACTTAAAGTAGTGACTTTGCCCAATTAAGTATCAGCACATTTCTACAGATAAAACATATTTTCAGTGATTGCACAGAAAAATTTAAAGATTAAATGACTTCATGAGTCACCATCAACATGTTTCCCATCATGAAATTTAAGAAGAAAACCTGATAAATGGAACCATTTTCCACAACTTTATTCACGTACAAGTTGCCCAACTGAAGTTGGGTTAAGTTCCAAATTCGGGTTTACTCGGGATGCATGATTGAGACCGACGCGACGGGTCATGCACTGTGTGAAATTCCTCTGAAAAACGTTTAATTTCTCCGATTGTTTTGTCATGTAAGTTACTTTTTCAGCTAATGAACTATGTAGGAACTATCAAGCTCGATTTGTTGTTTGGATTTAAATATTTCCTTTTGATTTAACCTGAATTATTTGTAAGTTTGTCGGACCACATGGTCGGTCGGACGACGATGCAAAAAACAACATTCCAAACATCCTGCATCGATAGCACTCAGTCAGCAATCAGCACATTGAAGCACTGCTTCAATGTCAAACCTCCATGATATGGTCTGACCGTGGAGGAAGGAAAATACTTCCTTCATGGTCTTTTGGAAAGAGCGCCCGTGTGTTTTCAGTCGATTTATTTTAAATACAACAAATACACAGTGTTGTAACTTGTAGTTTTGGGATATTTAATTTTTCTGGAAGTGGAATGCATGGTTGGAATACGTGCCAAATCATAAAATCCAACTCTGGTAGTCTGATGAGTCTGATTCCAACCGCTTCTTTTTCTTTTCATTTTAAAATGACTAAAAATAAACCTCCAAAACTGTAGCAGTAGTCATGGTAGTAGAAAAGCCCCGTTCATACTTCACGTGAAAACGAAAGCAAAGCGAATGTTCTTGTGTCACAATTGGAAAAACGGAGCGTGGCGATTATTGCATCACCAACATGACCAAAATTGCTTCGTATTCGCTTTCACATGAAATATGAACTGGGTTATTTGTGCTACAGTGTTTATTGTTTTTACAGTAGTAGTATATTTACTCAGTCTCGGATATTACTTTAGTGCATATTTTGCTGGGACCAAACATGCGGGCGCCCAACCGTTTTTTGGGACTTTCGACCATATGAATGTCGCACTTTACTCCCCTTAAAAAACCTAAAGAGCAACAAATTAGAACAAGAGAAGAGAGAGTGAAAAAGCAGCATTTGGATTTGGCAGTCATGACCGTTTATCGTATGAAATTTTTAAGCCATTCACTTCACTTCAGCCACCACTCAGAAATTCTTTGTTATTGTACTGTCGTGTTAAGTTTCCTTTGAAACTAATAATAACCGATTTTATGATGTGTTTGTTCATTTACAGAAAGCCAGCATTGAGTCTACAACGCAACGGTGTACAGTCAAACAATAACAAACCAGCACCATGAATTCTGCGACCACACCCGTCCCAAAGATAGTGCTTAAAAGCACAACTAAACAAACACTCAATGATCGGTGAGAGAACAAAAAAAAATGCATATTTATATCAATATTGCCAACAAACCTTTTAAAGGTTTAGCGTTCGGCAACAATAATGATACTCCTCAAAGAAAGAGAAGACGTCCTTGAGACATTCTGCCCACAGGGTAGTATTCATTGTAAGACACCACAAAATGAAAGACATTTTTAAAAATGTCAACCATCTGGCAATTTCCATGGGCAGTTGTTGTGGTGCAGTTTCTAAACAAACAATTTGTTAGAAACAAGAAGAAGATTATGAATTCTCAATCCCAAACACAAGAATATAGCTTGTGAAATGCTTATTGCAAAAAAGCTCAAGTATTCTTCAGTGAATGTATGGAGCAAAACAAAAAAGCCATACCAAATATCCTTTGCTTGGAAATTACAAAGCATGGAGATTGATGGTTTGATGCATGGCGATAAAAACAGGAGGCGTAATGATGAAAGAGGAGGCAATAGTTAAAAGTTGAAGGAAAACAAATGAGCATTTAATGGCAATGTCACGACAAGAAACATCGCCAAATCACTTGCCATAAAGGCAGTGTGCGCGACTGCTACTGTATAATAAACATGAGTTTATGATTTGTGAAAAAGTCGCTGATGCTTAATGTAACTGTTGCTCAGTCTTGCTGTAAGCAAGAAAAAGAGGCTCATTTGTACAAGGAATTATAATTCCACTGCATGAAAACAAGATTATGAAAAATGAAAAGAGCGGCAGGGGTAAGACACAAATAACCAACAGCATGAATAGTGGAATACCACCAGAATTAATAATAATGAAATATTGGTGATGAGTAATTGATATTGCTGATGAATTTTGTTGTTTATGATGTGATCATATTCGGAGAGGTCTCGGTCCATTCCTGTCTGCCAGTAATGTCCGATCACAGTTCTGCCAAAATTGGTCTTGAGTCCAAGGAAGAGACTGTGATTGTAAGCGGCAATTCTGGTGCTTCTATTTACACAGTCCTTGTTGTCCACAGTCTCAACGGCCTCCAGATTGATAGACTGAATAAGTGGCAACAGGCTGTTTCTTCTACCGGGGTCAGTAATTTGACCTTACTTTGGACCACATCTTTGGTCATCGACAAGAGGTCATGTTGAGCATCTCTTGTTCTCAACTCCTTTTAAAGCATTTTGTATTCATCCGATGTTTTCTGTCTCTTCATGTTCTTGTCCATATCTGATATTTCACACGATGACAAATATTTATTGAAAACCAACATATGTTCAAGCAGCCAATTTAGTTTTTATCAAAATCCTTTGGGGCAATGGGCAGTACATCACAAGTTGTCTGAACGGAAAGTTTCAAAAAGATGATACAATACTAAGAAGAGACACCCACTGTAATGTTTCGCAGAGTTGTGTCATTTTATGTGACATGTGACAGCGAAGAGAATTTGAATTTTGTTTATAAAACATGCTGACATTTTCTGTGAAGCAATCCTTTATCAATGATGTAAACTTACATTATTAATTAGCCTAGTGAAATAACCTTTTACTAGTCATGAGCCGTGTCACTTCTTACCTGGTTTCTTCTTTTTGTCCCATAGAAAGAAAGAAACAAAAACACTGAACAAAGTTCTCTGTGCAAAGAAGTTTCCTCCTTTTTCACCATGACAAAGTTTTATGTAAGCAAAAAAGTTATCGGAAATTGTATCATTGCCAAAAGGGAAAAATTCTCTGTAGGCACTACTGCCTGCTAATTTTGTATTTATGTCCTGTCCTGCTTTCTGTGACAGCATTTGCAAGCTGTCGGAGGTTGTTGTAACACAATCTGGGGTGGGTTTTTTTTCGCTTTCCCCCCTTTTTCTTCTTAGTTTACTGGAATCTTTTGCTATGCCACACAGCACACAATGTGACTGTGACTTGTCACACTCTGTGACTTACATGTACACTCTTTCTTTCCTAAGCCACACTGCGGCATTTTCTTTTCTTTTGGGAAGCTGTTGCTTTCCCATCCGGACTGTATTCCTCTCCGATAAATTAACAAAGTTATATGTACCAGAAAATGAAACAGGAAAAACAAAGAGAAAAAAAAACTATACCCTCTTGCCCCCCTTCCCCCACCAAATCCCAAAGATTCTCCAAGATCATCAAGAACAGACCCACAGTGACTGCCCAGCAACGGACAGAGACGATGCAACAGCAGCAGCAGGTGTCGGCAGCTAACAGACGGTTAGCGATGCAGATGGAGAACAGAATGACTGTCCAAACTGCAATGAACACCAAGCAGGTAAAGTTTTAAGCTGTCCACAAATCTTTTACTCGTTATTATCACTTGTCAGGATTTACCCGTAACAGTGGTCTGCTGGCAGGGCCAAATTCTAGTTAAAACACCCAAGGACAGTCACAATTCACTCCAAGTGGTCCAACCGGCTAATTCTGTCTTGAAAAGCATCCCTATTTTATATGAAACATGGACTTGCTTGTTGCATAATTGTGAGTTAGCAAAAAATGTTGTTGAATTATCTACATGTTTCTTTCCTTTAGATGGACATACATGTCTTATCAACATAGTTCTATCAATTAAAACCAACTTTAACTGATTGAAACTGAATAACTGCGTGTTTACACCAGAATTACTCTGCATATGATCAAAAGGTCAAATGTACAAGTTCAGTAGGATTTTGTTATTATTATTTTTTATGAGATATCGCCTTACTCACAAGGCTGGACGGCCACTTCAAGGTGAGGGCTACACTTAACTGATTTGGGCTGTCGACCCAAATCAACTGTCACCAGGGGCACGTTGCCACCTACTCCTAGGGCTAAAACAGAGTTGACCCCTTCACAGTCCGTAAGGATGTAGGCATGGGTATCATCAACTACATGTAGGAGCCTGGCTGGTAGAGCAGAATGCACTACCTTCCCAACTTTTTACGAAGCAATTATGGTTAAGTGCCTTGCTCAAAGTCATGACCGGGATTCGAACCCACACTCTGCTGCTGACAACACCAAAGCTTGGGTTCGGTGAACTAGACCGCTCGGCCATGACACGCCAGATGGCTTATATCTGCTGTGAAGCTGAATTTTGCACATAAATTTTCTTCATGAGGCAAAAAACCACTCAGCTGGTATCCTGTTTCTAGTCTACTAAGCCAAACCTTTTTGTGCTGAACGTATTTTATGCTTAGGAGTTAAATTGTTCATTGGCCATGACACTCTCAGGGGTGCAAATAAGCACATGGTGTATGGCAAAGCCACTCTCACTAACTACTCTTATTTCCCAATCTCAGTCACTGAAACAGCGTCTTGGTCAACCCAACATCCAAGGGCGACTGGGGACACCAGTGGGTCAGCGAGGACAAGGGAGGTTTCGTGGAGTACGAGGGGGTCGCGTCAGAGGTACAGTCTTCAGTCGAGGGGGACGAGGGATTGCCAGAGGGCCTGGGATGAGGGTCAACACAGGCGCCAGAGGAAGAGGACGCGGAGGCATGCGAGGAGGACTACGAGGTGGACAACGCGGTGGACAACGCGGGCGAGGAGTGGCACTGGCAAGGGGGCAGGGTCTTGGAAGGGGACAAGGGATCCAGAGGGGTGCTAGAGGAGCTGCCAGAGGTACACAAATTTGACTCGATATTGTTGCCCTGTTTTTGTATTGTACCTTAAACGAGGGCAGATTGATGTTCACTACCATACTGAAATAAAGACACTTTCTGGCAACAACCTTTCACAAAACGAATTAATTAGAGAATCATGGTGTCTGGAAATGGTCATTAATGGCTAGTGATGTACTTGATTTTGGAGGGATGGTCTCTGTGTATATGGTCTAAGCCAAGTGGCCAACCAGACATTGAAATTAAAGGTGTAGGGCCCTAGTCATCACACAATTACAATTACAAGTTCTCATATAATTTCAATCACACATGATTGGGTTTCACCATTTCGGATATCAAAACTCTACAAGCTATTAGTGATTATTTGACCTTAAATCCATTTCACAGGTTTCAGAGGCCGTGGTGGACGAGGAGGTCAACAGCAGATGACAGGGTTCAAAGTTCGCGGTGCCCGTGGGCAGCTGCGTGGACGTGGTCGAGGACGCGTTGGGCGTGGGGGCCGCGGGCGGGGCCGCGGAGCAGCAGCCCAGGTCCAGGTTAACAAAGAGGATCTGGACAACCAGCTCGATGCATACATGTCAAATACGAAATCAGGTCTGGATGCGGAGTTGGATGCATACATGGCTGAGGCTGATATGGAATGACCAATCACTTTGTAAAATTATGTGTAATCATTGACAATGTGTCTTCTTATAAAGGTTCACCGTGCCTCAAATGGCACTTTTGTTCCACAGCTTTAGATTTCTGTTGGCCACAACAGTTCTTGGGAAAACTTTTAACGCCTCCAAAATGTAAAAATGTTGAAAAGTCCTTTCCGTAATTTATGATAAATTTGACCAGTAATCAAGTAGACTAACAAACTATCTTCTTGACACCATTACAAGTAAATTTCTTTGTTCGATACATCAACAAATGCCGTGTTTTTGTATCATCTGATTAAAAACATTCTCTAATAAACTGCATTACTTTTAAAAGGTATTTTAACTGTTTGACAGAATAGAAGTACAAACGAAAAAATGTTAGACCAACAAATTATGCAGAGTTTATTCCAGAGCTCTTTTTGTGTGCATGCTTTATATTTATGATGTGATTTTATCAATATTTTCACCTCAAAGAAATGTTTTTCATAGCTGTGTACAACATGTATATAATGATCTTGTAGACTTAGAATTGGGTCATAGCTTGCTGTAGATCCCACAATTTCTTTTTCTAAGACTTGACAAAAAGTGCTCCCTCTTGTGGTCATATTGCTATCCAGCTGTCCGGCACAGCTTCTGCAAAATGTGATAGTGGTCAGGCATGGTGATAAACTATGCTGGGAGAGTCACAGCGAGTACAAACGACTTGATTTCAAGTCTAATGATGACCTTGCAGTGAGTTACTGTAGTGTTTGCAACGGTATGAATTGAAATTCACATCTATTCAAGGTTTAACACCAGGGGGGAATTATATAATTTGGTGACTGCTTTCTTTATAGCTAACCAAAGACCAAGTTGTATAAGATACCGACATCCCCCTGATAAAGTGATAGAGAGGAAGTTAAAACCGTCGGGTTGTTTGCTGTAAATTTATTTTTTATATATATGTTTTAGGGAAGGCAGTTTGTTTTCAATTTTAGTGTGTTTCTTTTTTAGATAGCTGAAAACTTTTTCCAGTATTTCAATTTGATCTATCTCTGCAGCTGCAGTTTTTTTAATTTTATATATTACAAACTTTAAGGTAGAAGATGAGGAAATGAAAAGTTTAAGTTGTATTTATGTATTTTTTCTTTGGGAGATTTTGGATTTTTCAATTTCTCTTGAGAAGTTTTCAAAGATCCTTATCTTGACAGTGTAATTTTAACCTTCCGAGACATCTTGTGAGAGACATCTTGTCCTGAATTTGAAGTCTTCATCCTTTTACAGGCAAAGAAAAAAAGAAATTTAATATGTAGAGTCGTAGTGTATATAAATCTCTTTACTTAAATTTGTAATATTGCGCAAAAACACCTTTTTAAAAACCAGTGCAGTCCTTATAGTATAGTTTGCACAGGAGTACCAAAATGCACAGTAGACTGTTAATATGCCAACTATTTTGATGAATTGTTTTAAACCCTTTTTGTAGTCTTTGTGTATTATTTGGGGTTTATTTGTCTTTTGTAATAAATATTGTTTCTACATTTCAACTGATTGCGCAGTGTGACTTTTTTCCTGTTCTGTCTAGAAAGCAAGGTCAATTCTGTGGGTAGATTTATGTTTTATGGAGATAGGTTTTTACAAATAAATTGAAAATGTTTTAACTTCATGGAACTTCATTGTTAAAGAGTAGGGGCGTTTTATTTTATATTGGTCAGTGCATTTTGAAAATATTGTTAAAGCATATTATTTATATTAAGAACTTTTTAAGAATATTCTTCTAGTAGTTTTAACCTTGATTACAGGCCGCCTCGAATTAAGATTTGGTTGACGGAAAATAAATATGTAATACTATAGGCCTAATTATCCTTCATCGAAGGATTAAAACTGCAACAACTGAGGGATATTTTGCGGCGAAATTCTGTGTAATTGAAAGGCATTGGATCATGGAAAATTACAGCTGCAACAATGCACGTAATTTCATCATTTTCGTGTTGCAATGTATTGTCGGTGAATGTGTACAAAAACATGATGCGTACATACGTGCGCTGCAATCAAATACATGTACAGAGGTCAAATTTCAGAGTGTTTATAAAAAGTGCACCATTGACTGAAGGCTATTTTCTAGATGTCACGCCTTTACAACCATTGAATGTTAGATATCGTGAGTTTAACATGGTTTAACCAAATCACTACAAAATGTTGCCATTAACAAGTAAAAATCTTCTGCCGTCATCTATGACGAGGGTTATCCGTGTGGGCGTTTGGAATTTGAGCTGTGAATCGGGCAGATCTTTATCGGCCAGAAAAGTCGTCTGTGTCAGCTCGACTGGCAGTCACCACACGCCGTGTGGAGCGCCGTTCCACGGGCGAGCTTCCCCGTTGACGTTGAAACACAGTAGCATTGCCATTGACCCGGAAAAAATCAAAACAGCTGGATGTTTGTGTACAACTTCTGGTTTGAAGCGATTGGCGTTGGTGGGCTGCACACACATTCAGCAGGTAAATTGTCTATTCAATGTTATTGATCTAATGGTTCAACCAAAAAAGAGAATTTAAAAAGATGTTCACCTATCCATGGAGGATTTAAAGACCTTTTTAGTTAGAAGAGTAAAACTAAAAGAGCATAGAGTAAGACTATGAAAGAGTAGAACAACAGGGATGACAATAACACCACAGGAGATCGGAGAGGATGGGATGCGTTTAAAGGGGGGAGGAAGTGATTGAGTTTGTAGGGAGGATCAGTCGATGAGATGGGGGAAGGGCCATCTTCAAATTCCCGTTAGTCATGTCGGTGGAAAATGAAAGCAATATGCCATGAGTGACGACTTGACTGCTTCTAAGATCTTATTAAATAATGGGTGTGGCCCATGCCCTTGTGGGTAGATCATAGATGGGATGGGGGATCAAACCATATCAAACAAAGGGATGGCCATAATCCTGGAGGTAGAAATAGCTACCTGCATGCTCATGCTGGTTGAAAATTAGGATTTTTCACAAACACACAGTGGGGAATTTCCAAGTTCAACTGCAATATTGTACAGATTTTACCATTGTCAGGGGATCTCATTATTAGGTTCTCTTTAAAAATTTACTGCATGGAGGAAGACACTGCCCTTCCTGGTTTCCTGTGACCCATGTCTGTGATAGATTGAATTGCAGCCAATTTCACTGACATTAGGCCCCCTATACAATAAATTACATTACTGAAAGTGTAACTGAGCATTAATTAGTTTCAAGCTTTGTGAAAAAAAAATTTAAAAAATTAAAAAAGGTTACGCATCCCTGACTGATCTCGAACAATCAAAAACTAGTCAAAGCTTGTCAGAAGAAATTAGGTTCAAAAAATTATTTTTCTTAATTTACAGGCAAAGTTGCTGAGCACCTCTCCACCACAGGGTGATGACAAAGGTGTACACACACAGGCAGGTAACAAGGGAGAACAAACACAAGCCCCTCATTTTCGGCAAGTATCTCCCCCCCCCACCCCTCCCCCTTCCTGGCCCTAAGGCTCAAAATTGATTTACAGTAGAAGAACATGGACATAATAATAATAATAAGTAGTTTTTATAAAGCGCTTCATCTATGGGCGTCTCAAAGCACTTATCGTCAATGTCCTCAATGCTCACAAAAAGGAACTAGATACAGAAAGAAAATTGTTTTATTTACTGTACAGTATGCAAATTGGTGGTATCTGTGAGCTGATATGAGAGTGCTTAGCTTTACAATATGTGGGACTAAATTCTAATCTGTGAGGACAACGGGAGGCTTTTGAAACAATAGCGTGCATCCCTCTCACCTGTCCTTTTCCATTTTTCTCAGCAACAAGAACAATTAGAAAATGGCCAGTGAGTGGGACGCCGGATATTATCTCAAAGCCCATTGCTTGTCCTTCCTCTGAAATAAATAGATTAATGATTTTGTTACTATTTTGTGTGCAGGCGGACTGTGCTTGAGAAGAAGGCAGAAGATGAAGCCAAGAACAAAGAAGAGGAGAAGGATGAGGATGGCCAGTATCTTCTGCCACATCCAATTTGGTGAGACGTAATCTGAAATCCTACATGCATTACATGGCAAGCCTTATACTTGGCGGATACAGTAAAGGAGATTGTGCACAATGACTCTGGTCATCACCCTTGAAATAATCTAGAAAAAAAATGACATCTCACTCACAGTTTTGATCCAATACCAGGGAAAAAGTGCCTTAAAATTTAAAAAATACATCAGATCTATTGCACTCCCCCCCCAATCCAAATCCTCAAAAATCATAATCTGAAAATTGTCATATTTTTTAGGATGTTTGACTGAGGCTCAAAATAACAAATTGCGTATTCTGGGCCATGCAGGCATACTAATTTTTATCCAAGTCAAAACATTTTGGTGGTGAGTTACCATGAGTGGAGGATACCAGAGGATTCAGGAGGATCTAAAGCCAAAGACACTGGGGAGTAACCCATCAATAAGAGACTCAAATCTAGCCCTAGTGGCCCAATTTTGTTGCGTGTACAAGCAAATCTTATTTTGCTATTTAGCAGACAAAATTGTGTTGTTGCACTATACTAAATAGGTAAGCCATTGGCAAGTTAGCACCTTTTGCTTTGGTTACAGTTATAAGCAGTGGTTATGATAGAAACTGTGCTAATAAGGGCCGTTCCATAACCAGAAAAAGTCTGCTTACAGGCTTTCATGGCCCCAGGCCCAATTTCATAGAATCTGCATTTAAGCACAAAAAGTAGCTAAGCACAACAAAATTATGCCATCGAGAATAAGGTTACCAGCCAAAATGTAGTGTCACTTGTACCATCTGTGAGTGGTGTCCTATTTATTTTTGCTTAATACCCCAAAAAATTCAAGCTACCATCTGTGAGTGGTATCCTGCTTATTTTTGCTAAGCAGATATTTTTTTAAAGCATTGTCTTCTGCAGTAAAGCAGCTCTATGAAATTGGGCCCAGATTTGTTTCTTGTTGTTTAAGGCAAATAAAATGTCATTGAAGAACAGGGGTGTGTTTTGGTGGTTGTAACCAATAACTAATTCGGTTGAGTTGGACATTGGTTAATCACTGGCCAATGACCGAAACAGTTACTGGTTATAACAGCCGCCAAAACGCACCCCAGTCCCGTCCAAGTGAAGTGTTTTTAAATTTAACCCGTCACATTGACTTATTTTAGAGAGGAGAATAGTCAATTACATGTTAAAGTTTTAAAGGGACTGTTGCAACATTGGTACCACTGTTATGTACATTTCAAAATTATCAAGTAGGTTTAGTTATAACATTGATGAACATTGAGGCTTTTCATTTTCAGGTCAGAAAGTGAAGTTAAAGGTGTGGAGGTAACGCACAAGAAGCCTGAGGGTTTTGTTGACTGGGTAAGTACAAAATGAGAATAGAAAATTCACAAAGAAAGAAAAGGCAATTATTGATCCTTTTGCACGATGCTAAGGAATGCACCTCCGCACATTGCGCATCTACCATTTCCACCATTTTGGGAGTGAAACCCTTCGCAAACATTTTGACTCCCAAAATGGCGGACAGGATAGGCGCATGTAAGTGTGCTGGGCGTAGTGAAATGGGTAAATAAAATTGGCCCTACTTGAGAGATTATATTTTGATAACTTGATATTATAGACCGATTACAAGTTTACTAAATACTAATGATACTGGGCATTAGACGATTTTAAACAATATCAAAGTGCCTTGCGCTATGTTGGGCCCTAAGCACTCGTAAAACCATTTCATCTCCTTTTTGCAGCACCGGCAGCCAACTGTTGGTGCACATGAGGTTGCTAATATTTCACATCAACAGTCTCTACCCTCGCAGGTACCCATTTACTTCTGGGTGATGAGAAGCAATTATAGTTGAGCGTGTTGCCCAAGAACACAAGTGTCACAACTGGGATTCGAACCAAAACTGTGATGACTCAGCCATCAAAACTTGATTTCAATGCTCTAGACCACTCGGCCACGATACGCTTACAAGCACAGACAAATCTTGCTGATCGAAATGGATATCTGCAGGGTTCTCCCCATGCACAAGCTAGCGTATTGGGCCGATACGCGCGAATTGTGTGCCGACACGCGCAAATTTCGGCTGATATGCAAAAAAGAAAGAAAAAAAACACCAAGTAGAAAACAATCCGAAGACCTTGTTTCAATTCAGTGTGCTTCAGCCAAACAGCCCAAAACTTTTGCCCAGAAAGCCCCACAGTTTTGAAAAACCTGGGGAGAACCCGGTATCTGGCAAGAATAACATTTGGCAGATCAACTTGCTAAGCAATAATTACGAATTCATTAACAGTCAGGGGAGGAGTGTCCAGTATAAATAAGCAAAGATCTTTTTCTGGTAATTTGTCTTGAAAACGGTGTCTTTGTTTGCAGTTTGCCTACTCCTGTGTGCAGATGATGAGATTCAGTTTTGATCTGATTTCTGGATACAAGAGAGGGGTCCGATCAGAGTCTAAATGGCTTATGTAAGTCAACTATGCATTCAGACTAAATGGTCATTAAACCCATCCAGAAGAAAGAAGAAGAAAAAATTAATTTCTGCTTGCTGAGCAAGGACCATTTGGTGCTCGATATGGTGTATCCCCCTACTACTACTGTGTCTTCATTGTGTTCTTGGAATCTCAGGAATTCTTTAGAGGATTTTAGGGGGTACTTCTGTACAAGAGGAAAAGAGTGTGTTAAAGTATGGGAACATTGGGAGGGGGGGGGACCAGACATGCCCTCTGCCACATATTGGGCATGATAATGCAAGGACTTGAATATCACCAGGCCACACAGAAAAAATGACCTGTATTGTGTCAGGTCTGTACTTGGTGCCCTTAGTATAGACCCACATATTTCACAAGATACGATTTCACCATGGAAGTTTTCTTTGTGAAATGAAAATGGCCTACCTCTTTTAGAGATAAAATTCCGGCACCTGTTTTTTTAAAGCCCCTTTAAAGCAGTTTAAGCGTGTTGATTGGTTGACACAAATATTATTCTTTTATAGCTGAAAAAATGTCATTTTGCTGGTTGGGATTTGTGACAGTGTGGTCATTTCATTTTTTCCCAATATAGTCGTATCATTTTCCTGGAGACAGTCGCTGGAGTCCCAGGGATGGTAGCAGCCATGACAAGGCATCTGAGATCACTCAGGAGACTCCAACGAGACCATGGATGGATACATACACTACTTGGTATGACTCCACTAAACCCCTGTAGACAATGATAGAGGCCTCATGGTTACCCTTACATTTATTGTAGAGTCTGTATCTCGTCCAAGTTTGGTGATCATGGCGCATGAACAAAATTATGCGGTCAATTGGGGCAGTTATTGCCTTCCATAAACCATTTCAGCTCCATGGGGAGCATGCAGCCTAGTGTGCTGCCATTTATTATCAATATATATTTCTGGTAATGAAACCAAGGATGCCTCATAGGTGAACATAATCCCTGTAGCTCGCAAGTCTGAGGAAACCTGTAAATAAGGGTGATTGCTAGTGTGAACCAGAAACACCGGGGTTAATCCCTACTTCACAATAAGTGTTCTGGGTTCTTTTATGGCAATACCAACCCTAGTACAAGGGACCTACGGCTTAATGTCCCATCCAAAGGACAAAGCAATTATGGTAAAGTGTCTTGCTCAAGGACTGTGACCGGGACTCGAACCCACACTCTGTTGATCAGAAACCCAGAGCTTATCTGGTGCTCTAAACCGTTCGGCCACGAGTAACACACCAACAAGCTAAATAAATCACAAGAACCATCTCTTCCCTCACTGGCACAGGGTACCAGTGAGAAGCAATTAAAGTTAAGTGTCTAGTTCAAAGACACAAGCATCATGACCGGGATTCAAACCAATACTCTGGTGACAGTGCCTCTTGAACTCGAGTCCGGTGCACTAGTAGACCATGTGGACAAGTCTTTTTAATGTTTGTCGCGGTGATAGCGTACCAGCTCTCTGCAAATCTCGCGACACTGGTGATGTTTACACGAGCCTGCTGGCTCGTGAGACTATACTGCGCTTGTGACTATGCAGTAGTCGGGAGCTAGCAGCCTCACGAGAGAGCAGTAGTCTCGCGAGAGCAGTCTCCCCAGACAGCAGTGCAGTATCGGGTGAGTCAAGGGAGAGCTGTATGCTATCACTGCGACAAATATTTAACGACTTGTCCACAAGTCTAGTGCACAAGTCTAGTTCACTAGAGACTCTCTCTGCAAAGAGAGACCACAACCTATTCATTTTATAAGGCCCTTAAATCAGTTAGAGATAATTTAGTGGACAATTTATTTTCTTCTCATCAGAGGAAGCGGAGAATGAGAGGATGCATTTAATGACCGCTCTGGAGCTGAAGAAGCCCGGTAAACTATTCATGTTTGGCGTGTTAATGACCCAGGGTAAGTAAGTTTAAATGTTAACCTTGAGGTAGTCCTTCAGATGAGGGCTGCTGTCGGCACTTGCTGACATATTTTATTATTTCCATTATCGTAACCACATCGTTCAAATGGGTCAGCTCATATGCCATGATATCCTAAGCTGGACCATGGGGGGGGGTTGTCAATCAACAGGGGTCAGTGAGGGAAATAATTTGTAAACTGAGGTTTGCAACAAGTCAGTAGTGTGTAAGATAATAGTAAACTTGCGGGTTCAACCATGTGTAAAACCTATTATGGGAGGAGTGTTGGCTCTGAAAAGAGCCGGTGTGGTCTCAATGTTTTGAACAGTATACTCTGCTCGGCTTCAGGAGAATGCTGGACTGCTGATGATGATGCAGTTTAAGTAGAGCTTGAGGGATGCACATTTTTGGCAGTAGTGTGTGTTTTTCCATACCTTCTCATACCTTCACTTTATCTGTTCCAAAGACCATTACTGTGAGATGTTCCTCTAACCTTTTTTCTTGTACTGCTGCACTTGAAACTCCCTACCTGTATCTTTTTTTCCACAATCTTATATTATTACAGTCTATCACAGTGAAATGTGAACAGGTATCTACTCCCCCCCTTCACTTTTCTACATTTTCATTGTAGCCCTCACATTGCGTGAGGTAATAGTTTCTCTATTGTGGTGGTTCTGAAAAGAAACTGCTGGTGTAACAACTTAAAGTGTCAATCAGGCTGCTCTGACGGTCTTCATGAGAGAGGGAACAAAAAAAAGGGTAACTGGGTTCTCCCCAGGTTTTTCTAAACTGTGGGGAATTCTGGGCAAAAATTTGGGGATGTTTGGCCTAAGCGCGCTGAATTGAAACAAGGTCCTCGGAATGTTTTCTACTTGTTTTTCTTGGTTTTCAAAGCCCTACTGTGCAATTTGGAGCATTCTATATGTTTTCTGGGTTTGTTTGCGTATCGGCCGAATTTATTTACGTATAGGCCGAAATTCTTGCGTATCGGCATGCAATTCTTGTGTATCCGCACCCAATTTTTGCGTATCAGCCCGATACGCTAACTTGTGCATGGGGAGGACCTGGGTAACATGAGGTTCATTTTCTTGTTTTTATTCAGGTCTCTCTGTCAACCTGTTCTTTTTTGCGTACCTGTGTAGTCCGCGTTTCTGCCACCGTTTTGTCGGCTACCTGGAAGAGGAGGCCGTCATCACTTACACAAAACTCATTAAGGTATTGCCAATGAACAGTCCATAAGGATTGAGAAATGTGATTCAGAAGAGGAGAGGAATGGTGGCAGATGCAAAGATGCCACTTTTCCGTAATTGCCCGGAATTCCATTTAAAAAAAAATTAAACCTTAAGTTTTATTTTTTCATATTTAAATCAAGCCTGAATAAAGTTATAATTGTTTGGCCTCTAAAGCAGGTCCGCTTTGCAATAAGCGATTTTCGCTGAAAATATTAGTTTATATCGTAAATGTCATAATTTTCCTCTTTTTACTTGAACTTAAGTGCTCGGCGGTTCTACTCTTTAGGGAATTCAATGTTGGCATCTCTGCGATGATTGCTCTGCGATAATTTGTCACAAAGGCTACCACTCGCGACATTTATTCATTGGCTTTCTGCTTTTGTCTAAGGAAAAATAATTTTCAGGTTTTTTTTCGTTACCGCAGTGGCATCTCTGTAGTATTTTTGTTCAGGGATAATAGCAGGATTGTGCAGGGTTCGAATTTTGGAGGAAAATCCACAAGACTCCAGGGCTTGTAGCTCAACATTTTTACTGGACCAAAATATGTTTTACAAGACCAGATTCAAAATGAGTTGAACAAGCATTTGTCATGCTACTTTGATGTTCAACAGAATTGAAAGAAATATATCAGATTCATTGTCAACATTTTTCACAAAGATCCTACACAATGAGGTATTACTGTTGTTAGTCAATTGAAAAAACACCAGATCATCGGGCTTGTCCAGTCGTGATTTTACTGGCCCAACGCTAAAAGTACTGGCCTCGGGCCTTGCGGTCCAGTTTTAATTTCAAACCCTGATGTGATTTCTCAAGTTTTTTCCTGATTTAGGTTTTTATTCAAAACCTCCTTGAGCCTTCACATTTTTTTCAAAGGAAGTAAAGCAATCACAAAAGGAAAAAAGAAATAGTCCACATTGTGTCCGAACCTGTAGTTTTTATATTTCTGGTGATGCACAGAGTCTGTAAACCTCCTAAATTGTATCATTGTAAGTTCAGGGTCTAGAATAAGGGGGTCTTTGTCCAAACTAATCCCTGTAAAAGGTATCTGTTTCTCCTTCCGTCGAATACAACAGCAATCGGGTCTTTGTGTTTGGGTAGGGGGTGAAGTGATAACTGGTTTAATGCTAACTCAAGAAAGGCAGAGAGACCTCTTACATGTACAATACTACGCGGGGGAAAATAGTCCCTTAGTACATATCACAACACATCGTCACTTTTCCTTTGAAAAGTACAATTTCAGGAGGTTAAAATGGGTCTAGAAGTCTGAAATGTACTGTAAACATTGATTTAAAAAAAAAGTCACATCAACATCAGAAGGAACATAAATTAACCTTGATCCTTGAACCTTGAACATTAACTTTTCTCATGTCTGCAAATGGTATGCCTGCATTTGGGAAAGGCCGGTGCATAGGCAAGGCTCTGTGTGGTACGGTGTGGTAGTGCCAGTTAACAGCAACATGGTCGAAAAAACCAACCTTGTCTGCTGTGTCAACAAATGGGCTGGGAATGATTAATTTTTACTCCAATATTAAATTGTGGAGCGTTGTGGCAGCATGGTAAAATCTTGGATGACACGTGACGCGTGTTCCACCAATCAAATGAGAAGGATCTCTGTGTGTGTGGTATATCAAAATACTTATTTTCCCCCAAAATTATCCATAGATTTTCCAGTTACATCTTTTATCAGTGTTACCTTCCCCACTGGCCTTGCTTGGTGTTCAAAGGATAATTTTGTATTATTTCTTGTAGGACCTTGATGATGGGAAGCTCAAAGTTTGGGGTAACATGGCCGCTCCGGATCTAGCAGTCAGATACTGGAAACTAAAGGTATGGATTTCTACTTTCTCTGAGAGCTTTTATTTTTTTGATTTGTTAATAATTATCTCCCTGTGCCTTTAGGGTTTTTTTTTAAACTGGATGTGAACTATAAAGGGTCGCATGGCATTGCCTTTTTGATTGGTACAAAATCTGTAGTTCAAAATTTTGTGGTGTGATGTAGTAGAGGATCCATAAATCCTTGAGCATCTTAACATGTAACAGTGGGGTTGCCCTTAACTTTTTTAGTGACTGGCCAGCAGGACCAGTTAGCTTGGCATTTCACTAGTCCATCAGCTTTTTCACTGGTCCATATTTCAAATGACAATAGGGAAGCTTTTCAAACTGAACTAGCCAGTCGGAGTGAATTTTGACTGGTCCTCAGGTGTTTTAACTGGCATTTGGCCAGCAAACCACTGTTAAAGGCACTGAACACGTTTGGAAATTGTCAAAGACCAGTATTCTCACTCGGTGTATCCCAACATATGCATAAAATAACAAGCCTGTGAAAATTTGGGCTCAATTGGTCAACAAAGTTGCAAGAAAACAATGAAAGAAAAAACACCCTTGTACAAATTTGTGTGCTTTCAGATAGGAATAAAAACTTCTTGCAAGAAGTTTTTATTATTTTAGTGAGAAATTACCTCTTTCTCAAAAACTATGTTACTTCAGAGGGAGTCGTTTCCTACAATTATACTATCAACAGCTCTCCGTTGCTAGTTACCAAGTAAGTTTTTATGCTAATATTTGTTTTGAGTCATTACCAAACGTGTACGATACCTTTAGGGAGAACGCTGAACACCCTATGGTGAGTTTAAGGGGTGTCACTTGAGACCAAGGGGAGACAATGGGGTTGTTAACCCTGATTAAAAATTTACAAATTTATGGGTAAAACAACTTCAATTCAAAATACTGCTACTCACAATCAAGGCACTGCATGGCTTACAACTATTCGTGATAATTGTCTTCTTCAGACTGGCACGTTTGAATGGGAAAATGTGCCTTACAGATGCTGTATTAATATTATCAGCTAGACTGCTAGTATTATCATGTTATTTCATTCATGTACGATCACATAGCTGTCCAATGACTAACATACCTATGCTCCGACACCCCTATGTTCTGACAATCCTAATGAGTTTTCTTAATCCTAACCCTAATCCTAACCCAACCTCAACCCTAGCCCCTAAACCCTAAGCGTGACTGTGCACTCACAAGGGGTTATCAGTCCATAGGGTTGTCAAAACATAGGGGTGTCAGAACATAGAGCAATCACTGTTCAATGCTGTTTCTTTCCGTCTAGATTTCATTTCCTACCACTTGTATGTTATGGTGAAGAACAGTTCAGATTTTCCTATGACTGTTGTCTATACCAAAAAAACCTAAGCTTTTCCCTCACTAATACAAAATAAACTCCCAGTATCATAACCTGGATACATTCATACCAATAGGTGGCAGCAAACACATTGTCCTGTTTAAATTTTCATCACCTGAAAATTACTGTACTGAAACCTGATAAATGGAAACAGAACCTGTGTAAGTGTGCTGCCATCTAGTGTCCGATCCTATCATAAGTGTGATACGAATGTATACAATGAAATTTAAATGTACACAGAGGCTTGCAATCTGAAGTAGGCCAGTGTCTTTTAAATTTGTCGTATTACAAATTAGGCGACCCAGGAAATCTTTTAAAAATTGAAAAAACTAAATGAGAAAGTGAGTGGATTATTTATTTGAAGGAAAAGTCCATCATGGTTTCGCTGAAGAGTATTTATTCCCCTCACTAGTTTTCAATTAACACACAATCAATGTCATAACCAGACATTTTCAATTGAAAGGGGGGATGTTTCCGCCCCTGCCCCCCCTTCCTTTGGTTACGCCACTGTGAACCATACACCCAGTTTGTGGAAATTTCATCAAATTCATGTTTGAGTAAAAAAAAACAGAAAGCAGTTTATCTTTCAGGAAAGATTAGGTGCAAATTCATATTGCAGTCTTATTTTCATTGTGGCCATAAAAATAAGCACTGATGAATTGTAGTGTCTTCAAACACTGTCTTTGACCGCATTTGAGACAGAATGATTTCTTTGGAAAATTACATTAGATTAGATTAGATTAGATAGGACTTTGTTGTAACATCAGGGAAAATTGGTGTGGTCTTTTGACAAACATAAAATTGGCCAGAATACACAACATGTATACAAAAATTGGTACTAGTAGTATAGACGATGTGACCTCTGACGTCATTCGAAAACCATAACATGATGCGCGCGCATGTCGCCGGGCTTTTGCCCGGCGACATGCGCGCGCATTTGTGTACTGACAGCCAGCTATAAAGGACACGCAATGTTACCATGAGTACGCGTCTTCTTGCCCGGCGGAAACGAGTGTTTTGTCAACAGAGGGCGGGGCGGTTTGAATGTAAACAGAGGTCACATCGTCTATAATACACTTTACAATGAGCGAGCTTTCATATTGGAAGTATAATTCAGGTTTTTCCTTGTTAATTACCCACCTATTTAATTTTTTTCTGACAAAGCTTTGTTTTTGTTGATTTGTTTTGCAGCCTGATGCCCAAATGAGGGATATGATATTAGCCATTAGAGCGGACGAAGCACACCATAGGGAGGTGAACCACTCATTGAGCGATCTCAAACCTGATGAAGATAATCCCTTCCCACCAGGACAATAGCATGGATCAGATAAAGGACAATAGCTGGATTAAATTAAAGACAATAGCTGGATCAAATTAAGGACAAAAGATGGATCAGATTAAGTACAATAGCATGGATACGATTGAGGACAATAGCTGGTTCAGATTAAGGACATTAACTTGATAACAATAAGGACAATATGTGGATCAAATTAAAAACAATAGACGGATCTGTATATGTACAAGAGCATGGATCAGATTAAGGACAATAGTTGGATCAAACTAAATACAATAGCATTGATCAGATTAAGGATAATAGCTGGTTCAGATTAGGAAAATAGCGGGTTCAGATTAAGGACATTAACTGGATAACAATAAGGACAATATATGGATCAAATTAAAAACAATAGATGGATCAGTATATGCACAATAGCATGGATCACATTAAGGAAAATAGCATGGATCAGATTAAGGACAATAGCTGGTTCAGATTAAGGACATCTGGTTAACAATAAGGACAGACAATATATGGATCAAATTAAAAACAATAGACGTTTTAGATTAAGGACAATTGAAGGATCATTTTAAGGACAATAGATGGATCAGATTATGGAAAATAGATGACCTGGAAATCTTTCTTTTTTTCAGTTTTGAAAGTCACCAAAATGTAAAGCAAAGCTATTATTTTCATGGTGAAATATGAGGAATTTTTGCACTTTTAAGAAAAAACCTTCCCAGGCTGGTTGTGGTGGATGTGTTGATTCAATGAGAAAGAACATACTAAAAGTAATTTGGCAAATATTGTTAAGAAAAATAATTAACTTTACAATATTTTCCAGAAATTTTGGTTGGATTTGGGGACGGCTGTGATGGAAGGGTTGTACAATACATTCTTCCAGTGATATCAATACGTTTCTGACTGGCACCCCCCCCCCCCGAACAAAGATATTGACAAAATAGGGAGACCGCCAACATAGGGCTGGATAGCTCAGTTGGTAGAGCGCCGGCACGTTAAACCGGAGGTCGTTGGTTCAAATCCTGCTCTTGTCAATTTGTCTTTGTTCAACCCAAAATCGATATCAACACATGTTAACATTTTGTATGTTTAAAAGATTGAGTATATTTTTTGGTGCTTTCTTCGGAATTTAAAAACGAAATAAACCTAGAATTCCATAGATACGTTTAATGTTTGTGCCTTGTCTATATAGTGTAATATAGTGTAATGTATTTTTGATAGATGAATGGAGTATTTTAATATTAAAGAGGGGCTCAAAGGTCAAATTCATTTTTGTGATGAACTCATTTTCCAAAAGAGTCTTCATGAAAGGCTGAATTTGACATCAGAGCCCCTGTTTAAGTAGTGTCTTTCATAATGTGAGCTTTAAAATAATAATAAATAATATAGCAAATAATGTAATGTTTTAGTAAGGTATATCACATTAATTAATTACCAGTGTCAAATTAATAGCATTTAAAGTTTACAATGTACAAACACATAACTGAATAACAATTACCGCTACAAATAAAAGGTAAACGTAGTTACAGTAGCTGCTGTCAAAACCGTAAGCTCATTTAAAGGGATTGTACACTTTTGGTAACAGCTCAAAATCAGTGTCCACATTTTGTGTGATTCATCATAATGCATGAACAAAAAAACATGTGAAACTTTGAGCTCAATTAGTCATCGAGGTCACGAGAAAATAGTGAAAAGAGACCTTGGTATCTATTTTTTCAAACATCGAGTTTTTATCGCGTGTGATAAAAACTATTGTTTTACTCATTTCTCAGAAACGATAACATTTTAGGCAGTAATATTTTAAGGAACCTTTTCTACCATTACTTACTTTAAATCATATAAGTTATGTGTGAATCTGTGAACATTTGTGTTTTTCGATCTTACCAATAGTATACAGGGGCTTTAAAGGCACTGAACACGTTTGGTAATTGTCAAAGACCAGTGTTCTCACTTGGTGTATCCCAACATATGCATAAAATAACAAGCCTGTGAAAATTTGGGCTCAATTGGTCATCGCAGTTGCAAGAAAATGATGAAAGAAAAAACGCCCTCGTTGTATAAATTTGTGTGCTTTCAGATAGGAATAAAAACTTCTTGCAAGAAGTCTTTTATTATTTTAGTGAGCAATTACCTCTTCCTCAATTACCTCTTCAGAGGGAGTCGTTTCTCACAATGTTTTATACTATCAACAGCTCTCTGTTGCTCGTTACCAAGTCAGTTTTTAATATATATTTTGAGGAATTACCAAACGTGTACAGTGCCTTTAAAGACAAAAACAAACAAAAATAGAAAATTAAAAAGTATTGATTTCATGACGTTAACTGGACCAGAATGTTGAAGGACGACGGAGTTCGATTGACAGAGAGAGTTCCACCGAGCTGGTATAGAAAGTATGGGTTTCTTGAGCCTGACCCCTGGGTTGCCTACCGATGTATACATCAATATGTTTCGAATTCATTTATTATGTATCGTTTTGTTCTAATTGACGATCACTTAGATGTTTGTGTAAATAATGTGTACAGCTGCTGCCCTGTGCGCACTTTGAGTAGTGACGTGCTATGAACAACAAATAAATGATGGAATGTATAATAAACGTACATCAGGCACTGTTTAAAAATAAATCAGCACTTTGACACAGAGTCTGCAAATAATCAAAACAGTCCTGGGCCTAGTAGTGGTTCAAATTATTGTTTTCATTACGGGAAATGTAAACTGTTTTTCATTTTCCAGTATTCAATACACACAACAGCCAACCAATCGGTGAAAATTCGGCCAATAAGGTGAAATCAACGAAAAACTTGTATTTTGGGGGGGATTTTTTGCTTGCACGCTTGTTTATACTTGTCTATTTTATGGTGGCCCTGAAGGGACATCATACATTACTTGCAAATTATTTGCGAAAATATTTGCGATATCGAAAATACTATTGCAAATATCTTTGAAAAAATTATCGCAATTTGCAAATTTGCGATGTCGCAAATGTTATTGCAAATAATAATAGTAAATAACATTTACATCGGAATTAATGTCAAAGAAATTTTGCGATATTAAACAGGTCTACGACATATACGACAAATATTATTTGCAAAGAAATTTGTGATGTAAGATATGTCACTTTGGGGCCACCACTAGATTGCGGTAATCGAAGTAATAATTTTTATTTAGTTATTTATTTATTTGCGATTGGTTAATGTGGCGATTAATGTTACTTTCTTGACTTTTGCAGAACTTCAGACGGAAATATTTTTCTGGAGATTGGTCCCTAACTAATTGAGCTTACAGACTGAGAAAAACCCATTTTTGTTTCGACATGACCCTGCCGTTCGTGTGGTACTATATTAACAAGGTGTGCCCACAATTTGAGCCATACACTTATATTGTTATGTTACCCATCATATTTTGTGTATCCTAAACGAGAAAAATAAAAATCCCTGTTATTATTTTGTAAACACGAATTCCCCTTCAGTGTCATGACCAACAATTGTCAAATTAAATATTGCCACAAATGTTCTCAGGATATTGTTAAATAAATATATACGCAAATCAACATTTTGTATGGAAAATAATTTATATTTTCATCTTTACTGACTTTAAACAGATACTAAAGCGTGTAGCTTAATTATACTCTATTTCCCCTTGTTTATGTTTTATTAATGTGTGAAATGCTGTTACTATTTACCATGGTAACGAGAGCTGGTGGTTCCCTCACCTTCTCTATTTATAATCTTTTAAAACTTGTATTGAATTCAAATTAATATTTTAGTAGCACCACATGTGTGTAATGTGTAGGGTGAAAGCATTGACTTTAATGGCCTTTTTATTGATCAGTGAACTGTAGATGTTAAGTGTTTGCGCGGTAAATATTCCAGGATGAAAATTGTGCATCTGTGTGTAAGCGTCAATTAAAGGCAAAGTATACCTTGGTTTTTTGAATCGTTCGATTTGTTTTTAATCCTATATGAATGTTGATCTGACAATACAGCTATAACCTGTGAAAAAGGGTGGTAGCGTTTTTGAGATACCGTATTGCCGCAAATCTGGAGCGGTTATGTCCACGCAGGAAGAATAACCCGAGTTGGAATACACAGTCTGAGAAAAGTTTCATGCATGCAGAAACGTTTCTCCGACTGAAATGCTTTTGAATCCCTTTCTCTAAATCAACATTCCTTAGAAGGGAATCGTTTCTCAAAATGTTATACATTATCAACAGCTGCAGTGCTTCTTACCGAGTAAGTTTTTACGGTCATTAATTTTTGGAGTAACTACTAAAGGTAGGCCTATACGCTCCCTTTAAAACCAGGAGTGCTCTCCCGCCCCCTCTTTCTCTTCCTTAACTGAACATTTTGACTGAATTGTGTTTATTCATAATGTTGGAGGCCAACAAATCCGGGATTTCTTGAAAAGCTTAAAGAAAAGTCAACCATAATTTGATAACAAAAAAAAACCCAAAATACACACATGAACGGTGTGGCTAACAAAAATCTCGAGTTGGTAAAAAAAAATTGTTTTAGTTTCATTTATTTTATTTTGTGATAGCTATTTCTTTCTTTTTTTTGTAGCGGCTTGTTAGAATTTATTCAAATAAAGAATCAATGGGATATGAAACTATGCATGGTGGGAATACAATCAAGTTGCGTTTGTGGCCACCACGATCAAATTGACTCTCTTCATGAGCTTTGCTGGTTCTGAGAAGAACCGATGGTTTAAAGGTATCGTACACGTTTGGTAATTGGAACCCACTGTTTGTTTCAATCCTACATTTATAGCTGTAGATATATACCATAAAACTGACCTGTTAAAATTTCAATTCAAAAAGTGTTAGCGTTTTTGAGATATTGCCGAACATCTGGAAAAAATGTCCACGCAGGAAGAATAATCTGCAATTGGAATACACAATCCGAGAAGCGTCACAGTAACGCTTCTCAAATTCAAATTTTGGGGGATAAAAAGTGATATCTTTTTCCATAACCGCAGTACTTGTAAGTGAAAAGTTTCTCAAAATGCACTATACTACCCAAAGCTGCTGTACTTCTTATTAAGTAAGTTGTTTTTGCCGTTGATTTTCAGTGTCATTACCAATCGTATACGGACCCTTTAACAACTCGCTCAATCCGTGTTGGTCCCTAGTTGTCTTTTCTCTTGCTTTTATTATTTGTTTCAATTGTTTATTTAAATTGTTTCCACTTTTTATTACATGAAACTATTTATCTATAGGGCCTACTTATTTATATCTTTACTATTGTCAATATTTATATTTTTTGTTTGGATTTCTTCGTTATTCATCTTCACGTATAGGCTACTTACTTCTTTCTGTCATTTTTGTACGGTTTGTCTTGGTCAAATAAATAATAATAATACTAATAATAATATTAAATTTTGAATTGTTATCAATATGACTGAGTTTCGTATTATTTACTACAAACTGAAATTTAATTTTGTTAGTACTCTTCAGGAACAAGCCTACTTTTGGATCAGCCTCCATGCAACAAGTGTGTTATTCCAATGCCCTTTAGCTGTACGGTACGAAAACCACTTCAACCACGACGGTACTCAACACTAACGGTAGGCCTAGACATAGCTATTAGTTCCAATGCGAAACCCATTTATCAAATTCAGACTCCGTTATTAATTTCGGAAAGTGAAATCATTCAATATTCACCATGGCGACGAGATAGCTCAAAGGTTGGGATAGCAACTCGTTCCTTAAAAGGGGAGTTGATACAAAAACAAAAATATTTTTTTTATTTTAATTTTTTAAAGTTTTGTCGGAAGGGTTTTCGTCCGAAAAGGTGTCATTCTTGGGGAGGTTTGCGTATGAATGCTATATTACTTAGCTGCTTTACAACGAAAGCCAAAAAATGAGCACATGTTACAAAATCAATAGAAAGGCTAGTCTGAAAAAAGAAAAAAATAACAAAAGCATAACAAAATAATAAAATAAACGAGACCAAACTTCCGTGAGCAATTTAGTTTTATAGTCAAACTCTGTGTTTTAATTAACCGCCCATTCAAGGCTAACTGATAAAACTGTGTGGCCTCTTAAAGCGAAAGTATAAATGATTATTGGAAGGGGGAAATTAAAAATACCGTTCTTTTAATTGCCAATAATCACGCCATTGAGATGTTGGTCCTTTTCGGTGGTCACGTAGGCCTATCGGCAAAAGTTGCGAAAATGGTGCATGTTCATGGATTTTGTGAACGTTCATAACGGTCTTGAGTCGACCCGGTTTTTGTGTGTGATTATTTCAAATTTCAGACTGACATTTCTGGAGTATTGGTACTCCTCCGTTCGAAAACAATCATTTTTATCGATAACAACCCAACCCTATAGACCATGTGACCTTTGTTTACAATGTTAGTGTAATCTTGTACATTCTCGGGCCTTTCTACCAGGCAAGATACTGCACCGGTCATATGGGAAAGTTTACATTTTGTGTCATAGTTTCCACATGAATCCAAGAGTTATACAGCTGAACAAGTTTTGAGATGTGCCCCCTTTGATCATATCAAAAGTTGATAAAAATTAGACAGTGCAACCTCCATAAAATATAATTTTTAATGTTTTCTTCGTGCCTGCAGGAAGTCCAGGCTTGGTGGCTCTTTTGTAAACTTGTGATGTCACAGGTCACATTGTCTATACTTTGCCTTTAATTCAATCGATGCGCTAAATTAAACGTACATTGCCTTGGCATCACCTGTCAGCATTGGACGCAGAAGCAAAGAATATATGTTTTATGCACACGAAGATTTCCCAAAATGTGTTAATTATTTTGAGGCTGGACGAAACATGTTTCTGGAGATAGCTGTTTTTACTTCCCATCTGGTATAATTAACTACCATCCACTTAGTTGGGGGGAGGGGGTCTAAACTACGTTTTATTCTCTGCACAGAAGTGACAGGTCAAATTCAGTTTTGTGATGCACTCATTTTTCAATAGATAGAGTCCTCATGAAAGTGGGGGAAAATTACAAGTCCCCAACCTGACGTTAAAATGATGTACGTTTGGTAGTTGGAACCATACGTTTGTTTCAATCTTATAATTGTAGATATACCATAGAATTTATCCGTAAATATTTCATAATAAATAAAGGTGGTAGCGTTTTTGAGATATCGGCAATATTGGAGCGATACAATATTTTGTATTTCGAATTTACATTTATAATTCCGATCTTCAGCATGTGTCTTATAGAAAACTGACACGAATCCATTTGGGTAGGTAAACTACAGAATTGAAGTAAGTTTGTTGAAGTTTTGTTTCCAAGCTCACTGTCAGAATGCCAATGTCAGGATTGGCTGGTCCATGGCGGTTTCCCGTGTATAATAAGAGCGGGAAAAACCCAACCAATGTCATCGTTGAAGACACGCCGGCATGTCATGTCGTTATCATCTCGATGACGACCTACTTCCATTGTCCGCTGAATAATTGGGTAATTTTCGTAAAAACTGTTTATACATTTTTGATTGAGATTTGTTTGGTCTTGTTTGTCAAATATTCTGCTTGCCTCCTTTTTTTAATAACCCTCGCTAATGATGTTGGCCTATCACTGTATAGTGCATTTTTATATATAAATATAGATTATTTGTTTGGTCTACTTGATTGGGTTTTGTTTGGTTATGTTGGTCTACTTACTTAGGCTAACTCATTTTTTCAAAACCCTTTTTAATATATTTAGTGCAATCATTCAATCAACCCATCGGTTGCCATTCTTTTGTATTTTTACTTGTATGCAATAAACCAATTTGCATTCAGTGATAAAATGAAATAATAATAATAATAAATGACTTTATTTTTAATAAGTAGGACTCGGAAACTGCTCTGAGTATAAGCGCTTATCAAAACATTTGAACCGGGGTTCCACAGAGGTGAAAGACAATTGGAAAAAAAACGATTACGAATGCAAGGCTCTGGGGTCCACAGAGGTGAACGACAATTTGAAGAAAACCGAATCTGAATGCAAGGGTCTGGGTCTGGGATTCGAACCGGGGTCCACATCAGAGGTGAAAGGCAATGGGAAGAAAATCCAATCTGAATAAGCAGTACTCGGAAATTGCTCGGAGTATTTTAGCACTTATCAAAACATCGGTATAGGCCAAAGGTAAATGTGCATGTAGTAGTAGACGGCCGTTGCCTGTCAGATAACACAGGATTCTCCAGGAATCTCTCTCTCTCTATTTTGAAATCTATCCGCCCCTCCATTTTTATAATAAGCAATAATTACATCGGTTGTTCTTATCATAGAGCAAGGACAGAGCTGTGTCCTTGCTTTATGTTCTTACAAACCCATGTGCTTAATTATGAGTATTATGGCCGATTCGCTCTCATCAAGATTCTGCTAGGCAAGATTAAGCAGAAAACCAGTCACAGACGGTACGTGTGGTAATAGGTTATTTTGGCTGGTAACCTTATTCTGGTATATAAGCCGAAGTTTTTTGTGCTTGTGTAAGCGGTTCTATGAATTGGGCCAAGAATTGTTAAAGGTATCGTACACGTTTGGTAATGATTCAAACAAATATTAGCATAAAAACTTACTTGGTAACAAGCAACGGAGAGCTGTTGATAGTATAAATAAAACATAGTAGGAAACGACTCCTTCTGAAGTAACGTAGATTTTGAGAAAGAGGTAATCTCTCACTAAAATAATAAAAACTTCTTGCAAGAAGTTTTTATTCCTATCTAAAAGCACACAAATTTGTACAACAAGGGTGTTTTTTCTTTCACCATTTTCTTGCAACTTCGATGACCAATTGAGCGCAAATTTTCACAGGCTTGTTATTTTATGCATATGTTGGGATACACCAAGTGAGAACGCTGGTCTTTGACAATTTCCAAACGTGCTCAGTGCCTTTAAGCGTATAATTAAATAATGTTTAAGCTTTGCAACTGCATTCATAGTGTAGAATTTCCCAGTGCAAAAGTACATATTTGCCAATAATGTAATGATGTGTTTTTGATGTCCTGTGTAAATGTATACATAGGCTACAGTATACAAAGAGACACATGCCTTTGAAACTAATTATACACACACCTCCCGGTGGTTTTATGTCATTATTGATTATATATTATCAATAACCAAAATGTGTTTTCACAATAGCTATTTAGTTTGATTGACGTATAAAAACAGTCAGACGTCGGTGGCAATTCGATGATGACGTCACGATGGCATTTACATTAACACGGCATTTTTTTATACCATACACCAGCAGAAGAGGAATTGAAATTTGGAGTGCTGTTTATAACGAGGTCTGTATATTTAATTTTCTTTTGTCTTACATTTTGCGATGAGGTATTTTTTTTAAACCTGCCTGTACAGTGCTTCGTAGCATAATTATTATTATCGCAATTTGGGATCCTTAATCGAAGTCATAGACCATCGAGCTCGTATCTTCAATATTTCAAAAGTTTAACCAAAAATCAAACCCCAACCTTAACCCCATCCTGTACCCCTAAATCTTAACCCTAAAAACACAATTCCTGACAGCCTCAGCAAAGTCGTCCATTCTTGACAGTCTAAATTCAATAACAGCTTCAAGTTTTGACCGTAGGTGGATCTTGGGGTTGGGGAGGGACGGGGGGGGGGGCTTCGGAGGAGACACTCCCATCACAACATGCCCGTGATGGTTTGAGCGCATGATCAGTGACAGATAAAACCTTGTACTTGTAACACACAAATAGATGTTGTTATGTGTCGAGCCAATGGCGTTGTGCTTGAGTGGCTGCATGCAATTAGGTCCTGGTCGTTATGTTAGATTTATTACTTGAACTTGTAAAGGGGGAACGATTTGGTGGGGAAACGTGAACTAGCCAGTTTACCACTACACAGTCATAAAAAGGTGTGATTGGCCACTGTGCTTCTAGTCTAGACATTTATTGCAAAAAACAATAATTATTATTATAAGTCATTGTTGCACCAATAATTTCACAGCAAACATGCATATTTTCACGCTACTCTTTTGCAACCAACTGACAAGTAAAATATTGAGATGTCACTTACTAATTGTTACGCTAATAAACCTGAAAGAAGTTTTGGCACGGGAACTTACTCTTATTGTTGATGAGCATCCAAACTTTGACAAACTGACTGCAAGCGTGAATCATAATGTTGAACAACGTAACCAGTATTGTTTTCGTTTACTAAATTTTACTTTGTTCATACACATAAGCGTAAAGGGCCTACTGCAATATATCATTTTTAAATCACGATGTAAACTTATCACTCTCTGTAAAGGCATCGTACACGTTTGGAAATAGTCAAAGACCAGTGTTCTCACTTTGTGTACTCCAACATATGCATAAAATAACAAGCCTGTGAAAATTTGGGCTCAATTGGTCATCGAAGTTGCAAGAAAATGATGAAAGAAAAAACACCCTTGTTGTATAAATTTGTGTGCTTTCAGATAGAATAATAAAAACTTCTTGCAAGAAGTTTTTATTATTTTAGTGAGAAATTACCTCTTTCTCAAAAACTACGTTACTTCAGAGGGAGTCGTTTCTCACAATGTTTTATACTATCAACAGCTCTCTGTTGCTCGTTACCAAGTAAGTTTTTTATGCTAATATTTGTTTGAGTAATTACCAAACGTGTACGATACCTTTAAATACGATACGACACGACCGGCAGCTGTTATGTCGAGTAACGAAACCGAAATACCCTCAAAAGGGACTGGCACTGTGATCCTGTGATCCATAGGCCTGAAGATACCTGTTTAGAAAAGATGACGATGAGTTTTAGATGCGAGATGGAAAAACCCAAATAGGTAAAACCCCATGGAATCAGGTAGGGACTGAAAACCCAATCCGAATGTTGGGCTCTGGTCCGGGATTCGAACCGGGGTCCACAGAGGTGAAAGGCACTTGGAAGAAGACCGAATACGAATGCAAGGCTCTGGGGTCCACAGAGATAAAAGGCAATTGGAAGAAAACTCAATCCGAATACAAGGCTCTGGACTGGGATTCGAACCGGGGTGCACATCAGAGGTGGAATGCAATTGGAAGAAAACTCAATCCGAATGTAAGTCTCTGGACTGGGATTCGAACCAGGGTCCACATCAGAGGTGAAACGCAATTGAAAGAAAATCCAATCCGAACGCAAGCCTCTGGTCCGGGATTCGAACCGGGTCCACAGAGGTGAAAGGCACTTGGAAGAAAACCCAATTTGAATTAATACAAGGCTCTGGATTGGGATTCGAAAGCGGTCCACATCAGAGGTGAAAGGCAATTGGAAGAAAACCCAATACGAATGCAAGGCTCTGGTCTGGGATTCGAACCAGTGTCCCATCAGAGGTGAAAGGCAATTGGAAGAAAACCCAACACGAATTAATGCAATGCTCTGGTCAGGGATTCGAACCAGTGTCCACATCAGAGGTGAAACTGGAAGAAAACCCAATCCAAATGCAAGGCTCTGGTCCGGGATTCGAACCGGGGTCCACAGACATGAAAGGAAGAAACCACTACAACAACCAACCAAAGTCCACCCCTTTTCAATTCCGAAACCCCACCCCCCGTGAAGTGCCTCGATAAGGCGTCATACAGCAGAAAAATATTCAGCTGTTTTTCCCTCCTTGGTTCTTGTCAATCGATTGTCTCTCCGTCTAGTTGTTAATTATTCTAGTGCCAGCTATATACATTATTATTATTTTCAACGGCGCATTGATCGAGCGGGCAAAAACCATCGCCGCATAATGAGCCGGCAGAGGCTTGTTTGTTATTTTTTACCTGTAACGATTTTATTGTAGAGAAAAAGTGTTGCAGCGGTTTCACCCCTCCTGCTGTAGAGGCAGAAATTCGTGATACTGAATTGTGGCCTCATTTATTAAAAACCCATTACAACTGCGTGTGGTTTATTATAATTACGGTTTTATATTGTGTTCATACTGTATCCCAGTATACTGAGGCCACAAAGGGTAACAAGTTGTTGACAAACTGACTGGTTTAGACAACAGCATGTTTGCACGAATGTTTCCTTGGAAGCATGTAAAATGGTGTCATTAGACCTACACTTTCTACAGTATTTGTTGCACAGTTATTCAACATACCAACTCTGCTTTGGATGGAGGGGGGGGGGGGCTATGGCCCAATTTCATAAAGCTGTTTACCGGTAAGCCAATTTTTTGTGCTAACTGTAGCAGAAAAATGTGCGTAAGCATAAGCGTATTTCACCATGATTTCTCAAGTTAGCAGAAAATTTCTTGGCGCGCATGCACGTTCACCATGGATTTGCATTGTAATGTCACTCGAGTGCTAAACGCGGGTTAGCCATAAGCATTTACCCTTGCTTACGGTAAACAGCTTTATGAAATAGAAATTCTGCTAAGGGACGCTCCGTAAGCACAAAACGGCTGCTTACATGTTTTATGAAATTGGGCCCTGGTGGCAAAATCAATGAATATTCAAGTCTTGGTCAGGGTATTTGGAAATAGCAATACATGAAGGTTGTTTTAAATATGTATTTGAATTATGGAGATTAATTTTTAAGAAACGTTGCCGTTTACACACAGCCATAGAGATGAATAATTTGGAATCAGTTGTATTATCGTATTAAGCACTTTGATATAGCCGAAATGTTCCAAGGTTTCTTGAAAACGTCTTGAAGACGGAATGGCTACAGTAGGCCTACTCTTACTACTAATTATGCATATGACGTCATCTGCGTAGCGCGCCTCGGGCTAGAGGGCCAATTGAAGGTTGCTCATTGGCCCATTCTAATGAGCTGCGCGTCGTAGCTGTGCGTTTTCCATTGTTTCATCATCGGTTTACATATGGCGGAGTGACGACGTCAATGCATTTAAAGTTTAAATAAAGCAAGGTGTAGGCAACCTCGTCCCCAAGGTGTGTCGAGCAGTACGAGGTTGACCGCTCTCTCACCACCCTGGTATTGGATCATTTGCATATCCAAAATTTGTGGATACGTATGCAAATTAGAATAGTCTGGCTGTGAACATGGTGAATACTGAATGAGTACAACTTAACATGTTTACGGTAGACTTTTGTACACCAGTCGTTGTCCAATCAGGGTCCCAAGTAAGGAGTATCCCTCCCAGGGTTTACTATTGTAAACATGGTTGGAAATAAAGTAAACCATGGGTACGAGGTTGAGGTGTAGGCCCTGGGCTCGATTTCACAAAGAGTTAAGATTGATCGTAACTGCAAATCCATCGCAGTTGCTTAGCAAAGAGTGATGTCACTCTGTATTAAAGAATTCTACAAAATGGACAGAAAATTGAGTGCAACTGATAAGCTGAAGTGATATTACTGTTTGTGAAATGATTGTTGTAATCGTTATTTCCTCAAAGGAACATTACAGAATTGGTTTTTGCTAACAAAACAGTTGCTGGCAGTGTAAGCACTTTATATAATCCACCATATACATAAACTGACAAACCTGTGGAAGTTTGAGATCGATCGGCCATCTGGGTCACGAGAAAATAGTTTTACAAAAACCGATTACACATTTGCATGTGTTATACAATGCATGAATAAAACGCTCATGAGCGATAAACTCCAATCGGAAATTAGTTTTATTTATTTCTCATCAAATATGGCATTTCAGACAGAAATATTTCTAGGGATGTTTTCTACTATCATCATCATTAGACCTTGTAAGTTGTATGTAAATCTGTGATCTTAAAGAAAATTTGAATTACCAGTTCTGTAACGTTCCTTTAATTTTAATCGGTCTTTCTAGGTTATGGTAAAAGTAGGTCTATCTCAATTGATTGAGAAGAGTGTTGTAGTTTCCGCATGAGCACGAATGAAAGTCCTTTCCTTGTGAGAACGAGTACGAACAAGAGTTTAAATCTTTGAATACGATCCTATAAATACATTAACTAAATCTTATTTTTTTATTTAGTAGTGTTATAATTGTTATAATTGATTGATTGATTGATTATTGATTGACTGATTGATTTCAAAGCAAATGCTTTATTCACTCGCAAAATATTCATAATTTACAAAAAACACAGAAAAATAACATTTATCGACAAGAAATGTCTGTTACAAAAAACAGATTATTTTATTGATTGATTGATTTTTTTATTTTGTTTTACTTTTATTGATTCATTCATTTTATTAAACTGTTCTTATTTTTATTTATGTTTGGTGTATTTTTAATTGTTATTCATATTCATTTATATTTATTTATTTATACATATATATACATTTTTATTTTATTTATTTTTTTGGTGGGGGGGGGTACAAGTACGAATTCCAGTGCATTTGGTACAAGTTCATGTACGAGCCACAAAAACCCACTATCATCAGTTGTATTCTGCTACAGGCCTTGTGGTTAATAAACCAAAAGGAGCATTTTTATGATTCATTTAACATTTGCAATTCAAAAAGTATAAATAGTATAACATACAATGGCCAATTGTTACGCACATAAGTGAATAATGACATGTCATGTCGATCAAACCTTCATTGTCATTACAGGTGTGCCAGACAAATTGAAAACGACCGTAGGCCTCTAGGTCTAATCGTGTGCTGGAAGAAAACAAATCGTCGCAGAATAAGTAGACTAATTAAAATGTAGGTCATAAATGATCAGGATCAACAATGGTCTATTGTTAGGCATACATGTGGAACACATGTCTGGTTCGCTCAAGTAAGCATGCCGGTGCAGACATCAATCTTTGCTACGGCACTCATTATAATAAAGGTTGGGAATTTGACAATCCCGAAAGGGTGTTGGTTGTGTAGGTGGTTGGAATCATTGAACCGGAGAAGCTGTAATTTTTGCTATTAATTGGGGTCATGTTTGTTTTTGTTTTTTGTAGCGTTTGTTTCTTCTTCTCGATTTATATTTGATTTGATTCATTATTTATTAGTTTGTTTATTTTATTTATTTTTTTGGTTGGTGCCATGTTTTTTTTTCTTCATACGGACTTTATAATTACCTCTTCTGAAAAGAAATTACATTTTTAACAAAATGTCACTTTATTCTCGATATTTGGACTTAGTGCTGGTGGATTGAGGTATATTTCATCGTTTCATTACCTTGGTGAAGAATGTATCGTCTGCTCAGTACTGTAAGGTCATTAATTGCAATTTCATCTTCGCAGGGATCAAAAGGTCATTAAATGCGTATACATTTGAAATAAATTATTAAAAATCAACAAATGAACGTTTTACTTAGAAAATTAATGTTTCTTTTTGCCAAACAAATACTTTAAAGACCACTCTTGACCAATAAACCCCATTTACCAGGAGCTACAAAATATGCAAAAGCAGCTTTATGAAACCCGTACAAATTGCACTAATGACCTATTAGTCCTGAGCAGACGATATCATTCTCATTGACACAAGACGAGGATGCACCGTTTTGTTCCCCCATTTTCCTCGTTTTCCCTTTTCCATATTTCGTTGTTCAAGAGGTGTCTAGGGACCTCAGATTTGGATATGGAGCTATAAAAAAAGACCATGTAGGTAGATAAATAGACTACAACTTTTGCTCAAAACAGAATGCGCTTTTTGCCCTTGACCGTTCAGAATTTTTGATACTCGCGTATAATGATTAAAACACACAGCGAATGGATTACAAATTTCACCGACGTTAATTACAGTACACATGTAGGAAGGCAGTTCTTTTTTAGTTACACTGTCATGAATAATTAATACTATACTTTAATCCCGTTGCTATGTGACAGTATAACACGCAGAAGTTGTTGTTGGCAACACCGACCCTCACAGGTGGGAACGTCTTATACAGCCGAGGTCGAGTGCTTTGTGGACGAGCCGGGACCGGAATAAAGTACCGGAACCAACTGCAGATGTCAAACTACTTATTGGTTAATTACTCTTTTATGTATTTATGTATTGAAGGTGAATTGAGCGTTTTCAAACAACTGTGTGTGTATATACGCTTGTTAGAGGTGAGCAGGTTAATCCATGATTGAGAAATGTAAAATTGAAAAATGGTAACCCTAGAAAGGAGTCTTAAAGGCACTGTACACGTTTAGTAATTAGGTCTACTCAAAATACATATTGACATAAAAACTTACTTGGTAAAAAAACGTACTTGGTAACGAGCAACGGAGAGCTGTTGATAGAATAAAATAATAATAAAATAATACGTAGTTCTTATATAACGCTTTATACTCCCGATGGGTGTCTCAAAGCGCTCAGTATTTTTTCTACAAGGTAAGTGGAGTTACGTGTTGAAGTATGAGACCTATTCCTTTGCATAGCACCATGGTTTACAAGGTGCTGTGGCGCAATATGCAGCCAATCAAACCAGGAACACCGGGGCGAACCCTTTCTCTGTACGATAAGTGCACTGGGTTCTTTTACGTGCATTACACAACACACGGGACCTGCGGCTTAACGTCCCATCCGAAGGACGAAGCATGTGGTTAAGTGTCTTGCTTAAGGACACAAGTGTCACGACTGGGATTCGAACCCACACTCTGCTGATCAGAAACACCAGAGCTTGAGTTCGGTGTTCTTATCCGCTCGGCCACGACACGCCCGGAACCAACTGCAGATGTCAAACTATACTTATTATTGGTTAATTACTCTTTTATGTATAAAACATTGTGAGAAACGACTCCCTCTGAAGTAACGTAGTTTTTGAGAAAGGGGTAATTTCTCACTAAAATAATAACAGACTTCAGGCCTGAAGCCTTTTATTCCTATCTAAAAGCACACACATTTGTACAACAAGGGTGTTTTTTCTTTCAACATGTTCTTGCAACTTCGATGACCGATTGAGCCCAAATTTTCACAGGCTTGTGATTTTATGCATATGTTGGGATACATCAAGTGAGAACACTGGTCTTTGACAATTACCAAACGTGTTCAGTGCCTTTAAGACCTAATATTATGTCTTCCATCTATCCCCTTGCAGGGTATAATAATTAAGTAGGACCTATCTTTGCTTGTTTAGTTCACGGGGTAAACATCACCTTTACTCTCCCCGTACGGAAGATGGTCTACGTCCTCAAGCATTGAGACGGAGTCAACATTATGACACATTATTCCAACAGACAAATCCGAGTCTGGTTTGTGGTGGTTTGTGTGTCTGGTTTTTGTCATGGGGCATCAACATAACTTCGGGATGAATCATTTTCGTGCAATCATCAACGAAACGAGATCCAGGGGCTTAAAGGCCATGTACACTATTGGTAAGATCGAAAAACACAAAATGTTCACAGATGCACACATAACTTACATGATTTAAAGTAAGTAAGGGTAGAAAGTGTTTAAAACATTTCTGCCTAAAATGCTATCGTTTCTGAGAAATGAGTAAAACTAGATGTTTGAAAAAACAGAAAACATTACAAGGTCTCTATTCGCTATTTTCTCGTGACCTCGATGACCAATTGAGCTCAAACTTTCACAGGTTTGTTTGTTCGTGCATATGTTGAATCACACAAAATGTGGAAACTGATTTTGAGCTGTTACCAAAAGTTTGCATTACCTTTAAGCACAAAAAGTAGCGTAGCATAAACAAAAAGGTTACCAGCCATAATACCATACTACATGTACCATCTGTGACTGGTGTCCTGCTCGTTTGCACGATTGATGATGCTAAGCATCCCTACTTGACCATAGTCCCAACGGCTTCTAATAATAATAATATAAAAAGGGCGTGCCAACTTGAGGTGGAGGCACATTATCAAAACGAGGCTATTTACAGGCACTTCACTGCATGCACCGAGATGGAACACTTCGGTAGCACCAGAGAATCTTTGCATACATCTTGCTATCTTTTGTTAAGAGCTGGGGCCAATTTCATAGAGCTGCTTAAGCAGAAATTATTGCTTAATTGTTTATTCTGCTCAGCAAAAACAAGCAGGATGTCACAGATGGTACATGTGGTATGGTATTTTGGCTTGTAACCTTATTCTGGTGAGCATAATATTAATTTACGCCTAGCTACTTTTTGTGCTTAAGCAGCTCTATGAAATAGGGCCCTGGTTGCTTGTAAACTGGCTGGTGTGACACACCATGGCTCGAGTTGACTCATCCGAATTTGGTTGGTAGGCCTAAGGTTTAATCAAGTTTTGGCATTACAACGAGAAAGATAATAAAAGAGAACGACCATTCTGTCCGTTCTTTCCCCTGTTTGGTTATCTCAAGCTAGAATGGAGTTAATAGGATAATTAAAACATAATTTCATTTTCGTCACATCTCCTATTGTAACACCATGGTATCTACCGGTTGCCTCATTCAAAAACCAGAATTAAACAAAAAAACAAACAAACAAACACCCCAACCAACCTCAAAAATACAATTTAACCGTTTTCACTCTAAGACAAATTTTGTTTTGTGTGTTACTGTATAAGCATAAAAGACCGTGCAATTATGTTTAATGAAACGAAATGTCCTTTATAAATACCGTACCTTATACCTCCCCCGATTCCAACCTACTCAACCACCCGATCAATCGCATCACTACTAGATTCTGGGTCAGAAAACGAATTCCCAAAGTGCAACTGCCAATCGTACTTTTCGTTTCAGTTTCTTATATATTTTCTATACACAACCACAAGCAACAATGTCTCATTTAACAGCACATTGCATTCAAATCTCTCAAAAACTGCCGTTTGAATTTACTCCTTATCCATTTTAATTTCACTAAATAGCGGACCGTATTCGGTCATAAAATTACACAAAACCGCACAATTTCAAGGGATGTTTATGTGAATCATTATATTCTACTTTTAAAAATATCTTTCAAACCATGTTAATTTCGTATGCCAAACGCCTTTTATAGCCCAAAGCGCCCAATCCGAAGGCAATGTGCCACTTTAACGCCGCAACCAATTACCTTCACGTGATCAATCAATGCATTGCATCATGTATGCAGTTATTGTTTATTTATATATTCAACACGGGTAACATCGTGACTGAAGGTTGAAACAAAAATAAGTGTTAGCAATGTAGCATGGCCTTCAAACCAGACTGGATTCTCATTGAACTGGAAAACGTTTAAACAATAATTTTTTAAGCGATTTTATAATTTGTCGTTAAAGAGGTTGTTAATTTCACTCTGCACGACCACCACGTTTTGATGACAGTGTTATAGAAGTAATTGTTGACCATTTCTTATTTGATTTTTTCTCTGACATAGATCATTGATTTCTCACTGATATTGATCATTGATTTCTCAATGACATTGATTATTTCTTATTTGATTTTTTTTACACTGATATCGATCATTACTTATTGATTTATCACTGCTATTGATCATTGATTTCTCACTAAAATCGATTGTTTCTTATTTGTTTTCTCTCTGACATCGATCATTGATTTCTAACTGACATTGATTGGCTCTTATTGATAAGAAACGATAAATGACAGTGAGAAATCAATGACCGATGTCAGTAAAAAACTCAATAAGAAACGATCGACGTCAGTGAGAAATCTCACTGACAACGATCACCGACTTCTCACTGACATCGATCGTTTCTAGTGACGTCTCATCGAAAACGATTATTATTTAGTGGTTTCTCTCAGACAACGATCATTTCTTATTGATTTCTTATTGACATCGATGCCAAAACCTTGTTTTTGTCGACCAATTTTTATTTTCTCCCCAAATCATGAAATGAGGTGAAGTATCGGTTTATTTCCAATCATATCAATCAATATTTTATCGTATTATTAAAAACCCAATCGAAATTAAGTGATGATGATAACTTAAATAAAGATGATGACTTCTTGAAAGTGGAAGATTTGATTAATGGGTTTTATTTTTGTATTTTTAACATACGCGGTCTGGGGAAAACAACAGAACAAACTGGCTTGACTGTTTAGCCTAATAATCAAATTTGAATCTACTTTCAAGACTGTCAACGTGAAGGCCATATAATGGTTGATTCGAGTAAAATTGACCATCAAGGTCAAAAACGAAAACCCTTTGTAAATCTGCTTAGCTTTCAATATTGTAACAATGCCATTAGTCAATATATAGCTCTATGAACCACGGCTTATTTGATACAAGAAAAAACCTCATTACGCACACATTTAGGTATAAAAAAAATTAAAATAAAATGCTGCAGCCGCTACGCGGATACCAAGATCACGTGACCGTGATGAGGAAGGGGGAGGGGCCTTGTACGGCTGCGACAGCCTGAGAGCGATGCGGGCGAAAAAACCCTGCCTCGCAACAAGGCAAAAGTCATCCCGTCTTTTGAAGAGCAAACATCCATTTTGGTGGTGTTTTTTTTATACTGGACACAGCAGCTGCAACACCGACCATTCTGTTTATCATTATTTCGAAAGGATCACTACAACTCAAAAGACGCTATTCTCGATTTTTCACAGGGAAGCTTGCGGTGATCAGCAGTAAGTGAAATATTTCGTTTTCTTTTTCTTGAGAAACCTGTTTTCATTTGTGATGAATCAGTCTGCTTGCACTTTTCGATCATACGGTGGAATAAACGCCAATTGCGTAGAAATTTATAAAAAATACAGAGAAAGTGCAGCATGTTTTTGAATGGTTGCAAAAAAAACCCCATTAGTAACAATTTTTAATTTGGGTCTCAGGAGCCTTAATACAATTTCAATGCAAAGAATTCTAGGATGGTGTAAAACGATATCTCCACAGGCGCCTCGTTAGGGACTCTACCCTACAAACCTTTGCATTCTAGTGCAGATTTCAGAAAATCCACAGCAAATTGTCAGATACAGGAAAATGTAAAGTTTGCAGGGCAGGTCACAATTCAGAATGAGTAAATATAATGCTCGCCTCTGATCATTTGCGAAAAGGCAGAGAAATTTGCAGAGAATTTTTTTTATTTTCAATTTTTAATTCTCGGCAAATTTCTCGTCAGCTGAACACGTCAGCTACTTTCTTTCGTCTACCGTTCTGAGTGTTTTGCATTTTTTTAAATTATTTTCTGGTATTTTTCTAATCGGAATGTAGTTTTTGAGAAAGAGGTAAATTTCTCACTAAAATAATAAAAACTTCTTGAAACACATAAATTTGTACAACAAGGGTGGTTTTTCTTTCATCATTTTCTTGCACCTTCGATGACCAATTGAGCCCAAATTTTCACAGGCTTGTTATTTTATGCATATGTTGGGATACACCAAGTGAGAACACTGGTCTTTGACAATTTCCAAACGTGTTCAGTGCCTTTAAAGACCAAACTGACCTTATGTTGTCAAATATCCAATAATCCAACAGTGTAACTTACGATAATTTCTCTTAACTAATTAATGACATAATACACTCGTAACACAAAGTGGCAGCAGACACAATGTGTTTGCGCGCAAAATGGAATGGAATTTCGCGATGCATTGAGGTGTCATTGACAGTGGCGTATTAACTAGGGGGCACGGGGGGGGCACATGCCCCCTAATTGATGTCCACATGCCCCCTCCCCCATTTGAAATCTGGAGTTTGGGGATTGGAAATATCCAGAGTAAAATATAACATTTTATACGCTTTAATGTGATAATTTCGATGTTGTTAAAACTATTTTTTCATTTACACGCAGACAATGTGTTTGTTTTTTACACTAACGCAAGGTTATCTTATACAAAAATAGTTAATTAAATTTGTTTAAAGGCGCTGAAATTGGGCTTTAGTATAAAACTGTAAATGTATTTGTACATGTTTTATTGGTAGGGTTTAATCCCGTTTGCGGGTGAATGTGGTTTTGTGATACCTTAGTTTTTTTATACAAGGTGATTGAACGGGTTGGACGTCGAAACATTAGTTGATGGGTTGTGGAAGTGTTTTGTATTGCTAATTGGCATTTTCATTATAATATCATAGAGGATAATTAATCATTAAAATAATAATCAATTTAGAAGTGTGGGTGTCCATTAATTCTTGTGTTCCATCTGAATGCAGACATTTCGGAAAATATTGAAATGTGTTTGGCGTCCTTTTTTAATTCCGAATGCGGAAGGAAAAGATATCGAGTTTATTTTCAATATTTATTTTGTATGTGGATGTCAGGTTCGTCCTTTTGAAATGGAACAGATTTGGGTTTTAGACATCTTGGTGATGATGTTATTTGGTCGTGTTTTAGACGGACCGGTAGGTTTCAAGTCGTTTAGTGGTATAAAGTATGTCTTATGCCTGTTGGTGGTGCAGTATGGAGCAACCCGAAGATACCAGTCTCGCTAAACGAGTGGCATACCCCGGTAGCTTGTCTAGCCATCAACCCACAATACCCCCTAAAGAGGCAAGGAGTATAGATAATAATCATTGATAGATAAATGATGGCGCTGTCTAATTCAGTGACACTTCAACACTGTTGACTTGAGATTTACATAAAACTGTAAATGTGTTTTTACATGTGTTATGGGTAGGGTCTACGTCTGGGTATTATGTTTGAATTTTTTACCAGATTGACAGAGGTAGTTGACAAACATAACGAGGACCGGAGGAACCGGTTGAAAAATGTGTCAACAAATTGATTTTTTTTTTTTTTGAAATTTGGGGGGGGGGGGAGACCGCGAGGATATTTTTTCAGATCCTCTCTGTATAGCAGTAACCTGTTTTCGTGCCTTCTTGGCAATCATCAGTTGCGTGTGGGTGATTCTAAAAGAATCGGTAGGTCTCATGTCGTGTAGAAGACATAATTATTAATTTCTCACGCTTTGGTTTACGGTGGTTTGTTATAAATCCGAATGCGGATATCATTTTTGAGTGATAGGCCCCTACTCTATGTTAGAAGGTGACCAGTTTTGCAACTAACATTCTTCGGTGGAAGATAATGATGAGTCACTCAAAAAAAGCTTTTTGGTAGGATTTAAAGGAAGTTTGAGCAAAGTAGTTAACAAATTACAAAAACTAATTTCCAAAATGTGGAAGATTTAGTTTTGAAATTGTTGGTTGGGAAATTGCAAAATTTCTTCCGCTAAAAGAGTAAGAATAATATTCTTCTTGAACCGTTGAAAGTTTGAGCAACGTACAAGTTTATTTGGCTCACCGTTTTAGTGGTGGAAATTGAACCCGTTTAACAGAAGTTGTATATAGACACATTTAAAGAGAAAGGATTTATGGTTTAATTGTATAACTAATATACATTTGGAATTGCCGTTGTATATTTGTATATGGTTGTGGTTTATTTCTCTTATGAAAGTGTGGTAATCCTGAACGACTGGTTGGTTTGTTAATTGGTTCTTTGTTTCTTTGTTTCTTTGTTTCTTTGTTTGGGTATATATGGTGCATGATTGTTTGTTTGTTGGGGATGGTTTTTTTAACGATGGTATACATTTGGTAATTACGGCAACAAATTAATGACCATTCAAATTTACTTGGTAAGAAGCACTGTTTAGCTGTTGATAGTGTATAACATTTTGACAAACGATTCCCTTCTAACGAATGTCGTTTTAGAGAAAGGGATTCAAAAACATTTCAATCTGGGGAATGTTTCTGCATGAAACGTTTCTCAGATTGTGTATTCCAATTACGGGTCATTTCACCTGCGTGGACAGAACCGCTCCACATTTTCTGCACTATCTCAAAAACGGTACAACCTTTCGACATTTTCACAGGTCAGTTTTATTGTATATATCTACATTTATATAGGATTACAACAATCGAACGGCCCCATAAACCAAATGTATACTTTGCCTTTGAAAACCCCCCACAATAAGCAGATGAAATGAGTTTAAACTTACATCGAGTCAATCATCATTTGCATCACAAAACAAGTAAGGAAATTAGACTAAATAACAATTGAACTGCATGCAAGACTATATTATAACATTTTCAAAATAAAAGCCCCATTGATGGAGTCTAATTTAAGCGACGTGCTTGCAATGTCAATAAACATGTATGTATATATATACACCCCACATTTATATCAAATTGCTTATATTACGCGCATAGAGTCATTATGTTAATTTACGCGTATATACCAGACCCATATTACCTTATAAACACAATTATTCTTCGAATCCATAAAATTAGGGATAAACTACGATACTAATTTCGAGTAGGCCTATAATGGAATTTTTCTCTGTACATCATGTTTTAAACAGTTTAACAGAAGAAGTTATAGGGCCTACATATTTTTGTTTTCCCCGCACTGACTTTAAGTGCTTTTTTTTTTCGTGGTCAGCAATTTAGCTGTAGGCTCCCTATTGGCCAAACTCAACTGACGTCATCACCACGATTAATATTGGTTGCACAATTTTTGGGAGTCAGGTTCTCTGTGTGTTACCATGGAGATATAATGGTGTAACTGTTTAGTGCAACTACACAATTCATTGGATTAAACAAAGACTTTGAAGAAGCAGAAATCAAAGTAAGTCAGTGCTCTTGGCCAACCACTTACTGTTTGATTCGTTCAAAGGTATGTTTATACCAATTTCCCAAATGCACGCACATTCTTCCAAATAATAGACTGTGTAAGTCTCGCCCGTATCGGAACGAGAAAACACGTCAAACGAAGAATTTTGTTTTCTCTGAAATCAAATCTTTGTTTTAAATTATATCTAGTGACAAAATCTGAACAACAAAAATACAAAAAAAAGATCAGTCTTAGTTTTTATAATAAATACACAAATAATGTGTTAATTATTATTGAAGCAAAATTAAAACTCTGGGACAAGGATGCTTATTTTATCCTTAACTTTTCAGAAACCACTTACGTTGATTCGCGATGGTCACACGGGCATACAATTAACGCTTGGCGCAGTTTATAGGGGACGCTGAAGCCTCGACTGCAATGAAAAGGCTTTGTGTTGCAACTACAGCACCTGGGGATTATCATCGCGCATCCAAAACAAGCGTTAACATAAGTTTTGTGATCGGAGGTGAGCACAAAATTCTTAATTTTTTGCAGCAACCGGGAGCTGAGGTCAAAGTTTAATTCTCAGGTTTTCTTCGTTATATTGTTGAATTGATTTTACCTTCGTATTTGTTATCACTAAAGTATTACACTCCCAACAACATCTATTTGTCATGGTCATAAACCACGTTAAACCAAAATAATTGACAAAACAAAATCTTGCCCACGTAAATCTCCATATGGTTGGGACCACAGTGGTCCCGGAAGTTCAAATATGCGCGAGACTTGGACAGTGTACCGGTACTCCTGAATGCGTGAACGCATGCTCCTGACTGGCACGCATACCATGGAAGAATCCCTATACAAATATTTCTCCACGATTACACTTTTGTAGGTTGACACTTCCAATAATGAGATTCGAGAATGGCAACAGCTTCAAGCATTAATTTGACGGAACGAGTCATTCCTTAGTACTTTATAGTCATATCATAGGATTTGTGCCTGTAGAAACATCGACTATGAAAGGTTACTTAAAATGTATGTAGCCTACTTTAACAGTAGTTAAGAGCATTTTCATGTATAGTGCCGCCCTTTGTAATTTGGATTGTTATTGTTTTAAAAACTGTGTTGGAATGAATACGCTCTTACGCTTTTTTAATAATACACGCACGGTAGTAAAAACAAAGCAAAACGTGTTACCGTTCAAACATGTACACATGTAAACATGTACACATAACTTTGATGCTTTTTTTAATTTTTAATGAGACATCGCCTAACATCACAAGGCCGGACGGCCACTTCAGTGTGAGTGCTACACTTAACTGATTTGGGCTGTCGACCCAAATCAACTGCTGTCACCAGGGGCACGTTGCCACCTATACTCGTAGGGCTGAAACGGGGTTAACCCCTTCACAGTCCGTAAGTATGTAGGCATGTGTATCATCAACTAGGAGCCTTAACTCCTAACTTAAACTGATTTAGGCTGTCGACCCAAATCAACTGTTGTCACCAGGGGCACGTTGCCACCTACTCGTAGGGCTGAAACAGGGTTACCTCCTTCACAGTCCGTAAGGATGTAGGCATGGGTATCATCAACTATAGGAGCCTGGCTGGTAGAGCAGAATGCACTACCTTCCCAACTTTTTACGAAGCAATTATGGTTAAGTGCCTTGCTCAAGGGCACAAGTGTCATGACCGGGATTCGAACCCACACTCTGCTGCTGACAACACCAAAGCTTGGGTTCGGTGAACTAGACCGCTCGGCCACGACACGCCACACTGGTTTGAAGACCACACAGCAGCCACAGACTGCGGACGAATTCAATTTATGAATCACATTTTATACATAAGTTAACAAGACAGTCAAAATGCTGACATTTAGAACTGGAAAAAAAGGAACAAGAGGTGGACAAATGTCAAGTTTGAAAACGGGGAAAAAATTAGTTGCCAAATTCTTTATTACAGCAAATAATAGGTGCCTATTATACGCACTCTCAAAATGTAATTGTTTTAGTTCAAGACCAACAGTTCAAACTGCAGCGTTAACTATTTTTTTGATCGACAGAGATCAGACATCAAGACCTTTAAAAATAAAGCTGGCAATTTATAATCATGCCTCGTATTTGTTGCAAGTGTCGACGCGGGGGCTGTTCAAATTATATATCGCCATGATGATAGACGGTGCAAGTCTAGCGCGTAATTCGAGACCAAGTTGGTCACAATCATATTGATTTTTACGTGTGCGCAATTCTCTTTCTTCAAATACTTAGTTTGACGTGGTTTATGGTTGACAAATTGCATCATATTTTTGGGAAAGTAAAATTTGGCCGTGAAATATATTTCGGGTTACTTGTAAACAATTTGAGAATATTTCCCAAATGACGTTTATGTTAACGTTAAACCTATATAATGGTCACATTCGGGCGTGATTGGCATGGTTTATGAAAAACAAGCATCCTCGTCCCAAGTTTTAATTTTGTTTCAATATTAATTTAAAGGCAGTGGACACTATTGGTAAATACTCAAAATATTTATTAGCATAAAACCTAACTTGGTAACAAGTATTGGGGAGAGGTTGATAGTATAAAACATTGTGAGAAACGGCTCCCTCTGAAGTGGAGTAGTTTTCGAGAAAGAAGTAATTTTCCACGAATTTGATTTCGAGACCTCAAAATTAGATGAGGTCTCGAAATCAACTTGCATCTGAAAGCACAGAACTCCGTGTGACAAGGTTGTTTTTTCTTTCATTGTTATCTCGCAACCTCGATGACCAATTGAGCTCAAGTTTTCACAGGCTTGTTATTTTATGCATATGTTGAGATACACCAAGTGAGAAGACTGGTCTTTGACAATTACCAATAGTGTCCACTGTCTTTAAACAAAGTATTTGTGTCATATAAAAGTTGAAAATTTATTTATAACAAATTTATCTGGGTATTTTTCATTTTCATTTTTTGTTGTAAAAATACACTGCAAAAACTGGGGTGTTCAAATTGACACCACGGGTGTTGTTATAGATACAAAAGAGAGAATCAAATTAACATCAATGTATTTTGTGTTGGCAGAAATTAGTGTTACTACTTACTTTAACGCCCTGTGGTGTAAATTTTGATTCTTTTTTCGGTATCTATATGTGACAACAACAAGGGTGTAAATTTTAACACCCTAGCTTTTGCAGAGAGGAATTTATTGAGGTTTAATTTCAGAGAAAGCACAGTCTTTGTTCGAGGTGTTGCACATTTTCAAAAAAAGGAAGAAAAAAAATATAATAATAATAATTGAGGGCATCAAATTAGACTGTACGAGTCTCGCGCATATTTGAACTTCCGGGACCACTGTGGTCCCCACCATATGGAGATTTACGTGGGCAAGATTTTGTTTTGTCAATTATTTTAGTTTAACGTGGTTTATGACCATGAAAAATATATATGTTGTTGGGAATGTAAAATACTTAGTTATACAAAATATGAAAGTAAAATCAATTCAATAACGAAGAAAACCCGAGAATTAAACTTGACCTCAGCTTCCGGTTACTGCCAAAAACTAAGAATTTTGTGCTCACCTCCGATCACAAAACTTATGTAAACGCTTGTTTTGGATGCGCGATGATAATCGCCAGATGCTGTAATTGCAACGGGAAGCCTTTTCATTGCAGTATATGGTTGTTGAGGCGTCAGCGTCCTCTATAAACTGCGTCAATCGTTAATTTTACGCCCGTATGACCTTCGCGAATCCTCGTAAGGGGTTTCTGAAAAGTTAAGATCAAATAAGCATCCTTGTCCCAGAGTTTGAATTTTGTTTCAATAATAATTAACCGTATTGGTGTATTTATTACAAAAACTAAAACTGATTGTATAAAAATGTAATGAGTATTTTTGTTGTTCAGAGTTTGTCATTAGATATAATTTAAAACAAAGAACTGATATTTAGGAAAAAAAAGTTCTTCGTTTGACGTGTTTTCTCGTTCCGATACGCACGAGACTTGAACAGTCTATTGCAATCTATTATTGCTCCCGTTGGAGGCATAACAGTGTATTTTAAATGCTATTCTATTTTCATGTCCAGACGGCTCTCCGTTCTCTTTTTATCTTCAAGTGAAGCATGAAATCCAACCCTGATTGGATTCAAACATCACTATACAAAAGATAACGACAACATAATAAGATAGACAAGTTTAGGATTGTTATAGAATGTGCAAGTCTCGCGCGTATTCGAACTTCCGGGACCCTTGTGGTCCCAACATTATGGAGTTTCAACGTGGGCGGGATTTTGTTTCTTCAATTTTTTTTTATTAACGTAGTTTATGGCCATGAACATTATATGTGATGTTGGGAATGTAATACCAAGTGAAAACAATATGAAAGTAAAATCAATTCAACAAAATAACGAAGAAAACCCGAGAATTAAGACTTGACCTCCGTTTCCGGTTACCTGTAAAAAATTAAGAATGCTGCCCAACTGACGGTCATGTTGTCATTAAACTTAAGTGATAGACGCACACATTCGGGCGTGATTGGCAAATGGGGTTTCTAACAATAAGCATCCTCGTCCCAAGTTTAAATTTTGTTTCAATGTTAAATTTAATTATTATTTGTAGTATACAAAAATTGAACATTTATTTATAACAACTTGCTATGGGTATTCTTTTTTCAAGAATTTTGTATAAATATAATTTAAATATAGAAGATTTGATTTCATAGAAAAAAATGTAGTCTTCGTTCGATTTGTTTGTGTCTCGTTTTCGATATGCGCGAGACTTGCACAGTCTATTGCCGGGAAGACCTGATTAATGGCAATCCCTAATTTCGAAGAATTTATTTAAAAAGAATGTTCATTCTGAACGAATTTTGCCAGATGTTGCTGTTTTAAAACGAAAAACATACACAAACCTTCGCATAGTGCTACGGACAAAGCACACTTATACATTGTAACATGCAGAATGTTTATACATGGCTGAGAGTGTGTACGTGAACGGATACGAACGGTAGATGAAATCCTCGGGGAAAAATGTAATCGTTTTTTTCATTGACCCGTGATCACTCAAATTTCAGAATGTAGTAATAGCTCGTGTCTGTGTACTTTCTGTGAAAGTGAATGGGGGACTTTGCTTCATTTTGTATTGGGCCGTAGACTTACTAAATCGTTCTCGAATTCAGTGTTTAAAGGCACTGAACACGTTTGGAAATTGTCAAAGACCAGTGTTCTCACTTGGTGTATCCCAACATATGCATAAAATAACAAGCCTGTGAAAATTTGGGCTCAATTGGTCATCGAAGTTGCAAGAAAATTATGAAAGTATTATTATTTTGAGTAATTACCAAACGTGTACAGTGCCTTTAGGACGAAAAACATATACAAACCTTCGCATATGCCACGGACAAAGCACACTATACATTGTAACATGCAAAATGTTTGTACATGGCTGAGAGTGTGTACGTGAACGTATACAAACGGTATATGAAATCCTCGAGGGAAAAAATGTAATCGTGTTTTCGCTAATTGTTTTCTTGACTCGTGACCACTCGAATTTCAGAATTAAGTAATTTTAGCTCGTATCTGTGTACTTTCTGTAAAAGTGAATGGGGGACTTTGCTTCATTTTGTACTGGGCCGTAGACCTACTAAATCGTTCTCGAATTCAGTGTTTAAATGGTTCAAGGAGAAAAACCGGGGACTTATAAAACAAGAGGACATAGGTTCCCCGGTTGGGTGAAGGTCCCCACAGTGGAAAAGTCTGTACAAAACCATTGGGAGCTGTTGCCAAAAAGTACAAAGAAAAGAGGGACAATCGGAGTTCCCCGATTGCAGGTGTTTACACATTTGCTTGCGTGTGCTCTTCCCAAGGACTCTGTGCGTGGACTATCCGGCAAAGGGGTGACGCAAGACATTGCAATCAAGGCTATGCAACAACGCGAACACCTTGTGCTTTTTTGCTCGAGTTTGTGTCGTACAACAGTGCGAACACCTCTCGTATAGGTGTTCTCGTTTGTTTTTCTTCTTCGTGTTCTTCGTTTTCTCCCATGCCCAACTCTTCTCTGCAAAATAAATTGGAACTGAATTGAACCGTGAATCTGAACAGACAATTGAACCTCACGAAGGCGGCACATGAATAACGACGTCATAATGACGTCTCCAGATGTCGAAAATCATTCATTCAAAGTTTAATGTTTGATAGTGCCGGTTAAGAGCACCGGACTCAATCTTTGGTGTTTCTGATCAGCAGAGTGTGGGTTCCAATCCCGGTCATGACACTTGTATCCTTGAGCAATACTATACCATAAGTGCTTTTTTTTAATGGGACATTATGCCGTAGGTCCAGTGTACTAGGTTTGGTAGTGCACGTAAAAGAACCCAGAACACTTATCGTGGAAGAGTAGGGGTTAACCCCGGTGTTTCTGGTTCACATATAGCAAGCACCCTTGTTTACAGGCTTCCTCAGGCTTGCGAGCTACAGTGATTCGGTTCACTTATGAGGCATCCTTGGTTTCATTAACAGAAATATATAATATTAATAAAAAATAATAATAATAAAATCGGCCGTTAAGCAGCTCTGAAACCATGGGCTCTGGTGGTACGATTTTGCTCTACTTCCTGTCCAAACCGGAAGTGCATGTGGACAATAACATTCTGCATATGGTTCTTCTGACAACATTGATAAGCAACTAAATACTACTACATCAAATTCTCCATGTTACTAACACATGCAGTTTCCTGAATCCCAACACCTAGGGTTGGTAAATCCTATGAAAAAACGCTAACATTCTAGTTTGTAGTTAAACACAGAAGAGGTATCGAACACAAGACCTTATCTGAAGGTTCCAAAAAACGTACATTGCTTTAGCGTGCCAAGTAAAACAAGTTGTGAACTTCACCGGGCCCACAAACAGAATAGCCGAAATATTTACGTTCCATTCGTTACGGTCCTAAACAGATGCTAGTTTTTAAATACGTCATCGTGACAGTAATGACGTCAACGGGTGATTTTCCGCGTAGGTGGATTTGTGACTTGCCATACCTGTATAGGTACTTCAAGTTTGGTCAATAATGATCTGCCATATAATCAACAGAGCCGTACAGTAATGAGACATTCGACAAGTTATTACTTTAAAGTTGTTTGCGGTGAGCTCCCTCTAGTTGGTTTGTCCAAATTTTGAATGGTATTCTTGATTGGTAGTTGTATTTTCTAACTTGGACGCAACAATGTTTGTATTACTTATCGTACACGTTTGGTAATTGGAGCCTATTGTTTGTTTCAATCCTGTATACAGTTGCAGATATATACCATAAAACTAACCTGTGAACATTTCATTTCAAAAGGTGGTAGCGTTTTTGAGATATTGCCGAAAATCTGGAGCGGTTATGTTCACGCAGGAAGAATAATCTGCATTGGAATACACACTCTGAGAAGCGTTACTAACGCTTCTTAATATTCCAAATATTTTGGGGATATATTTGGGGATATATTTTTCCATAACCGCAGTCCTTCGAAGTAAAACGTCTCTTAAAATGCATTATACTGTCCAAAGCTGCTGTACTTCTTACCAAGTAAGTTTTTATTGCCATAATTTTTCAGAGTCATTACCAAACGTGTACGATGCCTTTACTGGTGAGTGCATTATCCCCAAATGTAGAATTGGCTAAAATCAGAACGCCATGCTGCAGTTTACATGTAACTATGTCAGGTTACTATGTACCGCATTGCGGGGGGCACGTTCCCCCAATTGTTGTCCGTGCCCCCCGGGTGCACCCCACCCCCATTTGAAATCTGGATTTCGGGGATTTGAAATTTTCAGAGTTAAATGTGACATTTTATACGCTTTAATGAAATAAATTCTATGATTTTAAAACTATTTTTTTCATTTACATGCAGAATTTGGTTTTTTAACACACACGCCAGATTATCTTTAAAAAAGTAGTAAAATACAATAAAAGGGTGCTGAAATAGGGCTCGTTTAGGAAAAAGGCAAATGGAAACTGGGCCAGAAGTGCCCCCCCCCCCTAGAAAACTGGTGCAACCCCTGGTGCCCCCTACAGTTTTACCCTAGTTACGGCGCTGCATTTGGGTTGGACTACCATTTACAACTGCTAGTTTTTATAAGGCTAAGCGGTGTGTATAGTTGCAGCAAATGCATGTTATTAGTCACAGTGATGGATAGCACTGGAGCATTAACTCGTAAGTGTCACGATTCATTGCTTTTCTGTCTGTAGAAAGCCCGTTACGCTTTATGACTCGTTGTCTTGTATAATTGTCAGTCTACTGAAACCAATCACGTGACATAGTTACCATTATTCCCCTCGGGAGAAAAGCTGACGAAAAACAAGAAATCCGCAGGTCTGTACAATTTTCACTGTACAACATTTTGGGCAAAATGTTGGTTTAAAGGCCCTGTACACTATTGGTAAGATCGAAAAACATAAATGTTCACAGATTCACACATAATTTACATGATTTAAAGTAAGTAATGGTAGAAAGGGTTCCTTAAAATATTACTGCCTAAAATGCTATCGTTTCTGAGAAATGAGTAAAACAATAGTTTTTTATCACGCGCGATAAAAACTCTCTTTTCACTATTTTCTCGTGACCTCGATGACTAATTGAGCTCAAACTTTCACAGGTTTGTTTGTTTATGCATATGTTGAATCACACAAAATGGACACTGATTTTGAGCTGTTACCAAAAGTGCACAATACCTTTAAGTATCCCCCATAATGCAGTGGTAGGCCTATATCACAACTGCTCGCACCAAATGCACTATGAAAACAAAAATATAGCACCATCTACAATATGAAATTCGCCCTCTTTTGGTATAATTTGAAGAAATTTTGCACGCTATAGCATCCGGGACTTCATAAAGCTTTGCATAGTTGAGTCTGCGCGAAGTCCGAATCGAATTCAGGTTGGTATATATAAGAGCAATAAATTAAGAAAAAATTGTTATTTTAATAGATTTGTTGGTAGTATTTTGTATCGTTTGCAGAACTGTACACAAGTAACTCGTTTGCATTTTTCCACACATGTGTCACGAGCGATGTACGACATAGCCGTGTGGCCCTCAGATTTTTTGCGATTTTTATTTCCATATTTTCACAGATTCCTTGGCCTTAAAAATGTCCACAGTATTGCAGATATCTTTAGAAATTTCCATACCATTTATGTATGGAATTTTTTTGGCAGTTGATCAAAACTAAAACCACCGAACAACTTCGTAAAAGTTTGTGAAGTTTATCTGAACGAAAGTAAACAAAGTTTCAAGATGGCGGCCGCCATGAGTATGTGCGCACATGATCAGAGATCATCAACACCAATGCAAAATACAATCGTTCTATCTATGGAATTTATGTCATAAACCCTTTTTTACATCTGTAAACTATTAATTGTTATTATTTCGCAACTAACACTGAAAAACAACAGCCAAATTGAAACAAATTAAAAAACACCTTTATTCTGCTTATAGTTTCTGTTATCACATGAAGTCATTCAGGTCACAGAGGTCAACGAAACCTACCCAGAATTAAAGACAATAACCTGATGAACATTATTACAAAATATTAAAAAACAAATACTTTATGGTAATTTTGTAATGATTTTTCAAATGAAAACACAAACTATACATTGTTGTGTTTGAAAAGTGTGCGTGTTTGTGTGTGTGAGCGTGTCTACCCGTTGAAACCGAGAACTTTAACAAAAGGGATCCGGGTGTTTGACAGAGCGAGGACGTCCTCGCTTCGCTTTCGTGTACAAAACCAATGGGGACGTCGCTGTCCAAACAATGGGAGAACAAAGAGAGGTCCTCGGTTCACAGGATTCACAAACATGTGTGTGTGTGTGGGGGGGTAGCTACTGTACAAAGTATATGGTACTTAAAGGGTACGTGGGACCAAGGTGGTCAACAAAGTTTGAACACGCGCGAGACTTGCACGGTCTATTCCCCTCGCACTATACTCGTAAAAGAATGGTGTCGATTAAAAACTGACCAAGCTTAGAGTTTAAAGCGCGTATAATCTTAGCTGAGTGTAAAGGGATTTGGTCTGAAAATAAATCAAATTAATTTTACGCCCGTACGACCATCGCGCGTCCGCGTATAAACCAGCTTTTAGTGGCCTTTACCAACTTGAATTACTGAGTGTTTTTTACGCCCGTTCGACAATTGCGCGTCCGCATATAAACTAGCTTTTAGTGGCCTTTTCCAACTTGAATTACTTAGTATTTTTTTTCATTCATAAAAGTTCAAACATATTGTATTGAACCTTTTCGAACTTGATTTTGCGGTTGTTGATGTTGAATTATTCATAAAGATTTTAAACATATATTATTCATACTGTTTATGCAAAGTAAAGTGCTGACGGTTAAGTCACAATGCATAATAGGTTAATGTATGCGGACCCAGTCACTTATGATTGGTTTGGAATTTTGCTACCCCGGGAGGGTATATAGCAAAAATGAATAAATATAGATAAACTATAGACATTCTTGACAAGTTGGAAAGCCCTTGTAGCTTCGCCACTCCCGCGTCTTTACTACACATCTGTCCGGACCACGAATGCCTTCACGAAAGAATCAGGTAAACATGAAGTAAAATTTGGTGAACACTAAAAATTTAGAACCTCACTTAGTGGAAAGGGTACCAATCGCATCGCCATGAACATTTAGTCTGCCTGACATTTTCGGAAAGGCTTGCTGGTCCTTTAATTAAAAAAGAGTACGAGTTTTGAATAGCACATGTTCTGTTATCGTACACGTTTGGTAATTACTCAAAATATATATTAGCATAAAAACTGACTTGGTAACGAGCAACAGAGAGCTGTTGATAGTATAAAACATTGTGAGAAACGACTCCCTCTGAAATAACGTAGTTTTTGAGAAAGAGGTAATTTCTCACTAAAATAATCAAAGACTTCTTGCAAGAAGTTTTTATTCCTGCATCTGAAAGCACACAAATTTGTACAACAAGGGTGTTTTTTCTTTCATCATTTTCTTGCAACTTCGATGACCAATTGAGCCCAAATTTTCACAGGCTTGTTATTTTATGCATATGTTGGGATACACCGAATGAGAACACTGGTTTTTGACAATTACCAAATGTGTACGATGCCTTTAAGTTAAGGTGGTTCTGAAAAGAACCGATGGTTTAACAACTCGACGATTCGATCAGAATGCTCTGATCGTCTTCTATGGAAAGAAACCACAGGAATTTCATTTGTTGATATTAATATGTAACAAATAATAACAATACAAAGCTGGAGCTTTAGTTTGTATTGTTTTCCACGCGATGCCAAAAAAAATGCAAATCAACAAATTACAAATCACATGGATTATTTTTATTTTACATCTTGATCTTTAATGATAATTTTGTGATCTTGTTACTCCAAGCGTATTTTACAGTCTAAATGCCTTGCTAAAAACTCGTGTCTAATAACACAGTTCAAGACCAACTACAAAACTCGTACAGTTGCAATTACAGACCGTGTGTGCATTACATTTCATTATGAAAGAACAAATTTCCCTTTTATATCCTCCGCCATTTCCCTCACCTGCTTTAATTAAAGCTAATAAAAAAGGATAATAACATAAAACATAAACAAATGCATGGCTATTGAAAACAGCGGCTGTCGTTCGCATTGAATGCGAGTAACACACAAGGTCTCACGGCGCGGATGTTTGCATGTAAACAAGGGTATCACCTTAGCAACCGCATCAATGATTTTCGTGTGGGGTAATAATTCATTGTTGGTCAGTCATTAAAGCTCGTTATGGATGACAATGGGAAACCTTTGTACACTGCAATCCATAAAACCGTGACAGGTGCTTTGGAACAAAACGGAGTTATTGTGTCCTCCAATCACCTCGATTTTCCCTCTTCACATTTTCAAAATGAATTGTTCTTTCCTTTCATATTATTTCTTAACGACTTAATGATTTCATAAATTATGTTGGGGTTTTTTCATTGCTTTTTATGTTCCCATTTTCAAGTTTGGATTGGCAAACCTTTGATTCACCGTGTTTGAGTATACTTTAAAACAAATAACCGGGCCAGCTTGATATGGGCTGTATTTAAAACAAAATAAAATGAAAAATGTATTTTCCGTGTTTTATTTTTAATGTAATTGATTGATTGATTTATTTATTATTTATAAATAAAAATATACACCCTGTTTTACCCTGTGTAATGAGAATATTTTGTATATTGTAAGTTTGTGTTGTACTTTAAAATCTGGCCGAACAATAATAAATAATATTAATGAAATAGAACTAAACTAACTTCTTTTATGATGCATCAAGGTATTTTTTTAATTAAAATTACGTAGTTTCGCTGGCAAGTATTCCTGATGACTGATTTTTATTGGCAATATGTTGATCCACTTCACCTGACGTCATCTTCACAATAATCTTGGTTGTGGTATTTTGGGAGTCAATGTCCCTGTGTGTAATACAGTCTAAATCGGCTTAAAGCTATAACACCCAAGCCTCAAAGCTTTCAGTTATAGTATTATTGCAATAAAGTGATTGTCTTTTCAGACTAAAGTCTGTTCTTCCTCAGAATTGTACAGGATAAGACAATCGACGGTTTTAGTGGCAAACATTTCCATCAAAATAATTTCAAAAGAAATCCAAGTTGTTCATAAATAAGCCTAAAACTCTAGAGTGGCGATTTCAAGAATGTTCTGATCGTTTGCCCTCGAAAGTACATCATGCAATTTACGCAGCGTTATATTATTAAAAATTATCTTGCAAGAAATATAGAAAAACAAATCTATTTTTTCTCTCTCTCTCTTTCTGAAAGGACAGCCATCTACAATCAATATACAATACAATGGACAGAAACTCTGCACTTCGTTTCATTGTTTTGACGGTTTTCATGATAGGTAAGAATCAAAATCAAATCAAAGAGACTCGTCAGACTTTTCAGCCTGCTCAGAGTTGACAAAATAACATTTATGACGACGACATTGGAAAGGGTTATTGAAGAATCATCAGTTATAAAAATTACATGTTGACACATTTGAAAATATAACTGAGCCGCTGAGAGTAAAAGGACAAAAACCCTAAACATATTATTCTTGACCTTCTCATCATCCAATTCAACATTATTTTCCTGTGACAATGGCGTATTCCTAACCATCTACATATACATCTACCCTGGTACCCAGCAAAGCCCACTTCTGGATGTGAAGCTGAGGTGATGACTAGGTGCTAGCCACGACCTGAACCATAATGAAGAACAAGAGCCACCACAATAGGAACAACATAACAAGCCAATAGTGTCCCTATTCTACACACTTAACCTTTTAAACGTTGATCGTATATCAATTATACAAGGGAGTATACGAATGATTTTTTTTTTGGTTTTAATTTAATCCAAAATCACAGGTTGTTTGGAAACTGGAGTAACGTTTGTTTCGTCAACAACAACTGCAACTGCAGATACAGCCACAGCCTCAACGACAGATGCAGCGACAGCTTCGACTGCAGATACAGCCACAGCCTCAACGACAGATGCAGCGACAGCTTCGACTGTAGATACAGCCACAGCCTCAACGACAGATGCAGCGACAGCTTTGACTGCAGATACAGCCACAGCCTCAACGACAGATGCAGCGACAGCTTCGACTGCAGATACAGCCACAGTCTCAACGACAGATGCAGCGACAGCTTCGACTGCAGATACAGCCACAGCCTCAACGACAGATGCAGCGACAGCTTCGACTGCAGATACAGCCACAGCCTCAATGACAGATGCAGCGACAGCTTCGACTGCAGATACAGCCACAGCCTCAACGACAGATGCAGCGACAGCTTCGACTGCAGATACAGCCACAGCCTCAACGACAGATGCAGCGACAGCTTCGACTGTAGATACAGCCACAGCCTCAACGACAGATGCAGCGACAGCTTCGACTGCAGATACAGCCACAGCCTCAACGACAGATGCAGCGACAGCTTCGACTGCAGATACAGCCACAGTCTCAACGACAGATGCAGCGACAGCTTCGACTGCAGATACAGCCACAGCCTCAACGACAGATGCAGCGACAGCTTCGACTGCAGATACAGCCACAGCCTCAATGACAGATGCAGCGACAGCTTCGACTGCAGATACAGCCACAGCCTCAACGACAGATGCAGCGACAGCTTCGACTGCAGATACAGCCACAGCCTCAACGACAGATGCAGCGACAGCTTCGACTGCAGATACAGCCACAGCCTCAACGACAGATGCAGCGACAGCTTCGACTGCAGATACAGCCACAGCCTCAATGACAGATGCAGCGACAGCTTCGACTGCAGATACAGCCACAGCCTCAACGACAGATGCAGCGACAGCTTCGACTGCAGATACAGCCACAGCCTCAACGACAGATGCAGCGACAGCTTCGACTGTAGATACAGCCACAGCCTCAACGACAGATGCAGCGACAGCTTCGACTGCAGATACAGCCACAGCCTCAACGACAGATGCAGCGACAGCTTCGACTGCAGATACAGCCACAGTCTCAACGACAGATGCAGCGACAGCTTCGACTGCAGATACAGCCACAGCCTCAACGACAGATGCAGCGACAGCTTCGACTGCAGATACAGCCACAGCCTCAATGACAGATGCAGCGACAGCTTCGACTGCAGATACAGCCACAGCCTCAACGACAGATGCAGCGACAGCTTCGACTGCAGATACAGCCACAGCCTCAACGACAGACGCAGCGACAGCTTCGACTGCAGATGCAACAACAGATGAAGGAACCACTCAAGCTGCTGGAGGAACCACCCAAGCTGCTGGAGGAACGACTCAAGCTGCTGGAGGAACGACCAAAGCTGCTGGAGGAACGACTCAAGCTGCTGGGGGAACGACTCGAGCTGCTGGAGGAACGACCCAAGCTGCTGGAGGAACGACCAAAGCTGCAACTGTAGGAGCGACAACAACTCCAAAAACAACAATTGCACCGACTGCTGCTCCACGTAAGTTTGAACACTATACGATCAACGTTTTGTCCACACGCCCGGATTGCGAAAGGTGTTTGCTGATCTGGAGCGAAAGTTTGGTGACTACTTTAAAACAGACAGGGACATTTTAAGAATGTAATATACAAGAGAGAACACATCCACGGAACTATTATGTTTCTAGGCCACGAGATAGTTGTTTCGGCTGCCTATCAAAAGCTCGTTCCCACTGAGTTAAAAACATTATAGTTCTCATGAGATAATACCTTATCTCAGGTGAGTACGGGATATTAATCGAAGTAAACTCGTTTGAACGAACAGGGGGAACAAACATTATCTCGTGGTAACGAACAAAACTAGTGGGAACGAGAAAAAAACCCATAAATTAATAAGTAAAACAAATTGTGGCGTGTCGTGGCCGTGCGGTTAAGAGTACCGGACTCAAGCTGTGTGATGTGTCTGATCAGTTGAGTGTGGGTTCGAGTCCCGGTCGTGGCACTTGTGTCCCTGAGCAAGATACTTTACCATAATTGCTTTGTAGTGCACGTAAAAGAACCCAGAACACTTACAGTGGAAGAGTAGGGGTTAACCCCGGTGTTTCTGGTTCACATAGCGAGCACCCTTGTTAACAGGTTTCCTCCAGGCTTGCGAGCTACAGTGATTAAGTTCACTTATGAGGTATCCTTTGTTTCATTAGCCGAAATATATAATAATAATAATAATAATAAAAATAATAATAAATATTCCTATTTCATGTCCCGTGCTCATGTGCGTGATTAAAAGCATAAGGGAGCAATTTACATTATTGTTATTGACTTTTTTTTTCTTTACAGCACCAAAAACGTTCTCGGGAGCGTTTCGGATTACGAATATTGGTGAAAACAAAACTGTATTTACTGAAGATTTGAAAAATTCCTCGTCTGCACAGTTTAAGTTGATCAGTAACCTTGTGTGTCAAGAGGTGAGTGTATAGTTAATTTTGCTGACTTTGACTGTGCCCCTTGCTCCCCTTTCTGTTGAGCCAAGAACTCACTGTTCTACCTTGCCGATAACAATATCATTCTCTGTAGAAGGCCACATACAAAAACGATGTTGAGGGTGGGAGGTTTTTTGTTGTTGTTTTGGGAAGATTTCTTTACTTTTGTTGACATGGCAAAAATATGAAATAAAGAATATAGAAATCATCACAATCACTATAACACAGAGGGTTTGTGTGATTTGATGTTTGTAATTGTTTTTATATTTGTTAAAGCCGTTTAACTCCTATATTAGATGTTTTTTTTGTAAACATTTTTAAAAAAACTAAAACGCAGTGTAGCCTAAGTAAATATTTGAAGAATTGTTTGTTTTTGCCAACATGAATACCTTTCTTCAAACATCTTTCCCAACCTATATATTTTGAAAAGGCCGTTTTTAATGAAAAAATAATAAATAAATAAAAATAAAAAAATGGGGTCGGGGGTTTCGTAGGGTCGGGCGGGGACGATCAACAATTGTTTTTTTGTTTGTGGCCCAATGGCATAACCTCCCGGCGTATATCAGAAATGCCAATTCAACACATTCAAGAAACTCCTCATCAAAGTTCACCTGTTTCAGCAGACAAACAGTTTTTTCCTCAGTGTCTTGAAGCAAATTTGTGGTTGTTGTACTATATAAAATTTGACCTTTGATTGATGGATAGATACAGTTGAACACCTCAAAGTTGCATTAAAAAGTGCCCTGCGTATCTTTTTGTGCTCAATTAATTTCTTTACTTGTGCACATTGAAGCATAGGCCTATACAGGCAACCGCAAAGTACCCAACAGTCAGCACATTATTTAGTTCCTAATTCCTTATTGGAATGCTTTACCCCCAGCTTATTAAGGCTTCAAACGATTCTGCGGGCGGTAGCCTGACTGGCTGTGAGGTTACAGCATTTACAATTGGTAGCATCATAGCTGAATTTCTTCTGGAGTTTGTGTCAACAGCCAATGTGTCAACCGAAGTATTGAACAATCAGATTGTGAATACATTGAACCAATCGGACGCATTCACTGTCGACGTAGAGTCGATCAAAGTTGAAGGTGAGTCTGGATAGGCATTCGACACTCGATATAAGAAGTTAACAGTGAACGAGATTTCATGAGACCAGTCATTCACTTCCCATGAGGAGTTTGTTGGTTGTATTTTCCCTTAAATGGTCTGTGTACGTTTGGTAATGACTCTGAAAATCAATGGCAATACAAACTTACTTGGTAAGAAGTACAGCAGCTTTGGATAGTATAATGCATTTTGAGAAACTTTTCACTTCGAAGTACTAAGGTTATGGTAAAATATATCACTTTTTATCCCCAAAAAATTGAGTCTGAGAAGCGTTAATACTGCAGTAACGTTTCTCAGATAGTGTATTCCAATTGCAGATTATTCTTCCTGCGTGGACAAACCGCTCCAGATTTTCGGCAAATCAAAGTTTTAAGAATAACCTGCTTTGGAATACACACTTTGAGACGCGTTACACGTATTGCTTCTCAGATTAAAATGTTTTGGGGATAAAAAGTAATATATTTTTCCATAACCGCAGTACTTTGAAGTGAACAGTTTCTCAAAATGCATTATACTATCCAAAGGTGCTGTACTTCTTACCAAGTAAGTTTGTATTGCCATTAATTATCAGAATCACCAAACGTGTACGATGCCTTTCAAATTTACACCACTGGTGTTGTCACCATATACCGAGCAAAGAATACAAATTTACACCACAGGGTGTTAAAATAACACTAATTTCTGCCAACACAATTACATTGGTTTTATTTTAACACCATATGATGTTAATTTTGTTAGTTCTCTCTTGGGTATGTATATGTGACAACACCCATGGTGTCAATTTTAACACCCCAGTTTTTGCAGTGTAATAACAGGCAACAGAAATTCCTGCTACTGCCAATTACCTTCCCATCGGCAAACCTTGTGACTAGTTTTCTCTTTTTGCTTTCAGAAATTATAATAACTACTGTAGCAACACCGACAAAGGGTAAGTTGTACAAATTTGACTGTTATTGTCTTTTATGTAGTCACACTAAAACTCATAGCAAGGCGCTTCAAATTAGAAATTTGTCACAATTTCAGGGTAAACCATAATCTGTTGTTCACGAAATCCCATGGTAACCTTCTTTGGGGTCCTCTCCAGAGAGTGCATGAATAGTCATCTGATTCATATTTAATTTAGAGGGTTTATGATTATTCATAATTATTAATCTTTAAACTAGATCTCTCCAACACAGAATTCTAAACAATTAAGAACTTTACATTTATTTCCTTTGAACAGTTTGAACTTAACAATAAATTCCAAATTCAATGAAAAAGATGCAGTTCTTTAAAATGTGTACAAAATCATATGGGACTGCACAACTTACAGTCCCAGAATTTCTGTACCAAAAAGACCAAATTGTAAACCATGCAGCAGCTACATTTTCCAGTTTTTTGTTCTGAAGTATCACATGAAAGGTATTTAGACCTTTCTTTTGCAACGTCACAGCTGCAATTTTTTTTCAACCTTGGTTTGCAAAAGTATGGGCGGCCTTAAATGCCAAAAAAAAAAAAAAAAAAAACTTATTTGACAAACAATGCTATCAAATTAATACTCATTACTCATAAATAAAATGTACTATCAAACAAAAAAAGGTGAACTTCATAAAACAAAGTGTAATGTTTTGCTAAAAAGAGAATTCTTTTGCCAAGCCAGTTTATACATTTTTAGCTATTCGATCTAGGCCTTCCGTACAAACTGGTGGTTAATGTTTGTAAACAAGTGTTTGGAGGAAGCGCTCCCGCAGAGATCGCCGCAGTGGGGACAAGAAATATGAGTTGCTCTGCAATAATTTCCTCCTGTTGTTGTAAAATGTCTGTTTTAATTTGTTTACATTTTTTACAGCTGCTACAACGGTCATTCCCGAACAAACCATACCGTTTGGTCTGTCAGGAGGTGCGATAGCTGGCATCGCAGTGGGCGCTGTTCTGTTCGTTCTGGTGTTTGTTATCCTCGTAGGGTTCATCGTGATGAAGGTAAAAGGGAACGGTGCGAAGGTAGCTGGGGAACCAAACCAGCCACGACCGACGCGCGAATGAGAGTACTTTGAACTCTTGACCTTATTTTTGAACGCATGAGGGCGCTTTCAACGGCGAATTTTGTCGCATCACAATAACTATTGCAGTTTGATCTTATTTTGGCTGCCTGTATGTTTTTATATCTTGTATCAATGGCCAAATAAATAATATTTATAATAACAACCATGAAAGAAACCCAGTTCATTTCACTTGTTTTGCATCGCGTATGGTTCACACAAGCCCTCACGCGGTCAAAAATACTGCAAATTTCAGCAGGGATGCGTATGGTTCTATACGGTTTGGCGATCGGATACCGGTTATGTGATATCCTCTTTAATTTTAAAAAATGTGCCTTTAAATGTTTTACCAATGTCTTTTGTATGCCGAACACACATCATACTAATAATTTTCACGCTCATGCCTTCATATAAATAATAATGAAATATGCTGTTCATTACTCAAGATTTGCCACCTTGTAAATTGCAATATAACAAAAAAATGATACAAACGATTAAAGCTGTTTTTTGACATTGTCACATCTTTGGTAGTAAGGCGTTTATACAGTATCAACGAACTTGCTATGTTTGTTTGGGATAGGGTCGCCTTGAAGTTCACGATCAATACATTACAAAGCACCCATGGGGAATTGAGAAACACAATTGTTTATCCTAAAATTATACTCAAACATCAAGAATAGCTCAACGCTTAATGGACGCCGCTGTTTGTTGTTCTAGGCTTGTTTGCAACTCAATCTAACGCATTAGACTCTGATGCGAAGCTAGTCTTGACTCGCGACGTTCGTTTTGTTAGTGAATTAGTGGAGAAGAGATATCTGTATCAAACACACGTCTGGATCAAAAGCTTTGAACAAGAATCGTAGACTTGCCCAGTCAGTCTCTCTGAGTCAGTCGATGTTTGCGCCCTCTACTGGCGACTGATACAAAAACTAGCGTCAAATCAAGACTAACGCGAAGCCGATGATTGGGTGCATTAGGTGAGGCACCAATATACCGGTACCTTATGTCTAATTGTAATGGAGCTAAAAGCAAAATGGCCTCCGTTCTGTTGAGTGTTTAAAAGCTCATGTAATTAAGATGTGAATTATTCTGGATGAATAGTCAAATTGAAATGAAAGTAAACAGTTGTGAGAACGCAAATGTGTGTGCGTGTTCAAAATTTCAAAACTATGGACCGATGACCACTTAGAACTATTACTGCAGTGGCGTTTCCGGAGGTTGGGGTGAGCTTATACGGGAGTGCCCTTGTATAGTGTCTTTTACACAATGGAACATGGACCCCTAAAGAGAATTCTTTGTTTAACCTGGACCCCATAACTGGGAATTCTTTAGAAAAGGGAATAATAGAACAACACTCAGGACCACACAAACCGGATCCGTAAGGTTGCGTGTGAGCAGGTTATGTGTGAGCATGTCTACGCATTCAAACCGAGGATTTAACAAAGGGGATCCGGGAAAATGACATATTGGGACAGTCCTCGGTTTGTTTCGTGTAAAAAACCAATGGGGACGTCGCTAAAAAAACCAAGTCCAAACCATGGGATGTCCACGGTTTACAACATTTACAAACATGTGTGTGTGTGTGTACTACCCGTTGAAACCGATCGGACTTTAACAAAAGCGATCTGGGTGTTTTGACAGAATAGGGACCAACCTCGTCCCCATGGTTTACTTTATTTCCAACCATGTTTACAGCAGTAAACCCTGGGAGGGAAACTCCTTACTTGGACCCTGATTGGACAACGACTGGTGTACAAAAGTCTAAGGTAAACATGTTAAGTTGTACTCATTCAGTATTCACCATGTTCACAGCCAGACTATTCTAATTTGCATACGTATCCAAAAATTTTGGATATGCAAATGATCCAATACCAGGGTGAGAGAGCGGTCAACCTCGTACTGCTCGACACACCATGGGGACGAGGTTGAATAGGGACGTCTTCGATTTGCTTTCGTGCACGAAACCATTGGGGACGTTACCCAAATCCAAACTAAGAACATAAATAAAGAGAAGTCCATAGGTCGATGTGTGTTTTGGTGGTGGTGGTTGGGGGGGGGGGCCACAACCTGCATCAATTACTTCTGGACTAGTGAAACGTGTCAGGCAATGCTTAATATAATTTACACTAAATTTAAAAACGATAAATAGTCATTTAAACATGTTAATATAGGATTTCTTTAAAAGTAAATAGCCTTTTTGTGATGGTGTCGGAATTAATGTTATAAACTAAATTTCTATTAATAATTTATTTTTATTTTTAAAAGACCAAACGCTAACATTGCAAAAAATATAAAAAAGGTGTGTTTTAGGGTTTTTTCTTGTACATTATCTGCAATTTAACGAAGTAGAAAAAAGCCGAGTAGAAATAACAAGCTCGCTTGTGTTGCCTTCACTGATAGAAAAGAGGCCCACTAAAAACGGGATTAGCAATTATTATCAAATAAAACAAAAGTTTTCAAAAACATTCGAGAAAGCAAATCATGATTGCATTTTTTTAGATTAAATTTATGATATGTTATGATATGTTTCTTGAAAGACTGGACCGCTGGAATAAGTCCTCATCTTCGGCGTGTTCAACACCCCCCCCCCCCTGTTAGAAGAGAACATCTGGGAACCGATCTTGCAATTTCTCAAAGTGCCCTAAAAATCACCCAGTTTTGAAAATTCAAAGATTATTATTTATTTATTATTTATCTTTTTTTACATGATGCTTGAGAATTGGTTTGTTTAAATTCATCTTCTTACTCTTTGATCGAAAAAGAGGGATTTTTTGCAATAATGTTCAGGTTTTTGTAAATATCAATGTAATCGTATCGGCACGATTCATCTTGAAATAATATGTGCAATACTTTAATAATTGTAAGAATCCTATATTTGTTTTAGAAATGGAAATCTATTTAACATGCAATTACAAAAAAAATATGTAAATATAATATGTGTTTTTAATATATATATATATATATATATATATATATATATATATACAAGCAAGACGTGTACGTAAACATTGCCGAAATATATTAACGCATTGTAATAGGGCTTCGATTTGTAAAACGTTTGTATAAAAGAAATTTTTAATTTGTTGTTAAAAGTGTTGTTTTTAAATTTAGCCATGGCTTGTGCTTGCGTTGCTCAGCATTTGATTGTGTTTTATCTGAGAATACACGGAAAGGGACGGATCACTCATGGTTAGTGGCCAAACGAGACATTTGTAATTTTAGGAACAGGTGGGGGGCAAAGAAATATTATCTGCTTATCTAAACGTTTAATTGTTATGACTACAAATTTTATTTATTATTTATATATTCATATTTAAAAAATGTTTATTCATTGGGTTTTTTCAAATATTTATTTATAGAGATATTTTTTTATTATATTTATTATAGCATCAATATTCATTCATTTATTTATTTGTTTATTTGTTTACTTCACTTTATGTAGACAAACCGTGGGCCTTCATAATTAAGGATAGGCCTACACTCTAAAAACTTCCGGGTCGGAATTGACCCGGATTCCGGATCCCAGGGGGGGGGGGCCTGACCCATTTCGGGCCAGGCTGACCCGGAACGTGGTTAAAAAAGGGATTTGAACTCGGATTCTGCTTCAGGTTGACCCATGTCTGGGTCATAGAGACTGTGCAAGTCTCGCGCGTATCGGAACGAGAAAACACGTCAAGCGAAGAACATTTTTTCTCTGAAATCAAATCTTTGTTCTAAATTATATCTAATGACAAAATCTAAACTAGTCTGGTTCCCAGACCCAAAAATCTCCGACTAGGCTCTGTCGAATTTAGGGTCCGGTATCACCCAAAATCACGTGACCAAAAAGGAGGAATTCCTCCTTTTTCGAAGTTATCCGAAATGTTCCGAACGTGTTGTCGTCAACATTCGGACAGTATCGTTGATGGTCGGACATTTCCGGGTGTTTATGGTTGCATTGTAAACAGAATCCATGGAATCATAATGTCAGTCCTGTCGGCCGTAGATCCAGGAGTTTTTGAGCTTACGCTCAACAAATTTTTTAGGTTTTTTTGGCATGTTTTAAGCACTTATGTAGGTCTCCTAGTGATTCAAATAAAGAAACTCACCTGCTGCAATCTATGCTGCAAGTGAATGTAAAAATAGCTTCCGATCAGGTGCAGACTTGGTTTCCCTGGAGATGACCCCCGACCCTGACAAGTTGCGTCATGCTCTATTTTTAACCGTGGGTGATACCTGACCTAAGATTTTTAACAAGAGACGTCAAGGAATCTTTGGTCAGGGAACCAGACTAAATCTAAACAACAAAAATACTCATTACATGTTTATAAAATCAGTTTTAGTTTTTATAATAAATACACAGATAATGTGTTAATTATTATTGAAGCAAAGTTGAAACTCTGGGACAAGGATGCTTATTTGATCGTAACTTTTCATAAACCACTTACGTTGATTCGCGATGGTCACACGGGCGTAAAATTAACGCTTGACGCAGTTTATAGGGGACACTGACACCTCAACAACCATAGACTGCAGTGAAAAGGCTTCGCGTTGCAATTACAACATCTGGCGATTATCATCGTGCATCAAAATCATCAAATTCTTAATTTTTTGCAGCAACCGGAAGCTGAGGTCAAGTTTAATTCTCGGGTTGTCTTCGTTATATTGTTGAATTGATTTTACTTTCCTGTTTTTTATCACTAAGTATTACATTCCCAACAACATATATATTTGTCATGGTCATAAACCACGTTAAACTAAAATAATTGACAAAACAAAATCTTGCCCACGTTAATCTCCATATGGTTGGGACCGCAATGGTCCCGGAAGTTCAAATATGCGCGAGACTTGCACAGTCTATTGACACAGATTCCGGGTCATACTGACCCAAGAATGTGTCAGACCCCACGAGACCCGGATTCGGGTCAATTCTCACCCGGAAGGTTTTAGAGTATGATAGGTGATTGTGAACAATAGTTTCGTATGAAATTTTAGAACCACCACAATATTGTGCCTAATCTTTAGACAATAATTCTTACATAATATAAAAGTAATTTTAAAAGAATGTATAGGCTGTCGTAAATCCTAAGCTAACATAACTAAACATTTATATAGGTTTTTAGTCTAAATGATTGGCAAATTGTTTATAATAAAAAAAATGACAACATTAAATATGATACGCAAGTGCATTTTTATGCCCCAAGTGTCTTTCAATAATTCACTTGCAGATACAATAGTTCAGTGTTTATTTATGGAAGCTGGTTGTTTTTAGAATATTTTCAAGGAAATAAAATAAAAGATTTGATGATAATCACTTTAATGGTTTGTTGTTCATATACGACGTTAAAAAATAACACTGAAATCACGTGCATGCATGCAGTTGGACCGAAAGAGTTTGGTCGGGGTCCAGACATTGGAATGGCATCAATTTGATTGCGTAGGGAGGTTTAATACCCCGCCCCTCGCAGTGATAAATTATTGCGCAATAGTCCACAAAGCCACAAAGCATCGCCTCAATATCATATCCCGTTCCTCTCCCATCATCAAAGTGCGAGTTTCCAAGCCACATTTTGTTTTCAGGTTTCGAAAAGTTCAATAAGGGAGAAACCATTAGCCCACAACGGTATTTTCAGGTCGAGACCAATGTGGTTATAATGCTGGTTGGTCGAATACGCACCACCATTCGGAAAGCAGTAATCATAGACATGCTGATTGTTTAATTAAAGACATAGGTGCACTTGAAAATCAAGGATAGGTCGCAATGGCATATTATTGTTCGTTTTGTGTTTATGTTTTTAGACTCATTTTTAATACCGTAAAGCGCTCGGTGACTGGTTTGATGTCGGGCGCTGTATAAATCCTGCTTACTGTTATTATTCTTATTGTTAATAGCGTTTTTGTTTGCTTTTTTGCAGCTTGTACTGATATAATTAAACAGTTCGTGTTTCCAGGAGTTCAATAATGAGGAAGGGCTTGAATGCGCAGTAGGCTTACGCCTCGCATACCAATTGGCAGTCACGTAGTAGCCATGTTTAAACTCCTCCAAGTTCCCATAATGCAATGGCGATAAAGAAACGATAATTTTTCACATTGGGCAGAGAGATCGCGTCACTGCACTCTAAAAAAAAAACTTCGGGTCAGAATTGACCCGGATTCCGTGTCACGTGGACCTTGATCCATTTCTGGGTCAGGCTGACCCCGAAACTGGTTACAAAAACGGGATTTTAACCCGGATTATGCGTCATTTTAACCCATTTCTAGAAAATGTTGACACAGATCCTGGGTCAGTCTGACCCAGAAACGGGACCAGCAATCTTGGTCAAATCTGACCGGGGAGTTTTTAGAGTGTGTTTTCTCTGTCATTTCTACGTTTGGTTTTAGCTTTGGATGGAGGAAACGCGGCTGGCGTCATACGCGGCTACAGTCTGTCCGTGGTAGGCCATTTGGGAAGTCCACATTAAGATAAGGTGCGCATGTAACTGCACAGTGACTGCTCTATATTCTGACACCCCTATGTTCCAAAAACCCTATGTTCCGAAACCCCCCTCGTCTCGTGATTTACAAGCATGGGTTAGGGTTGGGGTTAGGGTTAGGGTTAGGATCGGGATTGGGAATAGGTAAATGCACTAGGGGTTTCGGAACATGTAGTTGTGTAACCAACTGCACGTGTGTTGCCTCACTGCACAGTAAAACGCGGAAATTCTGACTCAAAAAATGACGCGAGCAAGATTTGTCGTGTGCGTGACGTCAGGTGAATTATGTCAATACCGAAATTTATCCAACACTTTATATTTTTGCAGGGACCGAGAGCAATTGTATTCAAAGACACGGGTTCAGGATTAGCAAACCGCGGGAGGGGGCAGGGGGCAGGGGGCAGGGGTTGTTAGTTATTAATATTACAACACCGATTTATGTTGCTGTACATTTAAGTAAATTTTGAATTACTCATCATAGGTCTATATACATGAAACAAGAGTGTGAGAACAAAAAAACAAAAAAACCCATTCCAACTGCCGCAATTCCTAACTTCCAGTGTAAATTCCAAATCCCCCGGTTTTTTGTATCATAATTTTGATGTGATTACTCGATTGAAATACTTTCCGATTGAAATAAATAGTTCCTCAATTCCAAAGCCCCACAGTCACGAATCATTCCGAGTTAATGAATCATTGACAATTTTAGGAATCAAGGATAAACGAACCGCCCATTGAGTAAATCAAAAAAGTAAAGCTTCCACCCAAATCCTAACACGCCGATCAAACAAAAAAATGATATAAAATAATAATTAAACAAAAAACCCGCAAATTTCCACTAAAGTTTAGAATGATACGTTTACTAAAACCGCGCACGGATAAAGGCTATGACCTTTGCACCTTCTTGACGAGTGCGACTCGAGATCTCAAGCGCCGCTCGTCCAACGGATGGGTTTGTTTACTACAGTTTGTGCGCCGTTGCCACCTCGTTGCCAGGAGCCTTTCGATAATTACATAGCAATTTACATGGTTACCGATAGCAACAAACTTTGCTCCCAAGAGAAAAGATCTACCCCGGCAAGGCGGTGTTTGCTACCCCGATATTTCACAATTCTCCTCTCTGGGATCATTATAAAGAAGTGCAGGCAGTTTGAGAGATTTTACGGTGAGGAAATCCGTCAAGAATAACGTAAGTTAAAAACCCATGCGGTGTTTTGTGCTGTGGTTGATTCGTATTCGAAGTTGGTGGTTATCAACGTTTCAGTTTTTCTCGTCATTAATGTCAAAGGGAAAGGGGAAAATATCATAATATTTGGGGTTCGAATCCAAACTGAGGATGTGTCATTAATTGAGATTCAGTTGTCGTGGATAACTCTAATAAATGTCAGATTCAATCAACTTTTTTTAACAAAGGAAAGGGACAAAGACTTCACAATCTGCCTCCAAATTGTATAATTATGGGCGAGGTAAATTTCCTCTTTGTTTATTTCTTGTTTATTTTTTTCCGTCTTGCTTCAGGGAATGAAACTCTATTAAAAGTGAAATTAAAATAACTTTGGTTAAGGACAAAGACCTAGCAATCTGTCTCCAGATTATACTCGCAGATTGAAGTTTCTCTATTTTTTATTTTTTATTTATTTATTTATTTTTATCTGTTTGTTATATATGTTTCTGTGTTTCTATTCTTCCTCAATTATTTCGTCGTCCTTCAGCGAATCACTACTGTAATTCGACGAAACAAGTGCTACAAGTAAACACCTGTGCATATATTATCAAATATATTGTTAAGTGCTTATTCTTTTTCCCAGTTCAGAATAAAATCAATTTGTGGAAGTATGTTCAACTATACTGGTAAACTCGCGGGTACAACCATCTGTAAATCTCTTTAATTATTGTCTCTCTAAATATTTGGCGGATCTGGACAAGTGTGACACTGTTTGAAAAATTCTAAATTTTATAAAAATGTTTCTTTTTGTAGAAATGCTGATTGATCTTGTTTTGGTTTATCTAAACGTGTTCTTTTTTTATTCAAAAGCAAAATTAAATATAAATTTAAAAAAACCAAACCCCCCCCCCAGAACTACTTTAAGTCCAAAGTAGCTAAAACTGATGATTTTCAACGCGTACCACTATCTGCCTTTCACTAATAGTTAATAACCGAACCGGATTTAAAATTATATTTGCACAGTTTCTTATTGTATTTTTGAGCGGCATGTCAAATAAGTTACGGTACAGTTGAACTTTGTGCTTAGTTACTGCGCATTATTGCCATAAATATTATGAGTTGAGTCGATGTTGCTATGTAAACTAGCCCGACTCACGTACTTGCACAAGTGACATTTTATTTAATAAATGAAAAAGTATATAATGATATAATTATGCATGGTTGTTTTGAACAAACAAAGATAAACCTCGTTTGAATATAAAGAGGGGCTCCAAAGTCAAACTCAGTAGGCCTATTAGATACGGTCCTAATGAAACATTTGAATCTGAGAAAGGCTTCAGACATGAAGCCTATCTCAGGCATCTAAAAGCACACAATTCTTCGCATCCACACTGCAAATTTGTTGGTCACAAATTGTGTTGGGTTACTAATTCGTTGGTTACAAATATTGGTAGTTGGTTAAACGAAATCGTTGCCCAACACGTTTGGGCAGAGTTGACCAAATTGTTGGTTAACTGGATGGGTGCAATGTTGATAAAATAGGTTTTCCCGGCCAATTTCAGCAAAAATCCATTCATTTTAACAGCCGGGTCATTCAATTTCGTTTGAAAATTGAATGCTCCGTTGAAACAGCATTCAACAGTCGAAAGGAGTAATTCAACTTCACCAGTTTAGCATTCACTGGTCAAATAAGATCATTCAATTACATTAGGCCGCAAGACTCATTCAATTTCGTAAAAGCCAGCAGCAAGAGCTGGTCAACCTTTTAATTCCATCAATGAGCAAACATTTTTCAAGTGTTTGCAATCAAATTCAAATTCTATGTTATGTGCTTTCTGATTCGCACTTGCCTATATATAAAGGCAGATATTTGGAGGAGAATTCATTTATAGGCCTACACTAGTATAATCACAGCCAAACTTACATGCCGATATGCCTAGCACGTCAGAACATTAAAGGTTAAAGAAACCAACTTTAGATATAAATAAACGAATAGAAGAAATGCATGAACAGAAAAAGAAATCGACATGTGAAATAAATGCACAGGAAAACAACAACAATAGATTGTTTTCAAATTAAAAAAATTCCCGTTATATTCGTAAGCTTTTAGTTCTTTTAAAACATTTGTTAATTTCTAATTTGACATGGTCCAAACAAATCGGGTTCAAACTTATCGGGTACGTGCTTTAATTTTAAGGGCAACAAAGCAAAGGGAACAATACAACAATTAAAACAAAACACAGGATGTAAGTGAAATATAATAAGGCGGATACGGCTTTTGTTTCTTTTAAAACATTTGTTTACTTCTAATTTGACATGGGCCAAACAAATCGGGTTCAAACTTAATTTGTTTAATTTGAACGCACACAAGTTGAAATTCATTGCCCATAAACGAAAAAGAAAACGCAAGCTAGCAACAAATTCATGTGAGCTTCGATGAGTCTTAATTTGGTTTCATCAGTTGTAAGTAGAAATTAATTTTAAGAATGGTCAAAGTGTAGTCTTGAATGCCTAAAAATAAAATAGAATGACCGAAACGAATCCAAAGGAGAAAAACAAAATCATGTGTGCACAAAAAAGAAATTGGATGCATTGATAGTTAAAAAGAACCCCTAGTTTGAGTGGATTAGGGGAAAATGCGTGAATTTGAATGCGTGTTAATGAAATTGAATACATTTTTGCTGAAATTGGCCAAGAAAACCTATGGTTGGGCAAACGGGGTGCCCGGTAAGTTGGTCAAAATTATCACGCGACCTCTGTTAACCAACGGTGTTGGGTACACCACCGCACCGGCTATAGCTGATGGGCTAAGTTACCGGGTTTTACATTCACAAAACTTCACGTGCGCGAAGCACACATTCGCTGCATGCAGGACAGCAGATCGCAGATCTCCTTCAAGATTGGGGCATGGAATGCCTCATTGAAACTTTTTTTGGTAATTACCCGTAGAAGACACTAAGCCATTAAGTGACACACCGTTTTGTTTTCAGTACAAAATAATAAGTAGGCAGGTCCCGCCGTGCATGATAGTTTGATACATGATTGTACAAAAATCGTTAGCGATCTGCAACGGATTCCATGTATAGATTATAATCCGCTGCAATCTTTGCCATCACTGGCGATAAATGCCAAACAAGTAATTATGTTATCAAATAACTTCGCATGAAGGCATAGGGGAGCAAAATATGAGGTGTAGTTATGTTTATTAGAGTGTTTTTAATGAAATAAACTTCGTTTCATGGATTCATTTCTTTGCAGTACTGAGCAATGCAAATATATTTAATTTTAACCAACATTTTGGTAAATAAACCTGCCCAACTCATTACTCAAATGTTGGGTAAAATGATTACCTAACCATTGTTGGTTAAACTTTATCCAATAATGTAGTCAGTTGATATTTGAACCAACGTTGGGCAAAAAAGTTGGGCAAATTCTGACCAACCAGATTTGCAGTGATGGGTGTTTTTTCTGCCATTATTTTCTTGCAACTTCGATGACCAATTGAGCCCAAATTTTCACATGATTGTTATATATATATGTGTTAGGAATACACCGAATGAGGATACTGGTCTTTGAAAATTACCAAACGCCTGCCTATCAAAGAATTTATTTTCCAGATTTCTTTTCAATGTTGTAAATCTTTATTTGACGAAGCAGGTTTAACTCCCAACGATGATGAGGTCTACTTGCGTTTCCTTTTAATTTGAAGTTCCCATAAGTTTTCACAGTAAATCTACACCATGATCACATACTGTGTTAAAGCGTTACATACGAAGTGTGGACCTGCGAACAAAGGTGGCTCCTCTAATGTAGGGACTTGAAACACTGTGTGGACTTACACACGTCCACAAAGTGTTTTTTACAGTGTTGAAGAATATGATTTTACTTCAGTGTACAGAACAAAGGAATGTCCACAGAGTGTATGCGACACAGAGCTGTGTGTGGGTGTTCCTAGTGTGTCCACAGTGTGTCCGCAGTGTGTTCGCAGTGTGTCCACAGTGTGTTCACAGTGTGTCCACAGTGTGCTCACTCTCGGTACCTTATGGAGACCAAGGACAAAACAAAAAAGGGAAAATAAAAGGACTCCATAGGGGAATTCTAAAGACCGGGTGCTCCACAAGAAATGTTGTGTACAAAGTCTATGGGAAAACTGTTTAGTGCAGGGACAAAGGAAATAACAAAAGAATGCTCCACAAGGATGCATTTTTTCAAGATGGGTGTGTCCACAGTGCGGCCACAGTGTGTCCACAGTGTGTCCACAGTGGGTCCACAGTGTGTCCACAGTGGGTTAAGTCACAGTGTTAAACTTCTACACACTGGTAATGACGTATGCGCACTCAGTTGATGGTGCTCACTGCTCACAATAATTTTGATCGCCCCGTGAACTGTATTGTATTTATGTACAAGTTTTCAAAAAAATGAAGGGATTTTTACAAAGAAAAAAAGAGCAATTGTTGTTTCTTTCTTGCAGATAATATATTAAGCGAGCATCATGGAAAAACACACGGCCGAGATTTTCCGCCTCACTATCATTCTTGCGTTAGGTGAGTTATTATTGACAGTAACTTTCTTGCAAAAAATTGTCAAGATATCCAAGGTTTGAAGATAATGGTGGCAAGTTTTGAAATGATAAAAATTTTAAAAAATAATTTTTTTGAAGCTAGTCAGTCTATAAACTTAACTAATTGGACTGGGATAACGAAGTATTACACTGCAAAAACCGGGGTGTTAACATTGGCACCATGGGTGTTGTCACATATAGATACCAAAGAGAGAATCCATTTGAGTGTTAAAATAACACCAATGTAATTGTTTGGCAGAAATTAGTGTTATTTTAACACCCTATGGTGTAAATGTTGATTCTTTTTTGGTATTTATATATGTGACAACACCCATGGTGTCAGTTTTAACACCCCGATTTTTGCAGTGTATCAGTGACAGGAATATTCAGCTCATATTAAGCGAATTCCTAAAGGATTCTGGCAGATTAAAGTTATCAGGACCACCGGATTTGGAAAATGAGATTCTTTTTAGCTCATTAACATTCAGAGAGTTCTGAGCTGGTGAGAAACTAACCAGGTGGTTATTAATTATTATTGGCAGTTGATTTATGTTCAGATGAGCCAAAATAAATGGTAGGATCCCTTCTCTTGATGTTTATGCACTTCCACCTCCCGGGGTCCAACTTTTGTAATTTATGAATTCTACCAGCATTTCGTGAGATTATTTGGCAGCATTTATTTCTCTACCAACTCTATTACTCTCCTGACGATGACTAGAGCAAGCTAGTCGAAACGTTGAGACCTATTAAGAACTCACTCCGCGGCAGTGTAGTTATTAACGAGAAGTCCCCCCGATCTACATAGCGAAAGTAGTAGTCCCGCCCGATTTCCTACCTCCCGCCCAGGTAGTTGTATAGTTACTAAGCAGGACAGTTCTTTTCAGAACTGAGAAGTCTCCCGAATTCCGAATATTCTACTCTGCGGCAGTAGAAAAAAGCAAGACAAGTTCTCAAAGAACAAAATCTACCTAGCAAGTAGATGGTGTTACCGCAAACCAAATATATATTGATACCTCACCATGCAATGCCTCAAATCCTATAAACTCTATTACGCATGCAATTGATGTAAATTGATGTCTGCTGCCTTTAGCAAATGCTCTCTGCCTCTGGGTAATTATAAATGTTTTTAATTTGATCAGTTATGCAAGATTATTTTGACGCTTCACAATTTTGAGATGAAAATCCTCTTGATGGGCACAATGAACCAGACTATACACGGCATCAACTTTGGCTTCTCCGGTACCCATTTACCAAAGGACCTAATAGTGGATTCCTTTATAGGTCTTATAATTTGAGTCCTTGTTGTTATGTTGGGGTTACGTACATTTTTTGGAACCCCCGTAATACAGTAAATGATCACTACGACCGAATGGGAGTGGAATATATTGATTCTATTACACATCCAACAGCGCAATTAGCGCCAATAACAGGCTGAATAGGAAACGAGAAGAAGTGTTCAGTTTTAAACATGGGAGGAAAACTCCAATGGGGAAAACTCACGCAATCAGGTCTAGGGACTGAAAACCCAATCCACGTGCAAGGCTCCGGTCTGAGGTGGGATTTCGAACCAGGCAGAGAAGCCACTGAGCCAACCTGAATTACAATAATCAACTTCAAAATCAGTTTACCCAACTGTCTGTAGGGTAGGGGGACGGGGGTGGGGGAGGGGGCAAGGGACACTCACTCGGGGCTCCCCGTGCACCACCGGGAGGGGCGTCAAACCGACCAATAATTTGTTTTAAGTGGTGGTGGGGTGTGAGTCGTGTTTATTACTATTTTTATCAAAATCAGATTTACCCCCTGTTGATAAACCAGCCCCTTCTCTACACCCATATTTATGTCTTCATCTTCATTGTTAATCACTTGCTTTTTCCGTGTGCTTTCTGCCCCTCCCCACCCCCTCCCCCCTCTCTCTCTCTCGCTCTCGGGTCATTTCTTTCCACTTAACTGCTTCTTTTACACCAGTATACTTTGTTTATAATTGTCATTCACCCTTCGAGAAAGACTCTGCTATGGTGGAAACGTCAGGCCCTTAACGTTGTTTTGTTTTTATTTTTGGGGCAAAATCAGATTTTTCAAGACAAAGCGAATGAAGGGTCACCATCCTGTATAATCTTGCCTGGGAGCCAAGCGAATCCAATTTAACGCCACAGTTACGAACTCTGGAGAGGGGATTGTTGGGAATGAAACATTTTTAACAAACTTAAGATGTTTAAATGATTTGTTTGTGCGTGTGGGGCTTTTTGTAAAACAGTTGCTGGTATTTTGGGAGAAACGACTATGGGTACCGGTACGACTTTCAATGAAGTGTGGGAAACCGAAGTGGCTGGAACCGAAGTGACTGGAACCGAAATGATTGGAACCAACATTTCTACAACACAAGCCACGGGTGTTGGGACGACTTTGAAACCAACTGAGAAAACAAAGACTGATAAAATTGTAACAGCGGAGGCTGACAAGACGAGCGCTCCAGGAAATAAAAGTAAGCGACTCAATAAATATTAATGTGCAACAAACTTTTGAAATAAGGAGGAAAGTGTGATATATCTTTGGTGTAATACAATCCATAAATCCATCCAAAGAAACAACAATTAAAAGTGTTGTATATTATTTTAACCTTTTGTTGCAAAACATCAGAATTGTTTTTAAGTGGAACAATGAAAATCTAGGCTTAACATTGGCGTAAATTAATGTGGAAGCTTCTAACGTCAACTTTGCCACCTCTGAAAATTGCAAAATCTGCTGAAGGAGAAGTTTTCTTGAAGCACATAGACAAAAGTGTTAAAAACTAGTTTTCCCGCTTTGTGTCACCCAAAATATACAGTACTTGACATATCGGATATAAAATATACTTTAAATTTAAGCTCCATCGGTTGGAGTCACGAGAAAAACAGTGACACTGTTTTCAAACGTAGAGTTTTGGTTTGACTCGTTTTTCAAAAACATATAGCATTTCAGGCAAAAGTATTTCAAGTGAAGTTTTCCATCATTATACCATCTTTATATCATGTAAGCTATGTGCAAATTCGGGAATATTATTTTTGTTTTCCAAACTTACCGATGTCGTGCACAGATGGTCAACATTTTGATAATAATGTACAAATACTCAGAATTACTCTGCCCCCCCCCCAACGACAATTGTTCTGAATACAATTAAATTGATTTTATAACTATTTTTTTATCAAGTTCTGAGGATGTTCGAGGGGACGTTAAAAATAACCAAGATTGGCAGCGATGAAGCTAATTTCACAGAAGAGTTAAACGACCCCGAGGACAGCCAGTTCACGGTCATGCAAAATCTTGTCTGCAATGCAGTAAGTATGCAAGAATAGCGAGTCGCCCCTGTGTGGATATGAGGTATTTATCGTGAATTGTATTAGAAAAAGAAAGAAAGAAAGAAAGATGCTTTATAAGACAATACCACCTGCAGTTATCGAAATTGAATTATTTTTAAAATCTGATACCTCACTGATTTGTATCAAGTTAAAAAAACAGCTACAGGCTAACCAATCTTCAAGAGAAATAGTTCCGTCCTGGCATACTGTCAAATGTTGAGAAAATAGCATTCTGAAGACCCCCACATAGAGATTATAGTGTATTCGCCTGGGCACCACAAAACAAAGAGACAAACTGGCCAAGTGTGTACACTATTTGAGCACATATCGTGACAATGAAGTGATCGGTCACCGTCGTATGGGGGGGGGGTGGAGGGACGGTCCTCTGGTGAAAAAGGCCGAGCATTATTATACCAATAATTATAGAAAGTTCACAATATAAGAAGTCATAATGTAAAATATAATTCTCCAGCAACTAATTTATTCCTCACAAGAAAGTAGCAGTACACAATATAAAAGCACAGCACAACGGAATGTGTGAAAGTCACAGCTGGTCGACACGTGGTATTAAGTTGTTTAAAGGCTTCGTACACGTTTGGTAAGTGTCAAAGACCAGTGTTCTCATTTGGTGTATCCCAACATATGCGTAACATAACAAGCCTGTGAAAATTTGGGCTCAATTGGTCATCAAAGTTGCAAGAAAATGATGTAAGAAAAAATACCCTTGTTGCACAAATTGGTGTGCTTTCAGATACGCATAAAAACTTCTTGCAAGAACTTTTTATTATTTTAGTGAGAAATTACCTATTTCTCAAAAACTACGTTACTTCAGAGGGAGTCGTTTCCTACAATGTTTTATACTATCAACAGCTGTCCGTTGCTTGTTACCAAGTAAGTTTTTATGCTAATATTTGTCTGGAGTCATTACCAAACGTGTACGATACCTTTAAGACAATAACGACGACTCTATCCCTAATAAAAATAAATAATCATTCAGATAGAATAACTTAATAACCCCAAACGATACTCACTGCGGCTCAACAACATTATCCCTCTCAGATCATAAACGGTATAGAGCAAGGCAAGAGCGCTGCTCTCTATACAAAACACATTACTAATACATACCCTCTGTGGACATTCCTTTGTTCTGTGCACTTAGAGAAAAAACATATTCTTAAACACAGGTGAAAACACTGTGTGGACGTGTCTTAGTCCACATAGTGTTTCAAAACCCTGTCTTGTGATGTGGACCTCTTTTGTTCTCAGGTCTACACTTCGTATGTCATGCTTACCCAGAGAAAATTTACAGATAAGTGTGTGTGTTCTCTCCGAAAGCCAAACGGAAAAGAGAAATGTCAAAAGGTCGCCGACACAAACAATTTAAAGCAAATAAGAAAGTTGCATCAGGTCTAAGAACTCTGAAGGTGCACTTGGTATCTCTACAGTACTAAAGAAGATGCTCAGTGGAGAACCTGGATTCAAATTTCTGCTTAGCACAGTCAAAAATATTGCTTTGGAGAAACATGTTACCAGCCAAAATGCCAACATTGGTATGTCTGTAATTGGTTCCCTGATCAGCTCAGCAGAAAACAAAAAAATGCGAAGCTGAACAGCTGTATGAAAATGGTTCCAGACTGAAGGACTGATAGAGGGATGCATCTTTAGTTCTTTGAACCACCACTTTTGGGACGCTAAGTGGCAGCAGACTTACCAGGTAAATCCATTGTTCTCGGTAGTGTGCGTATGCTCAGGACTACGTAACAATGGAAATTTACCTGGTAAGTCTGCTGCCACCTAGCGTTCCAAAGTCTCCCCTTCATCTGTGTAAAACGAGCCGATGGACCTCGTCGTAAATAACCTATTCCTTTTTGACTCTCTACAGCTCACTGCTGCGACCAGCGAGCCTTCTTTGGGCAGAATGGTCGAATGCAAAGTAACAAATTTTACGGAAGGAAGTATTGTGGCGGCTTTTTATCTCGAATTTGAAGCCGAGGCAACCTATAGTGTGGATAAACTCAAGGACTTTCTCGTGGAAAGCTTAAAGAACTCCAAAAGTACTGGTATGACAGTAGATACAACTTCATTTACATTAGAGGGTGAGTTACAATTTCAAAGTTGTAAAGTTGGGTCGAATTGATGTTCATGAACCCCCTCCCCTCCATTTGAAATCTGAACCTTTGAGATTTGACATTACGAGAATAATGTGTTACTTTATACAAGCTTTTATAACCTCATTGTTTTTGAAACAAACTATTTTTCAATTTACACGCAGAAAATCTAGTCTTTACCTTCACGTTAGAATATCTCATACAAAAAGTAAATGGCATAACAAGGGCGCTAAATAGGGACCTGCTTGAGAAAAATAAAGACGGAAACTACCATTTTAATTGGCCAGAAGTGCCCCCTAGACACACATTGTGTACCCCTTGTGCCACCTTCCCTCCCTCTAATATTTTACCCTAGTTTCACCGCTGGATAAGGAAGAACCCCTGAGACCTTTGAGGCAAAAGCACGTGGCTCCCTTTCGTCCAAATGGATAAATTGAGGGTCCGTTGGTATCGCTAGGTTTTGTCTATTCCAATGCATTTATTTCAAAAGAAAGCTCATCAAACATTAGCAACATGATTTTGCTCGTGTGGTGATGTTTACCGGCCATGTAACACATGGGATTTTTTTTTTTTACAAGCAACTTGGAGGCGAGGAACACTTCGGTAGCAGAGGAGTTACTTTTCTCTAAAAAAAAGTCTTAAACTCCTCAAGAAAACTGTTTACAAATAGAAATTTGAAAACTTTTTCTCTTTGTAAATTGTCTGTTGTCTGTAAAGTTACTCATCATGACTCATGAGTATTCACTGCAAGACCGGCGTATGCATTCGGGGCTTTTCTGTGATATAATTTTCAGCAAAATCGTACACATTCTGAGTTCATGTTGTTCTATTCGTTACCTTATTCGATTTTTTTTTACAATTGCAGAGACAACTGAAAAGGAACCATCAGGTAAGTGAAACCTATTAATAAAACTGAAACCTATACTTCCAAAGGAACATTTACGATTTTCAGGGAGATTTCAGTGATAATTTACACATGCGAGCCAATGTTTCAGATGTTCATCGACCCATGGTTTTTGGCGTTGCCGTTGAAATGTACAAATTAAGGAAATAACCGACGCATGTGTAATTTTAACGAGCACCAGTGGAATCTAATTTATAGGTATTATACAGGGATGGTAAAGATTATTTTAAAAAAATTAGTCTGAAAGCTCACTGATTATGAAATTCATACTAGAAGTATTTTTTCTGTGAAATATTTTCCTCTGAAATCATATTATTCGAGAAAACTGTATCTGAAAACCTATAGAAAACGCAACAGCTGATTTCGGTTGTTAAAACCAATAAGGACAATGTGTTTACATGCTGACTTATTGTAAATGATTTTTCACTGTTTTCTCCTGACTCACATAACGGATTAAGCCCACATTTTCACAGGTTTGTTATTTCATGTACATGGTTGATTACAAAAAAACATGTTTACTCTCTCCGACTATTTCATCAGCTCGACCATAATACCTTTAACCGTTTTTAGTTTTTGGTTTTTCGTTTCTTACCACACGAGCAATTTAGCAGTTCAGATAATATCAGAAGGGCGTGTGTTCAAACCCATCATATTATTGTTCTGTATCGATGCCATTATCACATCAGCAACACGGCCAGTTTTCTCAGAGGTGTGTGTGACACCCGTTTAGTAACTTTATTCCGTGAACAAAGTTTAACACTTGTGGAAAATCTTGTCTGTTCAACCACCAGGTGCTGGTTGGTCGACCGGAAAAAAAGCCGGTTTAGTAGTCGGGTCAGTTTTGGGTGGTCTTCTCATAATCGCCATCATTGCGTTCGCTATCATGAAGTGTAAGGGAGGCAGATCTAAGGTTACCCAAAGTACTCAGGAGTTACAACCAACGGCACAGCGGGACGCTGAGGACGGACACGGTGATGGTGTGGTGGTCGAGCATAAATAGCTCCCCATAGATCGAATACTCATAGGTAGAGGAAACATGCTTTTCTTTTCTTTTTCTTTCTTTTTTAATAGAAAATAAATAGTAGGATTTTGAATCTTTACATTGTGATTTAAACAATCTTTTAAACCATGTAGGCCTACCTGTCTCTATACAGACATGCGACACAACAAGGCTAAAAGCCACTCTTGGTGAGGGGCTACAAGATGAAAATAACCCAGGGAAGCTGAGTAAAACAAAAGTTTTTATCACGCGCGATAATTTGAAAAAAACACCAGAAAACACATAAGATCTCTTTTCACTATTTTCTCGTGACCTCGATGACCAATTAAGCTCAAACTTTCACAGGTGTATTTGTTCATGCATATGTTGAATCACACAAAATGTGGACACTGATTTTGAGCTGTTACCAAAAGTGTACAATACCTTTAAAACAGTCTAGATTGTAGGATGGAGGGAAACATGCACTAGGCAAGGAATTGCAGACACTGCCGGTGTTTTTCCACAAGAACCATCTCAACTTATTACGGAGATAATTACATGGTCTAGATAATTTTAGAAAATAATTCAGATTTGAAAAAAAGGGAATGAGATTTATCAGTTCAGTAGAGTATTTATTTAGGTTTTTTTGTTTTACTGTTCTTCTGTATTTACTTCGGCCTTCTAAAGGCTTGAAAAGCTGGCGAGCGGTAAGGCATACTGTACCTTCAAAGCAAGTAGACAAATCGGTGTATATATTTAATTTTGATTTTATGACAACCTCATTAATAACTACGATTTAAAGAGAAGATACTAGCCATTTATGTGTCGTTATGGTCAAAACTTCTTCAAAAATTTGTTTCGGTATCAGTTCAGAAAATACGGAGCCCCCAAAGGGACATTTAACAAAATAATATTAATAAATCTCGTGCGCACGACATTTTTTTATCTCGTGCGCATTATCCCACACACACCCCGAGGACACAGTCAGAGAAATCTCTCCAGCATGCACGGCTAGCGAGATTTTTTTCCTACGAACTTTTTGTCCCCCCATACGGCGAACTGTGTACAAACTTCTTTTGATAGCGCCCTCTTTTGAATCATCCTCCTCCAGCCCATGTTAATTTCCAATATTATGGGGACAAAAAGTTCGTAGGAAAAAATATATAGCGCACGGCTATGCCTATTGTTAACAAACAGTGCGCACGAGATCATGATGTCGTGCGCACGAGATACTTTGTTGTACTATTATTTGTTTTATTGTCCCTTTAGGGGCTCCGTAAGAAGACAATATTTTTTAAAATAATAATTCAGCTCGATGAAAGACATGGTTTTCGAGCTGCACTGTTCGTAGACTTGGTTCCAAGTCTGTGATCTTGGTTTTTGTCTGCCTGGAGCCAATACAGTATTGCCTTAAATAGCGCCCTCTTGTGTATTAACCTTCGCTCACAGTCATGGTCATCGGTTTGTGCACACCCTAAGGCGAATTACTCCAAAAATGGACGGAACAATCTCAGCCAATTGGGCAAATGGCGTTTTGCGTGGCTGATGCAGACAAAAATAACCGCAATACTAAAGACAGAGCAGGCCTAGAGGTATTGGTAGAGAAGAGTGACCTAAAATGACTTGCTTTAGTATTTCGAAAACCGCAACATTGCGCACATTATCCCTGCCAAAACATGAAATTTCAAAATTGTTTTCACTCAAACGTAGCCATTTTAGCTATTTTACAGGTTTATTTGATGTGTTGGTTTAAAAACAAGAGGATGGGATTAACTGTAATCTTTATTAAACTATGAATGAACTATCCATCACCTCAACTTCAAATATCTTTGAAATGTACATAGTGTTACAAGTTTATACTTTTTATATATATATAGGGCCCTACATAATTTGTATTGTACACAAAGGTTTTGCAGAAGATGAGGTCACACTCTCTTTTATAATTATACTGTTAATTTATGTTTCATTTTCTGGAAGAAAAACAACAGACTTTCAAGTAAAAATAACAGTTTAACTGCGAATTTTTTGTTGATGAATAATGAACCCATTATCAAGAAAGAATATATTGTACAGCCTTTTCGGTTATCTTAAAATTGTATATAACACAAATTTGTACAACAAGGGTGTTTTTTCTGTCATCATTTTCTTGCAGCTTCGATGACCAATTGAGCCCAAATTTTCACAGGCTTGTTATTTTATGCATATGTTGGGATACACCAAGTGAGAACACTCTGGTCTTTGACAATTTCCAAACGTGTACAGTGCCTTTAACCAATGTATTATGTAACTTTGTACTTAATCCGGTGATCGCAGGTTCAAATCCCGCTTATGTAGATTTGTCTTAATTCAACCTAAAAACTTATTTAAAATTTACAAATACCCTGGGTCAGTTTCCCCGGTGGTTTACTTTATTCTGGTACATGTGTTTTTGCCTTTTTAACCATTATGTTCAATTAATTAGCCAGCTGGTTAATAACCAAAATGTAAATTCGACATGGATGTTTCTGTGTGGGTTTGCCGTGGTTTGGGTTTTTTTGTACAAGAATGAAAGTATAATAAGTACGTCTAAATCGTAAACTAATGTTGACTAAGTGATTCGGTTTTTTTGTACAAGAATGAAAGTATAATAAATACGTCTAAATTGTAAACTAATATTGACTAAGTGATTTGGGGTTTTTGTTACAAGAATGAAAGTATGTACGTCTAAATCGTAAACTAATGTTGACTATTGAGAAGTATTGATAATGCCTCAGTCTTTCCAGTGTTTCTTGTAGTAACAGTGATAGGCTTACACTGACCATAAGTTTTCGAGTCAGTGGCGTAACTATTATGCAGGCGTCAATTTGAAGCGTGGACCCAACCCTCCTCAGAGGTCGCAAAATATCGACGCCGCTTCGACGCCGAAGCCTGAGGTCAATAATTTGTTGTTATAGTGAGGCCGTAACGTTCTTTTTTTAATAATTGGGTGAAGCGTTACCTATAAAGTTGATGAAAGATTGAAGCGTTGACGAGCCTTATTTGTGTTTGGTGATGTGACATCGAATCCACTACATCCGGCGCGTTTCAAACAACTGTTGTGATGCAATCTTTGAAGATTGTCTTTTTTTGAAATTCGCGCAAGCCAACTTGGAATTTGCGTGCGCGCAATTTTTGAACTGAAGTTTGCCCACACAAACACACACAATCTAACATCGCCCGCCCGCACCACCTTGCAAACTGTATCCTGGGGTGCGTTCCACTTGCGCAAACGTTGCCAAGTTTGCGCACGTTTTCCACCGATCTATAGGCCCTTTTCCAAACCTCGGCTCGGGCTCCGGCTCCGGCTTGGGCTCCGTCACCAATTAAGGAGCAGTGCACATTTTGCATGGATTTTCCAGATCAAACGAAGCCTGGAGCCGGAGACAGAGCCTGAGCCGAGGTTTGGAAAAAGCCCCTAATTTCGAGTGGAACGAGTTGTGCGCCGCCAACGTTGGCGAACGTTAGCAATTATAGGCGAACTAGACTGGTCCCCTGTCCTTATCAGCAAGGCAAGACGTCAGATGTTTAGGCTATAGACCTGGCGAACACTGAAAAAGTGAAGCTTCACCTACGGAAATAATTCAAAGGGTGAAGCCTGGACTAACACATTTGCTGATAGAGTGAAGTGGTGGTGAAATCCTGACCTTATACATAATTGGCTCAGATGAAGAAAGGTGATGACGTGAGGAGGGTGGGTCCAGGCTTCAAATTGACGCCTGCTTAAAAGGGGGCGGGAGAGGAGCATGTCATCTTACCCTAGTTACCGTTCATCCAATGACCACTCTCCTCTTATTGTTCCTTAAAATCATCTTTATGCCATGTACTTTATGTGTAAATCTGTGCAAATTTATATTTTAAAATCTTGCCGACGTTAGGCACGTTTTTCTTTTTATTAATGGATTTATAAAGCGCGCATTCTAAAATACATTACTCAAGGCGCTACAGCAATAGATGAAAAAGATGTACAATGATTAAACATTTCAAAAACTATATCAAATTCTAAGAAACTAGACACAGTATGCTTGTGTAAAGAGCAGTGTCTTCAATTCTATTTTGAAAGTTTCAAGAAAAAAAATGTTCCGTATGGAATTGGGTAGTTTTCTTCCAGAGAAAAAGGGGCCAAATGTATGAGAAAGCCCCGGTCACCGTAACGTACTGTCCTGGACCTGGGAACAACTAGGTGTACAGTGAACAGCAGATAATGGATTGTAGATAATGGTTAGTTTCCCAAAACGCATTTTTAAAACGCTATCGATATCAAGGGGTCCATTTGCCAAAAAACAAGAGAAAATACGAAAATGTGAAAATAAAAAAATGTGAAAAATGAAAAAATGAGAAAATGAAAAGAAGAAAAAAAAATGTGACATTGAGAAAATGAGAAAATTTGAAAAATTGAATCGATATCAAGGGGTCCATTTGCCAATAAACAAGAGAAAATGAGAAAATGTGAAAAATTAAAAATGAGAAAATGAGAAAATGAAAAAATTTGAAAATGAGAAAATGAGAAAATGTGAAAAAATTAGAAAATTATAGTGGGTAGAGTATCCTAAAAGAAAAAAGGGAAAATGTTTTACAAGAATACACGCCTTATAAAGTGGGGACCAATTAGGACTATGGTACAGTTGACCCTTGTGCCCCAACGCACTTAACCATAATTGCTCCGTAAAAAGTTGGGAAGGTAGTGCATTCTGCTCTACCAGCCAGGCTCCTAGTGGATGATACCCATGCCTGCATCCTTACGGACTGTGAAGGGGATAACCCTGTTTCAGCCCAGGAGTAGGTGACAACGTGCCCCTGGTGACAGTTGATTTGAGTCGACAGCCAAAATCAGTTAAGTATAGCCCTCACCTTGACATGGCCATTCGGCCTTGTGATGTAAGGCGATTTTTATTTTTATTTTTAAGATTTAAAAACAAAATGGGACTTGAAAACACAACTCACTTCTCACAAAAAAAGAGAGCAACATATCAACCCCAGAAACTGTTATCAACGGTGCTGTCTAATTAACACTAACCTGCCGGATGAGACCTCGTTGTCAGAACGGGGACATTATTAACCCAAACCACTTTCCGGCCCTGAACTCTAAAAGGAAACTGGAATAGTGAAGGTCTGCACAAATAATTTCCATTATTTGTTTCTTGTTATTCAATTTTTTTTCTTTCACCCCTTATGCTTATAAGCAACGCTTGACATCGATCAACAAAATTAGCCTTCGAAGTCTCGGCCTCAAAGCGCCCCCACAATACCTCTGAACTCTTGCACCAGACTCTACCATTCAGTCTTGATTGATGATTTTTATAATTTCAGTGGTTTACACGTCAGGATTGTTCTGTCTGCTGGCTGTTCATCGAGTCGGCCAATCGGATGTACTTGTCTACACACTTGAATGAGTTACAACTGATCGAGCGTGACGATTGACCCGGTTGAATACAATTTTTGGGGAGGGGGATGGTATCTCACGCACGCGCAGTTGAGAGTATGTTACCCGACTATGCTGGGCCAACTGAAGCAAGAGATTAAAATAGTTATAATTATAAACTCTGTGATGGAGGTGACAAACAAGTGGGGCGACGGATAAGTGACGATATCGTGCCTTTTATTTGAACCTTTAAACCCCAGCTAAAGTACACAGTGTTTTGGCTGAATACCAGGCAATTTGTAACATTGATACCTTTTTGGGACCACTCGACCCACAATTACTAATATATTTGGGCAAAGCGGGTACTTTGGAACGTATAATGTACAAAAAAATCATTTGCACCTAGCTTTGGCGTGTCGTGGCCGAGCGGTTAAAAGCACCAGACTCGAGCTCTGGTGTTTCTGATCGGCAGAGTGTGGGTTCGAGTCCCGGTCAAGGCACTTGTATCCTTGAACAAGATACTTTACCGTAATTGCTTTGTCCTTTGGACATTAAGCCCGTGCACTAGGATTGGTAGTGCATGTAAAAGAACCCAGAACACTTATCGTGGAAGAGTAGGGGTTAACCCCGGTGTTTCTGGTTCATATAGCAATCACCCTAGTTTACAGGTTTCCCCAGACTTCGTGCTACAGGGATTAAGTTCACTTAGAGGCATCCTTTGTTTCATTACTAGAAATATATAATAATAATTATTATAATAATATTAACAATTATGATAATAATAAGGTAATGTGCCAATCAGCTCAAATTTGCCAACTCAGTGACACTACAAGCCATCTCCATAAGTAACAACTACTTTCACAAGTGTTAGGTCATGTTATTTCATAAACCAGTTAGATTAAATAACCTGATTATGGGATGTGTGGAAATGAAATGTCGGATGCAAGAGAACAGGCCCCACTTTAGTGGCTCTGGCTTGTCGCGGAAGTCGGAAACTATGGTTGCCTTTGAAGCAATCAATTCAATTCAATTCAATGTAACATTTATTTCCGTAGGCTTAGTCACGATAATAAAAGACAGGATAATTGGAAAACATGTAGAAGTCAAAACAAGCAAAGAGTGTACGTGACCGATGATAATAATTTTGAAAAAAAAGTGCACGTGAACGTGAAGCCTTTTCGAAACCAAACCTTTGGCTTGGGCTCAGGCTTAGCCTCTGTCCGTCTGTTTCGAATCCCGTACCGAATGTACACGTTTTCAACATGACTTTCGAAGCATAAGCCGGAGCTGAGGCCAAAGCCGTGGTTTTCGAAAAGGGCCACGTTTCTCTTTATGGACTTTTAGCCATTCAGCGGCCCCGCTATGACTCTCACACAATATTTTGACCTTTTCTCGGGACAGAAACTCAGCTGCAAAATATTCGTGTACGATCCAAGTTTCTTAAAAATATTCCACAAATGACACTTTTCAGTGTGAATACCCCCCCCTTGGGGTCGATCACATCTTACATGAGGCATGGATACGGTACCAACAAGTGAGATTAACGCATCAATCAAGTCAAACTCGGGTCACGTTGTCTGTAACACTTTGAGAGAGGCTAGAGGAGCATCAATCATTTTTAGGAATGCTCCATCATTGATAAATAATCTTATTCGATTTGCAGTATTATGTTTTTAGTTGTATGCTCGGTCAAAAGTCGGTGTGCACACGAAGAAAATGACACTTAAAAAGGTCTGCTTGAATGCTCTCACGTTCGCAAAAAGGTTTGACGAATATTCACGTCAACATATTTTTGTTTGTTGAAATGATTATGATGTAACTTTTGATAGGCTTAACGTGTATAAAAGATGAGACAGTGTAATGCTCATTTTCAAAAGAGAGACTAAAAAAAGTTAAACCTATTTTGTTCGCATGGTTCTCGGACGGACCGTGGTAGCGCCGCGACATGCCGATGAAGCGTTCACGATGATCACGGTGGCACGGTACACGAAACACGTCCGTCACAGTTCCTGACGCAAGTGCAAGTTGTAGTCCAATAAAGATAAATATATTAACTTTCTCGTGGTGGAGCACATAGGGGAAATATTTAAGGGAATTGTGCGTTTGATGATACAAGCAAAGTAAGTCATGAGAAATGTAGATATTTTTGCTATTGGGCCACCGCAGATTGGAATTTTGCAAAAAATGAAGGAAGAATAACATTAAGCAATTTTCAAAATCTTCACAATGGCTGCCATTAGCCTTTTTGAGATATGGTAAACAGTAGGAGTGCACTGTGTGGTTTGGGTGTGTACAGACAAATTTACTCAAACCAAGTAGTGTTATAGTAATGTGTCCACCATGTCTCAAAATGGCTTATTGCTTTTATATCTGCGATGGCCCTATGGCCAAAACATATCTTTCTCATGTCATACTCATACTGTGAGCCAAAATCCATGCTCTTATCGTCATAAGGCACAACCCCTTCACCTTCCTGCCGTGCTATCCGAGCTTTGCACGAATCTACTGAAACCGACATTTAAAAATACTGTTATAAAATGGAAACAATTTTCAATTTGTTAAATGCTTTTTTTTACGTGACCTTTGTGCACAAAAGCCTGAACGAAATTTTACAAATACTACGATTTCTTTGTGTCTCAGTTTGGCGTGACTCGATCCATTCTACGAAGCCTTATGTTGAATCAAGATGACCAAGAAGGGAAAAAAGAAGGGGAAAAAGTAAGAAATTTCAATACTTAAAAAGACATATTTGAAACAGTTTAGCTGCTTGTGAAGTATTGTATGTATATAAGTTCAAATTTAGGCTTTAGGGGAAGGGCAGAACGTCTGCTTTCGTAATTGAAACAAATTCAAAAATTGTTTTGTGTGGGTGATAAAGTTGACACCAATAAATCATATCCAGAAACATTTATATTCTATGCACGATATCACTTTTGTGAAGCACTGATGTGGAAGGCGAAATTTTGGTCGCGAGGGAACGAGGGTAGCAAGCTAACAGTTCGTAGGTACCCAGACCAATTTGCCCATATTTGAAGTTGTTCTACCACTCATGTACCTGCTACATCAGATGCTGTGGTTTGTGCACTGTACTGCACTTGCGTGTTTGAACAAATCTACTACCCAACGGTGAACCACAGGGCACCCCTATACACTCTCAAAACTCTCGGGTCAGATTTGAGACAGATTCTAGGTCCCTGCGGGCTTGACCAATTTCTGGGTCAGTGTGACTTGGAAGCTGCGTCAAAATGATCCCAAAATGGGTCAAAGTGACTGAAAAACCGAGCTAAAATTGATTATACCATTTTCCTGACGGTCAGCCTGACTCAGAAATGGGTCAGGGATCCGGGTAAATTCTGACCCGGGAATTTTTAGAGTGCAGCATTCTATTTTTTTTTTGGTCTCTCTCCCCTCCCACCCCACCCCTTCTCTTTCTCTCTCTGTTTTCATAAACATTGAAAACAGTTGAATCACATGTACAGGCCTAATGCGCGACTTTTTTTGACTTTTCAATGACAACTTTATTTCAAAACGATTGAAGTTGCTTGCAATAGTTTACAAAATTACAGGGAAATTACGTTGAAAACAATAAACACTAAAAATAAGCGAGCATCCCTCGCCAGAAAAAACAAATCCCACGTCCACCCCCCCCCCCCCCAACTAGGCAAGGTATCGAAGGAGTCAGACACTCTTTGGAAGTGGTTGGAACCCAACACTCTCAAGGAACACGACCGCGGAATGTAAGACTCCTCCGACACCAAAAAGCCCGATCAGAGGGGGGAACGAAACACGAAACCTGCCTCCCCCCACAAAGGATGCAAATTTAAGCGAGAGATAAATTCTGTACAAATACAGAGTAGGTAAATTACAGAAAATACACATTGTTAAAAAAGTAATCAGAAAATAGAGGAGATATCGTGTGGGGGCCTAATGCGCGAGTCAACAAAAGAAAAGAAAAAAACAATGCACCAAAAGAGTGTATTCTTCAACCTGCTATTTTCCAGGTTTCCTGACAATTTATTCATTTTGCACATCTCATACTGTGCTTTGTGAGAAAAGGGAGTGAAGTTTTGTTGTATAATCACGTACGGAAATATATAGCTTGGTATGAAAAGTGGTGATGCAGAAAATGTACTAATGATTATAGGCCTAATAATAAATAATAAAACCGAGTTTTTACTTAGCATTCTAGCTAACTAGAGAAAGCAACACAGCACTTTACACAATTTCAGAGACAAGGACATTGTATGAACGATCTCAGAGACCAAGGTGAGGCTATACGTCAACAATTCATTGATCTCAGCTCTACACCTGCCACAATGTGAAGTCGGTATTTTTGTCCAGAATTCAAACTCGATTAAAGTTTGATGAATTTTGTGACCCTCACCAGATTCAATGCATGTCTCGACAAACAGACAAAATATTGAACCGAGAAACATGTCAATAAAATCACTTGAAAGTCCTTAACCTTAATTTAAAAATGACAGGTTAAAACATTGCATTTACCCAACCCGCCCCCTTTATGATTCTGTATTGAACTCAGTTTATTAACTCGTACAAAACTGCAACAAAGTAGGACGGTGTGTGACCGTACGACAAGGGTACGCCAAGCATTGTCAACTTCGGTTGTCCTTTTGTGCGGCGACTTTGAATCTGACGATGGTTTCGAGTGAGCGCGCGCGCTTACCTTGGAACAGGGGTTGTCTTTGGTCTTTTTATACCAGGGTCGTTTCAGTTGTTAGTTGACGCTTGCATGGTTGGGTTGCGTGTCGGTGTATCGGAACCTTGACGAGAATTATTTTAAAGTGAGCGCGGCGACGAGTTTGGGTTCATTTTACGAAGCAATTCGCCATGGGTTCACATGCAGTTCTTTTCATCATGATAGGTGCCACCATCGTTCTGCTAACCACTAAAGGTAAGAACTTCTGATAGTATACTTCTAAACTTGTGGGGAAAATAATCAAGTTTCTTTTTAGTGACTTTATTTCTTCTTTTTTGAGATTAATCAATTAGGCTCCACTTAATCAATTAGGCCCCACTTGAGAAAAACATTATGTCACCGTGTTTCATTAGTAAGAACCATCTCAAGCTTCTCTTTGTATTACGCAGAACTTGCAGTACTCAACCCTTAAATATGTAAAATCATTCAATCACGAGCATCCCATTTATTTTGGGGTAAACAAAAACAAAGGAAGCGTCTTTGTTAATTGAACCATCTCCACAAACTTCCCCTGATGCACTTCATCCATTCAGCCAAGACCTCTCAATGTCTAAGAGGTGTGAATTATTGTTTCAAAATTTGGTAGAGATGTTTAAACACGGATTCTGAAACCAGTCTGGGTTCAATAATGGATATGTTGATAAATGACGATAAACCTTTCAGGAGGCGGCACTGGAGCACGAGAGAGAGTTTCTAAGGCGCGGCGGTAGTTCATTGTGCAAGCCCACGCGGAAAAAAAACCTGCCTTTGTAAGAAAGTGGTTTTTTTAAATCAATGTAGTATTTATTGGTAACTGGTAGGGGGAATTGTATAGTGGTGGAGCACTTAGTATGGGAAGTATAGTCTGTTCAATAAGCAATCAACAAAGGTGACGCCATTTTGGGCCTTTTCACATTTGACGAACATTCTTGAAATAAGAAGTGGAGGGGATGGAAGCGGGCAGGTTGGGAAGGGGGTCCTGTTAGTGGGACCATTTACATCATGATACGACTCACCACGAATGGTAGGACCTACTTGGGATCTGACAAGAAGAGGGCAGTGAAGTGCTAACAAATATTGTAAGACTTTGGAACCATCAGCTCTGATTTCGGCTTATATGACACCATCAGTTGAAACTGGTTCATCTGCAGATCACCTTGTTACATTACCATGATGCTCCTGCTTTAAAATGCTGTTGTAGTTGTTGGTTTGATCGGTGGTTAGCAAATTCATGCTAATCAAAAATAAGCAGGAAACCAGACAACAATGGTACATATGAAATGGCATTTTGGCTTGAAACCTATTTCCAGTAAGCAATATTATTTTTTGCTCCACTAATGTTTGTCCTTAAAGGCATCGTACACGTTTGGTAATTGTCAAAGACCAGTGTTCTCATTTGGTGTATACCACCATATGCATGAAATAACAAGCCTGTGAAAAAATGGGCTCAATTGGTCGTCGAAGTTGCAAGGAAATGATGAAAGAAAAAACACCCTTGTTGTACAAATTTGTGTGCTTTCAGATAGGAATAAAAACTTCTTGCAAGAAGTTTTTATTATTTTAGTGAGAAATTACCTCTTTCTCAAAAACTACGTTACTTCAGAGGGAGTCGTTTCCTACAATGTTTTATACTATGAACAGCTCTCTGTTGCTTGTTATCAAGTCAGTTTTTATGCTAATATATATTTTGAGTAATTACCAAACGTGTACGATGTCTTTGAGCAGCTCTATAGAATTTGTCCCAGCAGGGCCCAATTCCATAGGGCTGCTTAAAGCAAATGTACAACATTGGTAATTGTCAAAGACATTATCCACACTTGATGTGACCCAACATTATACATGAAATAACAACTTGTGAATGTTTAAGCTAAATCGGTTTACGGAGTCATGAGAAAACAGTGATAAATAACATCATATTTGTTCACTGTTTTCAAACATCGGATTTTATCACCAGTGGTAAAGACTAATTGTTTTACCCATTTCCTAAAAACTAAAGCATTTCAAGCAAAACTATTTCAGCGTCAGTTTTCCTTCATGACCATCTTTATACCATGTAAATTATGTGCAAATCTGTGAAGACTTATATATTGTCAACCTTACCATTGTTGTACACACCCTTTAAAGGTTGGAAACCTTAAAATGGTGGATTGTGTAGTGACTAGGAAGTGTGGGTAGGGTCTAATTACCACAATCATCCAGTTTCCTCTTCTCATGTGTCACCCCACACTAAGTTGTCTGGACTTGGATACGATTTGAATGCGTGACCCGGTGATGAGCCTTTTGGTGTAGACTTACTGGCCCCAGTCCTTCTGAATCCTTCACTTTGGCAATTGGATATAGAAGGATTAGGGACCGAAGGGTTCAACTTTTAGAAATAACACGAAACAGTAAATTACTGCTCCGCATATTGGGATGAAGGTGGAAGGGCAGGTGTCAGATCGGAGATAAAACGGCCCCATCCCCAAGATAAAGAAACACATAGGCACTATTCTTAGCAATTTTTTCCAGTAAGTGAACACATTTTATCTTGAAACCTTGAGTAAGTTAAAGTGTTTCATCGTTAAAAACTATATTGCGCAAAACGAGCTCCCCATCTTCCTGGGCTACCCTGCAGTTACGCCTGAATCACCCCTCGCAGGGTTTCATTCAGCGGGTCTCTATACAAACTGAAACTGCAACTTTTTTTTTTTAACAAATACGAGTGGGCAGAGTTGCTCTTTTGTCTATGATTATGTTATATAAGTTCAGTCATCTATATCAATAAATAAAAAAAACATGGCTTTGGACTTTTCACTCGCGTTCATCCAAACATCACACTCAACCAGGTGGTGGAGCTTGTAAAGAAATCTACAGAATTATCACTTGTAAATATAGATGTGGGGTCGTCACAGATAGACTGATACGCAAAGCACAAAACCAGTGTACAGCTTACATGTCCCTGGGAATGATATAGTTTGAATCCAGTTTTGCGGTTTTACCTTTCAAACCACTCAGCTATCCTGAGAGAAAAATAAATGGAAGCCTATACAGTAACCGAGTTTTTTTTATATGAGGCCGAGCGTGTCCCCCGTAAAGAAGTGGTGATAAAAACATTATTTGTTTCACACCTGAACAACACATACAAAAATTGACTTCATATGGAACACTTGGATTCAGATTCCAAATCTGCCGAAAAGGAAAACCGAACAAAAAAAGAAAACAAAATATAACAAAAAAACTGAATCGATTCAAATAAATAAGGGGTGAACATTCCCGCAGGACAAGCCAATGCACTTTTCACCAACCAACCCTGAAATTATCACATTATGTTAATATTTTGTCAATGGAGTCGATACAAAAGAAATCTCAAATAAAATTGTAAAAATCTTTTCAAAAACGTCCCAGTTTCAGGAGAGTGGTTTTAAATTAAATGTCGGTTCTTGCAATATTGAAAACAACGATTTGCTGTAATAATGATTATAATAATAATAATAATGGATTTATAGAGCGCCTTATTAAATATGTCAAAAGAAAGAACAATGCAAAAATGTGATTAAAAAGTTCAAGTAAAATGGGCGGATTGAGGGCAAAAAGCGAATGGTAATACACACACTAAGATACCTAATATAACCCATAAAATAAACAACATAAATACAAAAACAAAACAAAAATGATCAAACGCGAAAAGGGTTAAAAAGGGTGTAACAGTAGGATAAAGGGGGAGAGGTTACTAGCACATGCACACTCAGCCAGATTATCAGCATCTGACTTTTCAGTTTAGCAGTAGGGAAGTCAATATAACGGATTTTCAGTACGTACAATTTCTTGATAGAAGCAAAGAGTATTACTGGCAGCAAGTCACCGCAATAGAGCGTTTTAATGTTCACATGCCTCGCCTTGCATCGATTCAAGGAGGCCAAGCAGTAGCAGTGTCCCCACCGCCCCCCACCCCCCCCCCACCCCATCGAGCCACCAATCATCCATATATCGGGCACAAGATTTCACCCCTTTTGCCCATCTCTTCATCTACTCATGGTTTTGTCCCCTGGCATACCAGGAATTTTCATTAGGTGGGGGGGGCAAGCGGGAGCAAATACATAAGGGGGCTATTATTGTTTCGAACCATTGTGCATTTTTGTCGATCTCAATTTTGGGCAAGGTTTCTGAGCGGGAGGGGGCTCCCTGCACCTCTCTGGTTTATACGCCACTGGTTCACTGTATATTTTGTCCCCGTAGGTACAATGTCTGCCCACCACGACACACATGAGATTCACCATCGTCGTCATCATCGAACCTCACCACCAAACAGTGATGTCGGTACTCGGTCTCCTCGACCGACAGCTGCCCTGCTTCAGGCAGCAGTGGCATCCGACTCTCCCATGGACAACAAAGGAGATGCACATGTCGACACACACCAAGAAGGAAGTCATCACCGTCATCATCGTCATCAACAACACCCTAACAACCAGCAGGGTTCTCTTTCCACTTCAAATTCATCGGCCATTGAGCCAACTGTAGCAACAAATCTATCGGCAGTCGTGTCAGAAAGACCCAAGAAACATCCAGGTAAAGATGAGGAACAAGCAGCCGAAGCCGGGGCTCTTTTTCAGGGAGACGACCCGAGACAAGGCCAAGACGATCATCGTGCCTCAGCTTTGGGAGAAACAGATATCGAGAAAGTCGACATCAAGGAGAGTGAAACCCAGGATAACACCATAAACCACAACTCGCCAAATAGTGATGCTGGGAATCTCGCCGACATAGGTCAGGGCACAGCGTCAAAAACTTCGATCGAAAGTAACAGCAGTGGCATTAATCCTGACAGCAAAGTTATTCTCGACTCTAAGAACAGCACCAAGTATGTTTCTGAATTTCTTCGTTTCTTCAACATATCCTTACCATCTGTTCCTCCAAGCAAAAGACCAGATCTGACTACGGAGCAGATGACAGTACAAACTTCTCAGTCGGTGACAACACAACAAAGTGCGACCCCATCAGTGACAACACAAGGCACTACCAAATCTACAAGCAGCTCAGTCAAACCTGTCGACAAAGACATTATCGACACAGTCCTAAACGGTGATGATAGTGTTGACACAACAACACATTTAATGCAAACATCTCCATCAGTGACAACACTAGGCACGACCCAATCTACAAGCAGCTCAGTCAAGCCTGTCGACAAAGACATTATCGACACAGTCCTAAACGGTGATGATAGTGTTGACACAACAACACCTTCGGTGCAAACATATCCATCAGTGACAACACAAGGCACAACCCAATATACAAGCAGCTTAGTCAAGCCTGTCGACAAAGACATTATCGACACAGTCCTAGACGGTGATGATAGTGTTGACACAACAACACATTTAATGCAAACATCTACATCAGTGACAACACAAGTTACGACCCAATATACAAGCAGCTCAGTCAAGCCTGTCGACAAAGACATTATCGACACAGTCCTAGACGGTGATGATAGTGTTGACACAACAACACATTTAATGCAAACATCTCCATCAGTGACAACACAAGGCACGACCCAATATACAAGCAGCTCATTCAAGCCTGTCGACAAAAACATTATCGACACAGTCCTAGACGGTGATGATAGTGTTGACACAACAACACATTTAATGCAAACATCTCCATCAGTGACAACACAAGGCACGACCCAATCTACAAGCAGCTCAGTGGAGCATGTCGATAGAGATATTATCGACACAGTCCTAGACGGTGATGATAGTGTTGACACAACAACACACATAATGCAAACATCTCCATCAGTGACAACACAAGTTACGACCCAATCTACAAGCAGCTCAGTCAAGCCTGTCGACAAAGACATTATCGACACAGTCCTAAACGGTGATGATAGTGTTGACACAACAACACATTTAATGCAAACATCTCCATCAGTGACAACACAAGGCACGACCCCATCTACAAACAGCTCAGTCAACCCTGTCGACATATACATTATCGACACAGTCCTAGACGTTGACGATAGTGTTGACACAACAACCCATTTAATGCAAACATCTTCATCAGTGACAACACAAGGCACGACCCAATCTACAAGCAGCTCAGTCAAGCCTGTTGACAAAGACATTATCGACACAGTCCTAGACGGTGATGATAGTGTTGACACAACAACACATTTAATGCAAACATCTCCATCAGTGACAACACAAGGCACGACCCAATCTACAAGCAGCTCAATCAAGCCTGTCGACAAAGACATTATCGACACAGTACTAGACGGTGATGATAGTGGCGACACAACAACACCTTTAATGCAAACATCTTCGTCAGTGACAACACAACAAGGCACTACCCACTTTACAAGCAGCTCAGTCAAGCCTGTCGACAAAGACATTATCGACACAGTCCTAGACGGTGATGATAGTGTTGACACAACAACACATTTAATGCAAACATCTCCATCAGTGACAACACAAGGCACGACCCAATCTACAAGCAGCTCAGTCAAGCCTGTTGACAAGGACATTATCGACACAGTCCTAGACGGTGATGATAGTGTTGACACAACAACACATTTAATGCAAACATCTCCATCAGTGACAACACAAGGCACGACCCAATCTACAAGCAGCTCAATCAAGCCTGTCGACAAAGACATTATCGACACAGTACTAGACGGTGATGATAGTGGCGACACAACAACACCTTTAATGCAAACATCTTCGTCAGTGACAACACAACAAGGCACTACCCACTTTACAAGCAGCTCAGTCAAGCCTGTCGACAAAGACATTATCGACACAGTCCTAGACGGTGATGATAGTGTTGACACAACAACACATTTAATGCAAACATCTCCATCAGTGACAACACAAGGCACGACCCAATCTACAAGCAGCTCAGTCAAGCCTGTTGACAAGGACATTATCGACACAGTCCTAGACGGTGATGATAGTGTTGACACAACAACACATTTAATGCAAACATCTCCATCAGTGACAACACAAGGCACGACCCAATCTACAAGCAGCTCAATCAAGCCTGTCGACAAAGACATTATCGACACAGTACTAGACGGTGATGATAGTGTTGACACAACAACACCTTCGGTGCAAACATCTCCATCAGTGACAACACAAGGCACAACCCAATCTACAAGCAGCTCAGTCAAGCCTGTCGACAAAGACATTATCGACACAGTCCTAGACGGTGATGATAGTGTTGACACAACAACACATTTAATGCAAACATCTCCATCAGTGACAACACAAGGCACGACCCAATCTACAAGCAGCTCATTCAAGCCTGTCGACAAAGACACTATCGACACAGTACTAGATGGTGATGATAGTGTTGACACAACAACACCTTCGGTGCAAACATCTCCATCAGTGGCACAACGCACAACCCAATCTACAAGCAGCTCAGTCAAGCATGTTGACAAAGATATTATCGAAACAGTCCTAGACGTTGAAAATAGTGGCGACACAACAACACCTTTAATGCAAACATCTTCGTCAGTGACAACACAACAAGGCACTACCCACTTTACAAGCAGCTCATTCAAGCCTGTCGACAGAGACATTATCGACACAGACCTCGACGTTTATTATAATGTCGACACAACAACACATTTTATGCAAACATCTCCATCAGTGACAACACAAGGCACGACCCCATCTACAAGCAGCTCAGTCAAGCCTGTCGACAAAGACATTATCGACACAGTCCTAGGCAGTGATAAGAGTGTTGACACAACAACACCTTCGGTGCAAACATCTCCATCAGTGACAACACAAAGCACAACCCAATCTACAAGCAGCTCAGTCAAGCCTATCGACAAAGATATTATTGACACAGTCCTAGACGTTGAAAATAGTGGCGACACAACAACACCTTTAATGCAAACATCTTTGTCAGTGACAACACAACAAGGCACTACCCACTTTACAAGCAGCTCATTCAAGCCTGTCGACAGAGACATTATCGACACAGACCTCGACGTTTATTATAATGTCGACACAACAACACATTTTATGCAAACATCTCCATCAGTGACAACACAAGGCACGACCCAATCTACAAGCAGCTCAGTCAAGCCTGTCGACAAAGACATTATCGACACAGTCCTAGACGGTGATGATAGTGTTGACACAACAACACATTTAATGCAAACATCTCCATCAGTGACAACACAAGGCACGACCCAATCTACAAGCAGCTCAGTCAAGCCTGTCGACAAAGACATTATCGACACAGTACTAGACGGTGATGATAGTGTTGACACAACAACACCTTCGGTGCAAACATCTCCATCAGTGACAACACAAGGCACGACCCAATATACAAGCAGCTCAGTCAAGCCTGTCGACAAAGACATTATCAACACAGTCCTAGACGGTGACGATAGTGTTGACACAACAACACATTTAATGCAAACATCTCCATCACTGACAACACAAGGCACGACCCGATCTACAAGCAGCTCAGTCAAGCCTGTCGATAGAGACATTATCGACACAGTCCTAGACGGTGATGATAGTGTTGACACAACAACACCTTCGGTGCAAACATCTCCATCAGTGACAACACAAGGCACGACCCAATCTACAAGCAGCTCAGTCAAGCCTGTCGACAAGGACATTTTCGACACAGTCCTAGACGTTGAAAATAGTGGCGACACAACAACACCTTTAATGCAAACATCTTCGTCAGTGACAACACAACAAGGCACTACCCACTTTACAAGCAGCTCATTCAAGCCTGTCGACAGAGACATTATCGACACAGACCTCGACGTTTATTATAATGTCGACACAACAACACATTTTATGCAAACATCTCCATCAGTGACAACACAAGGCACGACCCAATCTACAAGCAGCTCAGTCAAGCCTGTCGACAAAGACATTATCGACGCAGTACTAGACGGTGATGATAGTGTTGACACAACAACACCTTCGGTGCAAACATCTCCATCAGTGACAACACAAGGCACGACCCAATATACAAGCAGCTCAGTCAAGCCTGTCGACAAAGACATTATCAACACAGTACTAGACGGTGACGATAGTGTTGACACAACAACACATTTAATGCAAACATCTCCATCAGTGACAACACAAGGCACGACCCAATCTACAAGCAGCTCAGTCAAGCCTGTCGACAAAGACATTATCGACACAGTACTAGACGGTGATGATAGTGTTGACACAACAACACCTTCGGTGCAAACATCTCCATCAGTGACAACACAAGGCACGACCCAATATACAAGCAGCTCAGTCAAGCCTGTCGACAAAGACATTATCAACACAGTCCTAGACGGTGACGATAGTGTTGACACAACAACACATTTAATGCAAACATCTCAATCAGTGACAACACAAGGCACGACCCGATCTACAAGCAGCTCAGTGGAGCCTGTCGATAGAGACATTATCGACACAGTCCTAGACGGTGATGATAGTGTTGACACAACAACACCTTCGGTGCAAACATCTCCATCAGTGACAACACAAGGCACGACCCAATCTACAAGCAGCTCAGTCAAGCCTGTCGACAAGGACATTTTCGACACAGTCCTTGACGTTGAAAATAGTGGCGACACAACAACACCTTTAATGCAAACATCTTCGTCAGTGACAACACAACAAGGCACTACCCACTTTACAAGCAGCTCATTCAAGCCTGTCGACAGAGACATTATCGACACAGACCTCGACGTTTTTTATAATGTCGACACAACAACACATTTTATGCAAACATCTCCGTCAGTGACAATGCATCAAGGTACCCAACCTACAAGCAGCTTGACACCAACTTCTGGCAGTTCAGTCAAAGCGTACACAACATCACCCGCTACAGTCCATACTGAAATAGCAACGTCGGATGGGGATATCTTTTTTGCAAATAAGACAGAAACACTTAACATAAAAGGTGGGCCCATAAAGGAACAACCTGTCACCACAACTGACAGGTTCAGCAGTCCGAAAAGCACCAGCCAATCCGCCGACATTGACTCAAGAACACATCTGGTGTTTTTTGAAGTTGATTTTATTGAAGAACATGAACAAGACTCAGATTTAAATACGACATCCCAAACACCAATATTGCTCCGTAGTGTGACACCAAGCGGCACTTCGAAACAAACCGAAGTATCCTCGAAAGCTACACCACAAGACAAAGACGCAATTGTTGTAATTCTGGATGACAACTTGTCTGCAACGATAAGTAATACGCCCTCCTCTCATCGCACAAAAGAACCAGAACCAACGCCCGAGCACAAGCCTGAATCAACAGAAGCTATACATTCTGAACCAGAACCAACTCAAAAGGAAGAGCCAATGGATCCCTTCGTCCTTGAAGCAGAACCAGAACCAACGACCGAGCACAAGCCTGAATCAACAGAAGCTATTCATTCTGAACCAGAACCAACTCAAAAGGATCACTCAATGGTTCCTGTAATCGACCCGATAAGAGACGAAGTCAATCACTCAAAGTCGACTCCACTTCCCGCGGATAGCGTTACAACTCGTCCCTATCCGGTGTCGACACTTGCCAGTACGAAAACCACCGTGGCAGCTCCACCGACAAAAAGGCAAGACGAAGCGGATGACATCGGGGTTAAGTTCACCGGAAAATTTCGCATTCTTATAGTGGATGGAGACATTGCCGTTTACACGTCAGATCTGGATGATCCAAACTCTCCAAAATACAACATGCTTGCCGACATCGTTCGCACTGCGGTAAGTCACCCACCCATTAGTCATTTTTTCCAAGTCAAAACGTGTTGAGATGAATCAGGTTTTCTTTACCAAACACCAGTTTGGTTTAAACGCACGGATCGTTTAAACCGTGGAGAAATTGATAAGACATTCCAATAATTACGGCAACTCAGTTTTACAGCAGCTCAGTTTTCAATCGCCTCACCACGATCAATTGTATTTTGTTTAAGGATTTGATGTCGAGGATTAGGAACTATTACAACCATCAAATAATGACAAGGGTTTCCGTTTACACCTGCTCTCATACGTACATTTATCTCGACAGGTCTTGGAAGCCCTGACCTCCTACGGAAACTACATTGGGAATTGTCAAGTGGTGAAGTACGAACCCGGCAGCGTCATTGCATACTACCTCCTCAGGGTCAGTGAGGGCGCCCCAATCACCTCGCCTGATATAAGGACACAACTGGTGAAGTCTTTCAACTATTCAGACAAACCTGTGTTCTCCAGAGTAAGCGTGGACTTGCAATCCTTCACAGTAACAAGTGAGTTGTATTTGTATCTTTCTGATAACGACACTTGTATCAAAATTTAGGTTTATTTAATGTAATACAACGAAGCAGACTCCAGATTAGTTGATCTGATTTTTGCGAAGGGGATTTGGGCTGTGGGGAGAATCAAACATGAAGGACCCAAATTTTGGGATTCGTCCATTATAAATTGAACGACTTATTCTGCTGGTATGTTCATTCTCTCTATAAACTGCACAAGCTCTCTTCACAAATACCGCACCGTCCACGGCTTAACACCATTGGCCCTATCACCTGTTTTCGAGTCACCTTAAGCTTGGGAAACCTTCATGCCATACGAGAATGGGACAATGCAAAGGGTGGGGGTCAATTAGTTAATTACAAAGCAACATTATCTCTACACTGAGCGACATCCAATTGCCATCCTACATTAGCCAACTCAAGCGCATGGGGAACCTGCTTATCTCAAGAAACAAAACAAACAACGCAAAAGAAAGTCAATTAATTTGAAAGAGATTTATTTTTGTATAAAACAAACCTGATTGTAAATCGGATACCCTTAAAATAGGGTAAAAGAGTATCACATGAGTTACGAAATATTGAAATTGTGATCTAGCAGGTTCTTAAACAATGATTACTAACCAATATCACTCATCAAACACTTCTTCGAGAAAACCCGTATGTTTAATTTGACGTGTTGTCATGTAAAGCACACATTGCTTATGGATTCGTTTTCTTCAACTTACAGAAATTCGAGAGAGTGACGGCGAATTTCCAACGATTGCCGAAGGTAATTATTCACTATATATAGAAGTTTGTGAATACTCCCGCAAGACTTTTCGCAAATGTATTTCTCAATTCATCCTGATATTTTAAAGCAAAAAATATGCATTTTGTCTCCGAGAGCTTATCTAAAATCTTATGATGTAACATTTTAAAAATTATACGTTGATGAAAAGAAAACAAAAATGTAACGAATTGGCGACTACGGCTACGGCTGGATCATGTCTTAAAGTATAGAGGACGTCCTTGGCAACACCCTTAGCAACAGTCGTAGCCGTGGCTGTATAGCTGCCAATGCGGATACGGCCTAAAACCTGGACGGAGACAACTTTGATGATATTGTTCTCTATATATTTTTGTCGAGCCCAAAACTCATTGTTCTACTTTTACTATAAAAGCATTATCCGTCTATTATGGCACTGAAATCTAGAACAAGCTCCCTGCATATTAATCTACGGAGCGCTGGAAGTGCCATCCAAGTTGTTGAGATCCTGGGATAATTTACGTTTATGATGCTATCATCGTGCAATAAATTATCTCAGGGGCTCAACACGTCGGATGGCACTTGCAGAGCTTCGTTTAATATCAGAGGTGCCGGTTCGTGTCAAATCTGCAAGGCATTCCTCACATCTCACTTGTCTCGGGAGGCAATCTCTATCCTGTGCCTAAGCGTCTTAGAACTAACTTATTTGGGCGCCACATAAATAATAATAATAATACGGTTCTTATATAGTACTTTATACTCCCGGTGGGTGTCTCAAGGCGCTCAGTATTTTTCTTACAAGGTATGCGTGTTCTAGTATGAGACCTATTCCTTTGCATAGCACCATGTAATGGTTTACAAGGTGCTGTGGCGCAATATGCAGCCAATCAAACCAGGAACACCGGGGCGAACTCCTTCTCTTTACGATAAGTGCACTGGGCTCTTTTACGTGCATTACACAACACACGGGACCTACGGCTTAACGTCCCATCCGAAGGACGAAGCATGTGGTTAAGTGTCTTGATTAAGGACACAAGTGTCACGACTGGGAATTGAATGACTTCTGATGAATATTGATTGATTGATTGAGTTTGTAATTCAAAACACAAATTAATTTCGAGCCCCTGTTTCATTTTGCTTCAGTTTCCAAACAAGATGACGGAGGCCTGGGTGTCGGTGGTGTGGCGGCTATTGTGCTGACGTGTATTCTACTCGCATTCGTCATTGTCGGGTTGATCATCTTCGTCGAAGTTCGCGAGAACAGGAGAGATCAGGGGAGAACGATAACAGCCGGTAGATATGAAGTTAAGGATAGTGATGAAACAGGTTGTCCCGTATAAAACTTCGCATACATTTTTTTCTTTTTTTTCGATTTTTGTTGTGGTGTATCATTTAAAAAAACACAGTCACAACAATTAGTGTTAAAGCTGTTTAAACACCTCCAACCAATAAAGAGAACATTTAAAGAGACACGTTGCCTTGGGTTGGGTGATTTGGGCTATAAAAAAAACGTTTGAAAGCGTCCGGTATAAAATGAACAATGTTGGAAAGATGTTTTAAAAGTAGTGTATAATGACCACACAAAATATGCCTGGAAATTGTGTGGTTTTCCTGTTAGTTCGTGAACTAACACGGTCCGCCATTTTGTAGAACCAAATTGTTGACTCCACAAAACGGCGGACCGTGTCAGTTCACGAAGTAAAAAAAAAAAAGAAAGCAAATTCGAGTCATATTCGTGTGGATCATTATATTCTACTTTCAAAACATCTTTCCAACCATATTAATTTCTTAACAAATTCGTTTTATAGCCCAAAGCGCCCAATCCAAGGCAACGTGTCCCTTTAAATCAACAAGCAAGTGAAATGTCTTGTCCACAATAGAAAGTACCTTGTATGGTAAGCAAGTGATCATACTATACACTCTAAAAACAAAAATGTGTCAGTATGACCAGGAACCTGTGTCAAGATACCCCCAGAAATGGGTCAAACTGACTCAGAATCCGAGGTAAAATCCCGTTTGTTCTATAACCAGTTTCCGAGTCAGCCTGACCAAAAAATGGATCCTGGTTAATTCGGAACCGTATTTTGTTTGAGTGTATAGATTTCAGAACTAGAGATTTCTGAAATTGGTGTAATCCGGGTGTTGAGGATGTATTGCATGACGTTTTATGCACAAAGTTAACTGCTTAGCAAAGATAATAAGCTGGGAAGCAGTCGACTCGTGAATTTAGTACTTTGGATGGTAACCTTTCTAAGCTTGTTAAAATCATGTTGTGCTAAACAGCTTTTTTGAAATCGGGCGCAGATTTCTTTTTGGCGAAAAAGTGATAGACCGAAGGATACGTTGACAGCACTTGTGGTTTGATATTGAGATAGACGAGGAAAATGGGATCTCAGATGGGGTGGGGGAAGGGTGGGGGAGTGGTGGGGTGGTGGGGTGGGGGAGGGGTGGGGTGGTTTGGGGTGGATTCAACAACCGAGAGAGGGGTAAGGGAAAATGGGTGGGTCAACGTTTATTTTGTACCGTTGTATAGTGTCTTTGTAATCTGTATGTTTTAGTTTCACTAACTCTGGCTTGACATAATAGGCCAGAATGTAAAACGCAATTCACTATTCTGAAATAAATGTTAGGATTTTATTTTGAACAAATTAGAGAAAACCCCATCTTGCCTTTGTCGAATTAAACTTACAAAATAAGGTATTTTAAAATAGGGTTTATGAGTAAGTGATTTGAGGAGTTATTGGATTCATGTCATTTTTCATGAGTCGAAAATGTATGGGTAAATTAGATTATTGCTTACGAAACAATTTCAGAATCAAGTCAGAAACCATTTCTACAATTAAATGGCTCCGATACATTAGTAAAAACAATTTTTAAGTAAAATATCTAAGTGATCGCGAAGTAAAGGATTGGTGTTAATTTGGGGTCTTCATCCTTTCGAATTTTTGGAAGAACACGATTTATATTTTATACAAATGTTCAGAAATGCATATATTATGTGGTTGGGTGACCTAAAAGTAAATTACTTGTTTTTGAAACAGTATTTTAAAATAAATATACCATTTTATTGAATGTAGGAATTTGAATTCAGCACACGACTTCAAGATGTAAGTGGAGTGTCGATTCTAACAACACGAGTTTAATATTGCTTTTATATGGATTATTGTTTATAATGGTGACGTTTTATCCCATATTCCCCTCTGATGGGTTGATTAGTGAGTGTAACAAAAGAAGGTCGATATATTCTTCCAATTTAATGTTTTCGGCATAGTAGACAAAAATCGCATTGAAACCCTTAGTTTTGGGGCTGGGTTAAAAAAAGGGTAAGACAAAACACGTCCAGATTATTATGCTTTTTTCTAAATCGTTTTTGGCACTACGGTATTATAGTGATGTTGTTATTTGACCCGAAAATTTAAATCTTAAATAGCCATTTTGATACATTCGAGATATTATACATTCATTGAAGACACTGCACACACACAAAATCAGCCAGATGATTTGTGGCAGGTAATTAAAACCTAAAAATGAATTATTGTCAGGATCCCGACATTAATTCACGTCCGTTGACCATTTACAAACAATTTTGTGCATTGTTGAATGTATTTTACGTATGTGGAACTTTTCGCATGTATTTCGTTTTGAAACATCTGTCTACGTTCGTTTAAAAAAAGAAAAAAAAATAATAATAATAATTTGATATCACGTAGGCCTATGTTTAATTTACAGATTTTGTACATAAATACTTAAATGCTGAAATATCTTTTAAATGTTTTTCTGTCGCAATATTTCAAGGAATTAATAAGGTGATTGGCGTTTGTTTTTTATAATCATTGAATAAAATGTGTTAAAAAAATATCGACGTTAAAGGGTTTCATTCTACTGTTTTTTAACACCTTACTTTTTTCTTTGTTTACCGATTTATGTTTGTTGTCAGTACGACCATGGTACCCCTTGTAAACGCCCCCTTGCAAATGACGTCACATTTATCCTATATCAGCGCGAAATGACATTATTAAAACACGCTCACAAAATAGATAAGTTACATCCCACGAACTCCATCTTATACCTTATACCTCCATCTTAATACAGGAGTCAACAAAAAAAGGAAAAGGAAAACCACGCAGTTTCAAGGGATATTTGTGTGAATCATTTAAAAAATCATTCCAACCACATTCATTTCATAACGAACGCTTTTTATAGCCCCAAATCGCCCAATCCAAGGCAACGTGTCCCTTTAATTTGAACTTGGGCCCATTCCAACGCCTTAGACCTCGGCAAGTTTCAGAAAAGTACGAAAACGTCAAAGTCAATTATTTCTCGAAAACGCGATATTCTTTTTTCAATTGAATTTTAAAATTCCTGAAAGAAAGAAAACACCACGGTACAAGAGCCTAGAAATAAATTTAACATTCGAACAATAAATCCAACAGTTTCATTCAATAAATACAACAGGATTGGCGCATTTGTCAGTTTCAATGCGATGGCACATTGACAATTCAATTTTGTCGACTTTTATTTGCACATGTTTACGTCAAAGTTACAGTTTTTACCCTCCAATAATAGCCCATCTGTTATACATATTGGTTGATTTTTATCGCTCGATGGGAGCAACCTTTTAAGCATGCAAATATAAGTTTATTGTTTTTATAAATATCATTGTTTAACAATACTATAACAATGTTATGAACCCAAGCAACCTTATCAACCTTCGTCAGATCCACTGGAAGCCGAAAACTAAAATTAAAAAAAACCAAAGCCATAAAAATGTGTTTGAAGCTGAAACCAGTGTATAAATTTCACTTTACTTACACTATAAGTAAAATAGCTTTAATTTACATTATCTAAGCTTTTGTACATGCCCTAAAACAGGTTTATACAGAAAAATATTGCGATGCTGCAAAAGTGATATGACGTCACAGTAGACGACCAAGATGATGCGTAACACGCTTAGGTACCAATAGCCTAATGTACATCACGACGTACACACAATCTTCTGCAAGGATTTCGGCCGACGTTTGGCATGGTTTGCAATAACAGGCCTTCCTAGCCCCTCTGTATGCCCTTTCTAGTCACGCAATACGTCTCGAGTTTATAAAAATGTATATCTCTAATAATGATCCCCAAAATGGGTTAGAAAGTCCTACTCTAACCTTAATCTGGGTTACCCTAACCCCAAATCTGGATTGATCTAACCCTCAATTGGGCCAATACTTCACCCCTTAATCTGGGGGTACTCTGACCCTTAATCTGGGTGACCCTAACCCAAACCTGGGTTAATCTAACCCTCAATTGGGCCAATACTTCACCCCCTTAATCTGGGGGTACTCTGACCCTTAATCTGGGTTAACCTAACCCAAATCTGGGTTAATCTAACCCTTAGTTGGGCTTACTTCAACCCTTAATCTGGGGGTACTCTGACCCTTAATCTGGGTGACCCTAACCCAAACCTGGGTTAATCTAACCCTTAGTTGGGCTTACTTCAACCCTTAATCTGGGGGGACTCTGACCCTTAACCTGGGTTAACCTAACCCAAATCTGGGTTAATCTAACTCTTAATTAGGCTTACTTTAACCCTTGATCTGGGTAACTCTAACCCTTACTTATCGTTATAACTGCCACAACATCTGGGCTATACTATACAATTGAACGGTGGCCCGTGTGATCAGACTGACCTTAGAATGGTCTTAGAATGACCTTGAATCTGTGTAAGCCTGGCCCTTACTTAACCTGGGATTAAAACTGACCCTCAGTATGGGTTAGACTGACCATCAATCTGGGTTGACCCTTAACCTGGGTCAGGTTGACCCTAAATCCGAATTAAAGTGACCCCGAACTTAGGTTTGATAATCCTAAATCTGTGTATAAGAAGACTGGCCACCGAGTTGTTTTAAATATGGGTCACACTGACCCTAATCTGGTCAGGTTGACCCTCAGTTTGGGTCAGACTAACCACATCAAGAGCAAAAAATCCAGCACTGTTATGATATCCAGACTACATTAAACTAAAAACTGAACACGCCTGCAGCATTGATATCCTTCATTTATAAATATTTATATATACACATAGAAAATTCAGCCAAAAAGATATCACTACAAAGAAAGCAAAAAATCTTTCATTTTATTTTTTTACAATTTGTAATGTTAAGAAACATGGCGGCCTTCATCCAGCAAATAAAAACACGCTCAATCTGCCAATAAAATCATTAAAATTCATTTTTCAAAACACCTTGAATTAGGATGAATTATCATCGACTACAACTCCATTGCCTCTTTCACTTCAAGCACGAAATAAAAGAAAAATTGCAGGATTCTTTTAGTTTATTGTTTATGCAATATTTCATAAATTGCATTTTTTTCAGTAACCCTTCATCAAATAGCAAAAAGAAACCAACTGACACCGGAGAAATCGCAACCAACAAAGTGAAGATTTCCTAGTGGAGATAAAAACAGTTTTCTCTCAGAAGTTATTGCTGTTGTGGACCAACTGTCGATCATGCAATCACTGAATGCTTTTAATTGAAGCTGTACTTCATCTGCCGATGGCTACACACTCTCGCCTGTACGTGGCCCTATAGAAGGTCCTGTAAGCCGTCTCGTAGCCCATTCTAGGACATCAAAAAGACAAATCAAAACGGAGTTCTTACCAGATTGTGAAAAAATTGACAAATAAACAGACACACTGATCAATAAATTAATTTAAAAAATCGATAAATAAACAGACAAAATAATCAGTAGATAAATATAAAAAATTGATAAATAAGCAGATAATTTGATCAATAGATTTATAGAAAAATTGATAAATATCGACAAATTGATCAATACATTAATAGAAACATTGATAATTAAACGAACAATTTGATCAAAAGATTAATAAACAATTGATAATTTGATAATTTATCCAAAATGATGGATTGATGAATAAAATTGATAAGCTGAAGTAATTACACATAAATTGATAAATTGACTAAATTGAAATATTACAAACATTGGCAAAATTAGGAAGCTGAAGAAATTGAAAAGTTGAGTAAATGACAACAGGATAAATGACACACATTTCAATAAGTTTACAAAAAGACAAAAGACAAAAAGCTGAAAGACAAAATATGCCATTAGAGATAAATTGATAAATTGTTAAATATATAAATTAATAAAATGAGAAATAGACAAATAGAATAACATGTCAACAACAAAAAACAATGAATAAGATGATCAAGAAATGACAAATTGACATTAATATATTCATAAACTGATAAATTGATATATCGATATATTGATGAACTGATAAATACAAAAATGGATTATTACAGCCATGAACAATTTGTAACATGGATGAATTGACAGTTAAAAATGGTGTTGTACTCGCAGAGTTTATCAAAACATGTACTGAATGAATAGTAGTCATGCGTAGAAACAACCTTTGTGGTGCACCACTCAATTTATACAAAACAACTTATGCATAATTTATAAGCATCTGTTCAAAATGCATACCTGGTCTGTGTGCATAACTGTTGTGTCCAATAACCGCATTGCACCTGTACAGTTCTGGCGACGGGTTTGACGTAACTCCGCTGGTAGCTGATTAACGTAGATTTCAATTTGCATTGACGTCTTTGACTGCAGCAGAGAAAGTAAGAAGCGATAAAAAGGACACTCGTTGCAGAACCAGGAAGAGGTTCGGTGTGGCAGGAGATTCTGTCCCCCCATACGGCGAACTTTGTACAAACTTCTTCTGATAGCGCCCTCTTTTGAATCAACCTCCTTCAGCCCATGTTAATTTCCCGTAACTATGGGGGACATAATCTCCGGGGACAGATTTCCCTATGAGGACACCGGCAAGGCCAGCCCCCATCACCTGCTTGCACTGGGTTAATATTTCAGATCTTCTAAATGTAATTTCCAAGTTCAAATTCACAACTTGACAAGAGTGCACAGGCCTACACATTTCTGTCATGCATAGCCCTGTTTGTGCCAGCTAAAATAAACACAGCCCTGATATCCTACACTCTAAAAACTACCGGGTCAGAACTGACCAGGCTACGGGTTCCAGGGAGCCTGACCCATTTCTGGGTCAGTGTGACCCGGAATCTGTGTCAAAATGACACAGAAATAGGTCAAACTGAGCAGAATACGAGCTAAAATCCTCTTCTTTTTTTTTCTTCTTTTTTTTTTAAATCAGTTTCCGGGACGCAAGATTTTTTTCCTACGAACTTTTTGTCCCCGTACGGGAAATTAACATGGGCTGGAGGCGGATGATTCACAAGAGGGCGCTAACAAAAGAAGTTTGTACACAGTTCGCCGTATGGGGGGGACAAAAGTTCGTAGGAAAAAAAATCTCGCTTCCGGGACAGCCCGACTCCTTTTTGTGCCAGTTCCCCTTGGATCAGGTATCCGGTTCAATTCTGACCCGGGTTTTTAGAGCGTATAGGTTCATTACATCCAAAGACAATATTCCGAATTTCTAAAGACGTCATTTTAAAGGCACTGAACACGTTTGGAAATTGTCAAAGCCCAGTGTTCTCACTTGGTGAATCCCAACATGTGCATAAAATAACAAGCCTGTGAAAAAATCGGCTCAATTGGTCATCGAAGTTGCAAGGAAATGATGAAAGAAAAAACACCCTTGTTGTACTAATTTGTATGCTTTCAGATGGGAATAAAAACTTCTTGCAAAAAGTTTTTATTATTTTAGTGAGAAATTACCTCTTTCTCAAAAACTACGTTACTTCAGAGGGAGTCGTTTCCTACAATGTTTTATACTACCAACAGCTCTCCGTTGCTTGTTACCAAGTAAAGTTTTTATGCTAATATTTGTTTTGAGTCATAACCAAACGTGTGCGATACCTTTAAAGAATTGTTTTTAAAAAGCAAACCTTTTTGTTGATAAAACTTCAATGAGAAAGTAAGTTTGGAAAGTTCTTGTGTGTAATTTTAAGAAATGTTTTCCCCGAATCGAGTTGACTTACCTGTGAGCGTTATTCGTGTGGGCATAGTTGGAGGGGTAAGGCGCTTTTGCAGGGTTAGCTTGAGGCCGTATAATGGGATTACTTGGTCCTGTATTGGCAATAAAAACACAAACAGTACAGTTTCATATTAATTACAGCAATTCGTTACAACTGTCGATGGGACGACAAACAAGGTTTGACATTAAACTCATGAGCAAGTTTTCTCACACAAAACTAAAACTATGCATGAGAAATGTTTCATTTTATGTTTGTGTATGAAATGTATAGGGGCTGTCCATAGTTACTACGCTGCAAAAACTGGGGTGTTAAAATTGACATCATGGGTGTTGTCACAAATAGATACCGAAGAGACAATCAACATTAACATCAGGGTGTTATAATAACACCAGTGTAAATGTCTTGGCAGAAATTAGTGTTATTTTTATAACACAATACAACATGCAACAATAGAGGTTTATCATGGTGCGGCCATCTTGATTTTATCCCATTCAATGTAACCAAACCGAGGCTGGAAGGAGAACTAGTCTGGTTCCTTTTTGTACAATGAATATTAGCCTTTGTTATTTTTATTGGATACAAGGAACATGACCAAGATGGTGGCAGCATGATAATGGTCTATAGCGGCCATGTTTGGGCGTATTGTGATGATTGTACAGAAATGAATGGTCTCTAAGGGTTGAGGTGACATCACCCATAGTGTCAATTTTATCGCCCCGGTTTTTGCAGTGTAGTTCTGTACTCGAGTTATTATTAATTTTCAAGGCGAAGTCTTGGGGAACTTACTCCGTTTCTGGCAGAAGGATCCAGAATAGCCTGATGTACAAGTGCACATGTCTGGGCCGGTGCATCTCCCACCATTGCGGCATGTCACACGGCAATAAGCTGACGACAGAGGGCGGAAAGTTAACACAACATTAATGGAAGTTAATTAATTTGAGGATGAGGTTATTTTGTTTTCGTTGGTGATTTCAAAAACAGTAATTTTAAAACAATTTAAAGACAATTTAACAGTAGGTAAAAGTAACGCATATTTAATTTTTAGTTGACAATAATGGCATAAATAAAACAAAAAGTGCTATTCAACATGTCGAGACAACTACATGTAAACATTAGCTTTTATTTGTTATGTTTCATATTATTCTTTTTTTTTAAATAAAACACAAAACGAAATGGAGAAAAATGGAAAGAATATCAATGATGATAGGAACTACACAAGGGAACCAAATTACTGTTTCCCCAAAGTGTTTAGTCCCAGAGAAAACAAAACATGTATATGACAATATCAGCAGGAATCAAATAAAAATTGAATAAAATACAAGAAATTTAAATATTAGAGTATAAAACAACAATTAATGTGCAGGTAATTTGGAATAATTATGTATAAACCTTTGGCATGGTACTGCCATTTTATTTCTCTTCCATTGTTTGCCCAAAGCGAGGCCGTAAGGGAAAATGGGCCCTTTTCGCAACCAAAGCTTGGGGTTGGGCTCTGGGTTGGGCTCTGGGTTGGGGTCTGGGTTGGGCGCTGGGTTGGGTTAGGGTTGGGGTCTGGGTTGGGCGCTGGGTTGGGCTGGGCTCTGAATTGGGGGTCTGGATTGGGCTCTGGATTGGGCTCTGGGTTGGGCGCTGGGTTGGGCTGGGCTCTGAATTGGGCTCTGAATTGGGCTCTGGGTTGGGGGTCTGGATTGGGGTCTGGCTAGTGCTCTGGCTAGGGCTGCACAATAGCCGTTGTCTAAATTGAGATTTATTTGCATAAAATTATGGAATCTGAACATGACAAATATGGCGACACCTCGATTAGGATCTGATCTATCAATAAGGGAAGATTCTTGTTATTTTAATGAAATCTCTCAAAATATTTCAATCCAATACTAAATACATTAAAATACACAAATATAATACAATATATATGTAGAAAAATGGAAAAATATGAAACAAAATTCCACGATATAAAACATATTTATGAGAAGAAGCTTAGACTGGCGGAGTAAAGAAACCTGTAACAAAATAATTATTACTTTGGTTTCATTCCACTTCTCAATAATACATACTGGTGTACAAAATATAATTATCATTGCACAAGATCAAATATACAGGAACAATTGCAAAATGTAAAGAGGGCAAGGCTCAATCTGCCCGTAATAAAATGTAAGCCAATAAAACAAGTAGAAAACAATTAAATAAACCAAAACATCCAACCCACAAACAATCATCCCAATCAGCCAAACACAGAAAAGGTCTGTCAACAAAAATAACAAACAAACAAACAAACAATAATAAAAAACAACAATAATAAACAAGCACATATAGTTTGTCAACAATAAATGTGTACATCATCTAAAAACCAATGTTGTGCCTTCCCCCTTTATGTTGATTTAAAAGCCGTAATGACAGTGACGTCATCAACTAGCTCACCTATTTGACAAGTGAGACCTCTATAGGCCGTTGGGCATCGACAGAAACCTGGTCTGATGCAAGTCCCGCCATTCTCGCAAGCCCGGGTACAAACGGCTGTCAAGAAAACACACAAAACTAGTGAAAAAAAAATCCGAAAATGTAGATACCTTTCCCTTTTTTTTAAATCGTTATTGTGATTGACATAACTACAGTTTAACACAGGCCCAACACTTGCGTATTTTGTCCTTTTTCTCTCTCTCTCCAACCCCCCCCCCCCCCAAAAAAAAAAAAAGAAAAAAAAGAAAAAAGTTTTAATTCAAGTTTGGGAAGTTTCAAAAATCAATAGGACATCAGATGCGAGAGTGTAAGAAGAATTAAATGTCTTCTTCGATTCATATGAAATTTGAGTTAAATCTCAGTATTTAACTCATGCTTGAGGCGAAAAAAACTCAAGTTTTCATTTCAGAACCGGTAGTTGTGTTACCACAAAATGACACTCACTAAACCAAATAACGATTTTTGTTTGTATCACTGTTTGGTTTGGTGAGACCAGAACGCCTAAAAATGCTGTACATCATCTTTATGAGAAGGTACAACATTGGTAATTAGAAATAATGATTTGTTGACAAATCTGCAACTTCTTTCATAAAATTTACCTGTAAAAGATTAAAAAGATTATCTCAATCTACGAACGGGGACAGATTTGACATCCATAGTTAAGCTACATCCATCATACAACGTGCACCCCATAAAGTTATCGCAGAAATCCATCCATTTTAACCAAAAGTGTCTTAATGTTTGAAACAACGGTCTACTTACGACTCTCACAAAGATGACCCCGGTACCCCGCTGGGCAAGAGCATTTATCGGGACCAGTGCAAGTGCCGCCATGTTGACATGGTCGAATGCAAGCAGCTAAACAAAATAAACAGTACAAAGAGAAACAATGAGTTTATCAGTCAATGAGAGGATGAGAGAAAGATAGAGTCTTGAAATAAGCATTTTTCACAGGTCAACAATACATTGTCCTTTATGTGGTTTATCACACCCAAGGGCGTCTCAAAGCGCTCATTAGTTTTTCCTACGAGGTACGCGGAGCTATGTTCAAAGAACATGAAGACCCATTTATTTACATAGCACAATGTAATGGTTTTGCAAGGTGCTGTGGAGCAATCTGCAGTCAACCATACCCAACAAATAACAGGGCGAACCCCTTCTCTTAAAGGAACGTTACAGAACTGGTAATTAACATTTTCTTTAAGATCACAGATTTACATAAAACTTACACGGTCTAAATATGATGATAGTAGAAAACATCCCTAGAAATATTTCTGTCTGAAATGCCATATTTGATGAGAAATAAATAAAACTAATTTCCGATTGGAGTTTATCGCTCATGAGCGTTTTATTATTGCATTGTATAACACATGCAAATGTGTAATCGGTTTTTCACTATTTTCTCGTGACCCAGATGGCCGATCGATCTCAAACTTCTACAGGTTTGTCAGTTTATGTATATGGTGGATTATATAAAGTGCTCAACTGTTTTGTTAGCAAAAACCAATTCTGTAATGTTCCTTTAACACTATGACTGGGTTCTTTTACGTACATTACACAACACACGGGACCTACAGCTTTACGTCCCAGCCGAAGGACGAAGCAATAATGGTGAAGTGTCTTGCTCAAGGATACAAGTGTCAAGACTGGGACTTGAACCCACACTCTGCTGATCAGAAACACCACAGCTTTAGTCCACATTACAAAAAACTGGGGTGTTAAAATTGACACCATGGGTGTTGTCAAATATAGATACCGAAGAGAGATTCAAAATTAACATCATAAGGTGTTAAAATAACACAAATATAATTGTTTTGGCAGAAATCATGGTGTCAATTTTAACACCCCAGTTTTGTCAGTGCAGTCTCCCACGACATGCCAGGAAGGAGAAGAAGAAGAAGGAAAATAAGAAGTAAATATTTATACCGCGCTCACAACTGTCCAAGGACATCCGAGGCAGACAAAGGAAAGAAAAATGGAGAAAACAAACATTAGATGCAGTCAGCGGAATTGAGGTGTCACTTAAGAGCAAGATCTGTTGAACAGAAAAGTCTTGAGATTGAACTTGAAGTAGGCTACTGTAGGTATGGAGATGTTCGGATATCTCTTGTGGAAGCGTTTCAAACTCACGATGCAGATTCTAAAATGGCATTTAAGATTTTATAGCAAACTTCTTGAAAACTCGTGATTTTACAAAGACAACGTTTACATGCCGAATACATTTGATGCTCGATATGGCGCACGGTGGTGCCCCCCCCCCTTTTGTGTACTCATTGTGTGCTTGGAATCTCAGGAATTCTTTAGAGGATTTTAGAGGGGAGCACTTCTAATACAAGAGGAAAAATAGTGTGTTACAGTATGGCAATATTGGGGGTACCCTCTGTCCCCATACCGGGCATGGTATAGGCAAAACAAGTGTGTTTCCCTACACAATTTTGAGATCAAAAGTTTGCAATTAACAAGATCAAAATGAGACTCAAAAAGACCAATGGGAGTTGCATAAATCATGGAGGAATGCATCAATCAATCATCATTTCAAATAACACTGGAAGCCTACAGTTATTTGCCTTTATTTATGGCGTCCTGTTGAAAAGGAAACAAGCTTTAAATTTTGCTTAAAAGTCAAGATTAAAGAAGAATAATGCATCTTGATAAAATAAAATTGATACAATTTCAGCTTTTACAGGAAGAGAACAAAACCAGAAGTCAAGAGTTGTCTTCGATGTCACACTTACCTCTCCCGCAGAATGTCCCCGTAAAGGCAGTTGGGCATGAGCACTGATTGGGTGCGACACAGGTTCCCCCGTTGCGGCAGCGTATGTCGCACACAGCTACAGTACGAAGGGGAAAGAAAATAGACATTTTAAACAAAGTGTCGATCAACAGGGTATATTCATCTAAACGACATTCATATTGTTGGTTTGTTATATCTGATTCGGGAGGTGGCAATCTTGGTAGCGTGTCTGTACTTGAAGAAGGTCTTCGGTTCGATTCCAATTCTAGTTGCCTTTGCAATTTCAGCAGAACTCGTTAGCACTATTAAAGGCCGCATTGATTTGCATACAATGTTAAAGACGCAGGCTTGTCAATTATTGAGCAAACGAGAAATTAATTCGTGTAACCATTCCTCCATGGTGTAACAAAGTCACGTTATTGAACCCCGAACACCTGGCTGCCTGGTATGCCCTGTTTACGTACAAAGCCGAAGGGTGCGGGGGGCGGGACGCAGGTGTGCCAGCTCAGTCTACACAGGGCGCGCGCGGTATTTGAAAAGCTCATTAATATGCAGCTAGTCCTGAGAGAGCTACACACTGGGTACAATGATACACTGCGCGCGGTATTTGAAACACTCATTATATATGCAGCTACTTTTAATACTGTTGTGGGCCTGAGGAATGGTGGCCATACGAACAGTACACAATATCTTCAAAACACAATTTAATGCGCTAGAATTCAGTAGACTATGGAAGACAAGTTTGTTGAGAAGTACACAAAAAACAAAGCCATATGCGAAGTTAAAACTGGATCACTTCAATTCAAATTTTAAATATAGCGTGTCTTTTTTTGTCTTCTATATGATTGTTCAGTAATTTTGTATAACATTATAGTTGTTTAGCTTTGTTTAACTCCAGTGTTCATGTTGAAGTAGAAGTTACTTATATTCAATGTTTAGGCCTACTATTGCCTGGTTTTATCTCCATATTCTGTTTTTCAATGTCAACAGCAGTTTTGTATATAAATGGAACCAAAATAGTTCAAATTCATACTAATAAAAAATTATAATAATAAAAATTACAATATGATCAAAATACACTTCTTAGTTCACGACTAATAACTGTTTCTTATAGTGAACACCTTTCAGTGAATTACATTTAAGTTAATGCAATGAATTATCCCGCTGCAGAAAGTCAATAGATTGCTACACAGAAGTCACTCTATTCGTGTACCGGGTAGGTCTCTAGGTGTAGGCCTAAGGGTAAAAGTAAAATGTAAAAATGCATGGTAGAATATGAATACTGTTTAGTTGCCAATAGCCTAGTGTATTTTTAGAGTATGCCTTAGATTGGAAGAATTATTATATGGTTGCTCGCTTTATTAAAATAAAGAGACTTAAAAAACAAAGGTTATTCAGATGCAAAACAATTTTTTTGTGTTTGTTAAAAACCTTAGAGCTCAGTTCCTTGACTCTTATTCATAAACTAATAAGGTGTACTTGTAAGTTGTGTTGGCCTTGTCTCACACTGTCTTGTATGATTCATTTGTCCTTTGTCCTGTATTACAGTTCCTTGGTTGTTTGTTTTGTCTGTCCATAGGTTAGGGAACAAAAGCATTTTGCTTAACCTTACACCTAAATGTTGTCATTAATTTGCTGATTATTATTGAATCATTGTGTACTAAATATAAATCATATCTCATGTTAATGTATTACTTATGTAATTACAAAAAATGTGCATTATAGACCTTTATCATGGTGCGGCCATCTTGATTTTCTCCCATTCAAATCAATGTAACCAAACCGAGGCTGGAAGGAGAAATAGTCTGGCTCCTTTTTGTACAATGAATATTAGCATTCATTACTGTTATTTGATACAGGGAACGTGACCAAGATGGTGGTAGCATGATAAAGGTCTATTGTAATTAATGACAGCATTGAAATAAACGTTACTAAACTTAGCTTAAAAAGAAAGTGCACAATGTACTCAGTTGAAACAGTTTGGTCAACAACAATTAAACACGTCCAATAACAATGATGATCTGCGATAGCACTTTCGGGTTTGGTTTGAAGGAAATGGAGTTTCTGCACTCCTCTTATATTTTGATACGAGTAAAAGGTCAGTGTCTTGTTTTCCTTGTTATACATTCACAATTATTGCGCAAAACAGAGCCCCAAGTCTACTGCAGTTTATGGCGACCAAAGGGAAAACAAACCAAACTGGCTTGTGCAGTGATGCAGGAATTATACAAACTGTTAAGGGTTTGTTCATATCAACCCCTCAACCTAAAAAACCCCAACAACCTTTGTAGCATACAATGAATATGTTGTAGAATGAAAGTCGAATACTGGGGTAGACCGAGACCAATCTAAGACCAACAACACTAAAACTATTTATACAAATATTTCTGCGTCTAGGAAAACAAATACTCCAGTTGGATGTCAACAATCCCAGGGAACATTTTCGACCATTCAACAATTTCTATGGACTAAAGTCCTGTATAAGGAGGAAGCTATTTTCTCGCCGTCATCACCATCCTGTTACGACGTCCACGCAGAGGGTGTTGTTTTTATTACCAGAACGGCAATAACAAACAACGAAATGCATCTCCTTTCATAGGACGGATGACAGAGGGCGCTTTGAAAAATGCTCCTTGTGATGACGAGCCTGTGCCTTTAGTAGATGATCAGCAGATCGATAAATAAATTTACAAAATAAATGAAAAATTGTAATAGTTAAATTAAGTTAAAAGCCGCAATCTGAAATTGTCTCTATTTTTTATTGATTTGTTATCTTTGTTTTTGGATTTAAAGGCACTGTACACGTTTAGTAATTACTCAAAATATATATTAGCATAAAAACTAACTTGGTAACGAGCAACAGAGAGCTGTTGATAGTATAAAACAATGGGAGAAACGACTCCCTCTGAAGTAACGTAGTTTTTGAGAGAGAGGTAATTTCTCACTAAATAATAAAAGACTTCTTTCAAGAAGTCTTTTATTCCTATCTGAAAGCACACAAATTTGTACAACAAGCGTGTTTTTCTTTAATCATTTTCTTGCAACTTCGATGACCAATTGAGCCCAAGTTTTCACGGGATTGTTATTTTATGCATATGTTGGGATACACCAAGTGAGAATACTGGTCTCTGACAATTACTAAACGTGTTCAGTGCCTTTAAAGGTATTGTACACTTTTGGTAACAGCTCAAAATCAGTGTCCACATTTTATGTGAATCAACATATGCATGAACAAACAAACCTGTGAAAGTTTGAGCTCAATTGGTCATCGAGATCACGAGAAAATAGTGAAAAGAGACCATTATGTGTTTTCTGTTTTTTCAAAATATCGCGCGGGATAAAAACTATTGTTTTACTAATTTCTCAGGAACGATAGCATTTTAGGCAGAAATATTTTAAGGCACCCTTTCAACCATCACTTACTTTAAATCATGTAAGTTGTGTGTGAATCTGTGAACATTTGTGTTTTTCGATCTTACCATTAGTGTACAGGGCCTTTAAGAGCCGCAATCTGTAAAATTAACTTTTTTGTTATTGATTTGTTATCTTTGTTATTTGATTTATTAATGCGGTTTCCCACAACACACAAATCACCATGTGCTGTTTTAACCATTAAAAATAACACAGCGAAATAAGTTTTTAAAAAGTAATAGAGTTCAATGGATATCACAGACCCGTCTGACTATTTTTTTGATGAGTATTCCGCATGCCACAACAACAAGTCAATTTCGGGAGTTAATTCGCTGTTTTCTCCATGACCATATTTGCTGATTTACGGCACCGTGTGCGACGGACACAAGATCAATCACTTTGTTTTCAATAAATCAAAAAAAGAAATGTACAACCCTGCAAAGGGAATTCGAGAACTAGCATTATTGTTGTTATGTTTCATGCAGCAGGTAATGAGTTTAAAGTTTCACGGCTAATCAGAAGTTCCCGTAAAAAAAAAACGATGCTCAATGCCACCTCACTACACCCTACCCCCCCCCCCCACCCAACTTACGTGTGACACATTAGCTTCTATGAATAAGGCATGGGTGATTTAAGACACACGAGGGGTGGGGGGCACGGGGGTCAGATGAGCTACCACACCGTCAAATCACTACATGATCCAGGAGGGGGGGTCCGTAAACTAATGCATCAAAATGCAATATATTGCGATTGACACTTTGAAAATTCCACTTTGGTTGATCAACAAGATGAATAAGTTTCCTTTTGCTTAGTCTGAACTGTCCTGTGTTGATTCATTTTTTTGAGTTTTTATTACCAGCAAAAATTGTAGCGTTAATGGCCATTAGACCGGTGGTAATTTAACGCTCAGACACTTTGCTGACAAATTTGACACAAATTGCTGAGACACAAATTGCTGAGTATCTCCTTCCGGAGTATGGGATCGATCAATGACTAGTGTCATTAATGTTAACTTAATTATTATCTTGAAGCCCAACATCCCATATCATCCATTTGGTGCTCGATATGTGGTACGGTTTACCCCCCCCCCCCTCCCAAAGAAAAAAAATTAAAAACTAAAAAACAAACTGTGTTTTACTGTGTTCTTGGAATCTCAGGAATTCTTTAGATGATTTTATGGGTTACTTCTGTACAAGAGGAAAAGAGTGTGTTAAAGTATGGGAACATTAGGGGGGACACCCTCTGCCACATATCAGATTTGTATGAAGGTTGAATCGTTTCTCTCAAATATATCAGGTTGGGTTTTTAATTAAAAAAATAAAAATTCACAGGACTCGGGAAAGTATTGAGTATACAGTGCTTAAAGGCATCGAACACGTTTGGTAATTGGAGCCTATTGTTTGTTTCAAACCTACATAGTTGTAGATATATACCATAAAACTAACCTGTGAAAATTTCATTTCAAAAGGTGGTAGCGTTTTTGAGATATTGCCGAAAATATGGAGCGGTTGTCCACGCAGGAAGAACAATCTGCATTGGAATACACACTCTGAGAAACGTTACTGCAGTAACGCTTCTCAGGTTCAAATTTTTGTGGATAAAAAGTGATGTCTTTTTCCATAACCGCAGTACTTCGAAGTGAAAAGTTTCGTAAATTGCATTATACTATCCATAGCTGGTGTTCTTCCTACCAAGTAAGTTTTTATTAACATTAATTATCAGAGTCATTACCAAACGTGTACGATGCCTTTAATACACATCGGTGAAAGGGTCAAACCAAAAATTTAACATGCATTTGATTTACATCTTGCATCAGGGCAATAGGTCTTTAAAAGGTTATGATTTAATCTCGGTATGATAAAGTACTGTACACTCAGTGATTTCAGGGTGCTGTGGAAAAAACAATCCACAGACACTACGCTTGGGAATCGAACCAGCGACCGTCGACATTTCAGAGTGGACTTCATTAAAATGACACAGCCGGGGATAGCCTAACTGAGACATTATTAATAAATATTATTAATATATTTATAATATATTAAATAATATATTAAATAATAATATATTAGATATTATAATATATTAAATAATATTAATAAATATTATAAATATTACTTCATTCTGGGAACTTGGGATGACTCGAAAGGTATCAAATACAAACAAAAAGAGGAGGTCCTCTTTGGTCGTTACATAATTATGATTCACTTATTAGATAGATTCATAATAAAACACGCCCCATCCCTAAAAAACAAAAACAAAAAACAGATAAACAGTTTTGAGATATTACTGTTTTAGTTTAGGCGTCAGTCAATTTCAGCAAAAAAAAACCACATAATTTCATGTTATTAATAAGCATTTAAATTCACGTATTCTTCCCTAATTCGATCAAACTATATACAGGGTTTCATTTTAGCCATACCATTGCATTCAATTTCGTTTTGATGCACACATGATTTCGTTCTGTTCATCAAGGATCGTTTCAGTCGTTCTATTTTATTTATAGGCATCCAATACTATACATTTTCACCATTCCTTATGAATTTCAGCTATATACCTGTTTACAATTGATGAAACTGAATGGTTTACCAACCTCTGGAAGCACGAAATTGAATGATCTTTGCGACCTAAATGAACTTGAATGATCTTATCTGACCAATGAAGGCTAACTTTGTGAAAATTGAATTACTCTTTTTGGCTGTTGAATGCTGATCCAACGGAGCATTCATTTTCAAACGAAATTGAATGAGCCGGGTATTAAATTGAATGAAATTGTTGTTGAAATTGGCCGGAAAAAACAAAGGTACCGTGTTATTCGCAGCGTGAAAATGACTTGTATAAAATAATGACTAGCCTCCCTTGAGATTATCTCCCCTGAATATTAATACCTCCGAGACAAACACACAGAAAAGTGCAACAAGAAGAAAACAAAAACACGGAGGAGCCTTGAGAAATTTATGGGTTGATGTTAATGAAATCAGACAGAGGCTGAGATATCTGAAGCACAGAACCATGCAACAGATATTTTTTTTTAAACTCCTTCTACCAAATTCTATTCGTATTCTTAACGACAGTCAGTAACTTTCTCTCCTGTTTTTTTTCTTGTCTTCATTTTTTATGAAGTAAATTTTGTATGTGCCGTTGTGTAAATGCAGTTTTAATGTTTTTATTAAGTGTAAAATAGTGTTCTTCTTAATTTGTTATTCTGTAATTTTTAATAATATATTTTTACGGTGAGCATGTTCGACAGAGCAAATTTCCAATTTATGGACAATAAATATTGAAATGAATCGAACTGAATTGAACTCACGAGAGCATGTTGGAGGAGTGAACCCAGCAGGGCACAAACAGTAGTCTTTGGCAACACACTGACCTCCGTTCTGGCAGGAACGACTGCACAACTCTGCAGAGGAATATTCCGGTTTTGTGTTATAGTCAATAATGAAGTGGGTCAGAGAGGGGGGGAGCTCGGGGACTTCGAAGATAATGATGATGAATTTGGTGACATTGATAGAAAACCAATAAATATTACTTGATTTTGGGAACTTGGGATGACTCGAAAGTCGAAAGAGAGGAACAAACTATAATGATGATGAATTTGATGAATTTTGTGACATTGAACATTTTGTTTCAATAAACATTACTTCATTCTGGGAACTTGAGATGACTCGAAAGTAGAAAGAGAGGAACAAACTATAATGAGTTTCATCTGTTGTTAGTCGATAATTATCTGGGCCAAGGCAGGATGTCCTGGGATTAAGCCTCGTGATGACTTTTTGGGATATTTCTTGGTTTCTTTCTCATCGGGAAGAAAGACAAAAAAGTGCATTTATTTTTCAAGTTTGAACAAACAAGGTTCATCACACAGTCGCTAGGTGGAAAAAAAGACTCTATACATTGCAATGGCGCAGCGTATTGAACTATTGTTTCTTTCGAACTAATTTCGGGTAGGGAGTAAGAGTTCTGAACGGGGGGGGCTGCTGCTACATTAGCGAACACAAGTTATTAATGACCCAACCCATTTTATGAGTTTACATTTAAAGGCATCGTACACGTTTGGAAATTGTCAAAGACCAGTGTTCTCACTTGGTGTATCCCAACATATGCATAAAATAACAAGCCTGTGGAAATTTGGGCTCAATTATTGGTCATCGAAGTTGCAAGAAAATGATGAAAGAAAAAACACCCTTGTTGTATAAATTTGTGTGCTTTCAGATAGAATAATAACAACGTTTTGCAAGAAGTTTTTATTATTTTAGTGAGAAATTACCTCTTTCTCAAAACTACGTTACTCCAGAGGGAGTCGTTCCCTACAATGATTTATACTATCAACAGCTCTCCGTTGCTTGTTACCAAATAAGTTTTTATGCTAATATTTGTTTTGAGTCATTACCAAACGTGTATACGATACCTTTAAAGGAAGAGACATTTCGATTTGAGAAAGAGTAATGACATTTTTAAGATTGATTATCACGAAGTGCTGGTTTCCTACCTTTGCGCTCGAGGGACTTGCGGGTGATCATTCATTATGGCAGGAAACATTAATTGAATGTTTGTGACAAAAATCAATTCTGTATCTTCCAATATGTACGCTCCACACAACCTATTACAAGTTTTATAATCTTTTCCAACAACTTCAACAAGTTGAAACATTTCTGGTAATTTGTATCCCGAATTCCTTTAAATTGTACCTTTTCGATAAGATTCAATAAGAGGGAAGCTGTGGTACCGTATACACTGCAAAAACTGGGGTGTTCAACTTTACACCATAAAAGAGTCAAAATTTACACTAATTTCTCCAAAAACAATTACATTGGTGTTATGGATGTTAATTTTGATTCTCATATCGGTATCTATATGTGACAACACCCATGGCGTCATTTTAACACCCCAGTTTTTGTAGTGTAGAAAAGATCCACCCAAAAAATGAATTAAATTCTTACCAGTCGGTTTCCCTTGCGGTTAAATTTTAAAAAATTAAACAAGGGTCGCATATAGAACTATGCCACGGTAGAGCTGTCTTGTGTTCGATAACAAGCAACCCAAACCTCCGTATAAAGGGTCTGTATACGTTTGGTAACGACTCTGAAAATTAATAGCAATAAAAACTTACTTGGGAAGAAGTATACAGCACCTTTGGATAGTATAATGCATTTTGAGAAACGTTTCACTTCGAAGTACTGCGGGTATGGAAAAAAGATAACACTTTTTATCCCCTAAAATTTGAATCTGAAAAGCGTTACTGCAGTAACGTTTCTCAGATAGTGTATAATTGCAGATTATTCTTCCTACGTTGACATAACCACTCCAGATGTTCGGCAATATCTCAAAAACGCTACCACCTTTTGAAATGAAATTTTCACAGGTTAGTTCTATGGTATTTTATATACAGCTATATAGGATTGAAACAAACAGTGGGTTCCAATTACCAAACGTATACAATCCCTTTAAGCTTGGTTCTTGACAATGGCTTACAGAACCCTTGCACTGACGTCACAAGCAGCCACTGTCTGTGCAATGATCTGCTATTCTGGGAGGTCAAATTGCAGGCAAAAACACAAGCTGCGCATCGACTAAAAAATAGAAAGCTTACGCAAAGTTACAAACGGGGAATCTCCCTAAATGACGCAACCATGATTTAATGTGGTGATGACGTCAGATGAATTCGGTCAACAAGTGGGTGGGAGAAGGCAGACTTAAGCATGTTTTACATATCTAAAATTGTCACAAAGTAAAAATGAATCATAAAATAGTTGTACCTGTTTCGCAGCTAGCACCAACAAATCCTGATGGACATTCGCAATGACCGTCCGCACGACAGAAGCCGCCATTTTTACAGCTGGGTTTGCAGACATCTGTAGTGTAAAAGAATGAGCAAACGAAATAAAAGTAGTATCACTAAATCCACTTTATTGTATTATGTATGAGCAATGACCCTATGGAACGCCACATGAACACAATTTATGTGATTTTCGAAAGAAGAGCTAACTATTCGAAAACATGGTTCATTGTTTTACCAAAGCAATGTCGATTTCGGCAGAGATTTCTCTCCACGACTATTTTCTGTCCGCTCTCACATCCTGGGACGTTATTGTCGTAGCAATACGCCATCCTCATCTCCACTCCGTCACCGCAGGTACGACTGCACATGCTCCATGCTGACCACTTCAACGCGGGCACTACGTGAATTATGTGGAAGGAGAATAACATAAAAAATGTCAATCACCAGCTGTGCTAATTATTGCCTTAATGCCGACCTTTTTAAGCATTGTTTAGTGAACATTTCAATTATTACACTTTGATTAAATACTATTTTGGACCATCATATTGTTTTTCCCCTTTGTCTCTTCTTACAGCTTTCCCATTGGCCTTTATTCATCAGTGAACTGAAATACATGATTTTGAACATCGCCCTCTGTTGGAAAATGTTGATGTCGTTACAAATGACACTTAAAACTGACTTGGGGCAAATTTGACCCCAAAATCAAGATTAAAATTGGAAATAGCTGTTTAATGGTAAAGTGATAAGCCTTCATTTAAGGTATTGCAAGAAAAAGTCTGCCAATGATAAGTGGTAGTTAAAAAATATAAATAAATTGTTGTCGGAACCTCGACACTATCTCACTTCTTATACATGTGCAAACAATGTTGCATGTTACATGTATATATAGTGCATTATCCGTGGCATATGATAAAACAAATTACAAGTTGAAATAAATTCATTCGGTGAAAAAAATTATTTACAGAAATTTCTGCTGGCGAACATCGGGCCATGCAACTTTTAACGACCGAGGACGCTGTTCTAAAAATTGTTTTCATTTTTGATAACAAAGTCAGTAGAGTTGAAGCGTTGTTTAAAGGCACTGTACACGTTTGGTAATTACTCAAAATATCTGTTAGCATAAAAACTTACTTGGTAACGAGCAACGGAGAGCTGTTGATAGTATAAAACATTGTGAGGAACGACTCCCTCTGAAGTAACATAGTTTTTGAGAAAGAGGTTAATTTCTCACTAAAATAATAAAAACTTCTTACAAGAAGTTTTTATTCCTATCTGAAAGCACACAAATTTGTACAACAAGGGTGTTTTTTCTTTCATCTTATTCTTGCAACTTCGATGACCAATTGAGCCCAAATTTTCACAGGCTTGTTATTTTATGCATATATTGGGATACACCAAGTGAGAACACTGGTCTTTGACAGTGTACGACGTGTACGATGCCTTTAAAAAAAAAAGAGTGAACTGAGGATGTCGCAAAAAAAATGAATGACTAATTAATGGTAGAGGTTAGTCTCTGATCCGCCATTCACCCCGCTTCACCAAGGTCGACTGTTGCGTGCAATCACCGTCTACAGCCGTCTCTCGCTCGCCGGTAATGAGGAGGTGACTCTGTGAATTTTAGAGGTGTTGCATCAATTGTAAACAGGTGATAACCCCGGTGGGAAAGAATCTCACTAATAAGCTCATCAGTCAGACGGAGGGAAATGGGGGGGGTTGACGATAGGGAAGAATCTGGAATGATCCATCAATTCCACGAATGTTCCATAATTGACTCCCGACCCAAGAAACAAATATTTTTGTTGAAGCTTGTTCGTATACTTTTTGTTTAACTCCACGAATGTTCCATAATTGACTCCCGACCCAAGAAACAAATATTTTTGCTGAAGCTTGTTCATATACTTTTTTTTCAATTCCACGAATGTTCCGTAATTGACTCCCGACCCAAGAAACAAATATTGTTGTTCAAGCTTGTTCGTATACTTTTGGTTTAACTCCACGAATGTCCCATAATTGACTCCCGACCCAAGAAACAAATATTTTTGTTGAAGCTTGTTCGTTTTCATTTTTTTCAATTCCACGAATGTTCCATATTTGACTCCCGACCCAAGAAGCAAATATTTTTGCTGAAGCTTGTTCGTATACTTTTTTTTCAATTCCACGAATGTTCCGTAATTGACTCCCGACCCAAGAAACAAATATTTTTGTTGAAGCTTGTTCGTATACCTTCTTTTTTTTACGGTGATGAGACTGTTTCCCAAATGGGGCTGCTGGGTGATTGAATGGCTGCCCAATTGGAGAATTTTTTACCAATAAACTGGATAACTTCATTAGTTTATTTAATTCATCTTTTCCCCTCTGAGGGACAAGTTCAACTTGTGTCCCCCTGCGGTGGAGATTTATTATAAAACGACCTTGACCCCATAGTGTGGATATCAGTAACATAGCGGACACCTTTAGAGCGCAATGTGTGTTTTTATCAAAAACAAATATAACATTAAAAAAATGGGTACAGAATTGGTAACTGTCAGGGGAAAATGAGAAATTGTCAGTCTATAGAAGCTCATATGGTTTAAATAGTTCATACCCAGTTCCAACCCTCCATAGACACAAATTAATTTCTGAAATGCTGTCGAGAAAAGATAACATTATTTTGATTATTCTGGAACTATCTTTTCTAATAAGCACGCGCAGGTGATCATGCAGTAATCCGTGCCAATATTATATGAAGCGTTTTCTGGTTGTTGGGGGGTTTTTTCCAATCAAACGCGACCACCAAAAATGACGGAACATTCATAAATTTGTGGAATGGTTCGTTTATTTCAAACTAGTGGATGGGAATTAATTGCATTCATCACATAATCAACAAAGTACTTTCCATTCAAACGACCTTATGTGTTATTCCCTTGTAGGCTTTTAAGGGATTGTATACGTTTGGTAATTGGAACCCACTGTTTGTTTCAATCCTATATAGTTGTAGATACCATAAAACTAACCAGTGAAAGTTTCATTTCAAAAGGTGGTAGCGTTTTTGAGATATTGCCGAAAATATGGAGCGGTTATGTCCACGCAGGAAGAATAATCTGCAATTGGAATACACAATCTGAAAACAATACTGTCAGTAACGCTTCTCAGATTCAAATTTGTGGGGGGTAAACAAGTGATATCTTTTTCCATAACTGCAGTACTTCGAAGTAAAAAGTTTCTTGAAATGAATATACAATCCAAAGCTGCTGTACTTCTTACCGAGTAAGTTTTTATTGCCATTAATTTTCAGAGTCATTACCAAACGTGTACAGACCCTTTAAAACTGTTGTGACTATCCACCTTCATTGATTTCAAACTAATGAAACAACTTTCTATTATTATTATGCAAGAGAAATGGAAAGATGAATCTGCAGAAGTAATAAACCGTTGTTTATAGTTTCGTGTAATAGTGTATCATCACGAACTACACGTTTATTTCACCCGAGGGAGTGTTATTTTACGTGACCTCCTGTAACTGAATGCTGCATGTGGCGATAATTGACGTTATATGAAAGGTTTTTTCTACTTTTTAAAAACCTTAGAAATTAGAGATTCACCAGGCAATGTATTATTATAAAGTGCCTGAAAGAATGGCAGTTCTAAAGGTCGCTGGAACACGGGTTTAGTCAAACCGGGAAAACCCTCTTGATATGAACTCGGTGTTTGTTTAAAGACACCCCCTATTGTGGCTTCATTGTGTGCTAGGAATCTCAGAAATTCTTAAGGGGATTTTAGGGGGTAGCTTACTTCTGTTTTAAAGTACGGGAAAATTGTATTATTTTTTATTTTATTTATTTATTTATTTATTTTTTATTTATTTTTTTTGGGGGGGTGGGGTGGGGGGGGGCTCTGCACCATAGGGTATGAAATATTCGGACCAGGCCTAATATTTAGACTTTACACTTACCATTGCAGTTCTCTAGTTTGCACGTGAGGGTCTGGGCAGCGATCCCCCGCCCTGTTTTACAGTCCCGTAGTTTGGAGCCGGGTCGACAGCGCGTGAAGCGATACCGGGTACCAGTGCCACACGTTCTGCTACATGTGCTCCAAGTGGACCAGTTTGCTACAAAAAAAAATAAGAAATTAATCATTACTTTGTTTTTAATAGCATTTGTAAACGTGTTGGCATAAATTTGTTAACTATTTTTAATAGTTTCGTGTAACTGGATCAATGCATGTTAGTTATGATTATTCAATGAGACATTATGACTGACAGTGACTGGGAAATAGTGAGTCAGTGCAACCCTTGCAGTTGGCGTGTCGGAGGTGCACGTTAGGTTGGGGCAACATGAACTACACGACATGCATGTGTTTAGCGAAGATATGATCTTTTGCGAGTGTCGATTGCAATGAGCCAATGAGCTGTGATTTCCACTGCAAACAAGTGCATTTTGGCCTTAACTCAAACCCTCGGTTCTGGCTAGGACCTGACTTTGGCTTGAGCTTGATCGGCTGAAACCAAAGAAAACAGGAAAGCCAGAAGTCTAAAGAACCAACCAGCACCGAAGAGGGTAAAATGCCAATATTCATCTATCGCAGAGCAACCATCTTTGTCTGGTTCCACAACTGGTAATTTGATTACTGTATCACTAATTAGCAATACATCCAAGGATTCCAGACTATTTACCAGATAGGTTCAGCTTGGTCTTTAGTAAGGGAATAAAAGAGTAGGCGACGAGTTCTTAAACGGCCGTTTAAAACCGGCAGGGTCGTGGCCGTGTGATAAAGGCCCGAGCCGAAGGCGAGGGCCTTTATCGCACGGCCACGACCCTGCAAGGTTTTAAACGGCCGTTTAAGAACGAGTCACTACTCTTTTATTCCCATTCATAAATGCCCTTATGTTAAAAAGCAATATAATATCACAATTATAGACAATGTCACACTGTTTCTTTTGCGAATTTTTCGAAGTTTGCAAATTTTTGTAAACTTTTGTAAAAATGTTTTGTGCGCGTCGGTCGGTGTGTATACGCGCGTGTACACACATATTACGCGCTGTTACTAATAGCTATGAATTGCGTTCTGCGTAATTTAAATTGGTGTACATGAGCTTGCGCGCCCAACACGCGAAGCTAGCCGGTCTTAAACAGCTTCAGCTGTGTCTTTATCAACCGTTTAAACACCCCCACGTGACGCGTTCTCCACCAATAGGAGTAGCGAAACTGTCTGGAGTATTTATGAATAATTATTCAAGATGGCTACTGGACGATAAGTGCGGGAGACTCACCTTAGTTGAATGTAACATTATCACAGTCAATACCTCGTATGATGTATGGAGTGGAAACAAATGTGAAAAATGTATCGAAGACAAAAACATTCATAACAAAATGGTGCACAATTACATTAATGAAAACCAATTCTAACATGTTGCCTCCAGAGTGAAATATTTATTTTAAAAAGTGTTGATAACAAAAATACTCAAACCAACAAGTTCACACAATGAAAAACCATTTAATGGAATAATATACGTGTGCAACACCGAGTACAAGATTAACTCAATGTGTTTTTCTTTGTTACTTGTTGATACATTTTTTCATTAATTTAAACAATATTACAGTACATTGTTCTACTCCATACCATCTTTGTCTTCCTCTACCTGCGCCCCGGCGTTCCCCCAGAAAGCAGAGACCTGCCGCCCCGTGTCTCCGTCCTCCGGCCGGTACGCACTCTCACGCCTCAGGTTGTCAACGGTCGTCACTTTCGACGGCACTGTCGTCGGCGCTACCTCGAGGATTGCGGCAGTTGTTGTCGTGGGTTTTGTCGTCGGCTCTACTCGGGGCAGTGTCGTAGGTTCTGTCGTGGGGACCGTCGTGGGAAATGTCGGGGTTTGAGTCGTCATTGTTGGACGAACTACTGGTGGTATGGGAGTGGCAGTCGCAAGGATCTCATTTGGTGTTACTTTAGTTCTAAGATTATTGACTACATTTGAGGGATTTGTTGGGACTGATGTTTTTGATGGTGAAGTAGGAACATTCGGTGACCCGGGCCGCTCTACGTAGAATATTTCATTGCCTTCTTTGTAGTTTATGTCCTTGTCTGGTATCGGACTCGACGTATACCTGTTGTAATCCGGAGCAAAGTCGACGACGTCAATATCGACATCGAAAAAGTTTTCATTATAAAATGGCACCGCCGTGGTTGTCTGTAGTTCATCAGGGTGCTCTGTTAGCAACGGGAAAACATTTTCAGGGATGGCTCCGTTGTAAGGCTGTTCGTCATTGGTGGATCCACTCTCATCGTGCCGATGTACAGTCGGCATGGTTGGTGGATCTTCCATTGTGGTCGATTCTTTACCGGGACTCTTCGGTCTGGGTTTGACCGTCGTGCCGCTGTGGAGAACTGGGAGAGTGAGATGACTGTCCGTGTCTTTCTGCAGATCGTCCGTGATGTTTAATGCGGTCCAAGTCGATTCCGAGGCGAACTGTTGGTGAAAACAAAAACTTGTAATAACCCCAACACAATTAGCATTTTTGAGGTATGGTGGACACTATTATAGGAGTGCACTGTTGGGTTTGGGTGTATACAGACAAAGTTACCCAAACCTAACAGTGCCATAGTATTGTATCCACCATACCTCAAAATGGCTTATGGTCTTAAATTGAAATGAATGCTTTTCAAGTGCTCGAAATGGTTAGACTAAATGCAGGACGTGCAATCACAAGGTTGTGGGTTCGAATCCCGGCCAAGATAACCACTGATTTCACAATGACTAGAATAAGTATTTTGTCGTCTATAATCACTGAATCACAATTGATTTGTGCAATTCATAATCATATAGACGTTAAACCAATGTGTGTGTGTGAGAGAGAGATTGGCTGTTTCCCCTTGCGGGAGCTTTGCTGAGTTTCCTTTTTGGGAAGATCATCTAAACAAACAAACAAACAAACAAACAAACACCCCAACAAAACAAAACAAATAATATCGCATTCTTACTACAGGATCTTGGTGGAATATTACCGTATTGCTTTCTGCTCTTCGTCAGTAATTTTAAATTGTTGCCTCGCAGTACCTGTTCTCTGTAAAGTGTTTGATAGCTACAATGATCGCCATCTAACCACTGCATTCTGGATACAATTTGCATATGCCACTCCACCCCCCTTCCCCTTACTAATAAACACAAGAAACAAAACCGATGTCGAAGACGTTTTACTATATATGCTTAAATGCACTGAACACGTTTGGGAATTGTCTAAGACCAGTATTCTCACTTGGTGTATCCCAACATCTGCATCAAATAACAAGCCTGTGAAAATTTGGGCTTAATTGGTCATTGAAGTTGCAAGAAAATTATGAAAGAAAAAACACCCTTGTTGTACAAATTTGTGTGCTTTCAGATAGGAATAAAAGGCTTCTTGCAAGAAGTCTTTTTATTATTTGAGTGAGAAATTACCTCTTTCTCAAAAACTACGTTACTTCAGAGGGAGTCGTTTCTCACAATGTGTTATACTATCAACAGCTCTCCGTTGCTCGTTACCGAGTAAGTTTTTATGCTAATATGTATTTTGAGTAATTACCAAACGTGTACAGTGCCTTTAAAACTTGACACAAGAGGGTCCATCATACGTGTACCTGTATTATGCGTGTATTGCAATATTGAAATAAATCAAAGGTACGGGAACAAGTTTATATGTGAGAGTACATTCCTTCAAGTATTTCAGTTATATGAAACACTTAACTTGTTGCAAAGGATCCCCAATGAAGTTTATAAATTCGTTAATTCAATTTGTTAAGTTCATTAATGAAAAGGACAATATTGATAATTCTGCATCCATGTGTTACCTTGTCAGCCAACTGCACATTGCACATCTTTAACAAGTTCATCACCACCACACATGCAAACAATCACATAGTATCCCTCGAAGGGATCGGGTATACTAATGGCAAAATTAGTCAGAAAAAATAAAACATATTTGAAAGAAGGCCTGGCAACTCACCGTTCCCATGGGCATGGAACATTGCAAGGCTGCGGCTTCCGGGTCGTTGATCAATGCCAGTTGCTCTATGTCTCCCTGGGGAATGGTTTGGTGGAGAGAAAAATAATTAGGAACTTTCCACGATATAAATTATTCTGCTGCTGCTCGCGAGACATTTTCTGTTTGAGTTGGTGTGATTACGTTTGGCTTCCATTTACCATTTGCGAATAAGAAAGAGTCGGGTAGTTGTAAAATATGCAATGTTCTCTTTTTTTGTCTGAATTATAAGCTACAGGACCTTGTGTGCAATTTGTTGTCATTTATGTTCGACACCTTTGGTAATATTCATACTTTTTTTAAAACTAATTTCCGTGAAATAAAAATTCCTTGTTTTAGATATTTTTGTAGGCATTTTGTGTTTAGAAGTTTAGCATAATTGAATGCTGAGGGGGCAAGCCAAGTGTGACAAACACAATAATTGAAATATAAGATGAGATCGTTTAACACAGTGAAATAAAAAGTGTCGGTATACTAAAAATGGAAATTCTCTTGTCAGGAATTTCCCTAAAAAATATATTGACCTTGGTAACACTTTTCCACGTTGGAATTACCCAATCCACCGTTTTTGCTCAATAGACAATGTAACCTAATGACATCACAATTTACAAAAGAGCCACAGAGCCTGGATTTCCTACAGGCATGTACAAATTTGTGTAAACAAAGGTTACATGGTCTATTATAAGGTCATTTTTGGTATCTCCGTTCTAAAACAATCAAAATGGCTAGAAACTATGAACTTGGTACACTGCAAAAACCGGGGTGTTAAAATTGGCACCATGGGGGTCGTCACATATACAATACTGTAGAAAGAATCAAACTAACACCATAGGGTGTTAAAATAACACCAACGAGTTGTTTCTGCTGAAATTTGTGTTATTTTAACGCCCTATGGTGTACATTGTATATTCGTGTGGTATATATGTGCCACAACACCCATGGTGTAAATTTAACATCGCAGTTTTTGCAGTGTATGTAAATCAGAGGGCAAATCCAAAAGTTGAAATTATTCTTTACAATACAAATTAGTTTTATTGTCCAACAGATCAACACCCATGGTGTAAATTTAACACCACAGTTTTTGCAGTGTATGTAAATCAGAGGGCAAATCCAAAAGTTGAAATTATTCTTTACAAAACAAATTAGTCTTTATTGTCCAAAATATACATTGGGAGTTAACCAGTGATCTCAAGTTACCACAAGCAGCTCTAAAAATCCAGTTCTATAAAACTTGAACTCATAGGACCTCGAGGTACGTTGCCGACTTGAGTCAAGACTAAGCACTGGCAATTAAACTCAGCCAGGACGTTAAATCTGCGTAAAAAGCGGGCCTGGAACAAGATTTTGTTTCATGGAGCAATTTGTTGTATCGCAGTTAGTGAGTCCATTGGGAAAGGAAGAGGAAAATTACAAGGGTAATGTTGAATCGTCTCCCTATGTCTAATTGCAATTCATTATGTATGATTTGAGTTGAATTGATCATGACAACATTATGATCGATGACACTGCAGTGAAATCCTCTGAGTTTAAGCAAACTGTACGACTTTCGTAATGATTTCCATTCTAGCAAAAAAATAACCGCTGGTTTATCTCCTGTTATTTTGGTTCAATTACCCCCCCCCCCCACCTCCACTTTGACTACGTCACTTCTTCAGACTTGGCTACTTTATACATCAAGTCCTAACTATAAATCAGGGACCAAAAAATGGACCCTCAGAGCAACTTGATCGATGGGCTTTTAGATTGTATTTATGTGAAAAATAAACAGAAATACGAGGCGTGTAAACACATTGCATAATCGGGTCTCATTCTTTTCAATTTATATACCTCAAAGTACATGTCGATCATGTTAGGCTTGGAGTTCCCGATGGAAATATCGCCCGGTCCGTTCACTCTAATCGCCGCACCGTCCTCCAGCTCCACTCCAAACTCCTTGGTGCAATCAGCGAACATCGTCACCGAATCCTTTCTCACGCTAAAGGCCAACATGTGCCACTTCCTCTCCAAGACCGAGTAGCCGGAGAAACTGACGGCGTCCGGGCGCATCTTGCCGGTCACGGCATCCCGTCGGCTGAAGACCAGTGCGGGAGACGAGCTCAGTTGGACCCCGAGCTGGACCTCCCCGTCCGCTCCGGTGATCAGCACCGCGTAGAGGTACCCGTTGAGGTTACTGGCGAAGTAGCGGGGCGGCTTGACCACCATGAGGATGGAGAACTCTTCAGGAAAGCCTTGCGGATAGACGGTGGAGATTGGAACCTTCAAGACGGCGTCTTGTGAAATGTGAAAGGCTCTCCACCGACGGGGGGATCGACGCACACCAGCAGGGAACGACGACAGGGACATGAACTGCAGCAAATCTTTAACATCTGAAAACAGAAAAATCATAATCGCAATCACATTTCACGAAGTAATCCACCGAGAAGTTTCCTTCATAACTTTCACTTGACGGTTAACTCTGCCCAAGCTCTTAATGAAATACCAGTACATGTGAAAGGCGCCCAATGTACAGTACACTTCAAACTTAACACTGAGGGACAAAAACTGATGACACAAAGAACAGGAGGCAAAACAAAATATGTATTGTAGGCAAATATGATGAGATGGGTATTGAGGATAATTTTGAAAGAGTTGATGAATTTCTGCTCCAACTTGGCTCAATCCGTCATTCATTTTTAATTAATACGACGTGCACTATCCGTACAAGGCTTTAAATTGGCAAGCAGAGTCTAAGCCGGAGTCAAAGCCGGAGCCAAAGCCGGAGTCTAAGCCGGAGCCAAAGCCGGAGCCAAAGCCGGAACCAAAGCCGGAGCCAAAGCCGGAGCCATAGTTTTGAAAAGGGCCTTGACATACAGACTACTAGTGTAAACACATCGTTTTTTAAAGAGAACATTCATTCCAATCCTCAATTTTTAAGATGGGTTTTCCCGGTTAGTTTCGGCAAAAAGGGGCAGCCTGTTTCACAGGCATGCATTCGTATTAAACTGACTTTGCCTCTTCAGTAAAAATCGTCATTCAGTTTTTTTAGTTTGAGGCATTCGAAGTATACTCAATTAAACTTATAATTTTAGGCGTTCCTTTTAGCCATGCGAAATCGGTATTGAATTTAGCAATGAGAGTTGGCACAATTGTAGAGATTTCATCGAAAAGCTGCTGCGAATTTGAATGTTGTCTGAGTAAATTGTTAAATTGTTTACTGGTTGAGTTTATACCAGTGCCAACCCTCCAGAGAAATATGCCCGTCTGTTAATACTTTCAGGAATATATAATTATTTTTAATGACCTCCAATATTACTTATTTCAATTGCAGCAATCAAAATAAGCCACCACGTGAACATACATGACAAACATACAATCGCATGACGCAAAAGCACATTATTTTTTGCTTACACAGTGAAATTGAATGACTGTTTTTAGGAGCTTTCAATTTCGTGCGACTATAAAATAAGGCGTCGTTGAACTTGGCCTCTTATTTGCCGAAAAGCAGAGGGAAAAATCTACATTACACATATTGGTTTATCCAACTTGAGAAAATGTCTTCAAACGAGAAAGTCCATGGGATAACTTTTGCTTCACTTTCTGAATTTGATTTTTCAAAATCGAAATAAGAATAAGGGCTGGAAATGACATTTCTCCGAAAAACTGCACTATTTCACCTGGACAATAGTTGCAGGCATGGTGGTATAAAATTAATAAAAAGTATCGTTGTACGGTGCCCGTAAAGGGACAATGTGTTTTTTACTATTATTATTTCGTCCCTCCATATAATATTACGAGGGAAATAAGTATGGTTTTCGAGGGAAATAAGTATGGTTTTCGAGGGAAATAAATATTTTTTCGAGGGAATGAAATATTATTTCGATTCGGTAAATAAAAATAATAAAAATATAATTTCGTTTGTCAATCCCAGTCCTCACCACATCAACTGCACCGTAGCTTTAAAAGATTGTAGGCCTACAGCGAAAAGAAATCTTATCTTCATAATTCGAAGGAAGGAGCGACTGGTGGCGAAGCATTATGTATAGACCAGCATTCCTTTCGGATGCCACGGGTCGCCGTATATACAAACCTGACACTGATATACAGAAATGGAGGACGGCCTGTCATAGACATTCATAAATCTTATCCTGGCTTGTCAGCAAATTGTTTCATACTCAAATAAACAAGAGAAGATTCTAAATTTTCCTAGGTGGGAATTTCTTATGGTCTGAGGTGATAAACCTTATCAGTGATCCATGTTTACTCGGCGACTCGCATATTTTATTCTTGAAGTCTATATTTAATGAAAAGAGATCGTTTCTTTTAATAGGCATGAATTATAACGAATGCACTTTCACACAAGGTCAAGGGTCATGCTCACGGAGGCTGCTGTAAAAAGGTTCGCTTAGCAGGTTTGCCGGTAACCAACTTAAGTTTTGTATACCATATAGGGAGTGTTACTTGGTAACCGGCTTCATTGTGCTAACTGACTTCCCGTGGAGGTGGATCCTCTACTCACCGTGTCTACACAACTGGCGTCAGTCGTTCTACTAATCTAAATTTCCCCACTTCCTCGGAGCGAGGGAAAATGACAAACATGAAGTAGTTGCGTGGATACGGCAACACAAGGGGGCGCCTGGCTCCGAGTACCTAAGTGAACCCCACTGTGTTGATGAGACGAAATGCCCCCGTTCTTGGCGCTGACAAACCTTATGCAACTCCACACAAACAATTATCATTTTTGTGGATTGTCACGGCTTGTCACGAATTTTCAGTGAAGGTGCAGGTGGTTGTATTACATAGGTAGACAAAGTCCATGATTATCGAGACAAAACTATATACCGATAGGCCAAAACCATCCTCTGGAAAAATTATTCTGCATAAAAATTCTGTCGGTCGACTCTAGAATATCGGATTTGGAGACCCCACAAATAGGCCTAACCGTTGCTTAATCGATGCATCAATCAAAATGAGCTGAGAATGAGAATCCATGCCGAAGGTTTATAAGCCGGATCGGTTGGACGGTGTGGGTAGTGTAAACCAAAGGAATTGTATGAGTTTAATTCCTAAATCAAATAATGTAGTACATAGAAAGTAACTTTATTTTGAGCTTGGACAAAGTCCTCACCATTGAGAAAAACTAGATGGCTTCATGGGTGTGGTTTTTTTTGTGTGTTTTTTATTGCCTTGCACGACAACTTTGCAGAAGCGTTACAGGGACATAAAGAGAGAAAGACAAATAAAGTCGAAATTATGAGTTGCATCTCATAATTATGACTTAGTGTCAGTCATAATTATGACTTAATATCTCATAATTATAATTATGACTTATGCTTATTCATGATTGTGAGATATAAGTCATATGCGATATTAAGTCATAATACTATCATTTTTTCTCAATGTCCCTTTAACCCTTTAGCCTGTGCAGTTTTCATTTCATAAAGGCCTACATTATATAAACTTATAGAAAACATGTTACTGTAACTGTTGAGTATCCTCGGTTGTAACATTTTCTTGATTTATGTGCATGGAACCATTGAGGTAATTGAGCATGGCACTGACCCCGTGAGAGGAAATTGCCGATTGGACGGTCAGTTTGAACAGTTTTAACCAATTTGCACGTGTACTGCATCGCATAAATACAATTAGAGTCAAGGCTCACCATTTAAAAAAAATAAGTTTTTTCAAATCAATTTAAATATTAATAACAAAACAGGTGATCAATATTGAGAGGGTTTATAAGGTCATGTAAGGGTAGAGGTTATCTTTTGACCCTCGTTTTACCTGTACACTCGAAGAGGTTGCAATGCCTGTTCTGCTCGGCCGCTCCTTCGCAGGCATCCGGTACGTCTTGGACGCACATCCGACGTCTTGTCTGGATGCCGTCTCCACACGAGACGGGGCAGGGGGACCAGGGAGCCCACGCCCTCCACCCTGAAAGAAGACAGAAAGGAGAGATGTTTTTTTGTAAGATGAGAATTGCTCCATCCTGGTACTCTCCTATTAAAGGCACTGAACACGTTTAGAAATTGTCAAAGACCAGTGTTCTCACTTGGTGTATCCCAACATATGCATACAATAACAAGCCTGTGAACATTTGGGCTCAATTGGTCATCGAAGTTGCAAGAAAATTATGAAAGAAAAAACACCCTTGTTGTACAAATTTGTGTGCTTTCTGATAGGAATAAAAACTTCTTGCAAGAAGTTTTTATTATTTTAGTGAGAAATTACCTCTTTCTCAAAAACTACGTTACTTCAGAGGGAGTCGTTTCCTACAATGTTTTACACTATGAACAGCTCTCCGTTGCTTGTTACCAAGTAAGTTGTTATGCTAATATTTGTTTTCAGTCATTACCAAACGTGTACGATGCCTTTAAATCAAAGAAGGACTTCAAGGTAAAATTCGGTTTTGATCAACTCATTTTCCACAAGATTATTATTATTATTATTATTATTATTATTATTATTATTATTATTATTTATTTGGCAATTTCACATAAAAATACAAAAATACAAAAATACAAATATTTTATACGAATAGGATAAAACTCTTAAAAACATTAAATTTAACAATAAATTCATCTTGAATGAAAAATAAAAAAAAGTAAACAAAAAGGGGGATACATCTAGGTTTAAAAAGGGGGCAGGCAGTAAAAGAGTAAACAAAGTACTACAAGACTGAGGACAACAGAAAGACATCAACAATCCAGGTTTGCCAGGACGCGAATTTCTTTTCCCTGAACCTTTCAGGCAGTGTCCGTGGAGTTTAAGCCAATCAGAGCGAGGACGTCACATAATACCACTTTTGGTTTTTTCAATGGCCCACGTACAAAATGTACACGGACACTGCCTGAAAGGTTCAGGAAAACAAATTCGCTGCCAGGACTGATAGATAGAGTCTTTATGAAGTCCTTATGAAGTTCTTGGAAGATGATAACAATATTTAAAGTTTCTAACCTTACGTTCGAACGGTGTACCTTCCAGCGCATTTTTGTCAAGCAATATCGTTTGCTACACTATTCTATAGCAACGTGGTAGTTAAATTACCAGCCACTCTGGTAGATTGTATTACACACCTCAATGGGGTATCTTATAAACAAAGATGCAACAATATGCATTACATTTGCACCGTGGAGTATACAAGGTTAACCATATCTCGTACCTCCGCGAAGCTATAAGAATCTAATACTTTCCAATAATTAATAACTCGGCGTGTGGGGTATTTGTTATCGCAGGATAACAAGAAAAGAAAAAAACCTAACCACACGTTGAGTTATTGATAAGATTGTTGTTATTCTCTCGCTTTAAACAATGGTAAGGCCACATCGCAGTGTAAACTACACAGACCCTCTTGCCGTGTACGCGGAAAAGTCACGATACTGAATAAAGCAGCGGTAAATATCGCCGGTCATGACACCATCCAATGTTGACATTCAACACAGATGACACGCCGGAAGAATGATGTTCTCTGTGTGGTCTTAAAATGACACTGTCCAGAGACTTTCGACCGTCATAATTGCGTGTAAAGTGGTTTTAAACACGAGCAAAACGAAATTTCAACATCATTTTTGTACGGTGAAATAAACCAACTGTGTCAATTATTAACGTCACTGGAAAACTATGCCGATCAGATGTTTGTATCAGAATTTTGTAATTCAAAGAGATGAAGTACTATCGATGGTTTAATTGATGATCGACTGGCAGTCCATATTATACAATCAAATTAAAAATGTTTAAGATTCAAATTACATCAAAATAAAACAATTACAAAAATACGAGAAAGTCTGTATTTGTTAGTAGATGTTAACTTTGCATCGGGGATAAAGAATATAATTTGTTTTTTACCCTTCTACCGACGTATATAAGCACTGTATACTCAGTATACTTTCCCGAGTTCTGTGAAAACAATCCACAGGCAAATCACTCGGGTGGGATTCGAACCCACGACCTTTGCATTGCTAGAGCAGATGTCTTACCACATGCAAAGGTCGTGGGTTCGAATCCCACCCGAGTGATTTGCCTGTGGGTTTTTTTTTTCCACAGAACTCGGGAAAGTACTGAGTATACATCGGTGGAAGGGTAAAAACAAATTATAAACTTGTCACTTTTTTTACTCGAATATTTATTTGTTTAAACTTTTCGGGGAAAACGTATTGACAAGACAAAATAATAAAGAAAAATTACAGCAGTAAACTTGCGGGTACAACCATGTATTAAATTCTTTGGGAAAAGGAGTTTTTGGTTCTGAGAAGAACCGGATGTGGTGTCGACGTTTCGAACAGTATACTCTGCTCGTCTTCAGGAGAAAAATAGTGGAAAACAACATCGTAAGAAGGTTTGAGGCACTGAAATAATACGATAATGTGAAATATTATTAAAATGATACCAAAATGAAACATTTGAGCTCGGGGTTTGTTTTTGGATCACTGACAGATGAAGATGATATGGAGACCAATTTACGGAAATACAGGGTAAACATTTTCCCCGTGGATTGCAGCTTTCTCTGCCCATGAGATTTCTCTGCGATTTCCAGGTAACTATAGATTCAAAACAGGAATTGAATAATTAAATAATCTAAAAGAAGAAATATTTGCATTGCAAATTCAACCTTATTTAAGTTGTTTTCAATAACTGCAAGGTCGTAACTATCCCTTTCACCTGATATTACCCCGTAGTGAAATATAAAACAAATAACGAAGACTACCTCCACCCCAGAGAGGCCAAGGCCGCGTCAATACACTTGAGTAATTTGTAGATGAGGCTGTGGGAGTTTGACATCGCATTAGGCACGATCACCCCCTGGGGAGAAGGTCGTTATCCAACGTCACGCCAAAGTTTGGTTTTGCAGTCATCGGGTTACGGTGAGGTGACAGTTAACGGTGTCTTAAACGGTTCGTGAAAGTATAATGTCTCCCTATACATTAATCGTTTTATGACTCACATAATTATCGGTCTACATGGACAGTGAATCGCTCTTTAAAGGCTTATAATGTTCAGAGAGAAAACGTTCGGGTTTTTTTTTTTGAAGGGATAATTTCGCGTCCCAATGGATCTAAGGGGATGGACCGAATTACACTGATAACAGAATTACAATGATACTGTACAGAAACACCATTACAAATGAAATTATTAAGTTTAAAGGGATTGAATACGTTTGGTAATTGGAACCCACTGTTTGTTTCAATCCTATATAGTTGTAGATATAACCTGTGAAAATTTCCTTTCAAAAGGTGGTAGCATTTTTGAGATATTGCCGAAATATGGAGCGGTTATGAGCACGCAGGAAGAATAATCTGCAATTGTAATACACAATCTGAGAAACGTAGTGTCAGTTACGCTTCTCAGATTCAAATTTGGGGGATAAAAAGTGATATTTTTTTCCATAACTGCAATACATCGAAGTGAAAAGTTTCTCAAAATGCATTATACTATCCAAAGCTGCTGTACTTCTTACCAAGTAAGTTTGTATTGCCATTAATTTCTCAGAGTCATTACTAAACGGGAGTTTCTACTTTTGGTAAATTTCAAAGACCAGTATCCTCACTTGGTGTATCCCAACATAAACATGAAACAACAAACCTGTGAAAGTTTAACTCAATCGGTTATTGCAATCACCAGAAAAAAGTGGGGAAAAACCTTAAGTGTTTTCACTGTTTTCAAACATCGAGTTTTCGACTCATGAGATCAAAACTAATTGTTTTACTCATTTCTTAAAAACTACAGCACCTCAGCCAGTAATATTTCAAGGGAAGCTTTCTATAATCATTATCTTTAAACCATGTAAGTTTTATGTAAATCTCTGAGCTTTTCTGTTTTGTGTTTTACCAGAAGTATAGAGACCCTTTAAAGGTAAAAGTAGAAATTGTATAATCATCGAAAATATTGTTCAGATTATTATCAAGCTGGGAGCTCAAGTAAATCCGTCATAAAACACCCTTATTCAGCTGGGGTGATGATGCGTTTGACGAAAACTTGAGTGTGGTAAAAGTTTACTTGCTTGGGCATATTATATTGGTTGGTGACATCCTAAAATAGGGTGTCGACACATCAAGAACATCAAAACCGTTTTTTGTCATGCTTGTTTTGAAGGTTTTCGTCATCCTAAGATAAGTGATCTCGGTATCTCAATAAGGTTAACAACTTCATACTTTCAAGAAATGAGATAAAGTATCTCTGGATCTCAACAGGTCGGTTGGTACTTCCAGAGCTCCGTACATTTAAGACTTTATATCAACTTGCAAAGTAGAGGAATTCGAAAGAAATGCGCACGTGTCCCTACGTGAAACTGTTATCGGTCTTTCATCAGTACAGAATTGGCGAATGCCGTACCATTTGACCCCAAAACACGCAGCTCCAAAAAGGGTTGATCACCCCTAGCATAATTTGAATTCAGGGGCTTTAAAGTTGTTGTCTGAACCTTGGTAATTGCATTTCGTTAAAAGCATATAAAGTGGGTACCTGTACTGTTCTGTTATTTCGGTGCATTGTTTTTGTTATTCGCAATAAAATCTGGTTTCTTGTCACCAACTTTAAAATAAACGTCACATTTGTACAAGAAGGCTTAGATTCGCTGCAAATAAACTAATATATTAGTCATCAAAATTAATCAATCAATACTGTTTAATACTCCAACCTAAAATAAGGAGGAAACTTTTATGAAATAAGTAACTGTTTCCCCGAAAGATTTTAACCCATGAATGTATACAGGTTAATTATCTAAAAATCATTTTTACAAAAACTTGATCGCCAATTCTTGATGGGCCTTGGTGGCCTTGAAAAGAGGGCCAATTCAAATCAAAATGATGTTACCTTTAAGCTTTCAATGACCACTTTTCTCAAACGCAAATTGCTCTACATTAATTGTTTTTGCCGTTATGCCCAAAGTGAGCGCATATTTGTTATCAGGTTATTTACCCGCCATCATAAATAAACTAGGGGTTCTGGGGGTCATTCAAACCCACCAAATCAACCTCGTTATTTGGACTAAACGTAAACTAAAGTGCTTACAAGAATCAATTGGAGAGGTTTTTCTTTTAAGCAAACTGCAGGACGGTGAAGGTTGTGTATAAGTGACGGACCTCTATAGCTCGGGGCAGAATATTGACGTCTAGAGATATAGACTTGTTATGAGTCGATCAGCAGTGTCTGCCCAACGGTACATAAAGGGACTGTACTTCGGCTTCGGCTTTGGCTTCGATGGATAAGCCGGACCCATAGCCATAACCGAAGCCGTTGTTTAGCGAAAGGGCCTTCGACCGCTTTATTTCGTACACTGCAAAAACTGGGGTGATGAAATTGACACATTGGGTGTTGTCACAAAATATATACCCAATAGAGAATGAAAATTAACACTACAGGGTGTTAAAATAACACCAATGTAATTGTATTTGCTGAAATTAGTGTTATTTTAACACCCTATGTTGTAAATTTTGACTCTTTATTTGGTACCTGAATATATGTGACAACACCCATGGTGTTAATTTTAACACCCCAGTTTTTGCAGTGTACAGATTTTAAGCAGAAATTTATTTCCTAAGCAAACAAGGTAGCAATGAACTATTCGCACAACCAGTGTGAAGTATAGCGATCGTGGCTGTTTTTGTTAGTCATTTTTGTTTTGTTTGTTTGTTTGTTTGTTTGTTTGTTTGTTGAGGTAATTGTTTGTTTGTTTTTGTTTTATCAACCGGATATTTATGTGCTTACCAAACATATGTTCTTATAGCAGTCAGTAAACTGAGTTTTGTTGATTATGGGGAGTGGGGGGAAGGGGGTCAGGTTCATGAATGAACTATTCATCAACATTTCACATTTCAGCCAATTTTGTTTATAGAGGAAACAGGGGTATTCATCTTTTCACCGTCTTCTCAACAAAGCCGCTGGAAAATGACCATAGAACCCGAATCCTGTAAAGTGTCGAAAGAAACTGTGTCCTTTAACAGTGGACTTTGTTATTTGAAATCTCTCAGTCGTACAAACAGACACAGCGTCAGAGAAGAGAAACGTAATTCGTTACCTCTCTCAGAACTTCCTGAAAAGGCAGCCCTTGTCAAAAAAAAGCGGGGAAACTGGAATTTCTGAAGTCGCCTGCCTGTTGTTAAACTTGTCATGTCCCACTGACAGAAAACATGACGAGTTGGCCTGAGTGATTGGATCTGATCCAAGGACGATCCCAATGCAATCATTTACAAGAGGTAAATAAACAACAAGCTAATCTCGAAATATTGGGACGGTTATTTTTTTGAAGGAAGACAAAAGTTTGAATGCGTTGCCTACAATGTCCCTCTGGTTACCGTCTCAGCTGGCCCAATTTAGACAAGGGTACGGTTTCATGACCTTATGCAGAAAATGTTGCTTACAAGCGATTATTAGCAAGAGTTAGCAAAGGAATCAGTTACAAACAATGCACAACCCATGGTATTTTCGTCTGGTTAACTGCTCAGCACATAATCTGTGTTTAGCGGTTGTTATTGAATCAGGCCTTGTACATGAACAATAATGAAGTCGGTGAAGGGAGGCTATACCAAAGGAAAACATTTTCTCCCGCAATTCCTTTAATAATTCAATTCTTAAAGTGCTTAATGCCGTTTTATTCCCCAAAAGAAGATTTAGTGCGACCCAAAGAAGCCGCCGAATCTCTTAAATGGTTTGACCTTCGCCGCTTCTAAATACCTACGGGTGAGACTAGGGTATCAATCTTGCTCGGAAGGTGGGTGGTTGGCGGTTCAATTTTGAAACTTTAGGGTGCACTACGTAATAAATGGAATTTTAGCGCTGGAGAGCCCTTTTGGATTTTCCCTCCTGGTCCTTCTTGAAGGACCAAAGAAAATTGAGAGTGACAAGACTTAAAATCAGCTCATATAAATCAGCTTCATGTATGAAAATGCCGAACACAGCATCACTGTGTTTTATTATTTTGCGAAACGTCTTCAAAGAAAATGTGGTGGTTTTTTTTACATCAAATGGAATTGATTAACTTGAATACTAGAGGGAAAAGTATGGTGGCCCTGAAGGGACATCAAACATATATATTTACGTGAATATTGACGTAAATATTCACGGTTTTTGCCCCAATTCGCAAATATTCACCTTTGGGGCACAATCGTGAATAATCACGTAAATATTTACGTGAATATTCACGATTTGTGCCACAATCGCAAATATTTACGTGAATATTTACGTAAATATTCACAACTTGTATCCCAAAACCGTAAATATTTACGTAAATATTCACGTGAATATTCACGATTTTTGCCACAATCGCAAATATTTACGTGAATATTTACGTAAATATTTGCAAATTGGTGCAAAAAACGTGAATATTTACGTAACTATTCATGTAAATATATATGTTTGATGTCCCTTCAGGGCCACCATAGAAAAGGGTAGTTCAGAGAATTATGTTTGTTCTGAAACTAATTGTCCTGAGAAATATTTCGTCCGAATAATTAATTGCCGACACCATGGGAGAAAACTTGGCAAACCTACTGCGTCAGCGTGAATGGGTTTTATTAAAACAACATGGTGTGGATGGATGTATACTCTTCAAACATTTGCTGTAGCATTCCTTTAACGACTGATTTGCGAATGTTTCATCATTAAAGTATTTACCGTGTCACTGGAAGGGGAAACCGCGTAATGGGTAGACGTGTTTGTTTTAATCTAATCTAGATAGGCTTGCCGGAAGTGCCAGTGAAACTTATATGGTGCGACTTGTGCTGGCTCGGGGGAGAAACCGAAGGGGGTGACAACTGCCCGACGTTTCGATCAGTATACTTGGACTGTCTTCACCTGAATAATGGGCTGTGATTCTGCAAGCTGCCCACGAGACGTGTTATGTTGGATGGAGGGCAGAGGCAGAAGACTGAACTAGAGGAGGAAGAGACTAGTGTGTGGAGGGGGTGGTGATCAGGGAACCCGAGTAAAAGAGGTTTATTGAGCGACCATGGAAGGAATATTTGTTGATCAAGGCGGGGGAGCAGGGGGCGGGTGGGGACCTAGATGTCGCTGTAAATCTGTCGGAAGTGTAGTGATTATTCTTTAAAATAATGTTCTAAGGTCATACTCAGAACTTAAACTTTTTGGCCTAATTCGAAAAAATGTATAACATTTGTCAGTAACATGTGAAATTTAACTAATATTTATATCATTCACATTTCATACTCGTGATTTTGATTAGTTGTCATCGATGAATTATCATCGATAACTAGGAAGAAGGGGAAAAAACTACACTAATCAAATCTGCCCCGAAGCCTGCAAAACCTGCAGTTAGAGTTGGTCCAAGTCATTTCTTCCCCAGATTCACAAAAACACGCCTGCATTTTCTCCGAGCGAAACGAGCAGGATGTTTTTTCAAAAGACGAAATCCAACTTTAAGCTCTAAAGCCCAAACCAAACCAGACCTGCTGGTGAAATTTGTCTGTCGCTCAGTTTGGGTTTCCCCGCGTTCGATGGTGTGATTACTGGGGGGTAATCCGCAAGATCGAATCGCAAATCTTTGTCGGTGATCTCTAAGGAGGTCACTGTTTATGATGAAGCAGAATATTGAACATTTCTGAAAAAAAAATGATTTTCAAATTCTTTTTAAATACAGCAAAAAGTGCTACTATTTATAATTCCCATCTTTAAAGGTATTTTCACGTTCAATGTTCCCTTATTTTTTACTTCAATGCATCGAAGTGACACCTTTCACCAACTTATGTCTTGACCTGTTATGAGCTAAAATTGACTACAACGTAGGTCAGCGTGCCTTAAATTATCATATAAAAGCACGACTATTTGTTACCTTTACGTTTACGACTACATTATGTTTACGCTTACGTAAGTCGGACATGTCAAATTATCATAAAAGCACGACGGGTTGTTACCTTTACGTTTACGGCTACAATACGTTTACGCTTACGTATTAAGTCGGACATGTCAAATTATCATAAAAGCACGACGAGTTGTTACCTTTACGTTTACGACTACATTACGTTTACGCTTACGTAAGTCGGACGTGTGTTCGGCCTTCGGAATGTAATATTTCTGTTTTGCCTGATAATAACTGTTCTAAACAAAGCCAAACAAAAGGAATCGTCCAAGGCAAAGGTTTTAAAGAGCTACTTACGGAGGAAGGGAAATCATAAAGTAGATAACAAGATCGACTGCAGGAAACACTACTGCAAATTTAGGAAACAGTGGTAAGTTTATTGTCTTGTTTTGCCTTTTGTTCTATGGCTCTCGTATATGAAACAAAAATGCTTTGTTTTCTTTTTGTTTCAGGAGACTTTGTTTTAACTTTGGTCAGAAAGGAGATCGATCAGTAAAATAGTTCATAATTAAACTTAATTCGACACGAATGACGATTTCCAACGGGAGGTGCGTGTTAAAGTCCAAACAAATTCCACGATCTTCCATTTCACGTTTATAAAACAAAACACTCCATAAATAATAAATCTGACAATAATTCATCAAATTAACGTAATGCTTTATTATTATGCCTCATTCAAAATGACAGCTGCATGATAATAAGTAGGCCTATTGTTTTGGTTTTACCCATACAAACATCGGTGTATGGGTAAACCCAAAACAATACTTATTACGTAAAGCCGTTGGTCCCGTGTGTTGTTTAATGCACGTAAAAGAACCCAGTGCACTTTATAGTAAAGAGAAGGGGTTCGCCCCGGCTTTCCTGGTCTGATCGGCAGCATATATTGTGCCACAGCACCTTGTAAACCATTGCATGGTGCTATAAATGACTAGGCCTCATTCAAACGTACCTCCACATATACCTTGCAGGAAAAAATTTGTAGTCCCAGCGCTTTGTATCTTCTGGTAAAAGGCGCTATATAAATGTCATGTTTATTATTATTATTATCATGCAGCTTTCATTTTGAATGAGGCATAATAATAGAGCATAGTTACACTTTTTTTAATTCTTGAAAGCACTTTACACTTATAAGTAATAAGTGATAGCTTCCATGGATAACTTGCACTAATACTCCTCAAGTTTACTGCAATATGTGTTACTTGTTTTTGAGGCCTCTTTAAGCCCTGTTCTATCTATCCATCTACACCGGACTCCAAATCAGAAGGAACAGTGTTTCCTTCGATCCAGTCTTCCCCGGTTCAGATGGACCGACAGAGCCTTCTGTTCCCCGCGCAGACGGATGTTTTTGGTCACGCGGCTGTGGCTGCGTCAATTACTGCATCTGTCCACGCGATATTACCCATGTTACCACTATAGGGCCAGGCGCATGCTTCGTAAACGCAGATCTGCAAAAAACAAACTCCCTGCAGCTGTAGCACACCTAGACTCTTTTTTTGGATGGGGTCCAGAACAAAATGCTTGGAGGTTTGTTTTCGTGGGAAGTATAAAGTCTAACCTGTTATCACCCAACCCATATATACAGTTATTTTCTCCATTGAACGAAAACAGTTTTGGGATAAACATAATCACACACGTTTCCCACTCGTTGATTACTAAACAAATAAATAAATAATTCGGCAGGCCCGTAGGGTGGGTAGGGGCAGGAGTGGGATCATGGATTTTTGAGCCACCAGCCACCACCCACCCGAGCCTGCACTCCTCGTTTCCCCCACCAGCCCCTGGACCAGTAATGAGGCTTGGGCCTCCCCTTGCACTCGTTTCTAGTACTCGATTACTACTCGAGTATCATTGAAATGTTACTCGTACTCATACTCAGCTTGCACAATTCTTGAACCTGAAGTCCATACTCGATACTTGGCTGAAAAGTAATCTGTACTCGAGGTCATTTACTCGATACTCGACTGAAAATGTACTCGGACTCCCACTCACGAGTAAAAGATCAAACATTTTAAAGAAGAAAAACTGGTTTCTTGAATTATTTTTAGTTCACGAATAACACCATGTTTAAGACAACATTTGAACAAATTAAGACATTTTAAACGTTGCATTTCACACACTTTCTACACTTTCTAACGGACAAAAGGTGATTTTTGTGGAGCGGCACTTTAAAAGCTTATTTTGTGCCACATGTTGGTCATTATTAAAGTTACCCAGGATTATGGATAATGAACTGAATATCTAATGCATCGCCTGATAAGATTCAAAACTGGTTCAACAGCCCCCGAAAATGTACTTAATTCGCTGCTCTTGAAAAATATCATCATCAAGTATAACCAGCACAGGTGAAAGCGCTTCTAACAGACGCCACTCTCTACCTGCACTTTCACTAATCACCACGGGGGCCTTTCGTGACTTTTGAGATCAGTTTGGCTACACCAATTTGCACTACTCTCTCCCTTTGATGATACAGGGAACCAGACCCAACCTGACCTCTCAAGCTGAAAGCATTTTGTGCCTGTAGCCAGTCATCAATAACCTGTTGTGGAAAATTTCAAACAGACAGAGTAAATAAGTGGTGCTTTCATCTTATCAGTTTATGGGTTTTTTCTTCCCGTGGTTAAGATGACCCCCTGAAGCATATTTAAAAAATAATATTCCCCCATTATGTCTGGGTTTTGTTCTCGCGGGGTTTGGTTAATGTACGTGATCTCATTGAAATCGTGCAACATGTATATCCTATCTGTTTAGGAAACTATGACATTTTAAAGGGATTGTGCATATTATGTTCGTCACAGAACACTCGGGGGGGGGGGGCTCGGTGAAGAATTGATTCAGAACAAGTGGTGTTTCACACAACATGGTAGGACAATGTACTTCATTGTTGAGTGGCTTTATGCGAAAACCAATTTGTACTTCCGGAATACCTGCGTGTCTATGATTTGGGGCCGGAAGGAAGTAACAAATTTGTGATAATCACTGTATACTCGGTGCTTTCCCGAGTCTTGCAGAAATAAAATCCATAGGCATACTACTCGGGTGGGATTCGAACCCACGACCCCTGTATTCTAGAGCAGTTATTTCAATAACCATAAGACCACCGAAAGTGACCGGTGACAATAGGCCGATTCAACTTGTTTTCTCTCCCCCACCCCCACCCCCTCTCCCTCTCTAGCTCTTTAATTACTCGTGTCCTTTCATTACTTGCCTCGAACTTCAAAACGTTATATACCATGCCCAATATGGTATCCCCCCCAATGTTCCCATACTTGAACGCACTATTTTCCTCTTTAAAATCCTCTAAAGAATTCCTAAGATTCCAAGCACACAATGAAGACACAATACAGAAGGGGGTACCATCATGCCCCATATCAAGCACCAAATGAAACGTTACGCCTGCGCGCCTTCATGATCAAGACTCTTGCCTTCTTTCACCTCGTGGAGGTTTTAAGACAACTAAAATACTGGGAGAATCTACCGGTTCACCCAATTAGTGTTTCCCTGTCTATACATTAATCTAACCGAGTCTGTGATTGATACAAATCAGATTAGACAAGACCAGCATGCTCTTATGGGCAACATCTGCAGTAGTGTCTGCCTCTTCCGGAGTTTTTTTATTCTCTATACCCGCCAAAGACACTGCGTTAATGCTACACACATCCAGACGTCATTTTCGGTTGCCAGACTGTCATTTCGATATAAGAGTGAACATCAAATTGATTTGTATTTAATTGAATCGCACTCACAAAACATTTCCAATTGAACTATATTCATATCCTATAGACTAGGATGACAGAATAATAATTCCAAATTAATAAGTGTCATTGGGTTCCCTTGGGGCATGTAAAATTGTCGTTATCATATTCATACGCTTCTCTCAGCGGATGGATGGGTAGACTTCATCCATCAAGTTAATCTGACAGTGACATTTGGCGGTGTCCCACTAATTAATTATCATTTCTTCGGTTAAGCCTTACATCTAAATGTTTCCTTCTATAGGTGATCAATCTACGCAGTTATATTGCCATTTTGCCAAGCCTTTAAAGATATATACACTGCAAAAACACGGGTTTAAAAATTGACACTATTGGTGTTGTCACATAGATACCGAATAGAGAATCAAAATTAACACCATAGGGTTTTAAAATAACAATATAATTGTTATTTTAATACTCTGTGGTTCAATTTTTTATTTTAATTTTTTATTTTATTTTTATTTTTTATTTTTTTTATTTTATTTGATTTTATATTGATTTTTTATTTTCTTTATTTTTTTATTTTTTTATTTATTTATTTATTTTTTTTTTTATTTTTTTATTTTTTTTTTTTTGGGGGGGGGGGGGGTATCTATATATGACAACACCCATGGTGTCAATTTGACACCACAGTTTTTGCAGTGCAGCTCCACATCATCAAACTGCTGTATTTATACTTTTAATCGGTTGTGAGTTCAAGTACACTTGAGGATGAGAATCGGAAACGTATAGCTAAGTAAACTACGAATACGACAGCTACTCAAGTTCGTTTTTCTTTTCTCCCAACTCGAACTCAGACAAGTGTAGTGAATAGGTTGAATTTAGTACCCGTACTCTACTAGAGTGTCTAGGACTCATTGAGAGTTTTGATCTACCGATAGTTGTATGTGTGACTTACTGTGTTCATTCTTCATTTTCAAGAGTACTAGTTTACGAGTGCTAAATGCACATATGAATATTACTTCAGTGAAAATGAAAAGTGAAAGAATTACCCGAGTTCGGGTACGAGCACTGTGAACTTAAAAATGTTGGACTAGTTTAGGAAAATATCAAGCGAACGAGACTACGAAAATGCCCTATAAGTACTAACTTGAACCACAAATCCACGAAGAATTGAAAATGTGCGTACGAGTACAAGCACTGTAAATAGTTGTATAGGTCTAGTTGGGTACATTTTCAAATGAACTGGGCTACGAGTACTCACCGTTTTGTACAATTAGTTTAAGTATTAACCTAAACCTGGTGTGATTGTAGTACACATTTCCACGAGTGCTAGAACTGAAAAGTTGCGTACGAGTACAGGCACTGTGACTTAAAGAGCTGTGTGTATGGATTTAGGTACATTTTCAAGTGAACTGGGCCACGAGTACTAATAGTTTAGTACGAATAGTTTTAAGTACTAAAGTAAACCTGGTGTGATTATTTCCACGAGTGATAGAACTGAAAAGGTGAGTACGAGTACAAGCACTGTAACTTAAAGAGCTGTATGTAGGTTTGGTTGGGTCCATTTTTAAGTGAACTGGGCCACGAGTACTAATAGTTTAGTACGAATAGTTTTAAGTACTAAAGTAAAACTTGTGTAATTATTTCCACGAGTGATAGAACTGAAAAGGTGAGTACGAGTACAAGCATGGTAACTTAAAGAGCTGTATGTAGGTTTAGTTGAGTCCATTTTCAATTAAACTGGGCCACGATTACGAACAGTTTAGTACAATTAGTTTAAAGTATTAACTTAAACCTGTGCGATTGTGATACTCATTTCCACGAGAAAGGGTACTCGAGTACAAGTACAGTGCAACCCCACATCATAATGCTACTCATGTTGCACCACTCCTTTAGCAAGAAGCACTCGAAACTGATGACACACAGACGGCTGTTTTGTAAATAATGGTTGACCCTGAGAGTTTGTACTGCGAGCAGCCGTGGGGATGGAAGGAGAGACTGCCCAAAAAGCTATGTACAATGTACATTTCTTGAAATGTGTCTTAAAGGTATCGCACACATTTGGTAATTACTCAAAACAAATATTAGCATAAAAACTTACTTGGTATAACAAGCAACGGAGAGCTGTTGATAGTATAAAACATTGTAGGAAACGACTCCCTCTGAAGTAACGTAGTTTTTGAGAAAGAGGTAATTTCTCACTAAAATAATAAAAACTTCTTGCAAGAAGTTTTTATTCCTATCTGAAAGCACACAAATTTGTACAACAAGGGTATTTTTTCTTTCATCATTTTCTTGCAACTTCGATGACCAATTGAGCCCAAATTTTCACAGGCTTGTTATTTTATGCACATGTTGGGATACACCAAGTGAGAACACTGGTCTTTGACAATTACCAAACGTGTTCAGTGCCTTTAAAGTTTGTTCACCTCTGTTGCACCAAGAAGCGACTAATACAGCGGGTAAAGAAAAGTTGTCGCAATGAAGACGTTTCCGTTGGTATTGCACACAAAACTGAAGCGAAGACGTCCTCGCTACGTCCCAACACCCGGAACCCTTTTTGTTAAAGTTCTCGTTTAAAACGGGTAGACGAACTCAACCGACGATTTAAACATCCGCTTCAACAGGGGAAAAAACCTTGTGAGGATTGACGGAGGAGACACTGGCTCTAACCGGGCAGTGGAGCTGATCTTCGGGCGAGATCCTTATAACTTGAGTGGATGCGCTGCGTTGGCCCTGCACTGTGGTTGAACCCACTTACTGTTTATCTTCAATTATCGAATTATGACAGCGACGAAAACGAGTGCTTTCAGATGTGTCTCTTTCCATTTCTCCGTTGTTTCTGTCCTGCCTTACTATAAATTATTTCGAGAAGTTCTTCTTTTTGAACCAATACTATTTTTATTTTATTGTTTTAATTTTTATTTTTTATTTTTTTTTTTTTTTATTTTTTATTTTTTTTATTTTTTTTATTTTTATTATTATTATTATTTTTTTTTTGGGGGGGGGGTCTACGGAGCTTGTTAAGGGACACTCATTTTTTTTTTTTTCCATTTTTTTTAAGGGGGGTCTACGAAGCTTTTTTTCACCTATGTCCCTTAAAAAGCTCTGTAGGGGTCTAACAAGTTCTTCTGGAAATGTTTTGTATCAATCGGGGGTTTTTTATCATCACTATTACTCCCCAAAACTACAATGGGTACTTGTTCAACAAAAAACCCCGACCACATACTGACCTGAAGTAAGATGCCCCCAATCCTCCCGGAACCCAAATCTAGGACAGTTCAGAAGGGTTTTGTTACGCGGCGTTTTCCCAAATGTCTTGCTGATTTACAACACATTTGACAGCCACATTTTAAGTTACGCCACTAGTTGAAAGGTGTACGTACGGGCCTACGGCAAAATACCTGTTCAGACTAATTTAAAGGGGCTTCAATGTCAAATCATTTCTGTGATGCTCCCATTTTTCAATAGATATAGTCCTCAAGAAAGTCTGAAACAAATTACAAGTCTCTAACCTCACGTTAAAACGGTGTAAAATGCCATTTTGTCTGATACTCTTTTAAAGCGAAATTTGAAACGTGACGTCAACATCAAAACAATTGGGTCTGTACAATGCAAAGAGGAATTGTTTATGCCGTTCATGCGGTCATGCTGTTTATACTGAATATCATCAAAACTCTGGAATGAACTAAACAACGTACAGACCATTATTTGAAATGTGACATCAAGCGTTTAGGGATTTTGGCCAAAATTGCATTTGAATGGTGTCAAACACAGTGGTATTTTACACCGATTAACGTGAAGTTAGAGACGTATAAGTTGTTCCCACATTTTCATCAAGACTCTATGAGTGAATCACAAAACTGAATTTGACCTAGGAGCACTGAACACGTTTTAAAATTGTCAAAGACCAGTGTTCTCACTTGGTGTATCCCAACATATGCATAATTAACAAGTCTGTGAAAATTTGGGCTTAATTGGTCATCGAAGTTGCAAGAAAATGATGAAAGAAAAAACACCCTTGTTGTACAAATTTGTGTGCTTTCAGATAGGGATAAAAGGCTTCTTGCAAGAAGTCTTTTATTATTTCAGTGAGAAATTACCTCTCTCTCAAAAACTACGTTACTTCAGAGGGAGTCGTTTCTCACAATGTTTTATACTATCAACAGCTCTCTGTTGTTCGTTACCAAGTCAGTGTTTATGCTAATATATATTTTGAATAATTACCAAACGTGTACAGTGCCTTTAAGGGTTTTGATAATTCATTGAGAACTGCAATTCCCAACAGGTACAAGAATGACTCTCCACATGATAAAAAGAAAACCAAAAAAAAACTTGCCATCGTTGATATCACATTTCGATCGTAACCTTGGAATATTTAGCGTACCATCCCAGTCCGGATATTATTGTCCGATGTAGGCCGCGGTGATGTGGTGTTGTTTTGTAAAGAGGTTGCAAATGTCGTTAGCGCGCCCGGGCAAGCTGTTTTTTGTTTGTTTATGTTTCGCTTAAACAAAAATTAGGCCGCAAGGCAGCTGTATACATTATATACATCCTCTACCGGTGGGATCCTCTCATTATGTCACATGTGCATAACTCATTTTACACATTTGTTTCGTAATGGAGTTTGACATACTCATATCAACTATAGTTTAAAGGTATCGTACACGTTTGGTAATGACTCAAAACAAATATTAGGATAACATCTTACTTGGTAACAAGCAACGGAGGGCTGTTGATAGTATAAAACATTGTAGGAAACGACTCCCTCTGAAGAAACGTAGTTTTTGAGAAAGAGGTAATTTCTCACTAAAATAATAAAAGACTTCTTGCAAGAAGCCCTTTATTCCTATCTGAAAGCACACAAATTTGTACAACAAGGGTGTTTTTTCTTTCATCATGTTCTTGCAACTTCGATGACCAATTGAGCCCAAATTTTCACAGGCTTGTTATGTTATGCATGTTATGTTGGGATAAACCAAGTGAGAACACTGGTCTTTGACAATTTCTAAACGTGTTCAGTGCCTTTAAAGGGATGGTGACACAGTCTTGTGGTATTTCGTTTTGTTCATGAATGGAAAAATGTCATTTTAGTAGCAGACACTTGCACTGCAAAAACTGGGGTGTTTCATTAACACCATGGGTGTCATCACATATAGACACCGAAGAGAGAACCAAAAGTAACACCATAGGGTGTTAAAATAACACTAATTTCTGCGAAAACAATTACAGTGTTATTTTAACACCCTAAAATGTTAATTTTGAATTTCGGTGTATATATATGTGACAACACCCATGGTGTCAATTTTAACACCCCAGATTTTGCAGTGTGTAGTTAAAGTGTCATTTTTGTACTGATTGCTTAATTTCACAATTTGGACCTCAGATATTAACAGCAGAATTTCATAACTTGGAAATAAAGTGCCATTTTAGTATCGATTGCAGAATTTCACATTTTTTGAAGTAAAGTGGCATTTCAGTATCGACAGCAGAATTTCACAAATTGAAATTGGAAGTAAAACGCAATTTTTGGATTGAGAGCAGAATTTCACAATTTGGAAGTTAATACATTCTACGTGAGGAGATAAGAAGCTTCGAACAGCCGAACAGTAATTCGTCTTGAAGACAGTTGACACTGATTGATAGGGGGCCAGGTCGAGTAAAGCCCGACACGCAGGTGTAGATTTCCCACGCACAGCACCGAGCGTACTTGAATAATAATGCTGTGTCAATAAAAATTTAACAATAAGCAAAGCATATCAGACGCACTTTCGTTCCAGTGTCCAAAACTTGATATCTCCCAGCTAGAATTGTCACCAAGACCGTGACCTATTCGACCCGTTTTTCCTTCCGTAAGTTGACCCGTGAAGCTGTGCCACTGGACCTATTAACTTGACACAGGGGAAGATGCGAAACAAAATCTAAAACGAGAAAAAAAAACTAAAACCCCACGCACCTTGACTTACATTCCTTGCAGATGCTTTCAATTATATGTCATGGGACGTTGGGCAAATAATGATTTAGTTCACGCAGTGTTTGCTTGCTTTGATGGCACTACGGGATGACAGCCGCGCGCGTCGCTTAGTTGGCACCCCGGCGGAAAGGCTACCGGGAAGTATGACACCCCGACCGGGGCGATAATGATAACGTTACCTTCCGTGATGGGTGATGGCGCATCCCAACCAATATTGTATAAGAGCGCTCACTCACTCTCCATCCACGCGGATATACATTCCTCATTTGCAGGAACGCGAAATTGCGGGAAAACAGCCGCGGAAAGCGACCGCGAAAAAAATACTTTAGAGCGTAAACATTGACGAGACACAGTATAACTGCAGCGCAGAAACACATTTCTTAGTGGATATGAATTGTTGTGATAATACTACACATAGGACTGATACAAGTCTACACTTCATGTTTACTTATAATGTAAGCCAAAGGCACATTATAGCTAGTGTATGTCTCACATTCACAACCAACGTTCTCAAGTTGCTAAATAAATCACTGTGTTTCAGCTTATAACAACAAGTCTCCAACCTTGTAACTATTACCACATGAATTACCTTGATACATTATTGAACATTTAGGACGACAACACCATTCGAAGGTGTAGGCCTACAGGTATTACTCCTAACCAGATAAATATTTTCCTTCGAACCCCCCCCCCCAAAAAAAAAAGCCCGATCGTTTTTGAAAGCAGTAGGAGTAGTTTTGAGAACGTGTAACGTTCGCGCCTTACAAAATAAATTTTATGTGGATTTTTAAAAAGTGACTATAAAGGCTGCAACACTGACATCTTGGAAGTTGTATAGTATTTACCGAATCCTTCCGTACAATGTATAGGAGAAGTAGTTAGATCATAACAGTCAAACAAAATGAGGTAACTGAGTTTTAGACGGCAAATATTCCCAGAAATAACGAATTGTTCTCACACCCAACTTTGCCAATTTCTGGATCAAAAATCGTAAATAATTTACTTGTTTCAGTCTATCACCCAAAATTGTGCAACTTCTCTATAACTGAATGACTTGTCCACCTCTAACCACAGAGCGATCTTTCGCCAACAACAATGCGCCCGCGGGTTGCTGTCACTCGTAGACAAACTCTGTGGCTGACCCGACAAACTTTAAGCTGATCGTGGACTTTAGGGACTGATCGACGGGGAATGCGAGGGACAAGACACACCCCCTCCTAAAACAAAACATTGTACATGATGTTGCCATAGTTTTCTGAATGGAACGGTGCATCATTTTTACAATTAGGAAACTGAAGTTTCTCATATTAAACTGATTCATGGCATCAGGAATCACATATTAATGTGATTTTAGTGTTTGTTTAATATTTATAAAATAGAGTAGGCCCTCTATATACTCTGCTATGTATCACTCTAATAATTCCCGGGTCAGAATTGACCCGGATCCGGGTCCCGTAAGGCCTGCCGTCGATTTCACCAAACTCTTCCTAACTTAGGATTAATCCTAGGCAATGCTAAGAGATAGGACTAGTCTTAAGTACTGGTCCTAACTTAAGACTAGTCCTATCTCTTAGCATTGCCTAGAATTAATCCTAAGTTAGGAAGAGTTTGGTGAAATCGACGGCTGATCCATTACTGGGTCAGTATGGTCCGGAATCTGTGTCAAAATGATCCCGAAATGGATCAAATTAACGCAGAATCCGGGATCAAAATCCGGCCGCGTGGACACTTATGTTATCCTTTGCAGGCCAACCGGCCGGAGGTATGCTAGCGGTCTAGGACACCTCGGTTTAACTAGAATCAATGGGTTCAGAAATGATATTATTACTTGATCAGTACCGCTATTATCAGACACCGTACTGTATTCATGTGTCACCGTTCTAAAAGATACGTGGTTGGTGTTACAACGACACAGAAACAGCGGGGGGACGTCGTTATAACGCTTGTGTACTGTAGACAATCGTTGAAACTCTTTGTATCAAATAAATTTCAAAATAATGTTAGTGCACCTTAGATAGTTCTCCAACTACGTGGTTATTCCGAAACCTCCAGTGTCTGTTACTTTATAATTTCCTCAGATGTTGGACATTATCAGTTTATACATAAAGTGCATTTTGTGAGATGGAGTTTTAGATTTAATCTAATTTGAAAGTCGTAACAACAACTGCACCCACCTCTCCTTTGTGAGACATCTGAAAAGACTATTCCGTTCCCGCCAGTACAAGCACCTGTGACGCATGTCGACCTGTGGGTGGGCGACATTGAACCTAACACTAACTGATAGTCGGAATGTCACTTTTAAGCTACCGTATAATTCCCTGCTGCGAAAGACGACCGTGGAAACATAGAATTCAACAACGAAAAAAGGAAAATGTGGTGAAATGTTCGCCTGCCGTTAATGGGCAGACGAAATGACTTTTTTTCGGCCAAGCTGTGGTGTACAGCTGAGATTGGAGCAGGCCGGGAGAGTGGCACAATGAAGCCGCGACGGCATGGAACAGGGACCTAATCCAAGCATCCTAGTGTTTCGCACCGGGTGCTGCACTCCCTCCCCTACCGTTCTTCGCTAAATGTGACGGCCTGCTTTCAGCTTTCATTTGCTGGAAGGTCATCACAATACATTCATATCACATGAGTATGTTCGGGAAAAGAAGTCTGCACCAACCCGTCTCCGTGGGAGACTGTAAACTTTTTTAAATGTAGGCTATATAGTGACTTATCAAATTTCAATCCCCATAATAAAATCCCGACACCGTTTTTAACCTAAAAGAGAACAAAGTGCAGAGCAAATTGCAGGACCTTGAGAGATTTGGTTTTGTAGTCCTTTTCTGTTGGCAACCACTGCGTTTTTGTTATACTTTATGTCCTTTAAATGTATACAGGGTTGGTAGAGCTGACAAAATAGTCGCAGACGGTGTTCATGTTTTGTGTGATCAACCATTTTATGAAATAACAAACCTGTGAAAAATTGGGCTTATCAGTTGTGTGAGTCAGGAGAAAATAGTGGAAAACATGCACAATTTTCAGCATGTAAACACATACTCCTTAATCTTGGTTGTAACAACTGAAATCAGCTGTTCGGTTTGGGTTGGGTTTTTTTTTGGGGGGGGGTTGCTTTTTTTAGGTTTTCAGATACAGTTTTTTCGAATATGACTTCATTTCAGAGGGAAATATTTCACAGCAGAAAAAATGGTTCTAATATGAACTTCTAAATCAGTTAGCTTTCAGACTAACATTAAACAATGATGTTTTTATCCTTACCAATCCTGTCTAATACCTTTAAAGAAATGTCAATGTTAAGTTTACAAGAACAAGAAGCGCCTCTTTAAAAGCTCCCCTTCTTTTTTCTTGAAGTTCAGAGGAATTACACAAGTAAACGCGGATTCATAGCATTGGGTTTTAATGCATAAATTACTGCGGTTGTTTTCCCTGGAGATGCCCAACATTTGAAAAAACAAAAAACCTGAAATCATTTACTATATTTATTGCTTTTCATCAGACGGTTAAAGGCATCGTACACGTTTGGTAATTGTCAAAGACCAGTGTTCTCACTTGGTGTATCCCAACATATGCATAACATAACAAGCCTGTGAAAATTTGGGCTCAATTGGTCATCGAATTTGCAAGAAAATGATGAAAGAAAGAACACCCTTGTTGTACAAATTTGTGTGCTTTCAGATAGGAATAAAAACTTCTTGCAAGAAGTTTTTATTATTTTAGTGAAAAATTACCTCTTTCTCATAAACTACGTTACTTCAGAGGGAGTCGTTTCTCCAATGTTTTATACTATCAACAGCTCTCTGTTGCTCGTTTCCAATTCAGTTTTTATGCTAATATATATTTTGAGTAATTACCAAACGTGTACAGTGCCTTTAAACTTCATTTATGTCACATCAGTAACTGCGCGAATTTAGTAGAGTTTCCTTTAACATTTATAGCAATTAGTTCCCTCTTCAAAAACTGAACGTCACCGTCTGTTCAATCATGTTTCATTATTTTGTCCTTCTTTCTTCTTCTTTTTCCTCCAATGTCTTTCCCTTGTCTCCTATCTGTCTCTGCACATACTGGATTTTTGCCAGCAAATAAATGTATCCAAATAATTATCTCCACATTTTCAGGAACCAGACTCGAAACAAAATTATCTTGGTGGTGACTGTATAAAGTCATTAATTACCAGTGAATTCTGTGTAATGTTATCAACAGCAGAGCTTTTTCACGAATAAGAGAAAATTATGATACAGCTATTTACTCTTTGTGTGATTATTCGGTTGAATTGGGTTTTCTTTTTTATTGTTGGACAAGGGTTCTTATTAAATGGCAACTTCTGCTTTTAATAAAACAAGCACACAGAAACTTTACAACAATGACAATGGAAAATACCAACAGCAATCAACATTCATTTGCGTAGTGGTTTTTTAAAACATTAAACAATTTAACTTTCGACATTGTGTTTGTTTTGTTTGTTGGGGTGTTTGGGTTGATTTTAATATAACAAAAATCGTTATGCTTTATATAGAAACCCATACGACAATATAAAACAATACTTCACTGTTTTGTTTTGTTTTTGCTTTTTTCGGGGGGGGGGGTGAAAACAGACAATTAGTTTACTTTTTTTCTCAACCACAACCTGCTGTTTATCAACTATTCGGACAGAGGTTTTCCCAAAGTGATAAGATCAGACAATTTGCTGAACTTGAAGCAAACATGACTTCTGAGGCTATGACGCACTACAAGTTTGGGGGACAGTGCGAAATCAGTCTTGGAATTGGTCTTAGCTTCACAATCATACAACGGGGAGTTTGTTGAATTTTATACAAAATGTAACTTAAGGCCACAAAACTTAAGGGCAGTCTGAGGTTCAATCTCCTCAATTAAACATAACAATATTTACAGGCTGTTTAATAGGGTTTGGGTTTTGGGGGTTTTCTTCTTTTTTCCCCCCATTTTATGTACTCTCTCCACATAGACGTATGACACATACTGAACTTATCAAAAAATGTCCAAGGTCGAACCTGGAGACGCGCTGCTGTCGATTTCAGTCAATTTCTTTCTTTTCCTTTTCACCAAATTGCCAGGAATTTCGGCTTTGAAATTGGCTGGCACACTGGAGAAATACACTGATGCACAGAACACATGTGAGTTTCTTTAAAAAAATAAGTTCAAGGGAATAAACTAACAACTCAGTGTTAATCGAGGGTACAATGATAACGCCCACTTTGCAGACAGGTTGTGACAGCTGTTTCTGCGAGGAAAAGAAAGGGACTTTTTTTCGCTCTCGCCAAATCTGCGCGGTCACGAAGTTTGACATCCAGTATTTACAACAAATTGCAATTGCAAACAGGAGGTCAAATGCCTTGTCGTCCAATTTAATACCTCCAGATGTAATGGAAGGAAATCGGCACTGAACGCAATTCCAGATGGGTGTTTTGGCTGATGTGTAAAATGCAGATATACATGTATTATGTGAAAATACGCGCACATAATGCGAAGCTAATTGTTTAAATGTGCGCAAACCTATTAACATTTGCGTTAATGATGTTTTCAAAATGAAGAAGTGCGTTTTTCTTTTACAAACACTCAAAGCTTCGTGTTTCTCTTTAAAGGGTGTTTGTAACATAGGTAAGAGTAAACATATAAATGTTCACAGATTCACACATAACTTACGTGGTATAGGCCTAAAGATGGTTATCATGGGAAACTCCCTTTGAAATATTGTTGCTTTAAGTGCAATAGTTTTTGAGAAATTAGTAAAACAATTAGGCCTAGTTTTGATCTCATTAGTCAAAAACTCGATGTTGAAAACGGTGAAAACACTTATGGTTTTTCCCCACCTTTTTTCTGGTGTTTGCAATGACCGATTGAGCTTAAATTTTCACAGGTTTGTTGTTTCATGTATATGTTGGGATACACCAAGTGAGAATACTGGTCTTTGACATTTACCAAAAGTATAAACTCCCTTTAAAGAGAAACCTTTCCCGAACAATAAACTAATTTGAACGCTCCATTTGTCAAGATCTGAAGCTTATACAACGCTCGCCAATTCATTCCAGAGACGAGGTCTGTTGTGAAGTGGGCGTGGTTTGTGATGGAATTACGTCACCAATAATCTTAAACTTACGTTCTATTCGTTGTCGTGCTGTCCATAACAGCGTCTTAGTACAGGGTCTATTAATAAAGTGCCTCACGCGACTATTTTGTAAAAGAATTAGATTTTCATTTATGGGGAAACAACTTTTTGAAATTAAGCCTTCAATAATAATTAATCAAATATTGTTAATTTATCTTTTGTAAATGTATGATAAATCATACCACGAGTGGACTCTCTTTTGTGTGCGTGTGCGTGTGTGTGGGCATACCCATGCCCATCATTGAGGGGTCCAAAACACAACAGAACAGTGGACCCCACAACGGATTCTTCGTTAAACTTGTACCCCACAGGGGAATTCTTCAGAAAAGGGAATATTAGAACAACAATAGCAGGACCCCACAAGTCACCATCTGTGAGGGTAGTGTGTGTGTTGGGGGGGGGGGTTCACGATCTAGACCTACCCATTTACCTGGGTCCCCTCTTGAAGAGAAGAGGAAACGGTAGGCTTAGGTACGGCCCCTGGATGTGTCAAGTATAGGCTAGCCAGGGGGGGATTGTCATGGAAAATAACTCACCCAAAGGAAAGTTGCATAAAACCCATTTCCCTATCTATGTATACTTCTCTCCGCAACTGACTGATAAATTTACACCTTAAAATACACACAGCTCTGTGTTGCAGTCACTCTATGGACATTCCTTTGGAAAATCCTATTCTTCAAAACTGTTTTTAAAAAACACTGTGGGGGAGGGGTAATTCTGTACAAGAGGAAAATAGTGTGTTAAATAATGGCAACATTGGGGGTACCCTCTGCTCCCATTTCGGTCATGATATAATTACAATTCACAACAAACAAAACACGTAGAATACGATTGTGGACAAGGCTATAGACGGAGAAGGAAAAAGACTTCCCTTGAAGCCCCGCCCATCTTGAGGCAATGTGGGGCGTAGTTTACTCGATCCGGTTTAGGTTGATTTGGGCGCGAGAGAAGATAATTATAATACCTACTGTAAAATATCCCCTGTAAAACTTACAGTAATTTACTGGCAGCTGAGTTGCCAGTAAACTATACTGTAATATTTACAGGAAATATTTTACAGTGTACGTACAATTTGTTAAAAGAGCAGACTCCTTGAAAACCAATAGCCTACCACACTACGATACAGTAAGGAGTTACTGTAAATTTTACAGTAAAAAAAGTTACTGTAATTTTTAAAGTACCTCCTTTACTGTAAAAATTACAGTAGTTTACTGGCAATTCAGCTGCCAGTAAATTACTGTAATATTTACGGGAAATATTTTACAGTGATACACCATGCTGAAGAAGGCCTGTAGCTCAATTTGATCAAAATTAACGACCACGAGGTAAACTTTGTGACCCCTTTGAGGTTTGATTACTTTTCAAAGCTTCTAAAAGGAATTTCGACGGGGAAAACTGATCGAGCAGGCAATTTGTTGTTATTTGTTTACAGGGACTGAGTCTATGTCTGTGCTCTTCAATCTTGACGCGAACAAATGGAATTTATAAGAAGAAATGTGTTACGGTGCTGCATACAGGATGTAGTCTTGATTCGAAACGTTTAGTTGGTTATTTTGAACCCTCGATTCGAAACTTCTTTATTAGGAGGTGCTCACGGCAGCTCAAGAGTTCCGGCGCACTGAATAAACAACTCACTAAACACTTAGTAACAATCAAACCTAACTATTGTAAAGAAGGTAATTTTGACAAGTGTCATTCTGAATGGCAGAAAAGAATCGTTGTCAAGCACCTTGCGACTAGTGACAGAACTTCATGCTCCACGTGCATTATATTAACTGTAGCTCACATTGTGAACAAATAAATAGCAAGATTAAGTGGAGTTTTGTATTACCCCATTATGTGGGCAGTTCCGCGTATTATTTAAATTTCACACAAAATTGCCAGTTCTTTGCAAATACCTTGCTGCATTCGGCATAATTTACGCTGGTGTTATTGTGACTTTATATTTCATTTGCACGAGTCGTCGCAGGGAACCATCAACATACAACGCTAGCAGCGGGAAGCATACATTTTTTTCAAATTCCACATTCGAGTCTGATTCCTATATACATAATTATATAGTTACCGTTACACTAACATTTCACGCAAACATTGAAACAAAATTAGCAACACAACCAAGGTTCAAGATTCATTGTATATACCTTCATTCATTCAGGTGCATCTTATAAAGAAACTCGATGGATTATGATAACAATCTGCACTTACCCACTACGTTATGAATCTTTCTTTCTTGCTCGGCGTCAAATTCCACCGCGGCACCAAAGATATCGTCGTACCTTGCAATGAGCCTCACGCCATCCTCATCCCGGCCTCCCGTTACGGGAACCGCAGTCAGAAATATAATGTACTTCTTCCCCTGCCTCACCTGGGCCAGGCATCTCTCCCTCGACCCAAATCCCCGGATGAGGTACACTTTGTCCCCAGGGTCCGAGTACGACGTCAACGCGGTGGCCTGGTTGAAGAACGGGTAGCCCTTGTAGACCTCGTCGACTCGCACTTCGGCGGAGTAAACGCCACTCCCGCCGGGCGGTGTCAAGGCCCGGTCCCGCAGCCGCAGCACCGTCCCGGCAATGACTACCTGGGCCATGATGGTACGGTTCTCCAGCGACGTGGGCTCCCAGCCCTCGGTCAGCATGTTGCAGGCCTCGGTTGGGATCCCGAGCTGTGAAGCTGTAAATACAATCCAGATGACAATACAAGGAAAGGCTGATGAAATATGTGTCCACATTGTTGCTGGCTCTTGCTTCAGTTGTTGTGAAAAACTTGGCATTGTCCCTCCTTCAAAAACCCTTTCTCCTCACAAACACAATATCTCCACTTACAAAAGTATTTATCTCTCTACTCCTGTAATCTGTTCACAAGGCATGCCCCTATAGTGTTCCGGTGATATTCAAAATGCAATAAGACCGCATTCCCATTCGTAAAAGCAATTGACTTTATTTAAAATAAAGTCAGGGTTGGCATTCCTAGTATTCTCGGCGAGAGGATGTCTTCTTGATAAACGCAAACGCAGAAGTGCCTTCCCAGTGCACGGCTCTTCTTGTTTTTATTTTGGATGCGGCATCCGTACGCCGGAACACTGTTTCCAAGGACACGCGACAACTGACGAGATTTAGTGCAGATGCGCGGAACTCACACCGCAAACGAGCCGCCGACAAATCCACTCAAATACTGGGGCCTGCTGATCGCATAACGAACATCACCATTCCTGAACTATTTGAGTCTGCTAACTGCACTGCTGCCGTGTGCTACTGCACTGTGGCATAAGTGGAGTACAGGAATAAAATGTGTACAGAACATAGCTCCACTGCGCAACTTCGTGCAAAGAGAGAGAGAGAAGTGACGTCACGGTGCCTTGTCACTTATAATGTATACAGAATCTTGTACTCTGACTTCCCTCCCCTACTTCGGGATCGAGTGTACGTTGGCACACCATTGAAGTCTTACAGGTCAATCCCTCCGCAGAATGCCCCAAAGCCGAACAATATTTGGAAGCTTTTAACATTAAATTGTCAATCTCAGGGAGGGCAAAAGTACATCCCAGTCAACCCCGGTTGGAATGAGGAGGTGTGAAGTACTATGTGTACAATTCAAGATACGGTAGATTGTGCGCAGATTGCGCACAGAAATAACAGACTAGAGCTGGCGGCTGTGCCCAGACTCTGACCCTTGACCCCCCTCTGGTATTATTTTTGGATATTGATAAAAAAGTCATAAACGTGGATGGAATGACAAAGTTATATATCCCGCAGGCTTTGCTTGGGTTTGATGTGGTGTTTACCCAACAGTCCATGAAATTAAATCTTTGTTTGTTTCTTTATCTGACGACAATCTAAACTTGGACGTATTTCGTTTCAGGAGTTTGCGTTATCACTATTTTGTTTAAAGGCACTGAACACGTTTGGAAATTGTCAAAGACCAGTGTTCTCACTTGGAGTATCCCAACATATGCATAAAATAACAAGCCTGTGAAAATTTGGGCTCAATTGGTCATCGAAGTTGCAAAAAATGATGAAAGAAAAAACACCCTTGTTGTACAAATTTGTGTGCTTTCAGATAGGAATAAAAACTTCTTGCAAGAAGTTTGTATTATTTTAGTGAGAAATTACCTCTTTCTCAAAAACTACGTTACTTCAGAGGGAGTCGTTTCCTACAATGTTGTATACTATCAACAGCTCTCCGTTGCTTGTTACCAAGTAATGTTTTATGCTAATATTTGTTTTGAGTCATTACCAAACGTGTACGATACCTGGAGTTTTTCCCTTAAAAAACATATATATTAAATAGGATAGGAGGAGGTGTTAAACAATTTCTGTCAGGGGGTGATTTCCATTATATATATTACTCTTTTTTATTTCGTCGAAAAAGAAAACCATGATCAATAATCAAAAAAATTATAACATAACATTTTATACTGCGTGCTCTCCACACCCTAAAAAAAAACCTCCCAGGTCAGAATTGACCCGGATTCCGGGTCCGGGGGGGGGGGGTCTGTCCCATTTTCGGGTCAGACTGTCCCGGACAATGGTTAACTTGGGATTTGGCTTCGGCGTCAGTTTGACCAATTTGTGGAACATCAGTGTGTTGGTGAAAGTCCATAACCCGAAAAGCTTAGGTGACATCCTACTGAAGAAGAAGCTTGAGTATTTTGGGCATATTGCAAGGAGAGACGGGGGAAATCTTGAGAAGCAGTGCATGGGAGGACGTGTAGCTGGTCGTGCTGGCAGAGGTAGACCGAAAGCTATGTGGATCGACAACATTCGTGGACTTAAAAGGCATCGTACACGTTTGGTAATGACTCTGAAAATTGATGGCAATAAAAACTTACTTGGTAAGAAGTACAGCAGCTTTGGATAGTATAATGCATTTTGAGAGACTTCGAAGGACTGCGGTTATGGAAAAATATATAACTTTTTACCCAAAAAATATTTTAAATATTGAGAAGAGTATGTATTCCAATGAGAATTATTCTTCCTGCGTGGACATAAACCGCTCCAGATTTTCGGCAATATCTCAAAAACGCTACCAGCTTTTGAAATGAAATTTTCACATGTTAGTTTTATGGTATATATCTACAATTATATAGGATTGAAACAAACAATAGGCTCCAATTAACAAACGTGTACGATGCCTTTAAAAGAAGTAGGGCCTACGGTCTGCATGAGCTGACGATGACCGTGATGACAGGGATGCTTAGAGGGAGTTCATTTCTTGGACCACCAGGGGACGGCTGACGCCCTAATGGACTAAAGAGATAGAAAGGTCGAACAAATAAATGCTCACATATTTACACATAAATAACATCCGGCATAAAGATGGTCATGGTGGAAAACTCCCCTTGAAATATGATTGCTTTAAATGCAATAGTTGTTTAGAAAATCTCGCGAGTCCCAAACCATTGTAAAAAGTTAAGCCATTGGGGTTGTTCACATTTTTTCGTGACTCCGATGACCGGTTGAGCCTAAACTTTCACAGGATTGTTATGTTATGTACATGTTGGGTCACACAAAGTGCGGATACTGGTCTTTTATCAATGTTTGTACTTTACAAAATGTAAAGAGCGAAGTTTAATTTCTGTAATTGAGTGACAATACTTTTTATAAATTGGGTTATAATTATTATATATACTAATTGAAAGAAGCCGAACTCCGGTATACTTTTCACCTCTTCAAGTGTTTATTATAATCTGCTATTAAATAATCAATAACCAATCAGCTACCGTAATTGCATATTGATTTACAGCCAAACATTATATTAATATCAATTCCATTTGTATACATGATTACAATGTGTAGTGTTAAGGCTATTAGAACCCAAAAAGTGATGTTATACTTTTCCCGAGTATCGGTCGGCTTATCTCCTCCAATCATGATACCTTTATGTTCAAAAGTTTACCCCTGTCGTTAAATTTCTGGTCCTAAACTCTGGCACATTATACCCCTGCACCTCAGGGTCCAATTCCATAGAGATGCTTAAGCAGAAAATAATGCTTAAAATTTTCAGCTAAGCAAAAATAAGCAGGATACCAGTCACAAATTGTACATGTGAAATAATATTTTGGCTGATAACCTTATTCTGATAAGCATAATTTTGTTGTGCTTAGCTACTTTTTTGCGCTTAAGCAGCTCTATGAAATTCGCCCCAGAACGCATGAACACTGTTTCATCGTTTTAAAAAAGGCATTTAAAAACTCACCATTTTGCCTAAGATCGGAAAGATTTCATGGTCTTTAACTCGTGAACAAGCATGCTAGAGGCACAAAATGTATATCAAAATCTGCTGCTCATATCCCTGAATCCGAAAATCTAAGTTTTATGGCCACTTTGTGCCATCTTCATACCGGAAATGAGCAGCAAGTGGGGATACTCAGAATGCTCCTCAAAAGCATTTAGTTGTTTTATAACAACTATAGTGTTATGTCAAGAAGACAGCAGTCAAAATGTACGTGTTCCTTATTATTGTTATTATAAAGTAAAACTTAAATATCCTGAATGCGAAATGCCATTTCCCGGGAGAGTAATCTGTTACTTTCCTTTCAATATGTGGCTGTAATTTGGCAAGTTAAAGGGATTGTACGTTTGGTAATTGAAACCTACTGTTTGTCTCAATCATAGAGTTGTAGATAGCCTATATACCATAAAACTATACCTGTGAAAATTTCATTTCAAAAGGTGTTAGCGCTTTTGAGATATTGCTGAAAATCTGGAACGGTTATGTCCACACAGGAAGAATAGTCTGCAACTGGAATACACAATCGGAGAAACGTTACTGCAGTAACGCTTCTCAGATTCACATTTTTGAGGATGAAAAGTTATATCTTTTTATATAGCCGCATTACTTCGAAGTGAAAAGTTTCTCAAAATGCATTTTATTATCCAAAGCTGCTGTACTTATTTATACCAAATAAGTTGTTATTGCCATTAAAGTCAGCACATGTGGGGGTTTATATAACTTCCTATCAAGGAGCTTGTCACGTAAGCCGTGTAGGAAATTCTAAGTTTATGTGAAAGTCTTATCTTTATGCAACGTTCACGGCATAGAGAACTTTGGCACGACAGTCAAAGAAATTTTATTTAAGGAAGCAACTCCAGGGATATTCCCTCCGGTCTAAAAAAAAATACAATGTCAAGTCAAAGGGAAATCCGATCACATGACACAACAATAAACTATCCCACTGATTTCAAACTTCTTAATCTGCTACTACTATTATATTAAAGTATTAAAGAGGGATTTTTCAGAATGATGATTCGTGCGTGTGTATTTTCTTTTACAGGCGCAAGATGTTTAAAATTGAACTGTTCTATTTTAAAGTTGCCCAGTTTAACCTTGGACTTTTGCCATTTGTTACGCAAGTCACAAGGGGGCGGCATGCCTGTTCTTCACATGTAATGTTCAACGGGTACTTGCCAACGTCAATACAAGCGTTGGTGCGTTTAAATTGAAACTTACTTGATGGGAAGTAGTTTTTGTTCAATACCTACAGTAAACATCACATCACTGGTGCGCGTTTATGGTTCCCATTGCGCGTCTGTTGCTTTTGAAAATCTCGAGGGTTGCGCCAATTTCTGACCGCAGTAAAGGGTGTTGTTTTATTTCTCATGGGGGGGGGTCTTGATTGTATCCAGTAGTTTGACGTTTTGGGTGATACACGGTAACATTTCTAAAAAACTTTGGAGTGTTTATTGTCTGATGTAGAAAACTGAAACTTGAACATGTGTTTGACCCCCATCAATAAGACTCCCGACTATAGAGAGAGAGATCAAGGGATGTGTGAGCAGAGTTTAACTTTTGTGAGAAGCTACCCAGAGGAAACATGTGCACCCAACCTTGATGAGTATATACCGATTGTGGGGTTATGATGAAGAAAAGGGGCACAACGTGTTGTCACTTGGGGGTTACACTCTAAAAACACAGATTTGATCAATACGGGTTACGCGCTTCTCCTTGGCTCGGGAAGGTTTACCGCTTTTGGGGGTAAATAATGAATTCTCATAATACCTTTGTCTATTAAAGGTAGGCCTATTGTACACTTTTGGAATCAGCTCAAAATCAGTGTCCACATTTTGTGTGATTCAACATAATTATGCATGAACAAAAAACCTGTGAAAGTTGAGCTTAATCGCTCATCGAGGTCACGAGAAAACAGTGAAAAGAGACCCTTTTTGGGGGTTTCAAATTATCGCGCGTGATAAAAACTATTGTTTTACTCATTTCTCAGAAACGATAGCATTTTAGGCAGAAATATTTTAAGGAACCCTTTCTACCATTACTTACTTTAAATCATGTAAGTTATGTGTGAATCTGTGAACATTGTGTTTTTCGATCTTACCAATAGTGTACAGGGCCTTTAAGGCAAAGTATATACCTTTGGTTTTTGGAACCGTTCGATTGTTTTAAATCCAATATAAATGTAAATATATACAATAAAACTAACCTGTACAAATATCATTTCAGAAGGTGGTAGCGTTTTTTAGATATCGCCGAAAATCTGGAGCTTGTCCACTCAGGAAACAATATTCCTATTTGGAACACAATCGGAGAAACGCTTCATGCATGAAACGTTTCTCAGATTGTTTATTTGTTTATCTCTTTCTCTAAAACCACATTCCTGTGAAGGGAATTGTTTCTCAAAATGTTATACATTATCAACAGCTACAGTGCTTCTTACCGAGTACGTTTTTATGTTCATTTATTTTTGGAGTAATTACCAAAGGTACACCCTCCCTTTAACTTGCGATAAAACGTTTCTGATCATTGTTTGCAATATCTTTGAGAATGATGCAGAGAATTCCAAAAAGGAGTGAGAACCAAAACTGAACCCCAAATCACCCTCATGGTAGCCTAATTTCGAGTGATCCCAAGATTCCGCGTACTAACACTTAGGTGCCCCGTGGCCCAACCCCCTCAACAGACGGGAATGACAGCTCGTCTGGCCGTAACCTTACACGGTAATTTGCTTTCACACAAGAAGCCACTTCACGTAGGGAAATCACAGCGGCGGGGGATGGAGCACTGAGACAGGTCGGCTGGCCGCAAGAATGTCTCGCTGTCCGACCCAGTTACGGTTTGTGTTCGGTGTCTGATCTGTAAATATACCTTTGCTAACTCGTAAAATGGCAATATATTTCTTTTAAAATGAAAAAAAAGAAGGATTTGTAGTAATTTGTGTAGACACATCTGGTATTTATTTACTCATACCGAAACTACAACAACTATAGTTTCGGATAGTCAATTAATGTTTCGTGCATACCAACGATTTGGTTAAATTACGACAAAATAAGCTCCGTGTCACTTCAAACGGAGTGAACAAATATTATTGAACTCATCTGCATGGAGGCTATTCTTCCCATCCACAACCACGCCCCCGCCCCCCACATCCTCTAAAAACAAAGTCAAAGTCTTATCGAAGTAACTGGTGGCTTTCAAAACAAAACAACTGTCTGTTGTCCAACGTGTTGTAGACTTTGGAAGTCAATATTCAAATTATCAGGAAGAAAATCTTGGGGTTAAGTGTAATGTCAAGACAATATTGATTGCTTGACCATACGTCGTTCGCACTTACAACTCTTCACTATACATGTAGTGTCCTATACGCTGGTGATCAATTCAGAGCTGTGTACTGAGAGAGTTGTGACATATAAAAGGGACCATGCAGTTTATATGGTCACGTGGTTGCTGGACGACATTTTCGGTCCAAAATGTAGTACTCAACCTAATGTGCAGTCTAAACTGGTACATGTGCGCACATGCGGGTTTTTTTTTTTAGTTGTCGCAACTCTCTCAATATACGGCTCTGGGTAAATTGATTGTGCTCATCTTCTTTCGCTAACACTCAATGTTCCATGTAAAGTACAATCTCATGTTGACTTAGTAACGTTTTAAGTATTTATACTTATGTACATTGTGTCTAATTCAGTTCTTACGAAGGTATTTATCCATGCTGCATATTTTCCATTTTACTCCAGCGAATGTCTCTGGAAACAACACGAACCTGATGGAGATAATGAAAAAACGAACATAGGTCTCTAAGTAAACATTCAAGTCAATAATTTCATTTATGTAGAATACTTGAAATCTTGAAATGGAAAAGATGTTTAACAATTAACGTCTTGAATTTAGTTGCTTATTTTAAGAGCATCAATTTTTCCTGATAGAAGTATAAGCTAAGCGCGTACATCAGGTTTGAAGGCATTCGGTGATCCCATCGGCAGTTCAATGTTTCCGAAACATTGTTTTCATTTGTTTCCTGCACTCTAAAAACTTCCGGGTGAGAATTGACCGGGATTCGGGTCCCGTGGGGCCTGACTCATTTCTGGGTCAGTATGACCCGAAATCTGTTTCAAAATGACCCAGAAAAGGGTCAAACTGCAGACTCGGGGTTTAAACCTTTTTACCACTTTTCGGGTCAGCCTGAGCCCCGGAATCCAGGTCAACTCTGACCCGGGAGTTTTAGAGTGCGTTGGAAACGTGATGCATAGACCCAGCCCAGGAAACGCAAACTGTTTTCAGCTCAAAGCTGTTTTTTGTTTATAATGATAGTGCCCTGTTTACTTCGAAGTCATAAGTCACGTATGGTAACGGAGACTGTTATATTATAATGATCATTATGGCAAAAACAATAATAGGCCCTTCATAAATATACAAATAATGTCCAGCAACTTGCCCCGCATTTCAAAGAACAGATCACGATCCTAAATGTATATGAAAACAATTTAAATATAGCTTACACATTACACTGACTAAAAGTAGCGATGCCGTCACGATGACGTCAGCGACTTGTGGAAGCACAACCACCGCCATGAAACCGAGAAGGCCACCCGTTGTGACAACAGAGAGCAACAAGCCAAGGCATGTAACCCTGTAGGAATAAAAGGTGAAGATGAGTCACTGTTAACTTGAAATAATGTGCATTATACAATATTCAATTATGAAAGACGTGGCTATTTTTTTATTTATTTGTTTTTTTTTGGTGGGGGGGTGGGTGTCCACAAATAAATAATGAGAGACTTTTTGGGACGCTAGGTGGCAGCAGACTTACCAAGTAAATTCTCTGTTCTTGGAACTGTGCGCATGCTAAAAAATACGTTAGCAGTTGAACATTATTTATAAGTTACTGGAGAAGTCACTGAAAAGGTTGTTGGTCAAACGATACATTCTTGTTAATACTCTGACTCAAGTACTACTATGGGACTTTGGACTTGACTATTAAAACTGACTTGGAGACTTGAAACTTGACCTCAAAGACTTGAGAATTGACCTCAGGGAATTGACCTCAAAGACTTGATGACAACTCTGTTGTGCTGATACTAGATTATAAAAGTTGCCTGTAGCTTACAACTTTTAACAGGTTTATCAGAATTTGTCAAGGTTTACCTCTTGTGTGTTGGAAATGACAAAATTATTTGAACGATGAGGGCGCTAAAGGAAGCAAATCCGCCGAACTGTAGCACAAACTGACGCACAGCAGCCGTCCATCCCGTGAGCGGAAAGAAGCCGAACACAATCGTCACGGCTGTCACAAGAGTGCCGTACACTGGACAATAAAATAAACAGAAGAATTTTCTCTAATTGAGAACTTAAAAGAATATCCTTATATATTATAAGTTATTTTTTGTTTTCAATGTGACTCAAACAAGGGCTTGGACATTTAGGGAAGTTTGTCGACACGGTTGATGATCTTATGTATAACCACTGCTTGGATTTAGAGTGACTTCGTTATTGAATTGGTACAGATAATTAAACCGAGGACGTCTCGGTTCGTAAACTCTTATCTCTTTTAATAAAGTGCAAGTTGTCAACTGGGACTCCATAGAGGCTTCTGGAGCAGGAGTCTGTGGTTGTTTTCAGCTAGTGTTGCAGCCTACAGTGCCGTATAGCCATAATGTATACGCTATACATTCGTCGAAAGTACTTCTTGCTCAATTAAAGGATTACTTTATTTCTGTGTGTAACAAATTATCATTGGGTCTGCCCCCAGTTGGCTGTTTTCCATTCTTGAGATTCAAGCAGCAGCACTGGAAAGATGTGCTGTGGTGTGAGCGGCGCCAGTGATTCCAGCGGGCTACAAAATTACACCACGGGCAAATACCTGTCCAATGATGATGGAAACATTTCTAATAAGAAACTCATATAAATGAGGAACATAGTAGTTGACCGCAGATATCAACTTGGAATTGTGTGTCAGCCCATACTCACTGAAAAGTAGCCGGGTGTCAATTAGTCGTGTAATGAATACCGACAGCAGAAGACCGAGCAGGCCCCCACTGTAGCCGAACATTATCTGCCAGTACGCCGTCGCGGGGGCAAGGGGTACATCCACGGCGCAACCCCTCCCGGTCCCCCGGTACGAAGAGTTGACGAACTCGCTGCTGACGAACTGCCATGGTTGGAAGTCCGTGTCTTTGAACATCGTATTGACGAAGTTGCACCGGCTGAACGACGTGGCCTCGCTGAGAACCCTCTCGAAGGAGCTCCCGACGAAGGAGCAATTGTTGTAGGACACGCCCCTCAGGTGGATGCTCGAGAAAGAGGCATTCTGAAATGTTGTGTTGATGAAGACATGTTTCTGTAAAGTTCCCCCGATGGTTTCGTCGCTTAATGTGCTGTTTGCTGAGATGCTGGCGTTAAAATAGAGACCCTCAGCGGTTATAAAATCCGATAGCCATAACGTCCAGGAGCAAAACCTAGCGTAAACAAATGAACGACAGTGAAATAAATTCCTTGTTCATTGTCCATGTACGGTACCGTATCTTTACAATGAACAAGTGACCAGTTCCCGGTTCACTATTCAAATGAATAGGTTACCAGCCCCCGGTTCAAATACTCACTATTCATACACTTTGACACGGGGGAAAAAGTATCCGGTTCGAGGTTTACTATTTCTCATAAAATAAAAACATATTTCGATGGCCTGTCATAAAGATGTACTGGAATGTACACCATTGAACCTACCATGGTCTCAAAATTACGGAACTCTACTAAATTCATAGGTTCCTTTGGTCAGTTGTTGGGGTAAAATCATTGGGAAATATAAAATGCAGGTACCGAATTGTCGAAAAAGAGAGATAGAAAGAAACGAAACATTTCTTAATTTAGAGACATTGAATAAAAGTTCAAACGCAGCAGAGAAATATTAAAGGCACTGAACACGTTTGGTAATTGTCAAAGACCAGTGTTCTCACTTGGTGTATCCCAACATATGCATAAAATAACAAGCCTGTGAAAATTTGGGCTCAATTGGTCATCGAAGTTGCAAGAAAATGATGAAAGAAAAAACACCCTTGTACAAATTTGTGTGCTTTCAGATAGGAATAAAAACTTTTTATTATTTTAGTGAGAAATTACCTCTTTCTCAAAAACTACGTTACTTCAGAGGGAGTCGTTTCTCACAATATTTTATACTATCAACAGCTCTCTGTTGCTCGTTACCAGGTCAGTTTTTATGCTAATATATATTTTGAGTAATTACCAAACGTGTACGATGCCTTTAAGTTTATAAAAACTAACGTAACAATGATTAAGACAGCCGTGTTCATAGATAAAACAATGGTAGAGGTAGCACACGGGCAACATTGGTAATTGTCAAAGACCAGTATCCACACTTTTAGTGACCAAACATACCGTAATACATGAAAAGCAAACATGTGAAAGTTTTAACTTTGTCGTGGTCACCGAAGTCACCAGAAAGTAGAGAAGAAAAACACCACCTACGTTTTCACTGTTTTCAAAAAGCAAGTTTTAGTCTTGCGAGATAGAAACTAATATTTTTACTCATTTCTCAAAAACTACAGCATTATAGGCAAACGTTTTTCAAGGGAAGTTTTCCACCACGACCATCGTTATATCCTGTATGTTTTGTGCAATGTTAGCATTTATATTGCAACCTCACCAATGGTCTTCACACCTTTAAAAGACTGACTTTAAAGCAAACACCTGCATCATCAGGCTAGTCCTAAAAAATTAATGTGCTACCGCTATCATTTCTTGGGTACACGGCAATTGATACATTTTGCAACTAACACTCGTTCCCCACAGTGATTGCAATCTTGAAACATAAGAACAAACAGTTAGCTGTAAAAATATCACTCAAAGTAGACATTTCCCAGGATAGTACAAACCATTGTGCAATAGATTAAGTTTCCGAAATGTCATGTTCCTTACATCTCTAGTGGACATTTTCTAAATATTTCCGTCCCTTTTCGATTTACTCCGAAATCTAATTTATATTCGCAGCGCCCTGGGAATTTCAAGCCGATACCCCCTAGAGGACTGTGACATGTCTATGTTTCAGCTGCACATGAGGAAAGGGTTAACGGAACTAAGTTGGCCCGAGAAACTAGGGACCCTTTCGGAAACCACGGCTCCGGCTTTAGGCTCCGGCTTTGGCTCCGGCTTAGGCTCCGGCTTAGGCTCCGGCTTAGGCTCCGGCTTAGGCTCCGGCTTAGACTCCAGCTTCGACTCTAAACTCATTGAAAAACAGTTCTTCACTGGTTTTCCCAGAACAGGGCCACCGCACTCGACGTTGTATACACGGCGGTTGCATGACTAGCTATACAGAGCATTTTAAAACAAATAGTGTACAAATTTAATCCAACTTTTAATATAATAATATTGTATTATAGTTACCTATTATATTTTTAAAATAAATTCGGGTTGAACAAAGAAAGGCTTACTAGAGTGGGACTTGAACCTGCGACCTCCGGATTAACATGCAGGCGCTCAACCAGCTTAGCTATATAATCTTCTGTTGGACTGTGCAAGTCTCGTGCGTATTCGAACATTGGGACCCGTTAAGCGCGTGAGTTTGTTTCCTTCACGCATTAAAGCACCGTATACGTGGGACCAAAGTGGTCCCAAAAATGTTCGAACACGCGCGAGACTTGCACGGTCTATTTTGTCAAAATCTTCCTTTTTTCGGGGTGCCAGTCAAAAGCGATTCAACCTGTAATCAGAAGCCACTCAACTTTATTAGCTTTATTTGTTTAAAGATCTTAATCATCACTCACCCGAATGCAAAAGCGAAAGCACTGGTCGCCAAGATGAATGCGTTTTTATCCATGATAGACGTAATATTTTTAAGGCCCTGAAAATTACAACCAAAAATATCAAATTATACATTTTTGTAAGAATATCACATGCACACAGTGTCACAAAATTACTATAAAGACAATCGAGTCTAAAATGAAGTGGCCATTTCGCCTCGTCTCATAATAGGAATAGCATTTTTAGAATCCGATAATAATGTGTTTTCGGAGGCAATGGTGGATAATCCATAAACACAAATCATCGCATCCATACACACGTGCATTGTGTACCTGATTTGCATATTACGTGCCCGGCCCGCAATATTTTTTTCCTACGAACTTTTTGTCCCCATACGGGAAATATTAACATGGGCTGGAGGAAGATGATTCAAAAGAGGGCGCTATCAAAAGAGGTTTGTACACAGTTCGCCGTGTGGGGGGGGGACAAAAAAATTCGTAAGAAAAAAAATCTCGCGCCCGGCCGGCCGTGTTGCAAAAGTTTGCTTGCACAAGCAGAAAATGGCGCCGCGATCTTTGTCTTTTCCCAAGCTGCTGGAAGCCAAATTTCACTAAATGACCGAATTTAACCTGTATGAACTACCGGTACGTCAGTCACGATGTTGGGTCTCATATCTTTATTAACAGAGAATCTGTATTTTAAAGTTTGTCGGGCTTTGTAGCCCAAAGTGTTGCACACACTTTTATTCATTTTTAAGTGTGGATGTTTTTGTTCATTAAATTGAAATGTTATAATGTATTATGTGATTAAAGGCATCGTACAAGTTTGGTAATGACTCTGATAATTAATGGCAATAAAAACTCACTTCGCTATGGGATCATTGGTCTCGGTCGATACTGTATTTGCTGACCGGCAAGACTGTTGTGTGTGTTTTGTCTTAAGTCCAGTCCTCTGTTTGTGTCTGTTTTTTTGTTTTGGTTTTTGTTTCAGTGTTTACTATTTTTTTCTTTGTAATGCCTATGCATTGAGACCTGCTGTTATATTTTGTTCATTGGTGGCTCGACTCGACCACGGACCTCTACGGTTCACTTGACATTATTTTATAATCTCAATGCATATGCATGTCATAAGGGACCATTGTCTACAAGCTTTGCTTCTTAAATTGATCCCTCCGCAGTGTCAACATAGTTTTGCATCTATTTCTTCAAACCTATGTTGTGAAACAAATTTTTTTCATTGTTGTAATGATTTCTTTTGACTGCTGTTTGATATTGTCTTTTTGATTTTTGATACTGTGGAAATAAAACGAACCTTGAACCTTGAACTTGATAAGAAGTACAGCAGCTTTGGATTGTATGATACATTTTGAGAAACTTTTCACTTCGAAGTACTGCGGTTATGGACAAATATATCAATTGTTATCCCAAAAAACATTTGAATCTGAGAAGCGTTACTGCAGTAACGTTTCTCAGATTGTGTATTCCAATTGCAGATTATTCTTCCTGCGTGGACATAACCGCTCCATATTTCGGCAATATCTCAAAAACGCTACCACCTTTTGAAATGAAATTTTCACAGGTATAGTTTTATGGTATACATCTACAACGATATAGGTTTGGAACAAACAATAGGCTCCAATTACCAAACGTGTACGATGCCTTTAACTTACACCTCCGTATACTCACTAGATATAACTTTCTGGTGCATTTTTGAAGTTTTGTGCTGGGAGCGTGTGACTGTCTGTCCCTGGTGTGCCGCTTTAGCAGATACAGCCCATTGGCCTAAAAAAGAAGACAAGTATTTGGTGGTATCAAAGTTCAACTTAGATTAACCCATAATGCAAACCCTTAATACGTCAAGGGTGCGTTTTGGCGGTCGTAACCAATTATGTTTCGGTTGAATTGGCCATTGGTTAATCACTGGCCAATGATCGAAACAGTTATTGGTTACAGCCGCCAAAACGCACTGAGCAACAACCAAGGGGTGGGGCCAGCGAGTGCCCCCCCCTCCCCAACCATAAACGTCAACAGGGCCTACTGTATACCCCAAAAGCTATTGACCCAATGTACATGACCACGGTAAAACAAAATTGCGCCGTTTTGGTAATCCGATTCCCCGTGTGTGGTGGGTAGTGCGCATTTTAGGCAACGCGCGCACGCGTTTACACGCTCAGGTGGTATCCGATTTGGCGGCTATGGCTACGGCTACGACTGTTGATAAGGGTATGGCTAAGGATGTCATGTTCTTCACAAAGCATGATGACACAGCAATCAAGCCGTAGCCGCCAATTCGGACACGGCCTCACCATGTTTGCGTGTGATTAGCTCCCAAAATGGCAGACCGTGGGCTCGTGTGACGTCAATGCAAGGCCTACAAAGTCTAGGCCCAGCCTGTGGTAGGCCTACTTACCCTGTCTTTGAACATTTCAAGGTGCGAGTCACCACGGTTGTACGAGTACGCTTGCGTCAAGACCTGGATAGTCTGTGTCCATTGTCTTTGCTGTGGTAAGAGCAGTATTCAACAAGAGGTTCTTTGTACAAACAGTCATGTTTAAAAGGTTAGAAGTTTTAAAGGCACTGAACACGTCTGGAAATTGTCAAAGGCCAGTGTTCTCACTTGGTGTATCCCAACATATGCTAATATTTGTTTTGAGTCATTACCAAACGTGTACGATACCTTTAAAAGGTGGAAGTTTTAAGTATAAATACATGTTATATTTTTAACAGTAATGCACTTTGTATGTTCTTTGCTGTTGAGTCACAAAATAATAATTAATAAAACATTTTGTGGTTCTCATAACATTGTTTATGTTTTAGTCTACCCTAACCCCACACTCCCCAAGTTCCTTTTCTTCCTTCAGTGCCCTTTTTTAAATAATTAATTTTGTACTCTCTCTTTTTTCTCTGTTTTCTTTTTTTCTGTATTTTCTTCATATTATTTTAATTTACTTGATTTTAATTATTTCATTTTGTACTCTTGGTCTCCTCATAATGCCAAATATTGTACAGGCCTACCTCTGCGAGTAGATACGGGCTGTCAGGGAGAATTGTTGGGAGGAGAACGGCCGATACCACGGGAAGCAGTGATGTCACTAAACAGAAGATACGCCAGTGCGCGAATGGGCTGCGTGCGAAGTCTCCTGTGAAATGAAACACCACACACCTTGTCATTCCAAGTTGGTCCGAAATCGTGTGTTTGTCAAAAGAGGCAGGGATGTAAACCTAAATCTAAACCTGTTATAATGGCCACTGAGTAATAAGACGCATGAATAAAGGGGGTCCGACAACTCAGCAACCAACAACGTAAAATTCTGTATTTCAACCTGCTTACTTGACATCTAAACGTCAAGGCTACTTTGCTCCTGCTCTCTGATCAATTTGATAGAACATCATCGAAGCCATGCCGAGAAAATCAACAAAATCAGTGAGTGAAATCGACCTTCCTCCCAAACTATCGCCACAGGCTACACATCAAGGCGGACCTGCGTCGATTTCCGACACCAAACCGAGACGTTTGAAAGCTTTGTTCGGTAGTCACTCACTGATATTCGTGCAGGGGCAGGTGGAATTACGTAATCGTTTAGACAAAATGGAAGCTAACATCAACGAAACAATATAGTTCCAGAGCAAGCGGATTATTGATCTGGAATGCAAGATGGAAGACCTTGATCTACTCACGTCAAAGATGGCAATGGTGGCAGAGAAAATCATTGCAGATCAGGCAGACCAATTAAGTTGAACGGTTCTCCCGCAGTTTTTGAGAATTATTGGTCTGCCACAAAAGACCGGAGAGGACTGTTTGGCACTGGCAAAGAACCTTCTGAACGACAAGTTTGACATGGCCGACGTAAAGCTTGAAAGAGCTCATCGTGATGGCCCTAAATTGGATGGAAACCGCAACATCTACTGATGAAGCTGAACTGTTATCAAGATAAGGTTTCGATCCTCCAGCGCCAACGCCAAGTCTTATCCAGCGAACCCTTCTACTGTACAGATGACCTGACCAAGCTCGACGAAAAGAGAAAGTGGTCCGCACAAGCTACCAAAGCCTACCAGGAAGGCAACAAGTACCGTTTTGTGGCTGGTAAGTGGAGAGGTCGAGGTGGCTCTCTAGCTCATTTTTACAGCCATGCCCGCTAACAACCAGCGCCCATCAATATTGCTTCTGCCGTTTTCATCGTCTGTAAACTCTCATTTGCCCTTAGTTTGCCTCACATCATGTCATCTTTCATTGTGTGCTTGCTTTAGTGAACTTTTGTTTTATTTCATTTTGTTTGCATACCATAGTGATCATGCCCACTCTCTAAAGTATATTATTTTTCTTTAGTTATCTTATAGTCATAGGTATAGTTGAGCCGGCAACAAAAATGTCAAAAGACACATCACACCAGCTTATGCGCATTGAGTGGATGGGATGGCTTAATTTTTGAAGTGCTTCGTGAGAGTGTCTTTGAAGATGTCTAATGAGTTGCTGGAAATCACACTACAGGGTAAGGCATTCCAGTCCTTGATGGTGGCCGGAAAAAAAGTTCTGCCGTAGATTTTGGTTGTGTGACGAATTTGATGGAATTGAAGATTGTGTTTTCTGGAGGGTCGAGTGGAATGTTGTGCAAAGTCTTGAAGAGGGATTTCAACTAAATTATTGACAAGTTTGTAGAACATGGCTAGCCTTCTAGCTTTCCTTCTGGTTTCTAGTGGTTTCCAGCCATGTTCTTCTAGTATAGTGGTGACTGTACCTGGTGTTCTTCTGTAATTATTTGTGGTGAAGCGAGCTGCTTGTCTTTGAATTCTTTCCAGGGCTTGACAGTTCTTTTTACTATGTGGGCCCCAGGCTGCTGTGGCATACTCTAAGATGGGACGAACCAAACTTGTGTAGGCTAGCGATTTTACATGAACAGGGTATTTGTTGAGGTTCCTTTTGATAACACCAAGTACTTGTTGGGCTTTCTTAGAAGCTGAAGCTGTTTGTACATCCCAGTTTAAAGTGTTAGTGATATGAACGCCAAGATATGTGTGAGATTCCACAGATTCTAGTTGTTTGCCGCAAAAGGTATAGTTATTGGGGGTGCATTTTCTTGAGGCAATTGTCATAGTAAAACACTTGCTGGGGTTGAATTGCATGAACCAAGTGTCTTGCCATTCTTCAAGTCGCTTCAGGTCATCAATTAATTTAGGTCTTCCATTAATTTCTGCTGTTTATTAATCAGGGCCCAGTGCTGTACTTGCCGCAAAATTTCGCGCCTACGTCCAAAATAGTTGGCTTGTGTTTTCAGTGCTCCGTTCAGGGTCCTGCGGTGAGCGGAGCTATGAGGCTGGAACCTGCTAACTTTTAATTTATTTCATAAGCTTTTATGTTCATACCATTGCAATAACTTGTTAACTGTCATGCTCCAGCTCTAGCTTCTGCTTTTTGTTTGGTTTTATTTTTGATATAAAAACATTCCCCCCCCCCTATTTTTCAAAAAGGATCGTAGGAAAACAAATCTCGCCCCGAAGATTCTGTCCCCCATTATATGGGAAATAACATGGGCTGAAGGAGGTTGTTTCAAAAGGGGCGCTATCAGAAGAAGTTTATACACAGTTCGCCGAATGGGGGGGACAGGGCTCCGGGGGGGACAAAGAATCTCCTGCCACAACGGCAGCGGACTCCGTTTGATGCTGAAGCACCGTGCAAAATGCACACAGCTCCAAAATTGATGACGGAATCGGAGCAGTAGCCCAAGGCTAGTATAGGTTTTGATAAATTCAGCGACCTTTTAAGATTGGCAGAAAAGATCCGAAGAGGGCGGCAAATTGATTCGTAGAGATGTTAACGATGAACAGTTTTCGACTGTACAAACTTATTTTGATAGCGCCCTCTTTTGAATCATCCTCCTCCAGCCCATGTTGGGACAGAATCTCCGGGGACAGATTTCTGGGACACCGGCCTCAGGTCGACCTACGATTTTCTTGCGCACACACGATGCGATGTACTCACAGGTCGACTGCGATTGGTTGGTTCCTCCGTCGGGTCACGTCGTACAAGTTGAAATGTTGTTTTCTTTCTTTGCGACTGTTTTTTTTTTCGAGCGGCGACTGTTCCGATATTGTCTTAATTATCGTAGTTACGCGCAGGTCGTAAAAAATTCCGACTGAAAGTGAAAAGTTCCGCGAAGTCTTAGCTCAGTGATCCTGAACAGTCAGTCAGTCAGTGTTTTTTTGTTTTTGTTGACGCAAGCTTTAGAGACCGAAGTGCTGATTAGCTGATGTTTTAACTTGTTAACAATTAATATTTAAACTGTGTAATCCACATTTGTTTTAAATGGGGTAGGCCTTACACCTTTTCCTGGGCTTTGAGACATGATTGTGCAAAATACACTAAATGTAGTTTATTTTATCTTCAACTCACAAGAGTAAAAAACATAATCTCACCGTTTGTCAAACTGGAGGCAAACGCCGTGGTAACAATTGGAGTTAACATGGCGCCGAGGATGGTAAAGGTAAGAAGAGCACACACCGTCTTATGTGCGATTCGTTTCGGTGTGAACTCAGTCAAATAGGCGAAGGGGATCGAAATCGCACCACCGGTTCTGCAAAAGAACAGTGACAAGATAAAAACGAATCTAGAAAGGTGTTAGGTCTGATTTATGGCCGATTTGACCCGAAAATTTAGATTTCAATCTCAAAAACTAGAATGATTTACTGTCGAGATCCCGACATTATCTCACGTCCATCAGCCATGTACAAACAAGTTTGCTTGTTGTTCCATGTATTTTTCGCATTGTCCATGGCATAATTATGCGAAAGTTTTGGTATTTATTTCGTTTTGAAACAGCATCGTCTGTCAAAATTCGTTCAGAGAAAATAAATATATAGACCTATACATAAAATAAATAAATAATTTCGGCGAACATCGGACCATGCAACTTTAACATGAAATGATTGTCATAAAAGTGTTTAGTATGAATTTTGTACAGCACACTAGCACATAATTATTTACTTTACATGCACTGGGCGAAGAAATCAGCGGTAAGCAGAGCCATGAAATTGAACCCTGCTTACAAGAACTGCCGGCAAGCCAGCGTGAAGTTTGCTTTGCTTACGGTAGCAGTGTTTATGCTTATGGTAAGCGTCAATCCCAATGTGGGAATTGAACTTTTAATTCTTGTTTTACATTAACAAATAAATATCATATATAGTACTGAATTAGAGCGCTAGCTAGGGGTTTTTTGTCGTCAAAATAGAACATCAATGTGCTGAAAGTCGATCGGAGCATCTCATACTGGAATAGTTTAGATGATTCTCTTAAATCTTCACTCTCTCTGTTTGTGTTTTAAAAAAAACCTAGCTCGGTTCCTTGACTCTCTCATAAATAAATAATATAATGGTGTACTTAAAGTGTGTGTGTCTTGTGTTCACTTGTCTGTGTCTTTTGTCCTTTGTCCTTGTTGTGTTTTGTTTTCCTTGGTGTTTTTGTGTAGGTCCATAGGTTAGGGAATAAAATTTTTTTTGCTTAACCTTACACCTGTGTGTTGTATTTTAATTTGCTGATTTCATTGTAATGTGTATAAATCATATAAAATCACATGACATTGTAGGTGGTATTCGAACTGAGGATCCAATGGGGGCGAAGCCAACAGCACATTAGCACACCAGTTAAACGCATGGGCTTTAATTGAGTTTTTGTTTTTTATTTTTATTTTTCATAAAGACGGTTTGTGGGTCTGCTATACGAACCCAAGACTTGCAGTGACAAGAAACACCATCAGAGCCGAGTGGCTCAGGGCGAAGCAGGCTGCCATTGCCGTGGAGAACCCGCTTATTGCCAGGCACACACTGAGAGCTTTCCGTCTGCAACCAAGATCGGCAGCGCATCCCCAGAACACGCTCACAAATATCACTCCAACAAAAACTGAACCTCCTGTTGGAAAAGAAAATTGAAAAGATTTGAAACGGAAGTTGATTTTAGAACCAAAAAAAGAAAGAAAGTGAGTTTCAAAATATTGAAAACAAAACTGGGAGTTGACTTGCAATAGGTTGATGAAGATCTCAGTTTTCTCGAATATGACTTCACGCTTATCGTGGAAGAGTAGGGGTTAAGCCCAATGACGAAAGCGCACGTCAATTATTTCATTTTTTTTTAGCTCCGCTATTTTTTTATTGCTGCGCGTCGAAATTGGTCGAAATTCATGGCAGTCTATCACGGAAAATTTAAAGTGGAGAGACTTTCAAAATATTTTTTATAAAACATAATTTGTATAATATTATTCTTGGAAAATTGCAAGAATCCATAGTCCCTTTTCGTTGCTCATGCCCCGATCATTACTTACTTAACCATCCAGTGGATGCATCACTCAGACATAAGTCCCTTGCAATGTCCGGCAGCAAATACCCAATGAAACCCAACTGGACACTGCCATAGAGCATCCCGCAGCCGCAAACAACCAGCATCAGCCATTGCAACTTCCCAAATCCAACAAGCTCCAACAGTCTCTCCATTGCCTCGTCCAGTTCTTCCGCTCTCTCCTGCGACCCTGAAGGGTTCCTCTGGTCCATTGCTGTCTGGTAGGCCGAGGGACCGAGTTCGTGATGTCTTTGTTGGGTCGACTTGACTCGCGTACCGGAGTTTCTGCGGCTCTGGTTGGGTTCAAGTTGTAGCTCGATGTCCTCATCCATGGCCCCGAAGCGAGAAGCTTGCATCCCTCGGCTGTTTGCACCTCTTCTGCTCCGTCCACTCACGGAATAAATATCCACTTCATCCTGATCCTCGTCTTCATCCCTCCCGTCAAATCTGATCTCCTGATCGTAACGACGGCTAGACGCCATTTTGGATTTAGGTGTATATAGGCCCCTATTCTCACGCTATAAAGGTCTGATCCCGATCTTTTGATCGCTTGTGTGCATCCGTCTCTGAACTCAACGTCATAAGTTTCCATCATCAACGTGTGTCAATCATTGTTTCCAGCACCTGTGCGAACAATCAATAAACGCTTTTGAAATGAACAGTTTCAATCGATGATGTTTATAGTTTGTGGGAACGGCAATGCATAACCCATTTCATTCCAAAAAACTATCTTACACTATTAATAGAAACAGGTTCAAGGAAGACAAATTTGATTTTGGGTAGACATTCTGTGATATTCCCCAAGCCCCCCCCCCCCAAGAAAGAGTACTAATAATTAGCCCATAGCCAAGTGCCATAGCGCAGTAGTTCTTTAAATTCGTAACATTACAATGTGACCTTTGGTCCGATGGCATTGAAAGTAATGAGTTATTTAAATTTTAGTTAGGAGCCCCCAAAAATATGACTTTCACTGCTTTTACTAGCTCGTCGTCGCATACTTCGGAAGACACAATCAGAGCCAATTTTCTTCGCATTACAGACTGCAGTTTTTTTTTGTTTTTTTTTATTTTAACTTTTTTATCAGTTTCATTTATTTGTTTGTTTTACGAAGAACAATGGAAGTTCTACCAACAAGTAATTTTTAGCAAAATTTGGTTTGCAAACTACCACTTTAGACCATGTTCATTCGAAACGGGAGATGCAGTAGGCAGGGGCGGATCCAGGATTTTCCAAACGGGGGGGCGTGAAAATATACCAAGCAGCAAAATGATAAATGAAGTTTGTTGCCCCATTTCTCCCTCCCCTTCTCTCTCTCTCCCTCTTTTTTTCTTTTCTCCCTCTTTTTTTTTTTTTTTTAAATATGAAAAAGGGGGGCGTGCGCCCCCCACGCCCCCCCCCGGATCCGCGCCTGGTAGGCCTACTGAGGAGTGCCCAGTTTCTCTATGGTATAACAGACTCGATCTTTGCAAAAAAAAATTAATGCGCAAGCTGGATTATGCAACATTGACTCTAGAGGGCGGTAAACAAAACGTAAACAGAACGCACGTTGATGGTTGGGCGGTCGTCGTTATTGGAACGTAAGTAAAATAAAAACTTAAATCCTACAACATCGTTAATTGTCAAAGACCAGTATCCACACTTTGCGTATCCCAACATAATCATGAAATAAAAAACCTGTGAAATTGGGCTCAATAGGTCATCGGAGTCGGAACAAATAGTGTGAAAAATATCCACCCTTGTTCGTTGTTTCACCTGTGGCCCATGCCTTTCTCTACACTACTAATACTCTCTATGGTGGTTACACCGTGGAGGAATGGTTTCAACACCGAATCGTAATATTTAAATTAAAGGCCTGTATATACGACATATTTTCTAGTTCTAGTTTTATCAGATCGTGTCCATGAGTTTATCATTATCAACATAGTTGACGGTACTTTAACTTTCCAGCCTGTCATAATTGTCAAGCTAATTTTACAGATTACTAGATCACAGCCTACTCCCTGAGACTAGAGAGAGTGAGTGTCAAGTGTCAGTGTCAAGGCATGGTAATTTTACAGTACACGTATACAATGAATCACTACATGTGCCTCTAGCCCAGGTTGGACTCCTCCGTTGCATACAATGCGACCGAGTCCAGGGTATAAAGGTCCTGTACCATTGCGAAAAAAATTATATCGATTTTTTATCATATTTTTACCTTTTTGAGGAAGCTGAAACTTGATTCACATGTTCCTTGTGTCCTGAACCTTACGCCTGCTCTATTCAGAATTGCCAATTTTATCCTTGGATGACATTATTGTGAAAATAAAATGGAAATTTATGCATTCTCGGCGACAGGCCAAAACTGACAAGACGTGAATGCTTCAGCGCATGTGCGTCCTTTGCATATAATGACATGAACACAGACACGCCCACAAATTTAACGCGAGTCGGTCAGGTTGCTATGCATGTCGCGCATGCGCGCCTGAGCCTACACAGTCAATTGGTACACGATGATAAAATGGTAGTGCACAACTCGGACTTATTTGCTCGAATAATGTCATTCGTGGACGAAACTTTTATTGTTGGACCCATCAATAGTGAGTTACGGACATAAAGAATATATGAACGGAATTTCAGCTTCTTAAATCAGGTAAAATTATGAAAAAGCATTGCTTCAAAATATGTTCGCATTGTAGAGGCGCTTTATACCCAGGACGTCAGTGTACACTGACTGACGTCCTACCAGGGCTACATGTGCCTCTATGACTATAGACCATTATTTGTCAAATAAGGAAGAACACCAGTGCAGTGGATTGTCCATAGTAAGTTCAGTTCAGCAGAGTTTAATGGCCAGCAAAAGCTAGCCCACCGAAATTACGGCTCTCTTTACATCAGTCATGCCTTAGTAAAGTCGCAGACCTAATATAGACAAACAGGAGCCATAACAACCCAATGAGGTGGGCTAGGCCAGTGCAGTAGCTTTACCAGGATTTTGACCAATATTCCAATCACGTCAGTTGCATCTGGACCCAATTTCGTGGCTCTGCCTACTGCGGAATTCTGCAGAGGTACAGCACATAGAATCAGGTGCTTTCGTAAGTGCAGAATTCTGTGGTAAGGAGTACCATGAAACTGGGCCCAGCTTGTTCCTCCTTGCGCAAGTCATGGACAAAATGGAGAAGAAGGGTTTGGGGTTTGGGTTAGTCAGTTTGGAGAAGGATGGAGGCTGGACAGTGGGGCAAGGTGATTCGTGGAGTTACACTGAAGGTCACACACACACCCACCCATCCTCACCCCACACACACACACACACACGTACTGCAGCTGTACAAAAACAAAAAATCTGACCTTTAACAGCACCCCCTATCAGCCTGTCTACAAAAACTGAACACACTTGGTAAGAATAAAATTACACTAGTAGGCCAATTTAGTAAAATAGTAAATCATGACTAATATTTATATTTTAACATTCCATCTGTTATTCCAGATAACTTGTGAGATGATTCAATGAGATAATGTTCCCTCTCCCTCCAGTGGCTCTAGTCTTATCTAAAAGCAAATTCCTTAAATAATCTCAGTTTCTTCTCAATAAAAACAAACATCTGCATCAGATCTATGGAAACAAACAGTTAAAAGTTTTAAAAACCTCATGAAAACAGACGTACATGTATGCAACTTCTCGACAGATAAGCTTTTTTCCTCTTTTTATTTGTGCCAAAGAAAATCTATAAATACTTCAAATATTCATGACCGAGGCAGTTTCCTCGTTTCAAAAAATTGTACATCAAGTTGCACTTCTGATAGAAAGAGTTACCATGGAAATGTTAGACAAATCATGATGGAGGATTTCAAATACACAACATCAGTTGAATGAATGCATAAGTGTTTAGAGTAACCATGGCGACAGATGAGGGAGTAACCGTAACAACAGATGAAGTTTTTAAAAACTGTTCTGATCTCCCGGATGAGATCATGCTGTATCACGTCTTGCCACTGATGTCCATACGCGATGTGAACACCTGCAAGCTTGTCTGCAAGAAGTGGCGACACTACGTGACCTCTTACATCAAGAGGTTAAAGGTTATTGACCTGACGCCATGGAACTGCATGGTAACTGAGGAACTGCTTTTGGGGATTGTGAAATATGGAACAAATGTACGAGAACTGAGGTGAGATGTGTGTGTGTAAAAAAAAGTTGTAATTTAAAGGGTCTGTATACGATGGGTAATGACTGAAAATTAATGGCAATCAAAACTTACTTGGTAAGAAGAACAGCAGCTTTGGATAGTAAAATGCATTTTGAGAAACTTTTCACTTCAAAGTACTGCGGTTATGGAAAAATATATCACTTTTTATCCCCAAAAGTTTGAATCTGAGAAGCGTTAGGCCTACTGCAGCAACATTTCTCAGATTGTGTATTCCAATTGCAGATTATTCTTCCTGCATGGACATAACCGCTCCAGATTTTCAACAATATCTCAAAATCGCTACCACCTTTTGAAATGAAATTTTCACAGGATAGTTTTATGGTCTACAAGTTGTAGACTACAACTATGTAGGATTAAAACAAACAGTGGCTTCCAATAAAGGTAGGGTCAAAGATTGTTTTTCAGCTGAATGCAGTGTCTACTTGTTGAGAAAATAGCAACAAACTGTCACAGTCTTTTCATCTACAATGTCAAATCCATCCATGTTTAGCGAGGTGACAGCGGGTACCAACAGCATCTCTGGCCACTGCAATCACAAACGGACACCACAGAAATTTGAATTAAATTTGTTGACTATACTTTTGATTGATTTCCAATCAACGGGGCCATTTAAGACTAATGCAGGAAGCTTACTACCATTCACCTTGAAAACAAGGAGGCATTTTGATAGAAATTAAGTATTTTTTTGGGGGGGGGGTGTCATCACCAAAATATGACCGTACCTCAAAAGAATAAATAAACAAAGTTACAAATGTTTTGGCGATTTTCTTAGAAAAGGGTAATTCTGTTAGAAATTTGAAAGTTTATCATCATGGGAACTTGAAGGAGGCACCAGGGCTTAGACCGAATGAATGAAGAGGGGAGCATAGCGCCTCAACACTGCAGTCTCCAGCCAAGGGTGTCCTGCAGGGGGTAGTCTCCATCCTGCTGATAGATTGAGTCTTATCATCGTTACTCCTCGTGTCTTTAAGGTGTTTTTTTTTAACATCGCAATAAGCCATTTTGAGATATGGCAGACACATTACTATAGCACTGTTTGGTTTGGGTAAATTTGTCTGTATACACCCACACCAAACAGTGCACTCCTATACCGTCCACCATATCTCATAAAGGCTTATTGGGGGCGACCCCTTGGATGCTGCAACAGTCTGAACTAAATCTTCTCATCGCCAATTCTGTCCCAATCCAATGCAGGTTAGATATGTGTTGGAGAGCTGTAACGGACACCACCATCATCACCGCTGCCGAAGTCTGTCACAATCTGAAGGTCTTTGCTGCAAGTAGATGCGGGAATCTGACAGATAATGCCATCATCAATTTGGCAGAGATGTGTCCCAATCTAGAGGAGCTGGATCTCAGCAGCTGCTTTGGGGTAAGGCTGAAAATTAGGCTGTATCCGAATTTACAGCTACGTCTGTTGCTAAGGGTTTGTTGAGGATGTCCTATACTTCAACATATGATGACGCGGCGATCCAGCCATAGCCCTAGCCGTAGTCGCCAATATTAGGGGTAGTGTTGTGGCCGAGACGTATAGTGAACCGTCCTCAAGGTCTGGTGTTGTCAGAGTTTGGCTTCGGGAACTGGACATGGCATTTGTGTCGTTATTTAGCAAGACACTTGCTCAATAACGTGTGGTCCCGTGTGTTGTGTAATGAACATAAAAGAAGCCAGAACATTGGTTCAGAAGCCCTGCCCACAGCTTATTGCATGAAATCAGAGATAACAATCTTCTTGTCTACCGCCCTCTTGTGGCTGGTATGTCAAGACCACAACTTTTTCATAAACATATGAAGCGATTAAGCCACAAGGGAACTGACTGGGTACACACACGCTGTATATAGAAGTCAATTTTGGTTGAACAATTTACTTGATTTAGATTTGAACCTGCGACATGCGGGTGCTCTACCAACCGGACTATCTGGCAGTCTCCCTCTTTTGTCAATTTCTTTGTTCGGTCATTTCCATACTGAAAGAATGAAAACAGTCGAGCCCCCCCTCAGTGCTATAATCAAAACCTTGCACAAGTATTCAAGTAACCCTAACCCCAATCCCAACAGAAATAAAGGTTTTTTGGGATGGGTTTTTTTTAAACGAACAAAACCAAAAAGGTTCCTTCATCGTCCAACCCCAAACCAAAATACGTGTTGATCAACAAAAGATTGTTCTTCGAGAATATTTTCCAATTCCAGAAATGTAAACATTTTTTCAAAATGATCAGAAAGAATTCACAATGAAAATCAGGATCTTGTTAACCCTTTAGAAACCATAGCGGCCGGAAACGGCTTGCACCAAAATGTTCATAGCGGCCGCAAACGGCTGCATGATCTGACCTACTTCTGCTCAACCAAAAAGGTGACAGTAAATGACTTGAATTGACGTTTTCCAATGTTTTCCATGTTAACATAGTATCTATGTTTCCAAAACAAAATCAACTTTCCAGGCCTGGAATTATCCGCAGGCCACAGAGGCCATGACCTCTGACAGAGGCCATGACTTCTGTTGCCCCTGGTCTTGGCCTTAGGGGCCCCTTTAGAATTTTCCCAAAGACTTTAAACAAATTCCAAAAGAGGGTCCCTTTGAAAAATGAAAATGGCCTTGCCCTTCCATAGATGAAATTTCAGGCCTGAATTTCTGTTTTGTATTATTTAACAATTAAAAAATGTCTGGGCGCATGGTGATGATTATGCTGGTCTCTAAAGAGCTAAGAAGTCACACAACTAAAACTTATCTCATTATTTTATCTGTCCTTGGTATCATATGAATCATTTAGATAAGCGATGAGGCACTTTGTGGGTTAGCCGATAACGCCAAGAACTTGAAAGAGCTACACATGAGCAGTGTCTACGGCGTAACAGACTACGGGGTTACCCAACTGGCCTTCAAGTGTTTACTGCTTCAGAATCTTGACGTGAGCTACTGCAACGTTGTCAGTAATGTCGGACTACAGGCATTCCTGGACAAAGAGGGACCGCTGGCACTGACGGAGCTTCGAGTCAAGAACTGCCACAAGGTAAATGAGTTGAGCAAGATTTGGTTTTCAAGTAGATGAAAGTTATATTAAAGGCACTGGACACGTTTGGTAATTACTCAAAATATATATTAGCGTAAAAACTTACTTGGTAACGAGCAACGAAGAGCTGTTGATAGTATATAAACTTTGTGAGAAACGACTCCCTCTGAAGTAATGTAGTTTTTGAGAAAGAGGTAATTTCTCACTGAAATATTTGAATCTAAGAAATGCTTCAGGCCTGAAGCCCTTCTCAGGCATCTGAAAGCACACAAATTTGTGCATCAAGGGTGTTGTTTCTTTCACTTTTGTTTTGCAACCTCGATGACCGAATGAGCGCAATTTTTCACAGGTTTGTTATTTTATGCGTATGTTGGGATACACCAAGTGAGAATACTGGTCTTCGACAGTTACCAAACGTATACAGTGCATTTAAGTAATAAACCACAAGGGTTTAAATTATTTAGTTTTGCTTTAAATACACAATGTGCGTAAAGCTACATTGTAGCGTATCGGGCCAATATGCATGAACTGCAGGCCAACACGCACTAATTGCGGCCGATACGCAAATACGGTATATCTATATGTATATAAAACTAGTAGGGTAGATGGCCTTAGCTTTCGATCCAAACCGGACCTTCGTCAGAGGCATAAACAAGCACAAACAAAAACATATCCATTTATAGTAAAAAGAGGAGCAAAAGATTATGGGAAGGCAAAGCAAGAAATTATAAATATGTATTACACCTGGTTCAGACAGGCGCTCCAGAGTTGCGCCGAGCCAAATAGATTAGGATTGACTTCAGGTCGACCCAAATAAATTTTGGTTTCAGACAGGCGCACTTAATGTAAATTGGCTGGAGAGAATATAACAAAAACACGATCCAAACGTGCCGAACAATAATAGCACTTTTCATAGATTGCTGAACATGTTTTTATTCTAATTGAAAAACGTGCTTAGCACCAAAGGTAATAAGGTATTCCATCCAATATTTGGTATTTAGCAAACAACAGGTTCAACAAGAGACGTCCGTTTTGCCATGTGTTATTTTAATTTAAAAGTTTACTCAAAGAAAAACCAAAACCCCCAAACCAACCAACCAAACAAACAAACAAAACCCGTAGTTAACTCTTTCAGTGCCAATATCGTACAGGTACGATCTATTTTATGAACTCAAAAAGTGCCTTCAATAGACATGTACGACCCATAATATACATGTTATCACGAGAGGGCATTATCACTCTAACGTATTATATAATTTCGTACATGTAAGACCGTTTTGTTATTAGGGTTCTTGCAAGAGGGTGCATTGTCTTCTTAGCTTTTCTAATGTACTCTATTTTTAGCTACAATCGATACCGCCATGGGTCGATCAATCGCTGCTTGTTGCAATTGTAATTACACTTTGAAACAATGGCAGCCCCCAGGAAACGTACACACTTTACTTCACAATCTATCTCTCTAAAAAAATTACCTTTGACTTTGGGATGTACCAAGGCATCACTAATTTGGGTCCAGAATACCCCCCCCCCCCCTCCCCCAATTTTACAAATCCTGGGGACAACCCTGATAATAGTCTGTCAACTTAACACTTTATATGTAATTAATTGTTTAATTTATTTTTAAATTGGGTTATGACTGATGCACCATCTATCAAATGATTTTTGTTTTACCAATTATATTTGCAGGTCACCTATCCAATGATTTTCAAGCTAATGGAGGCAGGAGTGGCTGTGAACAATATGTTCTGATCAAGCATCAAGAATCAGCCATACGTGGCCTTGTCCACAGTACAGAGCCAATTATTATTATTATTTTCTGGTAATGAAACCAAGGATGCCTTATATAAGTGAATGTAATCAGTGTAGCTCGGAAGCCTGAGGAAACCAGTAAACAAGGGTGCTTTCTATGTGAACCAGAAACACTAAGGTTAACTCCTACTCTTCCACGATAAGTGTTCTGGGTTCTTTTGCATGCACTACCAATCCTAGTACACGGAACGTACGGCTTAATGTCCCATCCGAAGGACAAAGCAATTGTGGTAAAGTATCTTGCTCAAGGACACAAGTGTCATGACCGGGACTCGAACCCACACCCTGCTGATCAGAAACACAACAGCTTGAGTCCAGTATTCTTAACTGCTCGGCAACGACATGTTATGGGAAATAAAATCCCAAAGAACCTCCCGTCGCCACACTTGTTCAAATTTTCTTGGGAAAAATGGACATTCAGTGTCCGAGACACTGAGGTTATTTTGCTTAAACCTACTTCAAGCAAGGGTAGCGATTTCCTGAGAAACGGCCATCAAATAGGAGAGACCCAAGGTGGGTCCACGTCTAAAATTGATAATTAGCCCAACACCAACCATCATGGCAAATTTCATGCACATCAGGTGATGTCATCAGGTGTATTGGGTCAAAATGTATATACTTGTTTATTTATATATCGTTTTAATTGTAATTTTCTTCACATTCTTTATCTGTAATAAATTATTAGAATTGTAGTTAATGGTTTGCCTGGGTTGTTTTCTTTTTGCTATTTTCGTCTCCATCTTCTTCTTCTTCCACGGAATTCTTCTCTGCAGCATAACTCAAGATTGAAACTGAATTAAACCTTGGAACTCATCAAACGATTGAACCTCAACATGAAGAGATGACGTCATCGGGTATCGAAATACAATGTTTTCAAGTTGAAAAATTGCCATTTGTTAATTGCTGTATGTCCTTGAATTTGAATGCTATGATGTTAATAGTTGAGCATCGGATAGATAAAGACTGGGGCAACATTTCAAAAGTTAACGCCAAAATCGTATGACTTTTACTTCCGGTCGTACCGGAAGGTCAAAGTTTGCCTTGGTATGTTTTCAAAAATAAATTCAATTTCGGGCATAACTCAAGATTTAAATTGATTTGAACATTGAAACTAATCAGACATTTGAACCTCGATATCAAGACGACACAAAATTGATGATGTCATGATGACGTCATCAGGTATTGAATTACAATGAATCAAAGTTTAATATCTGTAAATAAATCATAACTCAAGAACCTCATATTGGATTTTACAATCGATACATCATCGGAAAGTTCGTTAAAAGTTCAACAAACGGTTCAAACCGGTAATTGAAAATTTCTCAAAATAAATATCTCAAAAATCTTGTATTTTTTATCACAATTTTTGCATCAGGTTATAGATGAGTGTGCCTGCTCAAACTTTTGCACAAAGATGACAACATTTTTACTTTTACATCTGGTCAAAACCGGACGTTAAATTTAAAGCGACGTGTCTCTTGACTCACGTTGACAACGCACGACGGCATGATAGTGTATGCACACATGTAGGCCCTACGGACGTACACGCTAAACCTGTACATGCACGTAGCACGTGTAGTTTAGTTAACATGTGTATAGTCTTGGTTCCAAGACACTCCAGTTACAGCTACATGTAGGAATACATTTTGGCGTCGCTCAGTGTTTCATTGTATATTGCATACCAAAATATTTGAAAAATTTCCTAACTCCTCAACCACACATTGGATATTTATAATCTATACATCATCTGAAAGGTCTTATTGAACTTAACACACGCTACAAATAGTGTGACCCAGTTTGACCTTGAATTCTGGTTCAAACCGGAAGTTGAAATTTTATATTTAAAAATATCATAACTTCTGAACAAATTATTTGATTTTTACAATCTATACATTATTGGGAAAGTATGTAATAACTTAAGAAACGATGTACAGAATGTGACCCCATTTGACCTCTGCTTCCGGTTCAAACCCGAAGATGAAATTTAATATTTGAAAATTTAATTACTCCTGAACCACACATTGGATAATTACAATCAATAAATCATCTGAAAGGTCTTAATAAACTAAACACGAGCTACACAAACTGTGACCCCATTTGACCTTGACTTCCAGTTCAAACCGGAAGGTGGAATTCAATGTTTCAAAAAATCATAACTTCTAAACCACACATTGGGTTTTCACAATCTATACATAGTTGGAAAATAATGTAACAACTTCACAAATTATAAAAAGAATTTGACCCCATTTGACCTTGACTTCTGGGTCAAATCGGAGGTTGAAGTTTAATATTTCAAAAAATATCATAACTCCTAACCACACATTGGTTGTTTACAGTTTATACATCATTGTTAAGGTCTTCAAAAAGGCAACAAACACTGCACAGAGTGTAACCCCATTTGACCTTGGGTTTGTGTCCAAAATCAACAAAATTCACCATGCCGGCATGGTCAAATTTTCAGACTTTGGGTCAAAATGGGGTTTTTTTATTTTATATTTTCAAATGATACTGAGCTGATTCCTGAAGACATTTTATGTGTGCAGACTGGGTAAATAAGCCATAGTTTGAGAAATATTGATAATTATATAAGAGTTTGAAGTTTGGGTCCAAAATCTGAAAAATTCACCATGCCGGCATGGTCAAATCTTCAGATTTTGGGTCAAAAATGTTTTTTGATTTTATATTTTCAAATGATACAGAGCAGACTACTGAAGACATTTTATGTGTGCTTACTAGGTAAATAAGCCATAGTTTGAGAAATACTGATAATTATGTAAGAGTTTGAAGTTTGGGTCCAAAATCAACAAAATTCACCATGCCGGCATGGTCAAATTTTCAGAATTTTTGTCAACATTTTTTTTTTGATTTTATAGTTCCAAATGATACAGAGCGGACTACTGAAGACATTTTATGTGTGAGGACAGGGTAAATAAGCCATAGTTTGAGAAATATTGATAATTTTGTAAGAGTTTGAAGTTTGGGTCAGAAATCAACAAAATTCACCATGCCGGCATGGTCAAATTTTCAGAATTTTGGTCAACATTTTTTAAAATTTTTTTTATCTCCATATGATACAGAGCGGACTACTGAAGACATTTTATGTGTGCGGACTGGGTAAATAAGCCATAGTTTGAGAAATATGGAGAATTTTGTGTGAGTTTGAAGTTTGGGTCCAAAATCAACAAACTTCACCATGCCGGCATGGTCAAATTTTCAGAATTTTGGTCAACATTTTTATTTTTTATTTATAGTTACAAATGATACAGAGCGGACTACTGAAGACATTTTATGTGTGCGGACTAGGTAAATAAGCCATAGTTTGAGAAATATGGAGAATTTTGTGTGAGTTTGAAGTTTGGGTCCAAAATCAACAAAATTCACCATGCCGGCATGGTCAAATTTTCAGATTTTGGTCAAAATTTTTGTTTTGATTTTTATGGTTTCAAATGATACAGAGCAGACTACTGAAGACATTTTATGTGTGCGGACTGGGTAAATAAGCCATAGTTTGAGAAATATGGAGAATTTTGTGTGAGTTTGAAGTTTGGGTCCAAAATCAACAAAATTCACCATGCCGGCATGGTCAAATTTTCAGAATTTGGGTCAAAATTTTTTTATTTTATAGTTCCAAAGGATGCAGAGCGGAAGACTAAAGACATTTTATGGGGGCGGACTAGGTAAATAAGCCATAGTTTGAGAAATATGGAGAATTTTGTGTGAGTTTGAAGTTTGGGTCCAAAATCAACAAAATTCACCATGCCGGCATGGTCAAATTTTCAGAATTTGGGTCAACATTTTTTTTTTATTTTATGGTTTCAAATGATACAGAGCGGACTACTGAAGACATTTTATGTGTGCGGACTAGGTAAATAAGCCATAGTTTGAGAAATATGGAGAATTTTGTGTGAGTTTGAAGTGTGGGTCCAAAATCAACAAAATTCACCATTCCTGCATGGTCAAATTTTAAGTATTTTGGTCAACATTTTTTTTTTCACTTTATCGTTCCAAATGATACAGAGTGGACTACTGAAGACATTTTATGTGTGCGGACTGGGTAAATAAGCCATAGTTTGAGAAATATGGAGAATTTTGTGTGAGTTTGAAGTTTGGGTCCAAAATCAACAAAATTCACCATGCCGGCATGGTCAAATTTTCAGAATTTGGGTCAACATTTTCTTTTTGATTTTATAGTTCCAAATGATACAGAGCGGACTACTGAAGACATTTTATGTGTGCGGACTGGGTAAATAAGCCATAGTTTGAGAAATATGGAGAATTTTGTGTGAGTTTGAAGTTTGGGTCCAAAATCAACAAAATTCACCATGCCGGCATGGTCAAATTTTCAGAATTTTGGTCAACATTTTTTTTTTATTTTATATTTACAAAAGATACAGAGCAGACTAATGAAGACATTTTATTTGTGCGGACTGGGTAAATAAGCCATAGTTTGAGAAATATGGAGAATTTTGTGTGAGTTTGAAGTTTGGGTCCAAAATCAACAAAAATCACCATGCCGGCATGGTCAAATGTTCAGAATTTGGGTCAACATTTTTTTTTTTTTTATAGTTCCAAATGATACAGAGCGGACTACTGAAGACATTTTATGTGTGCGGACTAGGTAAATAAGCCATAGTTTGAGAAATATGGAGAATTTTGTGTGAGTTTGAAGTTTGGGTCCAAAATCAACAAAATTCACCATGCCGGCATGGTCAAATTTTCAGAATTTTGGTCAACATTTATTCTTGATTTTATAGTTCCAAATGATACAGAGCGGACTACTGAAGACATTTTATGTGTGTGAACTAGGTAAATAAGCCATAGTTTGAGAAATATGGAGAATTTTGTGTAAGTTTGAAGTTTGGGTCCAAAATCAACAAAATTCACCATGCCGGCATGGTCAAATTTTCAGAATTTGGGTCAACATTTTTTATTTTATTTTATAGTTCCAAATGATACAGAGTGGACTACTCAAGACATTTTATGTGTGCGGACTAGGTAAATAAGCCATAGTTTGAGAAATATGGAAAATTTTGTGTGAGTTTGAAGTTTGGGTCCAAAATCTGAAAAATTCACCATGCCTGCATGGTCAAATTTTCAGAATTTGGGTCAACATTTTCTTTTGATTTTATAGTTCCAAATGATACAGAGCGGACTACTGAAGACATTTTATGTGTGCGGACTAGGTAAATAAGCCATAGTTTGAGAAATATGGAGAATTTTGTGTGAGTTTGAAGTTTGGGTCCAAAATCAACAAAATTCACCATGCCGGCATGGTCAAATTTTCAGAATTTTGGTCAACATTTTTTTTTTGATTTTATAGTTCCAAATGATACAGAGTGGACTACTCAAGACATTTTATGTGTGCGGACTAGGTAAATAAGCCATAGTTTGAGAAATATGGAGAATTTTGTGTGAGTTTGAAGTTTGGGTCCAAAATCAACAAAATTCACCATGCCGGCATGGTCAAATTTTCAGAATTTGGGTCAACATTTTTTTATTTATTTTAAAGTTCCACATGATACAGAGTGGACTACTGAAGACATTTTATGTGTGCGAACTAGGTAAATAAGCCATAGTTTGAGAAATATGGAGAATTTTGTGTGAGTTTGAAGTTTGGGTCCAAAATCAACAAAATTCACCATGCCGGCATGGTCAAATTTTCAGAATTTTGGTCAACATTTTTTTGATTTTATAGTTCCAAATGATACAGAGCGGACTACTGAAGACATTTTATGTGTGCGGACTGGGTAAATAAGCCATAGTTTGAGAAATATGGAGAATTTTGTGTGAGTTTGAAGTTTGGGTCCAAAATCAACAAAATTCACCATGCCAGCATGGTCAAATTTTCAGAATTTTTGTCAACATTTTTTATTTTTATTTTATAGTTCCACATGATACAGAGCGGACTACTCAAGACATTTTATGTGTGCGGACTAGGTAAATAAGCCATAGTTTGAGAAATATGGAGAATTTTGTGTGAGTTTGAAGTTTGGGTCCAAAATCAACAAAATTCACCATGCCGGCATGGTCAAATTTTCAGAATTTGGGTCAACATTTTTTTTTTTGATTTTATAGTTCCACATGATACTGAGCGTACTACTGAAGATATTTTATGTGTGCGGACTGTGTAAATAAGCCATAGTTTGAGAAATATGGACAATTTTGTGTGAGTTTGAAGTTTGGGTCCAAAATCAACAAAATTCACCATGCCGGCATGGTCCAATTTTCAGAATTTGGGTCAACATTTTCTTTTTGATTTTATAGTTCCAAATGATACAGAGCGGACTACTGAAGACATTTTATGTGTGCGGACTAGATAAATAAGCCATAGTTTGAAAAATATGGAGAATTTTCTGTGACTTTGAAGTTTGGGTCCAAAATCAACAAAATTCACCATGCCGGCATGGTCCAATTTTCAGAATTTTGGTCAACATTTTCTTTTTGATTTTATAGTTCCAAATGATACAGAGCGGACTACTCAAGACATTTTATGTGTGTGAACTAGGTAAATAAGCCATAGTTTGAGAAATATGGAGAATTTTGTGTAAGTTTGAAGTTTGGGTCCAAAATCAACAAAATTCACGATGCCGGCATGGTCAAATTTTCAGAATTTGGGTCAACATTTTTTTTTTTGATTTTATAGTTCCACATGATACAGAGCGGACTACTGAAGACACTTTATGTGTGCGTACTAGGTAAATAAGCCATAGTTTGAGAAATATGGAAAATTTTGTGTGAGTTTGAAGTTTGGGTCCAAAACCAACAAAATTCACCATGCCGGCATGGTCAAATTTTCAGAATTTGGGTCAACATTTTTTTTTTTTGATTTTATAGTTCCACATGATACAGAGCAGTCTACTGAAGACATTTTATGTGTACGGACTAGGTAAATAAGCCATAGTTTGAGAAATATGGAGAATTTTGTGTGAGTTTGAAGTTTGGGTCCAAAACCAACAAAATTCACCATGCCGCCATGGTCAAATTTTCAGAATTTGGGTGAACATTTTTTTTTTTGATTTTATAGTTCCACATGATATAGAGCAGACTACTGAAGACATTTTATGTGTGCGGACTAGGTAAATAAGCCATAGTTTGAGAAATATGGAGAATTTTGTGTGAGTTTGAAGTTTGGGTCCAAAATCAACAAAATTCACCATGCCTGCATGGTCAAATTTTCAGAATTTGGGTCAACATTTTTTTTTGATTTTATAGTTCCACATGATATAGAGCGGACTACTCAAGATATTTTATGTGTGCGGACTGTGTAAATAAGCCATAGTTTGAGAAATATGGAGAATTTTGTGTGAGTTTGAAGTCTGGGTCCAAAATCAACAAAATTCACCATGCAGGCATGGTCAAATTTTCAGAATTTTGGTCAACATTTTTTTTTTGATTTTATAGTTCCAAATGATACAGAGCGGACTACTCAAGACATTTTATGTGTGCGGACTAGGTAAATAAGCCATAGTTTGAGAAATATGGAGAATTTTGTGTGAGTTTGAAGTTTGGGTCCAAAATCAACAAAATTCACCATGCCGGCATGGTCAAACTTTCAGAATTTGGGTCAACATTTTTTTTTTTTGATTTTATAGTTCCACATGATATAGAACGGACTACTGAAGATATTTTATGTGTGCGGACTGTGTAAATAAGCCATAGTTTGAGAAATATGGACAATTTTGTGTGAGTTTGAAGTTTGGGTCCAAAATCAACAAAATTCACCATGCCGGCATGGTCCAATTTTCAGAATTTGGGTCAACATTTTTAAAAAAAATTTTAAGTTCCAAATGATACAGAGCGGACTACTGAAGACATTTTATGTGTGCGGACTAGATAAATAAGCCATAGTTTGAAAAATATGGAGAATTTTCTGTGACTTTGAAGTTTGGGTCCAAAATCAACAAAATTCACCATGCCGGCATGGTCCAATTTTCAGAATTTTGGTCAACATTTTCTTTTTGATTTTATAGTTCCAAATGATACAGAGCGGACTACTGAAGACATTTTATGTGTGTGAACTAGGTAAATAAGCCATAGTTTGAGAAATATGGAGAATTTTGTGTAAGTTTGAAGTTTGGGTCCAAAATCAACAAAATTCACGATGCCGGCATGGTCAAATTTTCAGAATTTGGGTCAACATTTTTTTTTTGATTTTATAGTTCCACATGATACAGAGCGGACTACTGAAGACACTTTATGTGTGCGTACTAGGTAAATAAGCCATAGTTTGAGAAATATGGAAAATTTTGTGTGAGTTTGAAGTTTGGGTCCAAAACCAACAAAATTCACCATGCCGGCATGGTCAAATTTTCAGAATTTGGGTCAACATTTTTTTTTTTGATTTTATAGTTCCACATGATACAGAGCAGACTACTGAAGACATTTTATGTGTACGGACTAGGTAAATAAGCCATAGTTTGAGAAATATGGAGAATTTTGTGTGAGTTTGAAGTTTGGGTCCAAAACCAACAAAATTCACCATGCCGCCATGGTCAAATTTTCAGAATTTGGGTCAACATTTTTTTTTTTGATTTTATAGTTCCACATGATATAGAGCGGACTACTCAAGACATTTTATGTGTGCGGACTGTGTAAATAAGCCATAGTTTGAGAAATATGGAAAATTTTGTGTGAGTTTGAAGTTTGGGTCCAAAATCAACAAAAATTCACCATGCCGGCATGGTCAAATTTTCAGAATTTTGGTCAACATTTTTTTTTTGATTTTATAGTTCCAAATGATACAGAGCAGACTACTGAAGACATTTTATGTGTGCGGACTAGGTAAATAAGCCATAGTTTGAGAAATATGGACAATTTTGTGTGAGTTTGAAGTTTGGGTCCAAAATCAACAAAATTCACCATGCCGGCATGGTCAAACTTTCAGAATTTGGGTCAACATTTTTTTTTTTGATTTTATAGTTCCACATGATATAGAGCGGACTACTCAAGATATTTTATGTGTGCGGACTGTGTAAATAAGCCATAGTTTGAGAAATATGGAGAATTTTGTGTGAGTTTGAAGTCTGGGTCCAAAATCAACAAAATTCACCATGCCGGCATGGTCAAATTTTCAGAATTTTGGTCAACATTTTTTTTTTGATTTTATAGTTCCAAATGATACAGAGCGGACTACTCAAGACATTTTATGTGTGCGGACTAGGTAAATAAGCCATAGTTTGAGAAATATGGAGAATTTTGTGTGAGTTTGAAGTTTGGGTCCAAAATCAACAAAATTCACCATGCCGGCATGGTCAAATTTTCAGAATTTTGGTCAACATTTTTTTTTTGATTTTATAGTTCCACATGATATAGAACGGACTACTGAAGATATTTTATGTGTGCGGACTGTGTAAATAAGCCATAGTTTGAGAAATATGGACAATTTTGTGTGAGTTTGAAGTTTGGGTCCAAAATCAACAAAATTCACCATGCCGGCATGGTCCAATTTTCAGAATTTGGGTCAACATTTTTAAAAAATTTTTATAGTTCCAAATGATACAGAGCGGACTACTGAAGACATTTTATGTGTGCGGACTAGATAAATAAGCCATAGTTTGAGAAATATGGAGAATTTTGTGTGAGTTTGAAGTTTGGGTCCAAAATCAACAAAATTCACCATGCCGGCATGGTCAAATTTTCAGAATTTTGGTCAACATTTTCTTTTTGATTTTATAGTTCCAAATGATACAGAGCGGACTACTGAAGACATTTTATGTGTGTGAACTAGGTAAATAAGCCATAGTTTGAGAAATATGGAGAATTTTGTGTGAGTTTGAAGTTTGGGTCCAAAATCAACAAAATTCACCATGCCGGCATGGTCAAATTTTCAGAATTTGGGTCAACATTTTTTTTTTGATTTTATAGTTCCACATGATACAGAGCGGACTACTGAAGACATTTTATGTGTGCGTACTAGGTAAATAAGCCATAGTTTGAGAAATATGGAAAATTTTGTGTGAGTTTGAAGTTTGGGTCCAAAACCAACAAAATTCACCATGCCGGCATGGTCAAATTTTCAGAATTTGGGTCAACATTTTTTTTTTTGATTTTATAGTTCCACATGATACAGAGCAGACTACTGAAGACATTTTATGTGTGCGGACTAGGTAAATAAGCCATAGTTTGAGAAATATGGAGAATTTTGTGTGAGTTTGAAGTTTGGGTCCAAAACCAACAAAATTCACCATGCCGCCATGGTCAAATTTTCAGAATTTGGGTCAACATTTTCTTTTTGATTTTATAGTTCCACATGATACAGAGCGGACTACTCAAGACATTTTATGTGTGCGGACTAGGTAAATAAGCCATAGTTTGAGAAATATGGAAAATTTTGTGTGAGTTTGAAGTTTGGGTCCAAAATCAACAAAATTCACCATGCCGGCATGGTCAAATTTTCAGAATTTTGGTCAACATTTTTTTTTTGATTTTATAGTTCCAAATGATACAGAGCAGACTACTGAAGACATTTTATGTGTGCGGACTAGGTAAATAAGCCATAGTTTGAGAAATATGGACAATTTTGTGTGAGTTTGAAGTTTGGGTCCAAAATCAACAAAATTCACCATGCCGGCATGGTCAAATTTTCAGAATTTGGGTCAACATTTTTTTTTTTGATTTTATAGTTCCAAATGATACAGAGCGGACTACTCAAGACATTTTATGTGTGCGGACTGGGTAAATAAGCCATAGTTTGAGAAATATGGAGAATTTTGTGTGAGTTTGAAGTTTTGGTCCAAAATCAACAAAATTCACCATGCCGGCATGGTCAAATTTTCAGAATTTTGGTCAACATTTTTTTTTTGATTTTATAGTTCCAAATGATACAGAGCGAACTACTCAAGACATTTTATGTGTGCGGACTAGGTAAATAAGCCATAGTTTGAGAAATATGGAGAATTTTGTGTGAGTTTGAAGTTTGGGTCCAAAATCAACAAAATTCACCATGCCGGCATGGTCAAATTTTCAGAATTTGGGTCAACATTTTTTTTTTTGATTTTATAGTTCCACATGATACAGAGCGGACTACTGAAGACATTTTATGTGTGCGGACTAGGTAAATAAGCCATAGTTTGAGAAATATGGACAATTTTGTGTGAGTTTGAAGTTTGGGTCCAAAATCAACAAAATTCACCATGCCGGCATGGTCAAATTTTCAGAATTTGGGTCAACATTTTTAAAAAAATTTTATAGTTCCAAATGATACAGAGCGGACTACTGAAGACATTTTATGTGTGCGGACTAGGTAAATAAGCCATAGTTTGAGAAATATGGAGAATTTTGTGTGAGTTTGAAGTTTGGGTCCAAAATCAACAAAATTCACCATGCTGGCATGGTCAAATTTTCAGAATTTTGGTCAACAGTTTTTTTTTTATTTTATAGTTCCAAATGATACAGAGCGGACTACTGAAGACATTTTATGTGTGTGAACTAGGTAAATAAGCCATAGTTTGAGAAATATGGAGAATTTTGTGTGAGTTTGAAGTTTGGGTCCAAAATCAACAAAATTCACCATGCCGGCATGGTCAAATTTTCAGAATTTGGGTCAACATTTTTTTATTTATTTTAAAGTTCCACATGATACAGAGCGGACTACTGAAGACATTTTATGTGTGCGGACTAGGTAAATAAGCCATAGTTTGAGAAATATGGAAAATTTTGTGTGAGTTTGAAGTTTGGGTCCAAAATCAACAAAATTCACCATGCCGGCATGGTCAAATTTTCAGAATTTGGGTCAACATTTTCTTTTTGATTTTATAGTTCCACATGATACAGAGCGGACTACTGAAGACATTTTATGTGTGCGTACTAGGTAAATAAGCCATAGTTTGAGAAATATGGAAAATTTTGTGTGAGTTTGAAGTTTGGGTCCAAAACCAACAAAATTCACCATGCCGGCATGGTCAAATTTTCAGAATTTGGGTCAACATTTTTTTTTTTGATTTTATAGTTCCACATGATACAGAGCAGACTACTGAAGACATTTTATGTGTGCGGACTAGGTAAATAAGCCATAGTTTGAGAAATATGGAGAATTTTGTGTGAGTTTGAAGTTTGGGTCCAAAACCAACAAAATTCACCATGCCGCCATGGTCAAATTTTCAGAATTTGCGTCAACATTTTTTATTTTATTTTATAGTTTCACATGATACAGAGCGGACTACTCAAGACATTTTATGTGTGCGGACTGTGTAAATAAGCCATAGTTTGAGAAATATGGAGAATTTTGTGTGAGTTTGAAGTTTGGGTCCAAAATCAACAAAATTCACCATGCCGGCATGGTCAAATTTTCAGAATTTTGGTCAACATTTTTTTTTTGATTTTATAGTTCCAAATGATACAGAGCGGACTACTCAAGACATTTTATGTGTGCGGACTAGGTAAATAAGCCATAGTTTGAGAAATATGGAGAATTTTGTGTGAGTTTGAAGTTTGGGTCCAAAATCAACAAAATTCACCATGCCGGCATGGTCAAATTTTCAGAATTTGGGTCAACATTTTTTTTTTGATTTTATAGTTCCAAATGATACAGAGTGGACTACTGAAGACATTTTATGTGTGCGGACTGGGTAAATAAGCCATAGTTTGAGAAATATGGAGAATTTTGTGTGAGTTTGAAGTTTGGGTCCAAAATCAACATAATTCACCATGCCGGCATGGTCAAATTTTCAGAATTTGGGTCAACATTTTAAAAAATTTTTTATAGTTCCAAATGATACAGAGCGGACTACTGAAGACATTTTATGTGTGCGGACTAGGTAAATAAGCCATAGTTTGAGAAATATGGAGAATTTTCTGTGAGTTTGAAGTTTGGGTCCAAAATCAACAAAATTCACCATGCCGGCATGGTCCAATTTTCAGAATTTTGGTCAACATTTTCTTTTTGATTTTATAGTTCCAAATGATACAGAGCGGACTACTGAAGACATTTTATGTGTGTGAACTAGGTAAATAAGCCATAGTTTGAGAAATATGGAGAATTTTGTGTGAGTTTGAAGTTTGGGTCCAAAATCAACAAAATTCACCATGCCGGCATGGTCAAATTTTCAGAATTTGGGTCAACATTTTTTTTTTGATTTTATAGTTCCAAATGATACAGAGCGGACTACTGAAGACATTTTATGTGTGCGGACTAGGTAAATAAGCCATAGTTTGAGAAATATGGAGAATTTTGTGTGAGTTTGAAGTTTGGGTCCAAAACCAACAAAATTCACCATGCCGGCATGGTCAAATTTTCAGAATTTGGGTCAACATTTTTTTTTGATTTTATAGTTCCACATGATACAGAGCGGACTACTCAAGACATTTCACGTTTGCGGACAAGGTAAATAAGCCATAGTTTGAGAAATATGGAAAATTTTGTGTGAGTTTGAAGTTTGGGTCCAAAATCAACATAATTCACCATACCGGCATGGTCAAATTTTCAGAATTTGGGTCAACATTTTTGTTTTTGATTTTATAGTTCCAAATGATACAGAGCGGACTACTCAAGACATTTTATGTGTGCGGACTGGGTAAATAAGCCATAGTTTGAGAAATATGGAGAATTTTGTGTGAGTTTGAAGTTTTGGTCCAAAATCAACAAAATTCACCATGCCGGCATGGTCAAATTTTCAGAATTTTGGTCAACATTTTTTTTTGATTTTATAGTTCCAAATGATACAGAGCAGACTACTGAAGACATTTTATGTGTGCGGACTAGGTAAATAAGCCATAGTTTGAGAAATATGGACAATTTTGTGTGAGTTTGAAGTTTGGGTCCAAAATCAACAAAATTCACCATGCCGGCATGGTCAAATTTTCAGAATTTGGGTCAACATTTTCTTTTTGATTTTATAGTTCCACATGATACAGAGCGGACTACTGAAGACATTTTATGTGTGCGGACTAGGTAAATAAGCCATAGTTTGAGAAATATGGAGAATTTTGTGTGAGTTTGAAGTTTGGGTCCAAAATCAACAAAATTCACCATGCCGGCATGGTCAAATTTTCAGAATTTTGGTCAACATTTTTTTTTGATTTTATAGTTCCAAATGATACAGAGCGGACTACTCAAGACATTTTATGTGTGCGGACTAGGTAAATAAGCCATAGTTTGAGAAATATGGAGAATTTTGTGTGAGTTTGAAGTTTGGGTCCAAAATCAACAAAATTCACCATGCCGGCATGGTCAAATTTTCAGAATTTGGGTCAACATTTTTTTTTTGATTTTATAGTTCCAAATGATACAGAGCGGACTACTGAAGACATTTTATGTGTGCGGACTGTGTAAATAAGCCATAGTTTGAGAAATATGGAGAATTTTGTGTGAGTTTGAAGTTTGGGTCCAAAATCAACAAAATTCACCATGCCGGCATGGTCAAATTTTCAGAATTTGGGTCAACATTTTTAAAAATATTTTATAGTTCCAAATGATACAGAGCGGACTACTGAAGACATTTTATGTGTGCGGACTAGGTAAATAAGCCATAGTTTGAGAAATATGGAGAATTTTGTGTGAGTTTGAAGTTTGGGTCCAAAATCAACAAAATTCACCATGCCGGCATGGTCAAATTTTCAGAATTTTGGTCAACATTTTCTTTTTGATTTTATAGTTCCAAATGATACAGAGCGGACTACTGAAGACATTTTATGTGTGTGAACTAGGTAAATAAGCCATAGTTTGAGAAATATGGAGAATTTTGTGTGAGTTTGAAGTTTGGGTCCAAAATCAACAAAATTCACCATGCCGGCATGGTCAAATTTTCAGAATTTGGGTCAACAATTTTTTTTTGATTTTATAGTTCCAAATGATTCTCAGCCTCCTACTGAAGACATTTTATGTGTGCGGACTAGGTAAATAAGCCATAGTTTGAGAAATATGGAGAATTTTGTGTGAGTTTGAAGTTTGGGTCCAAAACCAACAAAATTCACCATGCCGGCATGGTCAAATTTTCAGAATTTGGGTCAACATTTTCTTTTTGATTTTATAGTTCCACATGATACAGAGCAGACTACTGAAGACATTTTATGTGTGCGGACTAGGTAAATAAGCCATAGTTTGAGAAATATGGAGAATTTTGTGTGAGTTTGAAGTTTGGGTCCAAAATCAACAAAATTCACCATGCCGGCATGGTCAAATTTTCAGAATTTGGGTCAACATTTTTTTTGATTTTATAGTTCCAAATGATACAGAGCGGACTACTCAAGACATTTTATGTGTGCAGACTGTGTAAATAAGCCATAGTTTGAGAAATATGGAGAATTTTGTGTGAGTTTGAAGTTTGGGTCCAAAATCAACAAAATTCACCATGCCGGCATGGTCAAATTTTCAGAATTTTGGTCAACATTTTTTTTTGATTTTATAGTTCCAAATGATACAGAGCGGACTACTGAAGACATTTTATGTGTGCGGACTAGGTAAATAAGCCATAGTTTGAGAAATATGGAGAATTTTGTGTGAGTTTGAAGTTTGGGTCCAAAATCAACAAAATTCACCATGCCGGCATGGTCAAATTTTCAGAATTTGGGTCAACATTTTTTTTTTTGATTTTATAGTTCCAAATGATACAGAGCGGACTACTGAAGACATTTTATGTGTGCGGACTGTGTAAATAAGCCATAGTTTGAGAAATATGGAGAATTTTGTGTGAGTTTGAAGTCTGGGTCCAAAATCAACAAAATTCACCATGCCGGCATGGTCAAATTTTCAGAATTTTGGTCAACATTTTTTTTTGATTTTATAGTTCCAAATGATACAGAGCGGACTACTGAAGACATTTTATGTGTGCGGACTAGGTAAATAAGCCATAGTTTGAGAAATATGGAGAATTTTGTGTGAGTTTGAAGTTTGGGTCCAAAATCAACAAAATTCACCATGCCGGCATGGTCAAATTTTCAGAATTTGGGTCAACATTTTTTTTTTGATTTTATAGTTCCAAATGATACAGAGCGGACTACTCAAGACATTTTATGTGTGCGGACTAGGTAAATAAGCCATAGTTTGAGAAATATGGAGAATTTTGTGTGAGTTTGAAGTTTGGGTCCAAAATCAACAAAATTCACCATGCCGGCATGGTCAAATTTTCAGAATTTGGGTCAACATTTTTAAAATTTGTTTATAGTTCCAAATGATACAGAGCGGACTACTCAAGACATTTTATGTGTGCGGACTAGGTAAATAAGCCATAGTTTGAGAAATATGGAGAATTTTGTGTGAGTTTGAAGTTTGGGTCCAAAACCAACAAAATTCACCATGCCGGCATGGTCAAATTTTCAGAATTTGGGTCAACATTTTTTTTTGATTTTATAGTTCCAAATGATACAGAGCAGACTACTGAAGACATTTTATGTGTGCAGACTAGGTAAATAAGCCATAGTTTGAGAAATATGGAGAATTTTGTGTGAGTTTGAAGTTTGGGTCCAAAATCAACAAAATTCACCATGCCGGCATGGTCAAATTTTCAGAATTTGGGTCAACATTTTTTTTTTTATTTTATAGTTCCAAATGATACAGAGCGGACTACTCAAGACATTTTATGTGTGCGGACTGTGTAAATAAGCCATAGTTTGAGAAATATGGAGAATTTTGTGTGAGTTTGAAGTTTGGGTCCAAAATCAACAAAATTCACCATGCCGGCATGGTCAAATTTTCAGAATTTGGGTCAACATTTTTTTTTTTGATTTTATAGTTCCAAATGATACAGAGCGGACTACTGAAGACATTTTATGTGTGCGGACTAGGTAAATAAGCCATAGTTTGAGAAATATGGAGAATTTTGTGTGAGTTTGAAGTTTGGGTCCAAAATCAACAAAATTCACCATGCCGGCATGGTCAAATTTTCAGCATTTTTGTGAATTTTTTATGTGTGTTTTTATAGTTCCAAATGATACAGAGCGGACTACTGAAGACATTTTATGTGTGCGGACTAGGTAAATAAGCCATAGTTTGAGAAATATGGAAAATTTTGTGTGAGTTTGAAGTTTGGGTCCAAAATCAACAAAATTCACCATGCCGGCATGGTCAAATTTTCAGAATTTGGGTCAACATTTTTTTTTGATTTTATAGTTCCAAATGATACAGAGTGGACTACTGAAGACATTTTATGTGTGCGGACTAGGTAAATAAGCCATAGTTTGAGAAATATGGAGAATTTTGTGTGAGTTTGAAGTTTGGGTCCAAAATCAACAAAATTCACCATGCCGGCATGGTCAAATTTTCAGAATTTTTGTCAACATTTTTTTTTTGATTTTATAGTTCCAAATGATACAGAGCGGACTACTCAAGACATTTTATGTGTGCGGACTAGGTAAATAAGCCATAGTTTGAGAAATATGGAGAATTTTGTGTGAGTTTGAAGTTTGGGTCCAAAATCAACAAAATTCACCATGCCGGCATGGTCAAATTTTCAGAATTTTTGTCAACATTTTTTTTTTTGATTTTTTAGTTCCACATGATTTAGAGCGGACTACTCAAGACATTTTATGTGTGCGGACTAGGTAAATAAGCCATAGTTTGAGAAATATGGAGGATTTTGTGTGAGTTTCAAGTTTTGGTCCAAAACCAACAAAATTCACCATGCCGGCATGGTCAAATTTTCAGAATTTTTGTCAACATTTTTTTTTTTGATTTTATAGTTCCACATGATTTTTTTTTTCTTTTGAGTGGAGCTCTTAGACTCCGTTTATTCAACTCCATTTAATTACAAGTACACTCATCTTCTATGAAAAACAATAATGCACATACTGATATATCAATACATTAAGTACATATGAGGTTAAGTGACTTGTACATTAATTTCGTGGTAACTTTAGAAAAGGGTAGCAAACCCTCATCCCCGGGGTCAATTTGGAATTTCAGCCACCTGCTTGGATGGTTATTGGGCCCACAACGTTTTTCTTTGAGGAGGACTGGATTGATGTTTTGTTCAAGACGCTTAACTATGCGTCCGGCATTGATACAATTTATTTTGCACCTCCTAGCCAATTCCTTAAAGGTAATAAGTCTGCTGTTTTTAACTACATGATGCAATTTGATGATGTTGTTCTTTATTAGAACAGGACTCGCTAAATCTGTATCCTTATTACCCGTAACCACTGAATTATTCCAGAGAGGGACGTTCATTACTTCCAAAACTGAGGAGAATTCTGGTCTGAAAACACTCCCTGATTGTTCGTAGGCTGTAAAAAGGTCCATATAAAAGGGAGTGGTCTGCTATGACTTTTTCTTGGTTTTTCCAAATACATGCCATCCCAGACTATGGCTTTCACCAGTTTTCTCGATCCAATAGTTAAAGAATGATTTCCATTTACCATTACTTTTGATATAATTACTCAACCACATCAGTTTTAGACAGCGTAACCTGACCCCGACGTCCAAAAGACCCGTTCCTCCCATGTATCCAGGTCCGGTGATAGTGGCGCGCTTGATTTTGTCGGGTTTACCTGACCAGTAAAAACTAAAAATAATGTTTTCGATTTTCTTTACAAACTCATCCGGGCAAGAGAGAACGCTACCCACATAGTTCAGTCTGCTTCCGACCGTGACGTTAACAATAACGGCCTTGCCCGCCAGAGTCAGGTCCCACTGTCTAAACATATTTAACTTGCACTTAAGTTTGCTTATTCCGGGTTCCCAGTTGTCAGCCGGTGTGACATTGTTTCCAAAAAGGATACCCAAAATTTTCATTTTATCATTGTTCCAGTTGAAGCCACATGGCTTGTCCATTCTGTTCTTCCATTTGCCAAGCCATAGACCCGTGGTTTTACTTGTGTTCACCTTAGATCCGCTACCTTTACAATATTTACACAAAACATCCGTAATGACCTGAAAATCACTTTCTTTAGAAATAAAAACTGTTGCATCATCGGCATGCTGGATAATTTTAACACATTCAGTTCCACCTGGAGACTGAATACCATGCAACCCATTATTGATTCTAATCAGAGTTCCTAAACCTTCTGCACAGACTGCATATAACAATGGAGACAGGGGACACCCTTGTCTGATTCCTCTACTTATTTGGAAAGGTCTGCCAATGAAGTTATTTACAATGACACAGCTCACAGGATTGCTATACAAAAGCTTGATCCATTGAATGAATTTGGGGGTAATTCCCATTTTTTCAAGCATGCTAAACATATAATTCTCAATTAATTCTATCGAAAGCCTTCTCCTGGTCGATACTTAAGATTGCTGCTTCCTTATTGTTCCAATTAATGTAATCAATGCTATCACGCAAAAGGGTAAGGTTATCGTGAATTTTTCTTCCCGGTACACCACATGTCTGTTCCACATGACACTGAAGACATTTTATGTGTGTGGACTAGGTAAATAAGCCATAGTTTGAGAAATATGGAGAATTTTGTGTGAGTTTGAAGTTTGGGTCCAAAATCAACATAATTCACCATGCCGGCATGGTCAAATTTTCAGAATTTTTGTCAACATTTTTTTTTTGGATTTTATAGTTCCACATGATACAGAGCAGACTACTGAAGACATTTTATGTGTGCGGACTAGGTAAATAAGCCATAGTTTGAGAAATATGGAGAATTTTGTGTGAGTTTGAAGTTTGGGTCCAAAACCAACCAAATTCACCATGCCGGCATGGTCAAATTTTCAGAGTTTTGGTCAACATTTTTTTTTTGGATTTTATAGTTCCAAATGATACAGAGTGGACTACTGAAGACAATTTATGTGTGCGAACTGGGTAAGTAAGTCATAATTTGAGAAATATGGGGAATTTTGTGTGAGTTTGAAGTTTGGGTCCAAAATCAACAAAATTCACCATGCCGGCATGGTCAAATTTTCAGAATTTGGGTCAACATTTTTTTTTTGTTTTTATAGTTCCAAATGATACAGAGCGGACTACTGAAGACATTTTATGTGTGTGAACTAGGTAAATAAGCCATAGTTTGAGAAATATGGAGAATTTTGTGTGAGTTTGAAGTTTGGGTCCAAAATCAACAAAATTCACCATGCCGGCATGGTCAAATTTTCAGAATTTGGGTCAACATTTATTTTTTGATTTTATAGTTCCAAATGATACAGAGTGGACTACTGAAGACAATTTATGTGTGCGAACTGGGTAAGTAAGTCATATTTTGAGAAATATGGAAAATTTTGTGTGAGTTTGAAGTTTGGGTCCAAAACCAACAAAATTCACCATGCCGGCATGGTCAAATTTTCAGAATTTGGGTCAACATTTTTTATTTTATTTTATAGTTCCAAATGATACAGAGCGGACTACTGAAGACATTTTATGTGTGCAGACTAGGTAAATAAGCCATAGTTTGAGAAATATGGAGAATTTTGTGTGAGTTTGAAGTTTGGGTCCAAAATCAACAAAATTCACCATGCCGGCATGGTCCAATTTTCAGAATTTGGGTCAACATTTTTTTTTTGATTTTATAGTTCCAAATGATACAGAGCGGACTACTGAAGACATTTTATGTGTGCGGACTAGGTAAATAAGCCATAGTTTGAGAAATATGGAGAATTTTGTGTGAGTTTGAAGTTTGGGTCCAAAATCAACAAAATTCACCATGCCGGCATGGTCAAATTTTCAGAATTTTGGTCAACATTTTTTTTTGATTTTATAGTTCCAAATGATACAGAGCGGACTACTGAAGACATTTTATGTGTGTGGTCTGGGTAAATAAGCCATAGTTTGAGAAATATGGAGAATTTTGTGTGAGTTTGAAGTTTGGGTCCAAAATCAACAAAATTCACCATGCCGGCATGGTCAAATTTTCAGAATTTTGGTCAACATTTTTTTTTTGATTTTATAGTTCCAAATGATACAGAGTGGACTACTGAAGACAATTTATGTGTGCGAACTGGGTAAGTAAGTCATAATTTGAGAAATATGGAGAATTTTGTGTGAGTTTGAAGTTTGGGTCCAAAATCAACAAAATTCACCATGCCGGCATGGTCAAATTTTCAGAATTTGGGTCAACACTTTTTTTTTTTGATTTTATAGTTCCAAATGATACAGAGCGGACTACTCAAGACATTTTATGTGTGCGGACTAGGTAAATAAGCCATAGTTTGAGAAATATGGAGAATTTTGTGTGAGTTTGAAGTTTGGGTCCAAAACCAACAAAATTCACCATGCCGGCATGGTCAAATTTTCAGAATTTTTGTCAACATTTTTTTTTTTGATTTTATAGTTCCACATGATTTTTTTTTTCTTTTGAGTGGAGCTCTTAGACTCCGTTTATTCAACTCCATTTAATTACAAGTACACTCATCTTCTATGAAAAACAATAATGCACATACTGATATATCAATACATTAAGTACATATGAGGTTAAGTGACTTGTACATTAATTTCGTGGTAACTTTAGAAAAGGGTAGCAAACCCTCATCCCCGGGGTCAATTTGGAATTTCAGCCACCTGCTTGGATGGTTATTGGGCCCACAACGTTTTTCTTTGAGGAGGACTGGATTGATGTTTTGTTCAAGACGCTTAACTATGCGTCCGGCATTGATACAATTTATTTTGCACCTCCTAGCCAATTCCTTAAAGGTAATAAGTCTGCTGTTTTTAACTACATGATGCAATTTGATGATGTTGTTCTTTATTAGAACAGGACTCGCTAAATCTTTATCCTTATTACCCGTAACCACTGAATTATTCCAGAGAGGGACGTTCATTACTTCCAAAACTGAGGAGAATTCTGGTCTGAAAACACTCCCTGATTGTTCGTAGGCTGTAAAAAGGTCCATATAAAAGGGAGTGGTCTGCAATGACTTTTTCTTGGTTTTTCCAAATACATGCCATCCCAGACTATGGCTTTCACCAGTTTTCTCGATCCAATAGTTAAAGAATGATTTCCATTTACCATTACTTTTGATATAATTACTCAACCACATCAGTTTTAGACAGCGTAACCTGACCCCGACGTCCAAAAGACCCGTTCCTCCCATGTATCGAGGTCCGGTGATAGTGGCGCGCTTGATTTTGTCGGGTTTACCTGACCAGTAAAAACTAAAAATAATGTTTTCGATTTTCTTTACAAACTCATCCAGGCAAGAGAGAACGCTACCCACATAGTTCAGTCTGCTTCCGACCGTGACGTTAACAATAACGGCCTTGCCCGCCAGAGTCAGGTCCCGCTGTCTAAACATATTTAACTTGCACTTAAGTTTGCTTATTCCGGGTTCCCAGTTGTCAGCCGGTGTGACATTGTTTCCAAAAAGGATACCCAAAATTTTCATTTTATCATTGTTCCAGTTGAAGCCACATGGCTTGTCCATTCTGTTCTTCCATTTGCCAAGCCATAGACCCGTGGTTTTACTTGTGTTCACCTTAGATCCGCTACCTTTACAATATTTACACAAAACATCCGTAATGACCTGAAAATCACTTTCTTTAGAAATAAAAACTGTTGCATCATCGGCATGCTGGATAATTTTAACACATTCAGTTCCACCTGGAGACTGAATACCATGCAACCCATTATTGATTCTAATCAGAGTTCCTAAACCTTCTGCACAGACTGCATATAACAATGGAGACAGGGGACACCCTTGTCTGATTCCTCTACTTATTTGGAAAGGTCTGCCAATGAAGTTATTTACAATGACACAGCTCACAGGATTGCTATACAAAAGCTTGATCCATTGAATGAATTTGGGGGGAATTCCCATTTTTTCAAGCATGCTAAACATATAATTCTCAATTAATTCTATGGAAAGCCTTCTCCTGGTCGATACTTAAGATTGCTGCTTCCTTATTGTTCCAATTAATGTAATCAATGCTATCACGCAAAAGGGTAAGGTTATCGTGAATTTTTCTTCCCGGTACACCACATGTCTGTTCCACATGATACAGAGCAGACTACTGAAGACATTTTATATGTGCGGACTAGGTAAATAAGCCATAGTTTGAGAAATATGGAGAATTTTGTGTGAGTTTGAAGTTTGGGTCCAAAATCAACATAATTCACCATGCCGGCATGGTCAAATTTTCAGAATTTGGGTCAACACTTTTTATTTTATTTTATAGTTCCAAATGATACAGAGTGGACTACTGAAGACAATTTATGTGTGCGAACTAGGTAAGTAAGTCATAATTTGAGAAATATGGGGAATTTAGTGTGAGTTTGAAGTTTGGGTCCAAAATCAACAAAATTCACCATGCCGGCATGGTCAAATTTTCAGAATTTTGGTCAACATTTTTTTTTTTTTTTTATAGTTCCAAATGATACAGAGCGGACTACTGAAGACAATTTATGTGTGCGAACTGGGTAAGTAAGTCATTATTTCAGAAATACGGGGAAATTTGTGTGAGTTTGAAGTTTGGGTCCAAAATCAACAAAATTCACCATGCCGGCATGGTCAAATTTTCAGAATTTGGGTCAACATTTTTTATTTTTATTTTATAGTTCCAAATGATACAGAGCGGACTACTGAAGACATTTTATGCGTGCGAACTAGGTAAATAAGCCATAGTTTGAGAAATATGGAGAATTTTGTGTAAGTTTGAAGTTTGGGTCCAAAACCAACAAAATTCACCATGCCGGCATGGTCAAATTTTCAGAATTTTTGTCAACATTTTTTTTTTTGATTTTATAGTTCCACATGATACAGAGCAGACTACTGAAGACATTTTATGTGTGCGGACTAGGTAAATAAGCCATAGTTTGAGAAATATGGACAATTTTGTGTGAGTTTGAAGTTTGGGTCCAAAATCAACATAATTCACCATGCTGGCATGGTCAAATTTTCAGAATTTGGGTCAACATTTTTTTTTTGATTTTATAGTTCCAAATGATACAGAGCGGACTACTGAAGACATTTTATGTGTGCGAACTACGTAAATAAGCCATAGTTTGAGAAATATGGAGAATTTTGTGTGAGTTTGAAGTTTGGGTCCAAAATCAACAAAATTCACCATGCCGGCATGGTCAAATTTTCAGAATTTGGGTCAACATTTTTAAAAATTTTTTATAGTTCCAAATGATACAGAGCGGACTACTGAAGACATTTTATGTGTGCGGACTAGGTAAATAAGCCATAGTTTGAGAAATATGGAAAATTTTGTGTGAGTTTGAAGTTTGGGTCCAAAATCAACATAATTCACCATGCCGGCATGGTCAAATTTTCAGAATTTGGGTCAACATTTTTTTTTTTGATTTTATAGTTCCAAATGATACAGAGCAGACTACTGAAGACATTTTATGTGTGCGGACTGTGTAAATAAGCCATAGTTTGAGAAATATGGAGAATTTTGTGTGAGTTTGAAGTTTGGGTCCAAAATCAACAAAATTCACCATGCCGGCATGGTCAAATTTTCAGAATTTTGGTCAACTTTTTCTTTTTGATTTTATAGTTCCAAATGATACAGAGCGGACTACTCAAGACATTTTATGTGTGCGGACTAGGTAAATAAGCCATAGTTTGAGAAATATGGAGAATTTTGTGTGAGTTTGAAGTTTGGGTCCAAAATCAACAAAATTCACCATGCCGGCATGGTCAAATTTTCAGAATTTTATAGTTCCAAATGATACAGAGCGGACTACTCAAGACATTTTATGTGTGCGGACTAGGTAAATAAGCCATAGTTTGAGAAATATGGAGAATTTTGTGTGAGTTTGAAGTTTGGGTCCAAAATCAACAAAATTCACCATGCCGGCATGGTCAAATTTTCAGAATTTGGGTCAACATTTTTTTTTTATTTTATAGTTCCAAATGATACAAAGTGGACTTCTCAAGACATTTTATGTGTGCGGACTGTGTAAATAAGCCATAGTTTGAGAAATATGGAGAATTTTGTGTGAGTTTGAAGTTTGGGTCCAAAATCAACAAAATTCACCATGCCGGCATGGTCAAATTTTCAGAATTTGGGTCAACATTTTCTTTTTGATTTTGTAGTTCCAAATGATACAGAGCGGACTACTGAAGACATTTTATGTGTGTGGACTAGGTAAATAAGCCATAGTTTGAGAAATATGGACAATTTTGTGTGAGTTTGAAGTTTGGGTCCAAAACCAACAAAATTCACCATGCCGGCATGGTCAAATTTTCAGAATTTGGGTCAACATTTTTTTTTGATTTTATAGTTCCAAATGATACAGAGTGGACTACTGAAGACATTTTATGTGTGCGGACTAGGTAAATAAGCCATAGTTTGAGAAATATGGAGAATTTTGTGTGAGTTTGAAGTTTGGGTCCAAAATCAACAAAATTCACCATGCCGGCATGGTCAAGTTTTCAGAATTTTGGTCAACATATTTTTTTTTGATTTTATAATTCCAAATGATACAGAGAGGACTACTGAAGACAATTTATGTGTGCGAACTGGGTAAGTACATGTAAGTCATAATTTGAGAAATATGGGGAATTTAGTGTGAGTTTGAAGTTTGGGTCCAAAATCAACAAAATTCACCATGCCGGCATGGTCAAATTTTCAGAATTTTGGTCAACATTTTTTTTTTGATTTTATAGTTCCAAATGATACAGAGTGGACTACTGAAGACATTTTATGTGTGTGGACTAGGTAAATAAGCCATAGTTTGAGAAATATGGAGAATTTTGTGTAAGTTTGAAGTTTGGGTCCAAAATCAACAAAATTCACCATGCAGGCATGGTCAAATTTTCAGAATTTTTGTCAACATTTTTTTTTTTGATTTTATAGTTCCAAATGATACAGAGCGAACTACTGAAGACATTTTATGTGTGCGAACTAGGTAAATAAGCCATAGTTTGAGAAATATGGAGAATTTTGTGTGAGTTTGAAGTTTGGGTCCAAAATCAACAAAATTCACCATGCCGGCATGGTCAAATTTTCAGAATTTGGGTCAACATTTTTTTTTTATTTTATAGTTCCAAATGATACAAAGTGGACTTCTCAAGACATTTTATGTGTGCGGACTGTGTAAATAAGCCATAGTTTGAGAAATATGGAGAATTTTGTGTGAGTTTGAAGTTTGGGTCCAAAATCAACAAAATTCACCATGCCGGCATGGTCAAATTTTCAGAATTTGGGTCAACATTTTCTTTTTGATTTTGTAGTTCCAAATGATACAGAGCGGACTACTGAAGACATTTTATGTGTGTGGACTAGGTAAATAAGCCATAGTTTGAGAAATATGGACAATTTTGTGTGAGTTTGAAGTTTGGGTCCAAAACCAACAAAATTCACCATGCCGGCATGGTCAAATTTTCAGAATTTGGGTCAACATTTTTTTTTGATTTTATAGTTCCAAATGATACAGAGTGGACTACTGAAGACATTTTATGTGTGCGGACTAGGTAAATAAGCCATAGTTTGAGAAATATGGAGAATTTTGTGTGAGTTTGAAGTTTGGGTCCAAAATCAACAAAATTCACCATGCCGGCATGGTCAAGTTTTCAGAATTTGGGTCAACATTTTTTTCTGATTTTATAGTTCCAAATGATACAGAATGGACAGCTCAAGACATTTTATGTGTGCGGACTAGGTAAATAAGCCATAGTTTGAGAAATATGGAGAATTTTGTGTGAGTTTGAAGTTTGGGTCCAAAACCAACAAAATTCACCATGCCGCCATGGTCAAATTTTCAGAATTTGGGTCAACATTTTAAAAATTTTTTTATAGTTCCACATGATACAGAGCGGACTACTGAAGACATTTTATGTGTGCGTACTAGGTAAATAAGCCATAGTTTGAGAAATATGGAAAATTTTGTGTGAGTTTGAAGTTTGGGTCCAAAATCAACAAAAATTCACCATGCCGGCATGGTCAAATTTTCAGAATTTTGGTCAACATTTTTTATTTTATTTTATAGTTCCAAATGATACAGAGCGGACTACTGAAGACATTTTATGTGTGTGGTCTGGGTAAATAAGCCATAGTTTGAGAAATATGGACAATTTTGTGTGAGTTTGAAGTCTGGGTCCAAAATCAACAAAATTCACCATGCCGGCATGGTCAAATTTTCAGAATTTTGGTCAACATTTTTTTTTTGACTTTATAGTTCCAAATGATACAGAGTGGACTACTGAAGACAATTTATGTGTGCGAACTGGGTAAGTAAGTCATAATTTGAGAAATATGGAGAATTTTGTGTGAGTTTGAAGTTTGGGTCCAAAATCAACAAAATTCACCATGCCGGCATGGTCAAATTTTCAGAATTTGGGTCAACATTTTTTATTTTATTTTAAAGTTCCAAATGATACAGAGCGGACTACTGAAGACATTTTATGTGTGCGGACTAGGTAAATAAGCCATAGTTTGAGAAATATGGAGAATTTTGTGTGAGTTTGAAGTTTGGGTCCAAAATCAACAAAATTCACCATGCCGGCATGGTCAAATTTTCACAATTTTTGTCAACATTTTTTTTTTGATTTTATAGTTCCAAATGATACAGAGCGGACTACTCAAGACATTTTATGTGTGCGGACTAGGTAAATAAGCCATAGTTTGAGAAATATGGAGAATTTTGTGTGAGTTTGAAGTTTGGGTCCAAAATCAACAAAATTCACCATGCCGGCATGGTCAATTTTCAGAATTTGGGTCAACATTTTAAAAAAATTTTTATACTTCCAAATGATACAGAGCGGACTACTCAAGACATTTTATGTGTGCGGACTAGGTAAATAAGCCATAGTTTGAGAAATATGGACAATTTTGTGTGAGTTTGAAGTTTGGGTCCAAAACCAACAAAATTCACCATGCCGGCATGGTCAAATTTTCAGAATTTGGGTCAACATTTTTTTAAATTTTTTAAAGTTCCAAATGATACAGAGCGGACTACTGAAGACATTTTATGTGTGCGAACTAGGTAAATAAGCCATAGTTTGAGAAATATGGAGAATTTTGTGTGAGTTTGAAGTTTGGGTCCAAAATCAACAAAATTCACCATGCGGGCAGGGTCAAACTTTCAGAATTTGGGTCAACATTTTTTTTTTTGATTTTATAGTTCCACATGATATAGAGCGGACTACTGAAGATATTTTATGTGTGCGGACTGTGTAAATAAGCCATAGTTTGAGAAATATGGACAATTTTGTGTGAGTTTGAAGTTTGGGTCCAAAATCAACAAAATTCACCATGCCGGCATGGTCCAATTTTCAGAATTTCGGTCAACATTTTTTTAAAATTTTTTAAAGTTCCAAATGATACAGAGCGGACTACTGAAGACATTTTATGTGTGTGGACTAGGTAAATAAGCCATAGTTTGAGAAATATGGAGAATTTTGTGTGAGTTTGAAGTTTGGGTCCAAAACCAACAAAATTCACCATGCCGGCATGGTCAAATTTTCAGAATTTGGGTCAACATTTTTTTTGGATTTTATAGTTCCAAATGATACAGAGCAGACTACTGAAGACATTTTATGTGTGCGGACTTGGTAAATAAGCCATAGTTTGAGAAATATGGAGAATTTTGTGTGAGTTTGAAGTTTGGGTCCAAAACCAACAAAATTCACCATGCCGGCATGGTCAAATTTTCAGAATTTGGGTCAACATTTTTTTCTGATTTTATAGTTCCAAATGATACAGAATGGACAGCTCAAGACATTTTATGTGTGCGGACTAGGTAAATAAGCCATAGTTTGAGAAATATGGACAATTTTGTGTGAGTTTGAAGTTTGGGTCCAAAACCAACAAAATTCACCATGCCGCCATGGTCAAATTTTCAGAATTTGGGTCAACATTTTAAATTTTTTTTTATAGTTCCACATGATACAGAGCGGACTACTGAAGACATTTTATGTGTGCGTACTAGGTAAATAAGCCATAGTTTGAGAAATATGGAAAATTTTGTGTGAGTTTGAAGTTTGGGTCCAAAATCAACAAAAATTCAGCATGCCGGCATGGTCAAATTTTCAGAATTTTTGTCAACATTTTTTTTTTGATTTTATAGTTCCAAATGATACAGAGCGGACTACTGAAGACATTTTATGTGTGTGGTCTGGGTAAATAAGCCATAGTTTGAGAAATATGGAGAATTTTGTGTGAGTTTGAAGTTTGGGTCCAAAATCAACAAAATTCACCATGCCGGCATGGTCAAATTTTCAGAATTTGGGTCAACATTTTTTTTTTGATTTTATAGTTCCAAATGATACAGAGCGGACTACTGAAGACATTTTATGTGTGCGAACTAGGTAAATAAGCCATAGTTTGAGAAATATGGAGAATTTTGTGTGAGTTTGAAGTTTGGGTCCAAAATCAACAAAATTCACCATGCCGGCATGGTCAAATTTTCAGAATTTGGGTCAACATTTTTTTTTGATTTTATAGTTCCAAATGATACAGAGCGGACTACTGAAGACATTTTATGTGTGCGGACTAGGTAAATAAGCCATAGTTTGAGAAATATGGAGAATTTTGTGTGAGTTTGAAGTTTGGGTCCAAAATCAACAAAATTCACCATGCCGGCATGGTCAAATTTTCAGAATTTGGGTCAACATTTTTTAAAATTTTTTATAGTTCCAAATGATACAGAGCGGACTACTCAAGACATTTTATGTGTGCGGACTAGGTAAATAAGCCATAGTTTGAGAAATATGGAGAATTTTGTGTGAGTTTGAAGTTTGGGTCCAAAACCAACAAAATTCACCATGCCGGCATGGTCAAATTTTCAGAATTTGGGTCAACATTTTTTTAAATTTTTTAAAGTTCCAAATGATACAGAGCGGACTACTGAAGACATTTTATGTGTGTGGACTAGGTAAATAAGCCATAGTTTGAGAAATATGGAGAATTTTGTGTGAGTTTGAAGTTTGGGTCCAAAACCAACAAAATTCACCATGCCGGCATGGTCAAATTTTCAGAATTTGGGTCAACATTTTTTTTGGATTTTATAGTTCCAAATGATACAGAGCAGACTACTGAAGACATTTTATGTGTGCGGACTTGGTAAATAAGCCATAGTTTGAGAAATATGGAGAATTTTGTGTGAGTTTGAAGTTTGGGTCCAAAACCAACAAAATTCACCATGCCGGCATGGTCAAATTTTCAGAATTTTTGTCAACATTTTTTTTTGATTTTGTAGTTCCAAATGATACAGAGCGGACTACTGAAGACATTTTATGTGTGCGGACTAGGTAAATAAGCCATAGTTTGAGAAATATGGAGAATTTTGTGTGAGTTTGAAGTTTGGGTCCAAAATCAACAAAATTCACCATGCGGGCATGGTCAAACTTTCAGAATTTGGGTCAACATTTTTTTTTTTGATTTTATAGTTCCACATGATATAGAGCGGACTACTGAAGACATTTTATGTGTGCGGACTGTGTAAATAAGCCATAGTTTGAGAAATATGGAGAATTTTGTGTGAGTTTGAAGTTTGGGTCCAAAATCAACAAAATTCACCATGCCGGCATGGTCAAATTTTCAGAATTTCGGTCAACATTTTTTAAAATTTTTTAAAGTTCCAAATGATACAGAATGGACAGCTCAAGACATTTTATGTGTGCGGACTTGGTAAATAAGCCATAGTTTGAGAAATATGGAGAATTTTGTGTGAGTTTGAAGTTTGGGTCCAAAATCAACATAATTCACCATGCCGGCATGGTCAAATTTTCAGAATTTGGGTCAACATTTTTATTTTTATTTTAAAGTTCCAAATGATACAGAGCGGACTACTGAAGACATTTTATGTGTGCGGACTAGTTAAATAAGCCATAGTTTGAGAAACATGGAGAATTTTGTGTGAGTTTGAAGTTTGGGTCCAAAATCAACAAAATTCACCATGCCGGCATGGTCCAATTTTCTGAATTTGGGTCAACATTTTAAAAAAATTTTTATAGTTCCAAATGATACAGAGCGGACTACTGAAGACATTTTATGTGTGCGGACTGTGTAAATAAGCCATAATTTGTTAAATATGGAGAATTTTGTGTGAATTTTCAGAATTTGGGTCAACACTTTTTTTTTTTTTTTATAGTTCCAAATGATACAGAGCGGACTACTGAAGACAATTTATGTGTGCGAACTGGGTAAGTAAGTCATTATTTCAGAAATACGGGGAATTTTGTGTGAGTTTGAAGTTTGGGTCCAAAATCAACAAAATTCACCATGTCGGCATGGTCAAATTTTCAGAATTTTTGTCATTTTTTATTTTTATTTTATAGTTCCACATGATACAGAGTGGACTACTCAAGACATTTTATGTGTGCGGACTTGGTAAATAAGCCATAGTTTGAGAAATATGGAGAATTTTGTGTGAGTTTGAAGTTTGGGTCCAAAACCAACAAAATTCACCATGCCGGCATGGTCAAATTTTCAGAATTTTTGTCAACATTTTTTTTTTGATTTTATAGTTCCAAATGATACAGAGCGGACTACTGAAGACATTTTATGTGTGCGGACTAGGTAAATAAGCCATAGTTTGAGAAATATGGAGAATTTTGTGTGAGTTTGAAGTTTGGGTCCAAAATCAACAAAATTCACCATGCGGGCATGGTCAAACTTTCAGAATTTGGGTCAACATTTTTTTTTTTGATTTTATAGTTCCACATGATATAGAGCGGACTACTGAAGACATTTTATGTGTGCGGACTGTGTAAATAAGCCATAGTTTGAGAAATATGGAGAATTTTGTGTGAGTTTGAAGTTTGGGTCCAAAATCAACAAAATTCACCATGCCGGCATGGTCAAATTTTCAGAATTTCGGTCAACATTTTTTAAAATTTTTTAAAGTTCCAAATGATACAGAGCGGACTACTGAAGACATTTTATGTGTGTGGACTAGGTAAATAAGCCATAGTTTGAGAAATATGGAGAATTTTGTGTGAGTTTGAAGTTTGGGTCCAAAACCAACAAAATTCACCATGCCGGCATGGTCAAATTTTCAGAATTTGGGTCAACATTTTTTTTTGATTTTATAGTTCCAAATGATACAGAATGGACAGCTCAAGACATTTTATGTGTGCGGACTTGGTAAATAAGCCATAGTTTGAGAAATATGGAGAATTTTGTGTGAGTTTGAAGTTTGGGTCCAAAATCAACAAAATTCACCATGCCGGCATGGTCAAATTTTCAGAATTTGGGTCAACATTTTTATTTTTATTTTAAAGTTCCAAATGATACAGAGCGGACTACTGAAGACATTTTATGTGTGCGGACTAGTTAAATAAGCCATAGTTTGAGAAACATGGAGAATTTTGTGTGAGTTTGAAGTTTGGGTCCAAAATCAACAAAATTCACCATGCCGGCATGGTCCAATTTTCTGAATTTGGGTCAACATTTTTTAAAAATTTTTATAGTTCCAAATGATACAGAGCGGACTACTGAAGACATTTTATGTGTGCGGACTGTGTAAATAAGCCATAATTTGTTAAATATGGAGAATTTTGTGTGAATTTTCAGAATTTGGGTCAACACTTTTTTTTTCTTTTTTTTTATAGTTCCAAATGATACAGAGCGGACTACTGAAGACAATTTATGTGTGCGAACTGGGTAAGTAAGTCATTATTTCAGAAATACGGGGAATTTTGTGTGAGTTTGAAGTTTGGGTCCAAAATCAACAAAATTCACCATGTCGGCATGGTCAAATTTTCAGAATTTTTGTCATTTTTTATTTTTATTTTATAGTTCCACATGATACAGAGTGGACTACTCAAGACATTTTATGTGTGCGGACTTGGTAAATAAGCCATAGTTTGAGAAATATGGAGAATTTTGTGTGAGTTTGAAGTTTGGGTCCAAAACCAACAAAATTCACCATGCCGGCATGGTCAAATTTTCAGAATTTTTTGTCAACATTTTTTTTTTTGATTTTATGGTTCCACATGATTTTTTTTTTCTTTTGAGTCGAGCTCTTAGACTCCGTTTATTGAACTCCATTTAATTACAAGTACACTCATCTTCTATGAAAAACAATAATGCACATACTGATATATCAATACATTAAGTACATATGAGGTTACTAGAGACAAAGGACAATGAACAAAGGGTGATATTACATGTCAAACAGAAAGATCAATACATGATAAAAAGCAAAATTAGAACAGGTAAAAATCCAAAAACTGAGACGAACGCAAAAGGACAGTAACCTAATTAGTAAGGTGAAAATCTTTGATTCAAATCAGAACATACATTTTGGACTCTGGTCTTCATGCAAAACACACAGGAATATGTACAATTTGTTAAAACTACGGGTTTGGAGCCTATTCCTCTCCCTTAGTAGAAATGATCTGAGGGCTGCTTTGTAGATGTGGATGATGTCTATCTTTTTGAAATCTTTGTCCTCATTGAAGACAAGATCACACCAGGTTCTCCAAATAACATGGATCATCATGCCAACAATTATCATGGATACAAATGACAAATTCATACATAAAATTCTTGTACAGTCGCTGAGACAAAGGAAACGGCAGCCAGTTTGTTTTCTAATTAGAGATTCGACGTATAACCAGGGTTCAACCATCTTATTGCAATACAAAAACAAATGTTCGAGAGTTTCAATGTCGGATTTACAGAAAGGGCAGTCGACTCTATCTGTGATTTTCATGCGATTCAGTTTATCCCGGGTTGGCTGAATCCTGTGACAAAGTCTAAAAAGGATGTCTTTGTCTTTGGCATCCATGATATTGTTCATGTTAATTTTAGTCCAAATATTGGCCCAGTCGAAATTTTCAGTGAGGCCTCATATCGACGCCCACTTTTCCTGTGCTTTTGGGCGAATAAAATCTTTGATCTGAAGTGATTTGTACATTAATTTCGTGGTAACTTTTTTCCAAATACATGCCATCCCAGACTATGGCTTTCACCAGTTTTCTTGATCCAATAGTTAAAGAAAGATTTCCATTTACCATTACTTTTGATATAATTACTCAACCACATCAGTTTTAGACAGCGTAACCTGACCCCGACGTCCAAAAGACCCGTTCCTCCCATGTATCCAGGTCCGGTGATAGTGGCGCGCTTGATTTTGTCGGGTTTACCTGACCAGTAAAAACTAAAAATAATGTTTTCGATTTTCTTTACAAACTCATCCGGGCAAGAGAGAACGCTACCCACATAGTTCAGTCTGCTTCCGACCGTGACGTTAACAATAACGGCCTTGCCCGCCAGAGTCAGGTCCCGCTGTCTAAACATATTTAACTTGCACTTAAGTTTGCTTATTCCGGGTTCCCAGTTATCAGCCGGTGTGACATTGTTTCCAAAAAGGATACCCAAAATTTTCATTTTATCATTGTTCCAGTTGAAGCCACATGGCTTGTCCATTCTGTTCTTCCATTTGCCAAGCCATAGACCCGTGGTTTTACTTGTGTTCACCTTAGATCCGCTACCTTTACAATTTTTACACAAAACATCCGTAATGACCTGAAAATCACTTTCTTTAGAAATAAAAACTGTTGCATCATCGGCATGCTGGATAATTTTAACACATTCAGTTCCACCTGGAGACTGAATACCATGCAACCCATTATTGATTCTAATCAGAGTTCCTAAACCTTCTGCACAGACTGCATATAACAATGGAGACAGGGGACACCCTTGTCTGATTCCTCTACTTATTTGGAAAGGTCTGCCAATGAAGTTATTTACAATGACACAGCTCACAGGATTGCTATACAAAAGCTTGATCCATTGAATGAATTTGAGGGGAATTCCCATTTTTGCAAGCATGCTAAACATATAATTCCAATTAATTCTATCGAAAGCCTTCTCCTGGTCGATACTTAAGATTGCTGCTTCCTTATTGTTCCAATTAATGTAATCAATGCTACCACACAAAAGGGTAAGGTTATCGTGAATTTTTCTTCCCGGTACACCACATGTCTGCTCCACATGATACAGAGCAGACTACTGAAGACATTTTATGTGTGCGGACTAGATAAATAAGCCATAGTTTGAGAAATATGGAGAATTTTGTGTGAGTTTGAAGTTTGGGTCCAAAATCAACATAATTCACCATGCCGGCATGGTCAAATTTTCAGAATTTGGGTCAACATTTTCTTTTTGATTTTATAGTTCCAAATGATACAGAGCGGACTACTGAAGACATTTTATGTGTGTGAACTAGGTAAATAAGCCATAGTTTGAGAAATATGGAGAATTTTGTGTGAGTTTGAAGTTTGGGTCCAAAATCAACAAAATTCACCATGCAGGCATTTTCAAATTTTCAGAATTTGGGTCAACATTTTTTTTTTGATTTTATAGCTCCAAATGATACATAGTGGACGACTCAAGACATTTTATGTGTGCGGACTAGGTAAATAAGCCATAGTTTGAGAAATATGGAGAATTTTGTGTGAATTTGAAGTTTGGGTCCAAAACCAACAAAATTCACCATGCCGGCATGGTCAAGTTTTCAGAATTTTGGTCAACATATTTTTTTTTGATTTTATAGTTCCAAATGATACAGAGTGGACTACTGAAGACAATTTATGTGTGCGAACTGGGTAAGTACATGTAAGTCATAATTTGAGAAATATGGGGAATTTTGTGTGAGTTTGAAGTTTGGGTCCAAAATCAACAAAATTCACCATGCCGGCATGGTCAAATTTTCAGAACTTGGGTCAACATTTTTTTTTTGATTTTATAGTTCCAAATGATACAGAGTGGACTACTCAAGACATTTTATGTGTGCGGACTAGGTAAATAAGCCATAGTTTGAGAAATATGGAGAATTTTGTGTGAGTTTGAAGTTTGGGTCCAAAATCAACAAAATTCACCATGCCGGCATGGTCAAATTTTCAGAATTTTGGTCAACATTTTTTTTTGATTTTATAGTTCCAAATGATACAGAGCGGACTACTGAAGACATTTTATGTGTGCGGACTAGGTAAATAAGCCATAGTTTGAGAAATATGGAGAATTTTGTGTGAGTTTGAAGTTTGGGTCCAAAATCAACAAAATTCACCAGGCCGGCATGGTCAAATTTTCAGAATTTTGGTCAACATTTTTTTTTGATTTTATAGTTCCAAATGATACAAAGCGGACTACTGAAGACATTTTATGTGTGCGGACTAGGTAAATAAGCCATAGTTTGAGAAATATGGAGAATTTTGTGTGAGTTTGAAGTTTGGGTCCAAAATCAACATAATTCACCATGCCGGCATGGTCAAATTTTCAGAATTTGGGTCAACATTTTCTTTTTGATTTTATAGTTCCAAATGATACAGAGCGGACTACTGAAGACATTTTATGTGTGTGAACTAGGTAAATAAGCCATAGTTTGAGAAATATGGAGAATTTTGTGTGAGTTTGAAGTTTGGGTCCAAAATCAACAAAATTCACCATGCAGGCATGGTCAAATTTTCAGAATTTGGGTCAACATTTTTTTTTTGATTTTATAGTTCCAAATGATACAGAGCGGACTACTGAAGACATTTTATGTGTGCGGACTAGGTAAATAAGCCATAGTTTGAGAAATATGGAGAATTTTGTGTGAGTTTGAAGTTTGGGTCCAAAATCAACAAAATTCACCATGCCGGCATGGTCAAATTTTCAGAATTTTGGTCAACTTTTTTTTTTGATTTTATAGTTCCAAATGATACAGAGCGGACTACTGAAGACATTTTATGTGTGCGGACTGGGTAAATAAGCCATAGTTTGAGAAATATGGAGAATTTTGTGTGAGTTTGAAGTTTGGGTCCAAAATCAACAAAATTCACCATGCCGGCATGGTCAAATTTTCAGAATTTTGGTCAACATTTTTTTTCATTTTATAGTTCCAAATGATACAGAGCGGACTACTGAAGACATTTTATGTGTGCGGACTAGGTAAATAAGCCATAGTTTGAGAAATATGGAGAATTTTGTGTGAGTTTGAAGTTTGGGTCCAAAATCAACAAAATTCACCATGCCGGCATGGTCAAATTTTCAGAATTTGGGTCAACATTTTTTTTTGATTTTATAGTTCCAAATGATACAGAGCGGACTACTGAAGACATTTTATGTGTGCGGACTAGGTAAATAAGCCATAGTTTGAGAAATATGGAGAATTTTGTGTGAGTTTGAAGTTTGGGTCCAAAATCAACAAAATTCACCATGCCGGCATGGTCAAATTTTCAGAATTTGGGTCAACATTTTTTTTTTGATTTTATAGTTCCAAATGATACAGAGCGGACTACTCAAGACATTTTATGTGTGCGGACTAGGTAAATAAGCCATAGTTTGAGAAATATGGAGAATTTTGTGTGAGTTTGAAGTTTGGGTCCAAAACCAACAAAATTCACCATGCCGGCATGGTCAAATTTTCAGAATTTGGGTCAACATTTTTTATTTTATTTTATAGTTCCAAATGATACAGAGCGGACTACTGAAGACAATTTATGTGTGCGGACTAGGTAAATAAGCCATAGTTTGAGAAATATGGAAAATTTTGTGTGAGTTTGAAGTTTGGGTCCAAAATCAACAAAATTCACCATGCCGGCATGGTCAAATTTTCAGAATTTGGGTCAACATTTTTTTCTTTATAGTTCCAAATGATACAGAGCGGACTACTGAAGACATTTTATGTGTGCGGACTAGGTAAATAAGCCATAGTTTGAGAAATATGGAGAATTTTGTGTGAGTTTGAAGTTTGGGTCCAAAATCAACAAAATTCACCATGCCGGCATGGTCAAATTTTCAGAATTTTGGTCAACATTTTTTTTTGATTTTATAGTTCCAAATGATACAGAGCGGACTACTGAAGATATTTTATGGGTGCGGACTAGGTAAATAAGCCATAGTTTGAGAAATATGGAGAATTTTGTGTGAGTTTGAAGTTTGGGTCCAAAATCAACAAAATTCACCATGCCGGCATGGTCAAATTTTCAGAATTTTGGTCAACATTTTTTTTTTGATTTTATAGTTCCAAATGATACAGAGCGGACTACTGAAGACATTTTATGTGTGCGGACTAGGTAAATAAGCCATAGTTTGAGAAATATGGAGAATTTTGTGTGAGTTTGAAGTTTGGGTCCAAAATCAACAAAATTCACCATGCCGGCATGGTCAAATTTTCAGAATTTGGGTCAACATTTTTTTTTTTGATTTTATAGTTCCAAATGATACAGAGCGGACTACTGAAGACATTTTATGTGTGTGAACTAGGTAAATAAGCCATAGTTTGAGAAATATGGAGAATTTTGTGTGAGTTTGAAGTTTGGGTCCAAAATCAACAAAATTCACCATGCCGGCATGGTCAAATTTTCAGAATTTTGGTCAACATTTTTTTTTGATTTTATAGTTCCAAATGATACAGAGCGGACTACTGAAGACATTTTATGTGTGCGGACTAGGTAAATAAGCCATAGTTTGAGAAATATGGAGAATTTTGTGTGAGTTTGAAGTTTGGGTCCAAAATCAACAAAATTCACCATGCCGGCATGGTCAAATTTTCAGAATTTGGGTCAACATTTTTTTTTGATTTTATATTTCCAAATGATACAGAGCGGACTACTGAAGACATTTTATGTGTGCGGACTAGGTAAATAAGCCATAGTTTGAGAAATATGGAGAATTTTGTGTGAGTTTGAAGTTTGGGTCCAAAATCAACAAAATTCACCATGCCGGCATGGTCAAATTTTCAGAATTTTGGTCAACATTTTTTTTTGATTTTATAGTTCCAAATGATACAGAGCAGACTACTGAAGACATTTTATGTGTGCGGACTAGGTAAATAAGCCATAGTTTGAGAAATATGGAGAATTTTGTGTGAGTTTGAAGTTTGGGTCCAAAATCAACAAAATTCACCATGCCGGCATGGTCAAATTTTCAGAATTTGGGTCAACATTTTTTAAATTTTTTAAAGTTCCAAATGATACAGAGCGGACTACTGAAGACATTTTATGTGTGCGGACTAGGTAAATAAGCCATAGTTTGAGAAATATGGAGAATTTTGTGTGAGTTTGAAGTTTGGGTCCAAAATCAACAAAATTCACCATGCCGGCATGGTCAAATTTTCAGAATTTTGGTCAACATTTTTTTTTTGATTTTATAGTTCCAAATGATACAGAGCGGACTACTGAAGACATTTTATGTGTGCGGACTAGGTAAATAAGCCATAGTTTGAGAAATATGGAGAATTTTGTGTGAGTTTGAAGTTTGGGTCCAAAATCAACAAAATTCACCATGCCGGCATGGTCAAATTTTCAGATTTTTTGTCACCATTGATTTTTGCTTTTATAGTTCCAAATGATACAGAGCGGACTACTGAAGACATTTTATGTGTGCGGACTAGGTAAATAAGCCATAGTTTGAGAAATATGGACAATTTTGTGTGAGTTTGAAGTTTGGGTCCAAAACCAACAAAATTCACCATGCCGCCATGGTCAAATTTTCAGAATTTGGGTCAACATTTTTAAAATTTTTTTATAGTTCCAAATGATACAGAGCGGACTACTGAAGACATTTTATGTGTGCGGACTAGGTAAATAAGCCATAGTTTGAGAAATATGGAGAATTTTGTGTGAGTTTGAAGTTTGGGTCCAAAATCAACAAAATTCACCATGCCGGCATGGTCAAATTTTCAGAATTTGGGTCAACATTTTTTTTTTGATTTTATAGTTCCAAATGATACAGAGCGGACTACTGAAGACATTTTATGTGTGTGGTCTGGGTAAATAAGCCATAGTTTGAGAAATATGGAGAATTTTGTGTGAGTTTGAAGTCTGGGTCCAAAATCAACAAAATTCACCATGCCGGCATGGTCAAATTTTCAGAATTTTGGTCAACATTTTTTTTTTGACTTTATAGTTCCAAATGATACAGAGTGGACTACTGAAGACAATTTATGTGTGCGAACTGGGTAAGTAAGTCATAATTTGAGAAATATGGGGAATTTTGTGTGAGTTTGAAGTTTGGGTCCAAAATCAACAAAATTCACCATGCCGGCATGATCCAATTTTCAGAATTTGGGTCAACATTTTTTGAAATTTTTTAAAGTTCCAAATGATACAGAGCGGACTACTGAAGACATTTTATGTGTGCGGACTAGGTAAATAAGCCATAGTTTGAGAAATATGGAAAATTTTGTGTGAGTTTGAAGTTTGGGTCCAAAACCAACAAAATTCACCATGCCGACATGGTCAAATTTTCAGAATTTGGGTCAACATTTTTTAAAATTTTTTATAGTTCCACATGATACAGAGCGGACTACTGAAGACATTTTATGTGTGCGTACTAGGTAAATAAGCCATAGTTTTAGAAATATGGAAAATTTTCTGTGAGTTTGAAGTTTGGGTCCAAAACCAACAAAAATTCACCATGCCGTCATGGTCAAATTTTCAGAATTTTGGTCAACATTTTTTTTTTGATTTTATAGTTCCAAATGATACAGAGCGGACTACTCAAGACATTTTATGTGTGTGGTCTGGGTAAATAAGCCATAGTTTGAGAAATATGGAGAATTTTGTGTGAGTTTGAAGTCTGGGTCCAAAATCAACAAAATTCACCATGCCGGCATGGTCAAATTTTCAGAATTTTGGTCAACATTTTTTTTTTTTTTTTTATAGTTCCAAATGATACAGAGTGGACTACTGAAGACAATTTATGTGTGCGAACTGGGTAAGTAAGTCATAATTTGAGAAATATGGGGAATTTTGTGTGAGTTTGAAGTTTGGGTCCAAAATCAACAAAATTCACCATGCCGGCATGGTCAAATTTTCAGAATTTGGGTCAACATTTTTAAAAAATTTTTATAGTTCCAAATGATACAGAGCGGACTACTCAAGACATTTTATGTGTGCGGACTAGGTAAATAAGCCATAGTTTGAGAAATATGGAGAATTTTGTGTGAGTTTGAAGTTTGGGTCCAAAATCAACAAAATTCACCATGCCGGCATGGTCAAATTTTCAGAATTTTTGTCAACATTTTTTTTTTTATTTTATAGTTCCACATGATACAGAGCGGACTACTGAAGACATTTTATGTGTGCGGACTAGGTAAATAAGCCATAGTTTGAGAAATATGGAGAATTTTGTGTGAGTTTGAAGTTTGGGTCCAAAATCAACAAAATTCACCATGCCGGCATGGTCAAATTTTCAGAATGTGGGTCAACATTTTCTTTTTGATTTTATAGTTCCAAATGATACAGAGCGGACTACTCAAGACATTTTATGTGTGCTGACTAGGTAAATAAGCCATACTTTGAGAAATATGGAGAATTTTGTGTGAGTTTGAAGTTTGGGTCCAAAACCAACAAAATTCACCATGCTGGCATGGTCAAATTTTCAGAATTTGGGTCAACATTTTTTTTTTTTTTTTATAGTTCCAAATGATACAGAGTGGACTACTCAAGACATTTTATGTGTGCGGACTAGGTAAATAAGCCATAGTTTGAGAAAGATATATGGAGAATTTTGTGTGAGTTTGAAGTTTGGGTCCAAAACCAACAAAATTCACCATGCCGGCATGGTCAAATTTTCAGAATTTTTGTCAACATTTTTTTATTTTATTTTATAGTTCCACATGATACAGAATGGACAGCTCAAGACATTTTATGTGTGCGGACTTGGTAAATAAGCCATAGTTTGAGAAATATGGACAATTTTGTGTGAGTTTGAAGTTTGGGTCCAAAACCAACAAAATTCACCATGCCGGCATGGTCAAATTTTCAGAATTTGGGTCAACATTTTTTTTTTGATTTTATAGTTCCAAATGATACAGAGTGGACTACTGAAGACAATTTATGTGTGCGAACTGGGTAAGTAAGTCATAATTTGAGAAATATGGGGAATTTTGTGTGAGTTTGAAGTTTGGGTCCAAAATCAACAAAAATTCACCATGCCGGCATGGTCAAATTTTCAGAATTTTGGTCAACATTTTTTTTTTGATTTTATAGTTCCAAATGATACAGAGCGGACTACTCAAGACATTTTATGTGTGCGGACTAGGTAAATAAGCCATAGTTTGAGAAATATGGACAATTTTGTGTGAGTTTGAAGTTTGGGTCCAAAACCAACAAAATTCACCATGCCGCCATGGTCAAATTTTCAGAATTTGGGTCAACATTTTTAAAAATTTTTTATAGTTCCACATGATACAGAGCGGACTACTGAAGACATTTTATGTGTGCGTACTAGGTAAATAAGCCATAGTTTGAGAAATATGGAAAATTTTGTGTGAGTTTGAAGTTTGGGTCCAAAATCAACAAAATTCACCATGCCGGCATGGTCAAATTTTCAGAATTTTGGTCAACATTTTTTTTTGATTTTATAGTTCCAAATGATACAGAGCGGACTACTCAAGACATTTTATGTGTGTGGTCTGGGTAAATAAGCCATAGTTTGAGAAATATGGAGAATTTTGTGTGAGTTTGAAGTCTGGGTCCAAAATCAACAAAATTCACCATGCCGGCATGGTCAAATTTTCAGAATTTTGGTCAACTTTTTTTTTTGATTTTATAGTTCCAAATGATACAGAGTGGACTACTGAAGACAATTTATGTGTGCGAACTGGGTAAGTAAGTCATAATTTGAGAAATATGGGGAATTTTGTGTGAGTTTGAAGTTTGGGTCCAAAATCAACAAAATTCACCATGCCGGCATGGTCAAATTTTCAGAATTTGGGTCAACATTTTTAAAAATTTTTTATAGTTCCAAATGATACAGAGCGGACTACTGAAGACATTTTATGTGTGCGGACTAGGTAAATAAGCCATAGTTTGAGAAATATGGAGAATTTTGTGTGAGTTTGAAGTTTGGGTCCAAAATCAACAAAATTCACCATGCCGGCATGGTCAAATTTTCAGAATTTTGGTCAACATTTTTTAATACATTTTATAGTTCCAAATGATACAGAGCGGACTACTGAAGACATTTTATGTGTGCGGACTAGGTAAATAAGCCATAGTTTGAGAAATATGGAGAATTTTGTGTGAGTTTGAAGTTTGGGTCCAAAATCAACAAAATTCACCATGCCGGCATGGTCAAATTTTCAGAATTTTGGTCAACATTTTTTTTTGATTTTATAGTTCCAAATGATACAGAGCGGACTACTGAAGACATTTTATGTGTGCGGACTAGGTAAATAAGCCATAGTTTGAGAAATATGGAGAATTTTGTGTGAGTTTGAAGTTTGGGTCCAAAATCAACAAAATTCACCATGCCGGCATGGTCAAATTTTCAGAATTTTGGTCAACATTTTTTTTTGATTTTATAGTTCCAAATGATACAGAGCGGACTACTGAATACATTTTAGGTGCGGACTAGGTAAATAAGCCATAGTTTGAGAAATATGGAGAATTTTGTGTGAGTTTGAAGTTTGGGTCCAAAATCAACAAAATTCACCATGCCGGCATGGTCAAATTTTCAGAATTTGGGTCAACATTTTTATTTTGATTTTATAGTTCCAAATGATACAGAGCGGACTACTCAAGACATTTTATGTGTGCGGACTAGGTAAATAAGCCATAGTTTGAGAAATATGGAGAATTTTGTGTGAGTTTGAAGTTTGGGTCCAAAATCAACAAAATTCACCATGCCGGCATGGTCAAATTTTCAGAATTTTGGTCAACATTTTTTTTTTTGATTTTATAGTTCCAAATGATACAGAGCGGACTACTGAAGACATTTTATGTGTGCGGACTAGGTAAATAAGCCATAGTTTGAGAAATATGGAGAATTTTGTGTGAGTTTGAAGTTTGGGTCCAAAATCAACAAAATTCACCATGCCGGCATGGTCAAATTTTCAGAATTTGGGTCAACATTTTTTTTTGATTTTATAGTTCCAAATGATACAGAGCGGACTACTGAAGACATTTTATGTGTGCGGACTAGGTAAATAAGCCATAGTTTGAGAAATATGGAGAATTTTGTGTGAGTTTGAAGTTTGGGTCCAAAATCAACAAAATTCACCATGCCGGCATGGTCAAATTTTCAGAATTTGGGTCAACATATTTAAATTTATTTTATAGTTCCAAATGATACAGAGCGGACTACTGAAGACATTTTATGTGTGCGGACTAGGTAAATAAGCCATAGTTTGAGAAATATGGAGAATTTTGTGTGAGTTTGAAGTTTGGGTCCAAAATCAACAAAATTCACCATGCCGGCATGGTCAATTTTCAGAATTTGGGTCAACATTTTTTTAAATTTTTTATAGTTCCAAATGATACAGAGCGGACTACTGAAGACATTTTATGTGTGCGGACTAGGTAAATAAGCCATAGTTTGAGAAATATGGAGAATTTTGTGTGAGTTTGAAGTTTGGGTCCAAAATCAACAAAATTCACCATGCCGGCATGGTCAAATTTTCAGAATTTTGGTCAACATTTTTTTTTGATTTTATAGTTCCAAATGATACAGAGCGGACTACTGAAGACATTTTATGTGTGCGGACTAGGTAAATAAGCCATAGTTTGAGAAATATGGAGAATTTTGTGTGAGTTTGAAGTTTGGGTCCAAAATCAACAAAATTCACCATGCCGGCATGGTCAAATTTTCAGAATTTTGGTCAACATTTTTTTTTGATTTTATAGTTCCAAATGATACAGAGCGGACTACTCAAGACATTTTATGTGTGCGGACTAGGTAAATAAGCCATAGTTTGAGAAATATGGAGAATTTTGTGTGAGTTTGAAGTTTGGGTCCAAAATCAACAAAATTCACCATGCCGGCATGGTCAAATTTTCAGAATTTTGGTCAACATTTTCTTTTTGATTTTATAGTTCCAAATGATACAGAGCGGACTACTGAAGACATTTTATGTGTGTGAACTAGGTAAATAAGCCATAGTTTGAGAAATATGGAGAATTTTGTGTGAGTTTGAAGTTTGGGTCCAAAACCAACAAAATTCACCATGCCGGCATGGTCAAATTTTCAGAATTTTGGTCAACATTTTTTTTTTTGATTTTATAGTTCCACATGATACAGAGCGGACTACTGAAGACATTTTATGTGTGCGTACTAGGTAAATAAGCCATAGTTTGAGAAATATGGAAAATTTTGTGTGAGTTTGAAGTTTGGGTCCAAAACCAACAAAATTCACCATGCCGGCATGGTCAAATTTTCAGAATTTGGGTCAACATTTTTTTTTTGATTTTATAGTTCCAAATGATACAGAGTGGACTACTCAAGACATTTTATGTGTGCGGACTAGGTAAATAAGCCATAGTTTGAGAAATATGGAAAATTTTGTGTGAGTTTGAAGTTTGGGTCCAAAATCAACAAAATTCACCATGCCGGCATGGTCAAATTTTCAGAATTTTGGTCAACATTTTTTTTTTTGATTTTATAGTTCCACATGATACAGAGCAGACTACTGAAGACATTTTATGTGTGCGGACTAGGTAAATAAGCCATAGTTTGAGAAATATGGAGAATTTTGTGTGAGTTTGAAGTTTGGGTCCAAAACCAACAAAATTCACCATGCCGCCATGGTCAAATTTTCAGAATTTGGGTCAACATTTTTTTAAATTTTTTATAGTTCCACATGATACAGAGCGGACTACTGAAGACATTTTATGTGTGCGTACTAGGTAAATAAGCCATAGTTTGAGAAATATGGACAATTTTGTGTGAGTTTGAAGTTTGGGTCCAAAACCAACAAAATTCACCATGCCGGCATGGTCAAATTTTCAGAATTTGGGTCAACATTTTTTTTTGATTTTATAGTTCCAAATGATACAGAGTGGACTACTGAAGACATTTTATGTGTGCGGACTAGGTAAATAAGCCATAGTTTGAGAAATATGGAGAATTTTGTGTGAGTTTGAAGTTTGGGTCCAAAACCAACAAAATTCACCATGCCGCCATGGTCAAATTTTCAGAATTTGGGTCAACATTTTCTTTTTGATTTTATAGTTCCAAATGATACAGAGCGGACTACTGAAGACATTTTATGTGTGCGTACTAGGTAAATAAGCCATAGTTTGAGAAATATGGAAAATTTTGTGTGAGTTTGAAGTTTGGGTCCAAAATCAACAAAATTCACCATGCCGGCATGGTCAAATTTTCAGAATTTTGGTCAACATTTTTTTTTGATTTTATAGTTCCAAATGATACAGAGCGGACTACTCAAGACATTTTATGTGTGTGGTCTGGGTAAATAAGCCATAGTTTGAGAAATATGGAGAATTTTGTGTGAGTTTGAAGTCTGGGTCCAAAATCAACAAAATTCACCATGCCGGCATGGTCAAATTTTCAGAATTTTGGTCAACATTTTTTTTTGACTTTATAGTTCCATATGATACAGAGTGGACTACTGAAGACAATTTATGTGTGCGTACTTGGTAATTAAGTCATATTTTGAGAAATATGGAGAATTTTGTGTGAGTTTGAAGTTTGGGTCCAAAATCAACAAAATTCACCATGCCGGCATGGTCAAATTTTCAGAATTTTGGTCAACATTTTTTTTTGGATTTTATAGTTCCAAATGATACAGAGCGGACTACTGAAGACATTTTATGTGTGTGGTCTGGGTAAATAAGCCATAGTTTGAGAAATATGGAGAATTTTGTGTGAGTTTGAAGTCTGGGTCCAAAATCAACAAAATTCACCATGCCGGCATGGTCAAATTTTCAGAATTTTGGTCAACATTTGTTTTTTAGTGTTTGTAGTTCCAAATGATACAGAGTGGACTACTGAAGACAATTTATGTGTGCGAACTGGGTAAGTAAGTCATAATTTGAGAAATTTGGGAATTTTGTGTGAGTTTGAAGTTTGGGTCCAAAATCAACAAAATTCACCATGCCGGCATGGTCAAATTTTCAGAATTTGGGTCAACATTTTTAAAAATTTTTTATAGTTCCAAATGATACAGAGCGGACTACTCAAGACATTTTATGTGTGCGGACTAGGTAAATAAGCCATAGTTTGAGAAATATGGAGAATTTTCTGTGAGTTTGAAGTTTGGGTCCAAAATCAACAAAATTCACCATGCCGGCATGGTCAAATTTTCAGAATTTGGGTCAACATTTTTTTTTTTTTTTTTTTTAGTTCCACATGATTTAGAGCGGACTACTCAAGACATTTTATGTGTGCGGACTAGGTAAATAAGCCATAGTTTGAGAAATATGGAGAATTTTGTGTGAGTTTGAAGTTTGGGTCCAAAACCAACAAAATTCACCATGCCGGCATGGTCAAATTTTCAGAATTTTGGTCAACATTTTTTTTTGATTTTATAGTTCCACATGATTTTTTTTTTCTTTTGAGTGGAGCTCTTAGACTCCGTTTATTCAACTCCATTTAATTACAAGTACACTCATCTTCTATGAAAAACAATAATGCACATACTGATATATCAATACATTAAGTACATATGAGGTTAAGTGACTTGTACATTAATTTCGTGGTAACTTTAGAAAAGGGTAGCAAACCCTCATCCCCGGGGTCAATTTGGAATTTCAGCCACCTGCTTGGATGGTTATTGGGCCCACAACGTTTTCTTTGAGGAGGACTGGATTGATGTTTTGTTCAAGACGTTTAACTATGCGTCCGGCATTGATACAATTTATTTTGCACCTCCTAGCCAATTCCTTAAAGGTAATAAGTCTGCTGTTTTTAACTACATGATGCAATTTGATGATGTTGTTCTTTATTAGAACAGGACTCGCTAAATCTTTATCCTTATTACCCGTAACCACTGAATTATTCCAGAGAGGGACGTTCATTACTTCCAAAACTGAGGAGAATTCTGGTCTGAAAACACTCCCTGATTGTTCGTAGGCTGTAAAAAGGTCCATATAAAAGGGAGTGGTCTGCAATGACTTTTTCTTGGTTTTTCCAAATACATGCCATCCCAGACTATGGCTTTCACCAGTTTTCTCGATCCAATAGTTAAAGAATGATTTCCATTTACCATTACTTTTGATATAATTACTCAACCACATCAGTTTTAGACAGCGTAACCTGACCCCGACGTCCAAAAGACCCGTTCCTCCCATGTATCCAGGTCCGGTGATAGTGGCGCGCTTGATTTTGTCGGGTTTACCTGACCAGTAAAAACTAAAAATAATGTTTTCGATTTTCTTTACAAACTCATCCGGGCAAGAGAGAACGCTACCCACATAGTTCAGTCTGCTTCCGACCGTGACGTTAACAATAACGGCCTTGCCCGCCAGAGTCAGGTCCCACTGTCTAAACATATTTAACTTGCACTTAAGTTTGCTTATTCCGGGTTCCCAGTTGTCAGCCGGTGTGACATTGTTTCCAAAAAGGATACCCAAAATTTTCATTTTATCATTGTTCCAGTTGAAGCCACATGGCTTGTCCATTCTGTTCTTCCATTTGCCAAGCCATAGACCCGTGGTTTTACTTGTGTTCACCTTAGATCCGCTACCTTTACAATATTTACACAAAACATCCGTAATGACCTGAAAATCACTTTCTTTAGAAATAAAAACTGTTGCATCATCGGCATGCTGGATAATTTTAACACATTCAGTTCCACCTGGAGACTGAATACCATGCAACCCATTATTGATTCTAATCAGAGTTCCTAAACCTTCTGCACAGACTGCATATAACAATGGAGACAGGGGACACCCTTGTCTGATTCCTCTACTTATTTGGAAAGGTCTGCCAATGAAGTTATTTACAATGACACAGCTCACAGGATTGCTATACAAAAGCTTGATCCATTGAATGAATTTGGGGGTAATTCCCATTTTTTCAAGCATGCTAAACATATAATTCTCAATTAATTCTATCGAAAGCCTTCTCCTGGTCGATACTTAAGATTGCTGCTTCCTTATTGTTCCAATTAATGTAATCAATGCTATCACGCAAAAGGGTAAGGTTATCGTGAATTTTTCTTCCCGGTACACCACATGTCTGTTCCACATGATACAGAGAAGACTACTGAAGACATTTTATGTGTGCCGACTAGGTAAATAAGCCATAGTTTGAGAAATATGGAGAATTTTGTGTGAGTTTGAAGTTTGGGTCCAAAATCAACATAATTCACCATGCCGGCATGGTCAAATTTTCAGAATTTGGGTCAACATTTTTTTTTTTGATTTTATAGTTCCACATGATACAGAGCGGACTACTGAAGACATTTTATGTGTGCGTACTAGGTAAATAAGCCATAGTTTGAGAAATATGGAGAATTTTGTGTGAGTTTGAAGTTTGGGTCCAAAACCAACAAAATTCACCATGCCGGCATGGTCAAATTTTCAGAATTTGGGTCAACATTTTTTTTTTTTTTTTATAGTTCCAAATGATACAGAGTGGACTACTCAAGACATTTTATGTGTGCGGACTTGGTAAATAAGCCATAGTTTGAGAAATATGGAGAATTTTGTGTGAGTTTGAAGTTTGGGTGCAAAACCAACAAAATTCACCATGCCGGCATGGTCAAATTTTCAGAATTTTTGTCAACATTTTTTTTTTTGATTTTATAGTTCCACATGATACAGAGCAGACTACTGAAGACATTTTATGTGTGCGGACTAGGTAAATAAGCCATAGTTTGAGAAATATGGAGAATTTTGTGTGAGTTTGAAGTTTGGGTCCAAAATCAACATAATTCACCATGCCAGCATGGTCAAATTTTCAGAATTTGGGTCAACATTCTCTTTTTGATTTTATAGTTCCAAATGATACAGAGCGGACTACTGAAGACATTTTATGTGTGTGAACTAGGTAAATAAGCCATAGTTTGAGAAATATGGACAATTTTGTGTGAGTTTGAAGTTTGGGTCCAAAACCAACAAAATTCACCATGCAGGCATGGTCAAATTTTCAGAATTTGGGTCAATATTTTTTAAATTTTTTTATAGTTCCAAATGATACAGAGCGGACTACTGAAGACATTTTATGTGTGCGGACTAGGTAAATAAGCCATAGTTTGAGAAATATGGAGAATTTTGTGTGAGTTTGAAGTTTGGGTCCAAAACCAACAAAATTCACCATGCCGGCATGGTCAAATTTTCAGAATTTTGGTCAACATTTTTTTTTTTTTTTATAGTTCCAAATGATACAGAGCGGACTACTCAAGACATTTTATGTGTGCGGACTAGGTAAATAAGCCATAGTTTGAGAAATATGGAGAATTTTGTGTGAGTTTGAAGTTTGGGTCCAAAATCAACAAAATTCACCATGCCGGCATGGTCCAATTTTCAGAATTTTTGTCAACACTTTTTTTTTTTTTTTTATAGTTCCAAATGATACAGAGCGGACTACTGAAGACAATTTATGTGTGCGTTCTGGGTAACTAAGCCATATTTTGAGAAATATGGTGAATTTTGTGTGAGTTTGAAGTTTGGGTCCAAAATCAACAAAATTCACCATGCCGGCATGGTCAAATTTTCAGAATTTTGGTCAACATGTTTTATTTTTATTTTATAGTTCCACATGATACAGAGCGGACTACTCAATACATTTTATGTGTGCGGACTAGGTAAATAAGCCATAGTTTGAGAAATATGGAGAATTTTGTGTGAGTTTGAAGTTTGGGTCCAAAACCAACAAAATTCACCATGCCGGCATGGTCAAATTTTCAGAATTTTTGTCAACATTTTTTTTTTTGATTTTATAGTTCCAAATGATACAGAGCAGACTACTCAAGACATTTTATGTGTGCGGACTGGGTAAATAAGCCATAGTTTGAGAAATATGGTGAATTTTGTGTGAGTTTGAAGTTTGGGTCCAAAATCAACACAATTCATCATGCCGGCATGGTCAAATTTTCAGAATTTGGGTCAACATTTTCTTTTTGATTTTATAGTTCCAAATGATACAGAGCGGACTACTCAAGACATTTTATGTGTGTGAACTAGGTAAATAAGCCATAGTTTGAGAAATATGGAGAATTTTGTGTGAGTTTGAAGTTTGGGTCCAAAACCAACAAAATTCACCATGCCGGCATGGTCAAATTTTCAGAATTTGGGTCAACATTTTTTTTTGATTTTATAGTTCCAAATGATACAGAGCAGACTACTGAAGACATTTTATGTGTGCGGACTAGGTAAATAAGCCATAGTTTGAGAAATATGGAGAATTTTGAGTGAGTTTGAAGTTTGGGTCCAAAATCAACAAAATTCACCATGCCGGCATGGTCAAATTTTCAGAATTTTGGTCAACATTTTTTTTTGATTTTATAGTTCCAAATGATACAGAGCGGACTACTCAAGACATTTTATGTGTGTGGTCTGGGTAAATAAGCCATAGTTTGAGAAATATGGAGAATTTTGTGTGAGTTTGAAGTCTGGGTCCAAAATCAACAAAATTCACCATGCCGGCATGGTCAAATTTTCAGAATTTTGGTCAACATTTTTTTTTTTGACTTTATAGTTCCAAATGATACAGAGTGGACTACTGAAGACAATTTATGTGTGCGAACTGGGTAAGTAAGTCATAATTTGAGAAATATGGGGAATTTTGTGTGAGTTTGAAGTTTGGGTCCAAAATCAACAAAATTCACCATGCCGGCATGGTCAAATTTTCAGAATTTTGGTCAACATTTTTTTATTTATTTTATAGTTCCAAATGATACAGAGCGGACTACTGAAGACATTTTATGTGTGTGGTCTGGGTAAATAAGCCATAGTTTGAGAAATATGGAGAATTTTGTGTGAGTTTGAAGTCTGGGTCCAAAATCAACAAAATTCACCATGCCGGCATGGTCAAATTTTCAGAATTTTGGTCAACATTTTTATAAAATTTTTATAGTTCCAAATGATACAGAGTGGACTACTGAAGACAATTTATGTGTGCGAACTGGGTAAGTAAGTCATAATTTGAGAAATTTTGGAATTTTGTGTGAGTTTGAAGTTTGGGTCCAAAATCAACAAAATTCACCATGCCGGCATGGTCAAATTTTCAGAATTTGGGTCAACATTTTTAAAAAATTTTTATAGTTCCAAATGATACAGAGCGGACTACTCAAGACATTTTATGTGTGCGGACTAGGTAAATAAGCCATAGTTTGAGAAATATGGAGAATTTTCTGTGAGTTTGAAGTTTGGGTCCAAAATCAACAAAATTCACCATGCCGGCATGGTCAAATTTTCAGAATTTGGGTCAACATTTTTTTTTTTTTTTTTTTAGTTCCACATGATTTAGAGCGGACTACTGAAGACATTTTATGTGTGCGGACTGTGTAAATAAGCCATAGTTTGAGAAATATGGAGAATTTTGTGTGAGTTTGAAGTTTGGGTCCAAAACCAACAAAATTCACCATGCCGGCATGGTCAAATTTTCAGAATTTTGGTCAACATTTTTTTTTTTGATTTTATGGTTCCACATGATTTTTTTTTTCTTTTGAGTGGAGCTCTTAGACTCCGTTTATTCAACTCCATTTAATTACAAGTACACTCATCTTCTATGAAAAACAATAATGCACATACTGATATATCAATACATTAAGTACATATGAGGTTAAGTGACTTGTACATTAATTTCGTGGTAACTTTAGAAAAGGGTAGCAAACCCTCATCCCCGGGGTCAATTTGGAATTTCAGCCACCTGCTTGGATGGTTATTGGGCCCACAACATTTTTCTTTGAGGAGGACTGGATTGATGTTTTGTTCAAGACGTTTAACTATGCGTCCGGCATTGATACAATTTATTTTGCACCTCCTAGCCAATTCCTTAAAGGTAATAAGTCTGCTGTTTTTAACTACATGATGCAATTTGATGATGTTGTTCTTTATTAGAACAGGACTCGCTAAATCTTTATCCTTATTACCCGTAACCACTGAATTATTCCAGAGAGGGACGTTCATTACTTCCAAAACTGAGGAGAATTCTGGTCTGAAAACACTCCTGATTGTTCGTAGGCTGTAAAAGGTCCATATAAAAGGGAGTGGTCTGCAATGACTTTTTCTTGGTTTTTCCAAATACATGCCATCCCAGACTATGGCTTTCACCAGTTTTCTCGATCCAATAGTTAAAGAATGATTTCCATTTACCATTACTTTTGATATAATTACTCAACCACATCAGTTTTAGACAGCGTAACCTGACCCCGACGTCCAAAGACCCGTTCCTCCCATGTATCCAGGTCCGGTGATAGTGGCGCGCTTGATTTTGTCGGGTTTACCTGACCAGTAAAAACTAAAAATAATGTTTTCGATTTTCTTTACAAACTCATCCGGGCAAGAGAGAACGCTACCCACATAGTTCAGTCTGCTTCCGACCGTGACGTTAACAATAACGGCCTTGCCCGCCAGAGTCAGGTCCCACTGTCTAAACATATTTAACTTGCACTTAAGTTTGCTTATTCCGGGTTCCCAGTTGTCAGCTGGTGTGACATTGTTTCCAAAAAGGATACCCAAAATTTTCATTTTATCATTGTTCCAGTTGAAGCCACATGGCTTGTCCATTCTGTTCTTCCATTTGCCAAGCCATAGACCCGTGGTTTTACTTGTGTTCACCTTAGATCCGCTACCTTTACAATATTTACACAAAACATCCGTAATGACCTGAAAATCACTTTCTTTAGAAATAAAAACTGTTGCATCATCGGCATGCTGGATAATTTTAACACATTCAGTTCCACCTGGAGACTGAATACCATGCAACCCATTATTGATTCTAATCAGAGTTCCTAAACCTTCTGCACAGACTGCATATAACAATGGAGACAGGGGACACCCTTGTCTGATTCCTCTACTTATTTGGAAAGGTCTGCCAATGAAGTTATTTACAATGACACAGCTCACAGGATTGCTATACAAAAGCTTGATCCATTGAATGAATTTGGGGGTAATTCCCATTTTTTCAAGCATGCTAAACATATAATTCTCAATTAATTCTATCGAAAGCCTTCTCCTGGTCGATACTTAAGATTGCTGCTTCCTTATTGTTCCAATTAATGTAATCAATGCTATCACGCAAAAGGGTAAGGTTATCGTGAATTTTTCTTCCCGGTACACCACATGTCTGTTCCACATGATACAGAGAAGACTACTGAAGACATTTTATGTGTGCCGACTAGGTAAATAAGCCATAGTTTGAGAAATATGGAGAATTTTGTGTGAGTTTGAAGTTTGGGTCCAAAACCAACAAAATTCACCATGCCGCCATGGTCAAATTTTCAGAATTTGGGTCAACATTTTTTTTTTTGATTTTATAGTTCCACATGATACAGAGCGGACTACTGAAGACATTTTATGTGTGCGTACTAGGTAAATAAGCCATAGTTTGAGAAATATGGAAAATTTTGTGTGAGTTTGAAGTTTGGGTCCAAAATCAACAAAATTCACCATGCCGGCATGGTCAAATTTTCAGAATTTTGGTCAACATTTTTTTTTGATTTTATAGTTCCAAATGATACAGAGCGGACTACTGAAGACATTTTATGTGTGTGGTGTGGGTAAATAAGCCATAGTTTGAGAAATATGGAGAATTTTGTGTGAGTTTGAAGTTTGGGTCCAAAATCAACAAAATTCACCATGCCGGCATGGTCCAATTTTCAGAATTTTTGTCAACATTTTTTATTTTTATTTTATAGTTCCAAATGATACAGAGTGGACTACTGAAGACAATTTATGTGTGCGAACCGGGTAAGTAAGTCATAATTTGAGAAATATGGGGAATTTAGTGTGAGTTTGAGTTTGGGTCCAAAATCAACAAAATTCACCATGCCGGCATGGTCAAATTTTCAGAATTTTGGTCAACACTTTTTTTTTTTTTTTTATAGTTCCAAATGATACAGAGCGGACTACTGAAGACAATTTATGTGTGCGAACTGGGTAAGTAAGTCATTATTTCAGAAATACAAGGAATTTTGTGTGAGTTTGAAGTTTGGGTCCAAAATCAACAAAATTCACCATGTCGGCATGGTCAAATTTTCAGAATTTTTGTCATTTTTTATTTTTATTTTATAGTTCCACATGATACAGAGCGGACTACTCAAGACATTTTCTGCGTGCGGACTAGGTAAATAAGCCATAGTTTGAGAAATATGGAGAATTTTGTGTGAGTTTGAAGTTTGGGTCCAAAACCAACAAAATTCACCATGCCGGCATGGTCAAATTTTCAGAATTTGGGTCAACATTTTTTTAAATTTTTTATAGTTCCAAATGATAGAGAGCAGACTACTCAAGACATTTTATGTGTGCGGACTGTGTAAATAAGCCATAGTTTGAGAAATATGGAGAATTTTGTGTGAGTTTGAAGTTTGGGTCCAAAATCAACAAAATTCACCATGCCGGCATGGTCAAATTTTCAGAATTTGGGTCAACATTTTCTTTTTGATTTTATAGTTCCAAATGATACAGAGCGGACTACTGAAGACATTTTATGTGTGTGGACTAGGTAAATAAGCCATAGTTTGAGAAATATGGACAATTTTGTGTGAGTTTGAAGTTTGGGTCCAAAACCAACAAAATTCACCATGCCACCATGGTCAAATTTTCAGAATTTGGGTCAACATTTTTAAAAAATTTTTATAGTTCCAAATGATACAGAGCGGACTACTCAAGACATTTTATGTGTGCGGACTAGGTAAATAAGCCATAGTTTGAGAAATATGGAGAATTTTGTGTGAGTTTGAAGTTTGGGTCCAAAATCAACAAAAATTCACCATGCCGGCATGGTCAAATTTTCAGAATTTTGGTCAACATTTTTTTTTGGATTTTATAGTTCCAAATGATACAGAGCAGACTACTGAAGACATTTTATGTGTGTGGTCTGGGTAAATAAGCCATAGTTTGAGAAATATGGAGAATTTTGTGTGAGTTTGAAGTTTGGGTCCAAAATCAACAAAATTCACCATGCCGGCATGGTCAAATTTTCAGAATTTTGGTCAACATTTTTTTTTTGATTTTATAGTTCCAAATGATACAGAGTGGACTACTGAAGACAATTTATGTGTGCGAACTGGGTAAGTAAGTCATAATTTGAGAAATATGAAAATTTTGTGTGAGTTTGAAGTTTGGGTCCAAAACCAACAAAATTCACCATGCCGGCATGGTCAAATTTTCACAATTTTTGTCAACATTTTTATTTTTGATTTTATAGTTCCAAATGATACAGAGCGGACTACTCAAGACATTTTATGTGTGCGGACTAGGTAAATAAGCCATAGTTTGAGAAATATGGAGAATTTTGTGTGAGTTTGAAGTTTGGGTCCAAAATCAACAAAATTCACCATGCCGGCATGGTCAAATTTTCAGAATTTTGGTCAACATTTTTTATTTTATTTTATAGTTCCAAATGATACAGAGCGGACTACTGAAGACATTTTATGTGTGCGGACTGTGTAAATAAGCCATAGTTTGAGAAATATGGAGAATTTTGTGTGAGTTTGAAGTTTGGGTCCAAAATCAACAAAATTCACCATGCCGGCATGGTCAAATTTTCAGAATTTGGGTCAACATTTTTTTTTTGATTTTATAGTTCCACATGATACAGAGCGGACTACTGAAGACATTTTATGTGTGCGGACTGTGTAAATAAGCCATAGTTTGAGAAATATGGAGAATTTTGTGTGAGTTTGAAGTTTGGGTCCAAAATCAACAAAATTCACCATGCCGGCATGGTCAAATTTTCAGAATTTGGGTCAACATTTTCTTTTTGATTTTATAGTTCCAAATGATACAGAGCAGACTACTGAAGACATTTTATGTGTGCGGACTAGGTAAATAAGCCATAGTTTGAGAAATATGGAGAATTTTGTGTGAGTTTGAAGTTTGGGTCCAAAATAAACAAAAATTCACCATGCCGGCATGGTCAAATTTTCAGAATTTGGGTCAACATTTTTTATTTTATTTTATAGTTCCAAATGATACAGAGCGGACTACTGAAGACATTTTATGTGTGTGGTCTGGGTAAATAAGCCATAGTTTGAGAAATATGGACAATTTTGTGTGAGTTTGAAGTCTGGGTCCAAAATCAACAAAATTCACCATGCCGGCATGGTCAAATTTTCACAATTTTTGTCAACATTTTTTTTTTTGATTTTATAGTTCCACATGATACAGAGCAGACTACTGAAGACATTTTATGTGTGCGGACTAGGTAAATAAGCCATAGTTTGAGAAATATGGAGAATTTTGTGTGAGTTTGAAGTTTGGGTCCAAAACCAACAAAATTCACCATGCCGCCATGGTCAAATTTTCAGAATTTGGGTCAACATTTTTTTTTATTTTTTATAGTTCCACATGATACAGAGCGGACTACTGAAGACATTTTATGTGTGCGTACTAGGTAAATAAGCCATAGTTTGAGAAATATGGAGAATTTTGTGTGAGTTTGAAGTTTGGGTCCAAAATCAACAAAATTCACCATGCCGGCATGGTCAAATTTTCAGAATTTTGGTCAACATTTTTTTTTTGATTTTATAGTTCCAAATGATACAGAGTGGACTACTGAAGACAATTTATGTGTGCGAACTGGGTAAGTAAGTCATAATTTGAGAAATATGGGGAATTTTGTGTGAGTTTGAAGTTTGGGTCCAAAATCAACAAAATTCACCATGCCGGCATGGTCAAATTTTCAGAATTTGGGTCAACATTTTTTATTTTATTTTAAAGTTCCAAATGATACAGAGCGGACTACTGAAGACATTTTATGTGTGCGGACTAGGTAAATAAGCCATAGTTTGAGAAATATGGACAATTTTGTGTGAGTTTGAAGTTTGGGTCCAAAATCAACAAAATTCACCATGCCGGCATGGTCAAATTTTCAGAATTTGGGTCAACATTTTTTTTTTGATTTTATAGTTCCAAATGATACAGAGCGGACTACTCAAGACATTTTATGTGTGCGGACTAGGTAAATAAGCCATAGTTTGAGAAATATGGAGAATTTTGTGTGAGTTTGAAGTTTGGGTCCAAAACCAACAAAATTCACCATGCCGGCATGGTCAAATTTTCAGAATTTTGGTCAACATTTTAAAAAAAATTTTGTAGTTCCAAATGATACAGAGCGGACTACTCAAGACATTTTATCTGTGCGGACTGGGTAAATAAGCCATAGTTTGAGAAATATGGAGAATTTTGTGTGAGTTTGAAGTTTGGGTCCAAAATCAACAAAATTCACCATGCCGGCATGGTCATATTTTCAGAATTTGGGTCAACATTTTCTTTTTGATTTTATGTTTCCAAACGATACAGAGCGGACTACTGAAGATATTTTATGTGTGTGGACTAGGTAAATAAGCCATAGTTTGAGAAATATGAAGAATTTTGTGTAAGTTTGAAGTTTGGGTCCAAAATCAACAAAATTCACCATGCCGGCATGGTCAAATTTTCAGAATTTTGGTCAACATTTTTTTTTTGATTTTATAGTTCCAAATGATACAGAGCGGACTACTGAAGACATTTTATGTGTGCGGACTAGGTAAATAAGCCATAGTTTGAGAAATATGGAGAATTTTGTGTGAGTTTGAAGTTTGGGTCCAAAATCAACAAAATTCACCATGCCGGCATGGTCAAATTTTCAGAATTTGGGTCAACATTTTTTTTTTTGATTTTATAGTTCCAAATGATACAGAGTGGACTACTCAAGACATTTTATGTGTGCGGACTAGGTAAATAAGCCATAGTTTGAGAAATATGGAAAATTTTGTGTGAGTTTGAAGTTTGGGTCCAAAACCAACAAAATTCACCATGCCGGCATGGTCAAATTTTCAGAATTTTTGTCAACATTTTTTTTTTTGATTTTATAGTTCCAAATGATACAGAGCAGACTACTCAAGACATTTTATGTGTGCGGACTAGGTAAATAAGCCATAGTTTGAGAAATATGGAGAATTTTGTGTGAGTTTGAAGTTTGGGTCCAAAATCAACAAAATTCACCATGCCGGCATGGTCAAATTTTCAGAATTTTTGTCAACATTTTTTTTTTGATTTTATAGTTCCAAATGATACAGAGCGGACTACTGAAGACATTTTATGTGTGCGGACTGTGTAAATAAGCCATAGTTTGAGAAATATGGAGAATTTTGTGTGAGTTTGAAGTTTGGGTCCAAAATCAACAAAATTCACCATGCCGGCATGGTCAAATTTTCAGAATTTTGGTCAACATTTTTTTTTGATTTTATAGTTCCCAATGATTCAGTGCTGTCTACTGAAGACATTTTATGTGTGTGGTCTTGGTAAATAAGCCATAGTTTGAGAAATATGGAGAATTTTGTGTGAGTTTGAAGTTTGGGTCCAAAACCAACAAAATTCACCATGCCGGCATGGTCAAATTTTCAGAATTTTGGTCAACATTTTTTTTTTGATTTTATAGTTCCACATGATACAGAGCAGACTACTGAAGACATTTTATGTGTGCGGACTAGGTAAATAAGCCATAGTTTGAGAAATATGGAGAATTTTGTGTGAGTTTGAAGTTTGGGTCCAAAATCAACAAAATTCACCATGCCGGCATGGTCAAATTTTCAGAATTTGGGTCAACATTTTTTTTTTGATTTTATAGTTCCAAATGATACAGAGCGGACTACTCAAGACATTTTATGTGTGCGGACTAGGTAAATAAGCCATAGTTTGAGAAATATGGAGAATTTTGTGTGAGTTTGAAGTTTGGGTCCAAAATCAACAAAATTCACCATGCCGGCATGGTCAAATTTTCAGAATTTTTGTCAACATTTTTTTTTTGATTTTATAGTTCCAAATGATACAGAGCGGACTACTGAAGACATTTTATGTGTGCGGAGTAGGTAAATAAGCCATAGTTTGAGAAATATGGAGAATTTTCTGTGAGTTTGAAGTTTGGGTCCAAAATCAACAAAATTCACCATGCCGGCATGGTCAAATTTTCAGAATTTGGGTCAAGATTTTTTTGATGATTTTATAGTTCCACATGATACAGAGCTGACTACTGAAGACATTTTATGTGTGCGGACTTTGTAAATAAGCCATAGTTTGAGAAATATGGGGAATTTTGTGTGAGTTTGAAGTTTGGGTCCAAAATCAACAAAATTCACCATGCCGGCATGATCCAATTTTCAGAATTTGGTTCAACATTTTTAAAAAATTTTTAAAGTTCCAAATGATACAGAGCGGACTACTGAAGACATTTTATGTGTGCGGACTAGGTAAATAAGCCATAGTTTGAGAAATATGGAGAATTTTCTGTGAGTTTGAAGTTTGGGTCCAAAATCAACAAAATTCACCATGCCGGCATGGTCCAATTTTCAGAATTTGGGTCAACATTTTTTTAAATTTTTTATAGTTCCAAATGATACAGAGCGGACTACTCAAGACATTTGATGTGTGCGGACTGTGTAAATAAGCCATAGTTTGAGAAATATGGAGAATTTTGTGTGAGTTTGAAGTTTGGGTCCAAAATCAACAAAATTCACCATGCCGGCATGGTCAAATTTTCAGAATTTTTGTCAACATTTTTTTTTTGATTTTATAGTTCCAAATGATACAGAGCGGACTACTGAAGACATTTTATGTGTGCGGACTAGGTAAATAAGCCATAGTTTGAGAAATATGGAGAATTTTCTGTGAGTTTGAAGTTTGGGTCCAAAATCAACAAAATTCACCATGCCGGCATGGTCAAATTTTCAGAATTTTGGTCAACATTTTTTTTTTTGATTTTATAGTTCCAAATGATACAGAGCGGACTACTCAAGACATTTTATGTGTGCGGACTAGGTAAATAAGCCATAGTTTGAGAAATATGGAGAATTTTGTGTGAGTTTGAAGTTTGGGTCCAAAATCAACAAAATTCACCATGCCGGCATGGTCCAATTTTCAGAATTTTGGTCAACGTTTTTAAAAAATTTTTATAGTTCCAAATGATACAGAGCGGACTACTGAAGACATTTTATGTGTGTGAACTAGGTAAATAAGCCATAGTTTGAGAAATAAGGAGAATTTTGTGTAAGTTTGAAGTTTGGGTCCAAAACCAACAAAATTCACCATGCCGGCATGGTCAAATTTTCAGAATTTTGGTCAACATTTTTTTTTTTGATTTTATAGTTCCACATGATACAGAGCGGACTACTGAAGACATTTTATGTGTGCGTACTAGGTAAATAAGCCATAGTTTGAGAAATATGGAAAATTTTGTGTGAGTTTGAAGTTTGGGTCCAAAACCAACAAAATTCACCATGCCGGCATGGTCAAATTTTCAGAATTTGGGTCAACATTTTTTTTTTGATTTTATAGTTCCAAATGATGCAGAGTGGACTGCTGAAGACATTTTATGTGTGCGGACTAGGTAAATAAGCCATAGTTTGAGAAATATGGACAATTTTGTGTGAGTTTGAAGTTTGGGTCCAAAATCAACAAAATTCACCATGCCGGCATGGTCAAATTTTCAGAATTTTGGTCAACATTTTTTATTTTATAGTTCCACATGATACAGAGCAGACTACTGAAGACATTTTATGTGTGCGGACTAGGTAAATAAGCCATAGTTTGAAAAATATGGAGAATTTTGTGTGAGTTTGAAGTTATGGTCCAAAACCAACAAAATTCACCATGCCGGCATGGTCAAATTTTCAGAATTTGGGTCAACATTTTTTTAAATTTTTTATAGTTCCACATGATACAGAGCGGACTACTGAAGACATTTTATGTGTGCGTACTAGGTAAATAAGCCATAGTTTGAGAAATATGGACAATTTTGTGTGAGTTTGAAGTTTGGGTCCAAAACCAACAAAATTCACCATGCCGGCATGGTCAAATTTTCAGAATTTGGGTCAACATTTTTTTTTTGATTTTATAGTTCCAAATGATACAGAGTGGACTACTGAAGACAATTTATGTGTGCGAACTGGGTAAGTAAGTCATAATTTGAGAAATATGGATAATTTTGTGTGAGTTTGAAGTTTGGGTCCAAAACCAACAAAATTCACCATGCCGCCATGGTCAAATTTTCAGAATTTGGGTCAACATTTTTAAAATTTTTTTATAGTTCCACATGATACAGAGCGGACTACTCAAGACATTTTATGTGTGCGTACTAGGTAAATAAGCCATAGTTTGAGAAATATGGAAAATTTTGTGTGAGTTTGAAGTTTGGGTCCAAAATCAACAAAAATTCACCATGCCGGCATGGTCAAATTTTCAGAATTTTGGTCAACATTTTTTTTTGGATTTTATAGTTCCAAATGATACAGAGCGGACTACTCAAGACATTTTATGTGTGTGGTCTGGGTAAATAAGCCATAGTTTGAGAAATATGGAGAATTTTGTGTGAGTTTGAAGTCTGGGTCCAAAATCAACAAAATTCACCATGCCGGCATGGTCAAATTTTCAGAATTTTGGTCAACACTTTTTTTTTGATTTTATAGTTCCAAATGATACAGAGTGGACTACTGAAGACAATTTATGTGTGCGAACTGGGTAAGTACATGTAAGTCATAATTTGAGAAATATGGACAATTTTGTGTAAGTTTGAAGTTTGGGTCCAAAATCAACAAAATTCACCATGCCGGCATGGTCAAATTTTCAGAATTTTGGTCAACATTTTTTTTTTGATTTTATAGTTCCAAATGATACAGAGCGGACTACTGAAGACAATTTATGTGTGCGAACTGGGTAAGTAAGTCATAATTTGAGAAATATGGAGAATTTTGTGTGAGTTTGAAGTTTGGGTCCAAAATCAACAAAATTCACCATGCCGGCATGGTCAAATTTTCAGAATTTGGGTCAACATTTTTAAATTTTTTTTATAGTTCCAAATGATACAGAGCGGACTACTCAAGACATTTTATGTGTGCGGACTAGGTAAATAAGCCATAGTTTGAGAAATATGGAGAATTTTGTGTGAGTTTGAAGTTTGGGTCCAAAATCAACAAAATTCACCATGCAGGCATGGTCAAATTTTCAGAATTTGGGTCAACATTTTTTTTTTTTTTTATAGCTCCAAATGATACAGAGCGGACTACTCAAGACATTTTATGTGTGCGGACTGTGTAAATAAGCCATAGTTTGAGAAATATGGAGAATTTTGTGTGAGTTTGAAGTTTGGGTCCAAAATCAACAAAATTCACCATGCCGGCATGGTCAAATTTTCAGAATTTTGGTCAACATTTTTTTTTTTGATTTTATAGTTCCACATGATTTTACAGAGTGGACTACTGAAGACATTTTATGTGTGCTGATCTTCTATGTAAATAAGCCATAGTTTGAGAAATATGGACAATTTTGTGTGAGTTTGAAGTTTGGGTCCAAAATCAACAAAATTCACCATGCCGGCATGGTCAAATTTTCAGAATTTGGGTCAACATTTTCTTTTTGATTTTATAGTTCCAAATGATACAGAGCAGACTACTGAAGACATTTTATGTGTGCGTACTAGGTAAATAAGCCATAGTTTGAGAAATATGGACAATTTTGTGTGAGTTTGAAGTTTGGGTCCAAAATCAACAAAATTCACCATGCCGGCATGGTCAAATTTTCAGAATTTGGGTCAACATTTTTTTTTTGATTTTATAGTTCCAAATGATACAGAGCGGACTACTGAAGACATTTTATGTGTGCGGACTAGGTAAATAAGCCATAGTTTGAGAAATATGGAGAATTTTGTGTGAGTTTGAAGTTTGGGTCCAAAATCAACAAAATTCACCATGCCGGCATGGTCAAATTGATCCATTCAATGAATTTGGGTCAATTCCCATTTTTCTTTGATTTTATAGTTCAACATGATACTGAGAAGACTACTGAAGACATTTTTTGTGTGGACTAGGTAAATAAGCCATAGTTTGAGAAATATGGAGAATTTTGTGTGAGTTTGAAGTTTGGGTCCAAAATCAACATAATTCACCATGCCGGCATGGTCAAATTTTCAGAATTTGGGTCAACATTTTTTTTGATTTTATAGTTCCACATGATACAGAGCGGACTACTGAAGACATTTTATGTGTGCGGACTAGGTAAATAAGCCATAGTTTGAGAAATATGGACAATTTTGTGTGAGTTTGAAGTTTGGGTCCAAAACCAACAAAATTCACCATGCCGGCATGGTCAAATTTTCAGAATTTGGGTCAACATTTTTTTTTTTTTTATAGTTCCAAATGATACAGAGTGGACTACTCAAGACATTTTATGTGTGCGGACTAGGTAAATAAGCCATAGTTTGAGAAATATGGAGAATTTTGTGTGAGTTTGAAGTTTGGGTCCAAAACCAACAAAATTCACCATGCCGGCATGGTCAAATTTTCAGAATTTTTGTCAACATTTTTTTTTTGATTTTATAGTTCCACATGATACAGAGCAGACTACTGAAGACATTTTATGTGTGCGGACTAGGTAAATAAGCCATAGTTTGAGAAATATGGAGAATTTTGTGTGAGTTTGAAGTTTGGGTCCAAAATCAACATAATTCACCATGCCAGCATGGTCAAATTTTCAGAATTTGGGTCAACATTCTCTTTTTGATTTTATAGTTCCAAATGATACAGAGCGGACTACTGAAGACATTTTATGTGTGTGAACTAGGTAAATAAGCCATAGTTTGAGAAATATGGACAATTTTGTGTGAGTTTGAAGTTTGGGTCCAAAACCAACAAAATTCACCATGCCGGCATGGTCCAATTTTCAGAATCTTTGTCAACATTTTTTTTTTTTTTATAGTTCCAAATGATACAGAGTGGACTACTCAAGACATTTTATGTGTGCGGTCTAGGTAAATAAGCCATAGTTTGAGAAATATGGAGAATTTTGTGTGAGTTTGAAGTTTGGGTCCAAAACCAACAAAATTCACCATGCCGGCATGGTCAAATTTTCAGAATTTTGGTCAACATTTTTTTTTTTGATTTTATAGTTCCACATGATACAGAGCAGACTACTGAAGACATTTTATGTGTGCGGACTAGGTAAATAAGCCATAGTTTGAGAAATATGGAGAATTTTGAGTGAGTTTGAAGTTTGGGTCCAAAACCAACAAAATTCACCATGCCGGCATGGTCAAATTTTCAGAAATTTTGTCAACATTTTTTTTTTTGATTTTATAGTTCCACATGATACAGAGCAGACTACTGAAGACATTTTATGTGTGCGGACTAGGTAAATAAGCCATAGTTTGAGAAATATGGAGAATTTTGTGTGAGTTTGAAGTTTGGGTCCAAAACCAACAAAATTCACCATGCCGGCATGGTCAAATTTTCAGAATTTGGGTCAACATTTTTTTAAATTTTTTATAGTTCCACATGATACAGAGCGGACTACTGAAGACATTTTATGTGTGCGGACTAGGTAAATAAGCCATAGTTTGAGAAATATGGAAAATTTTGTGTGAGTTTGAAGTTTGGGTCCAAAACCAACTAAATTCACCATGCCGGCATGGTCAAATTTTCAGAATTTTGGTCAACATTTTTTTTTTTTTTTTATAGTTCCAAATGATACAGAGCGGACTACTCAAGACATTTTATGTGTGCGGACTAGGTAAATAAGCCATAGTTTGAGAAATATGGAGAATTTTGTGTGAGTTTGAAGTTTGGGTCCAAAATCAACAAAATTCACCATGTCGGCATGGTCAAATTTTCAGAATTTGGGTCATTTTTTATTTTTATTTTATAGTTCCACATGATACAGAGCGGACTACTCAAGACATTTTATGCGTGCGGACTAGGTAAATAAGCCATAGTTTGAGAAATATGGAGAATTTTGTGTGAGTTTGAAGTTTGGGTCCAAAACCAACAAAATTCACCATGCCGGCATGGTCAAATTTTCACAATTTTTGTCAACATTTTTTTTTTTGATTTTATAGTTCCAAATGATACAGAGCAGACTACTCAAGACATTTTATGTGTGCGGACTGGGTAAATAAGCCATAGTTTGAGAAATATGGTGAATTTTGTGTGAGTTTGAAGTTTGGGTCCAAAATCAACACAATTCATCATGCCGGCATGGTCAAATTTTCAGAATTTGGGTCAACATTTTCTTTTTGATTTTATAGTTCCAAATGATACAGAGCGGACTACTCAAGACATTTTATGTGTGTGAACTAGGTAAATAAGCCATAGTTTGAGAAATATGGAGAATTTTGTGTGAGTTTGAAGTTTGGGTCCAAAACCAACAAAATTCACCATGCCGGCATGGTCAAATTTTCAGAATTTGGGTCAACATTTTTTTTTTTGATTTTATAGTTCCAAATGATACAGAGCAGACTACTGAAGACATTTTATGTGTGCGGACTAGGTAAATAAGCCATAGTTTGAGAAATATGGAGAATTTTGTGTGAGTTTGAAGTTTGGGTCCAAAATCAACAAAAATTCACCATGCCGGCATGGTCAAATTTTCAGAATTTTGGTCAACATTTTTTTTTTGATTTTATAGTTCCAAATGATACAGAGCGGACTACTCAAGACATTTTATGTGTGTGGTCTGGGTAAATAAGCCATAGTTTGAGAAATATGGAGAATTTTGTGTGAGTTTGAAGTCTGGGTCCAAAATCAACAAAATTCACCATGCCGGCATGGTCAAATTTTCAGAATTTTGGTCAACATTTTTTTTTTGACTTTATAGTTCCAAATGATACAGAGTGGACTACTGAAGACAATTTATGTGTGCGAACTGGGTAAGTAAGTCATAATTTGAGAAATATGGAGAATTTTGTGTGAGTTTGAAGTTTGGGTCCAAAATCAACAAAATTCACCATGCCGGCATGGTCAAATTTTCAGAATTTTGGTCAACATTTTTTTATTTATTTTATAGTTCCAAATGATACAGAGCGGACTACTGAAGACATTTTATGTGTGTGGTCTGGGTAAATAAGCCATAGTTTGAGAAATATGGAGAATTTTGTGTGAGTTTGAAGTCTGGGTCCAAAATCAACAAAATTCACCATGCCGGCATGGTCAAATTTTCAGAATTTTGGTCAACATTTTTTTTTTTTTTTTTATAGTTCCAAATGATACAGAGTGGACTACTGAAGACAATTTATGTGTGCGAACTGGGTAAGTAAGTCATAATTTGAGAAATTTGGGAATTTTGTGTGAGTTTGAAGTTTGGGTCCAAAATCAACAAAATTCACCATGCCGGCATGGTCAAATTTTCAGAATTTGGGTCAACATTTTTAAAAATTTTTTATAGTTCCAAATGATACAGAGCGGACTACTCAAGACATTTTATGTGTGCGGACTAGGTAAATAAGCCATAGTTTGAGAAATATGGAGAATTTTGTGTGAGTTTGAAGTTTGGGTCCAAAATCAACAAAATTCACCATGCCGGCATGGTCAAATTTTCAGAATTTGGGTCAACATTTTTTTTTTTTTTTTTTTAGTTCCACATGATTTAGAGCGGACTACTGAAGACATTTTATGTGTGCGGACTGTGTAAATAAGCCATAGTTTGAGAAATATGGAGAATTTTGTGTGAGTTTGAAGTTTGGGTCCAAAACCAACAAAATTCACCATGCCGGCATGGTCAAATTTTCAGAATTTTGGTCAACATATATATAATTGATTTTATGGTTCCACATGATTTTTTTTTTCTTTTGAGTGGAGCTCTTAGACTCCGTTTATTCAACTCCATTTAATTACAAGTACACTCATCTTCTATGAAAAACAATAATGCACATACTGATATATCAATACATTAAGTACATATGAGGTTAAGTGACTTGTACATTAATTTCGTGGTAACTTTAGAAAAGGGTAGCAAACCCTCATCCCCGGGGTCAATTTGGAATTTCAGCCACCTGCTTGGATGGTTATTGGGCCCACAACGTTTTTCTTTGAGGAGGACTGGATTGATGTTTTGTTCAAGACGCTTAACTATGCGTCCGGCATTGATACAATTTATTTTGCACCTCCTAGCCAATTCCTTAAAGGTAATAAGTCTGCTGTTTTTAACTACATGATGCAATTTGATGATGTTGTTCTTTATTAGAACAGGACTCGCTAAATCTTTATCCTTATTACCCGTAACCACTGAATTATTCCAGAGAGGGACGTTCATTATTTCCAAAACTGAGGAGAATTCTGGTCTGAAAACACTCCCTGATTGTTCGTAGGCTGTAAAAAGGTCCATATAAAAGGGAGTGGTCTGCAATGACTTTTTCTTGGTTTTTCCAAATACATGCCATCCCAGACTATGGCTTTCACCAGTTTTCTCGATCCAATAGTTAAAGAATGATTTCCATTTACCATTACTTTTGATATAATTACTCAACCACATCAGTTTTAGACAGCGTAACCTGACCCCGACGTCCAAAAGACCCGTTCCTCCCATGTATCCAGGTCCGGTGATAGTGGCGCGCTTGATTTTGTCGGGTTTACCTGACCAGTAAAAACTAAAAATAATGTTTTCGATTTTCTTTACAAACTCATCCGGGCAAGAGAGAACGCTACCCACATAGTTCAGTCTGCTTCCGACCGTGACGTTAACAATAACGGCCTTGCCCGCCAGAGTCAGGTCCCACTGTCTAAACATATTTAACTTGCACTTAAGTTTGCTTATTCCGGGTTCCCAGTTGTCAGCTGGTGTGACATTGTTTCCAAAAAGGATACCCAAAATTTTCATTTTATCATTGTTCCAGTTGAAGCCACATGGCTTGTCCATTCTGTTCTTCCATTTGCCAAGCCATAGACCCGTGGTTTTACTTGTGTTCACCTTAGATCCGCTACCTTTACAATATTTACACAAAACATCCGTAATGACCTGAAAATCACTTTCTTTAGAAATAAAACCTGTTGCATCATCGGCATGCTGGATAATTTTAACACATTCAGTTCCACCTGGAGACTGAATACCATGCAACCCATTATTGATTCTAATCAGAGTTCCTAAACCTTCTGCACAGACTGCATATAACAATGGAGACAGGGGACACCCTTGTCTGATTCCTCTACTTATTTGGAAAGGTCTGCCAATGAAGTTATTTACAATGACACAGCTCACAGGATTGCTATACAAAAGCTTGATCCATTGAATGAATTTGGGGGAATTCCCATTTTTTCAAGCATGCTAAACATATAATTCTCAATTAATTCTATGGAAAGCCTTCTCCTGGTCGATACTTAAGATTGCTGCTTCCTTATTGTTCCAATTAATGTAATCAATGCTATCACGCAAAAGGGTAAGGTTATCGTGAATTTTTCTTCCCGGTACACCACATGTCTGTTCCACATGATACAGAGAAGACTACTGAAGACATTTTATGTGTGCCGACTAGGTAAATAAGCCATAGTTTGAGAAATATGGAGAATTTTGTGTGAGTTTGAAGTTTGGGTCCAAAACCAACAAAATTCACCATGCCGCCATGGTCAAATTTTCAGAATTTGGGTCAACATTTTTTTTTTTGATTTTATAGTTCCACATGATACAGAGCGGACTACTGAAGACATTTTATGTGTGCGTACTAGGTAAATAAGCCATAGTTTGAGAAATATGGAAAATTTTGTGTGAGTTTGAAGTTTGGGTCCAAAATCAACAAAATTCACCATGCCGGCATGGTCAAATTTTCAGAATTTTGGTCAACATTTTTTTTTTGATTTTATAGTTCCAAATGATACAGAGCGGACTACTGAAGACATTTTATGTGTGCGGACTGTGTAAATAAGCCATAGTTTGAGAAATATGGAGAATTTTGTGTCAGTTTGAAGTTTGGGTGCAAAACCAACAAAATTCACCATGCCGGCATGGTCAAATTTTCAGAATTTGGGTCAACATTTTTTTTTTTGATTTTATAGTTCCACATGATACAGAGCAGACTACTGAAGACATTTTATGTGTGCGGACTAGGTAAATAAGCCATAGTTTGAGAAATATGGAGGATTTTGTGTGAGTTTGAAGTTTGGGTCCAAAATCAACAAAATTCACCATGCCGGCATGGTCAAATTTTCAGAATTTTGGTCAACATTTTTATTTTTGATTTTATAGTTCCACATGATTTTTTTTTTCTTTTGAGTGGAGCTCTTAGACTCCGTTTATTCAACTCCATTTAATTACAAGTACACTCATCTTCTATGAAAAACAATAATGCACATACTGATATATCAATACATTAAGTACATATGAGGTTAAGTGACTTGTACATTAATTTCGTGGTAACTTTAGAAAAGGGTAGCAAACCTCATCCCGGGGGTCAATTTGGAATTTCAGCCACCTGCTTGGATGGTTATTGGGCCCACAACGTTTTCTTTGAGGAGGACTGGATTGATGTTTTGTTCAAGACGCTTAACTATGCGTCCGGCATTGATACAATTTATTTTGCACCTCCTAGCCAATTCCTTAAAGGTAATAAGTCTGCTGTTTTTAACTACATGATGCAATTTGATGATGTTGTTCTTTATTAGAACAGGACTCGCTAAATCTTTATCCTTATTACCCGTAACCACTGAATTATTCCAGAGAGGGACGTTCATTACTTCCAAAACTGAGGAGAATTCTGGTCTGAAAACACTCCTGATTGTTCGTAGGCTGTAAAAAGGTCCATATAAAAGGGAGTGGTCTGCAATGACTTTTCTTGGTTTTTCCAAATACATGCCATCCCAGACTATGGCTTTCACCAGTTTTCTCGATCCAATAGTTAAAGAATGATTTCCATTTACCATTACTTTTGATATAATTACTCAACCACATCAGTTTTAGACAGCGTAACCTGACCCCGACGTCCAAAGACCCGTTCCTCCCATGTATCCAGGTCCGGTGATAGTGGCGCGCTTGATTTTGTCGGGTTTACCTGACCAGTAAAAACTAAAAATAATGTTTTCGATTTTCTTTACAAACTCATCCGGGCAAGAGAGAACGCTACCCACATAGTTCAGTCTGCTTCCGACCGTGACGTTAACAATAATGGCCTTGCCCGCCAGAGTCAGGTCCCACTGTCTAAACATATTTAACTTGCACTTAAGTTTGCTTATTCCGGGTTCCCAGTTGTCAGCCGGTGTGACATTGTTTCCAAAAAGGATACCCAAAATTTTCATTTTATCATTGTTCCAGTTGAAGCCACATGGCTTGTCCATTCTGTTCTTCCATTTGCCAAGCCATAGACCCGTGGTTTTACTTGTGTTCACCTTAGATCCGCTACCTTTACAATATTTACACAAAACATCCGTAATGACCTGAAAATCACTTTCTTTAGAAATAAAAACTGTTGCATCATCGGCATGCTGGATAATTTTAACACATTCAGTTCCACCTGGAGACTGAATACCATGCAACCCATTATTGATTCTAATCAGAGTTCCTAAACCTTCTGCACAGACTGCATATAACAATGGAGACAGGGGACACCCTTGTCTGATTCCTCTACTTATTCGGAAAGGTCTGCCAATGAAGTTATTTACAATGACACAGCTCACAGGATTGCTATACAAAAGCTTGATCCATTGAATGAATTTGGGGGTAATTCCCATTTTTTCAAGCATGCTAAACATATAATTCTCAATTAATTCTATCGAAAGCCTTCTCCTGGTCGATACTTAAGATTGCTGCTTCCTTATTGTTCCAATTAATGTAATCAATGCTATCACGCAAAAGGGTAAGGTTATCGTGAATTTTTCTTCCCGGTACACCACATGTCTGTTCCACATGATACAGAGCAGACTACTGAAGACATTTTATGTGTGCCGACTAGGTAAATAAGCCATAGTTTGAGAAATATGGAGAATTTTGTGTGAGTTTGAAGTTTGGGTCCAAAATCAACATAATTCACCATGCCGGCATGGTCAAATTTTCAGAATTTTGGTCAACATTTTTTTATTTTATTTTATAGTTCCACATGATACAGAGCGGACTACTGAAGACATTTTATGTGTGCGTACTAGGTAAATAAGCCATAGTTTGAGAAATATGGACAATTTTGTGTGAGTTTGAAGTTTGGGTCCAAAACCAACAAAATTCACCATGCCGGCATGGTCAAATTTTCAGAATTTGGGTCAACATTTTTTTTTTTTTTTTATAGTTCCAAATGATACAGAGTGCACTACTCAAGATATTTTATGTGTGCGGACTTGGTAAATAAGCCATAGTTTGAGAAATATGGAGAATTTTGTGTGAGTTTGAAGTTTGGGTGCAAAACCAACAAAATTCACCATGACGGCATGGTCAAATTTTCAGAATTTTTGTCAACATTTTTTTTTTTGATTTTATAGTTCCACATGATACAGAGCAGACTACTGAAGACATTTTATGTGTGCGGACTAGGTAAATAAGCCATAGTTTGAGAAATATGGAGAATTTTGTGTGAGTTTGAAGTTTGGGTCCAAAATCAACATAATTCACCATGCCAGCATGGTCAAATTTTCAGAATTTGGGTCAACATTTTCTTTTGATTTTTAGTTCCAAATGATACAGAGCGGACTACTGAAGACATTTTATGTGTGTAAACTAGGTAAATAAGCCATAGTTTGAGAAATATGGACAATTTTGTGTGAGTTTGAAGTTTGGGTCCAAAACTAACAAAATTCACCATGCCGGCATGGTCAAATTTTCAGAATTTTGGTCAACATTTTTTTTAATTTTTTATAGTTCCAAATGATACAGAGTGGACTACTCAAGACATTTTATGTGTGCGGTCTAGGTAAATAAGCCATAGTTTGAGAAATATGGAGAATTTTGTGTGAGTTTGAAGTTTGGGTCCAAAACCAACAAAATTCACCATACCGGCATGGTCAAATTTTCACAATTTTTGTCAACATTTTTTTTTTGATTTTATAGTTCCACATGATACAGAGCAGACTACTGAAGACATTTTATGTGTGCGGACTAGGTAAATAAGCCATAGTTTGAGAAATATGGAGAATTTTGAGTGAGTTTGAAGTTTGGGTCCAAAACCAACAAAATTCACCATGCCGGCATGGTCAAATTTTCAGAAATTTTGTCAACATTTTTGTTTTTGATTTTATAGTTCCACATGATACAGAGCAGACCACTGAAGACATTTTATGTGTGCGGACTAGGTAAATAAGCCATAGTTTGAGAAATATGGAGAATTTTGTGTGAGTTTGAAGTTTGGGTCCAAAATCAACAAAATTCACCATGCCGCCATAGTCAAATTTTCAGAATTTGGGTCAACATTTTTTTAAATTTTTTATAGTTCCACATGATACAGAGCGGACTACTCAAGACATTTTATGTGTGCGTACTAGGTAAATAAGCCATAGTTTGAGAAATATGGAAAATTTTGTGTGAGTTTGAAGTTTGGGACCAAAACCAACATAATTCACCATGCCGGCATGGTCAAATTTTCAGAATTTTGGTCAACATTTTTTTTTTTTTTTTATAGTTTCAAATGATACAGAGCGGACTACTCAAGACATTTTATGTGTGCGGACTAGGTAAATAAGCCATAGTTTGAGAAATATGGAGAATTTAGTGTGAGTTTGAAGTTTGGGTCCAAAATCAACAAAATTCACCATGCCGGCATGGTCAAATTTTCAGAACTTTGGTCAACACTTGTTTTTTTTTATTTTATAGTTCCAAATGATACAGAGCAGACTACTGAAGACAATTTATGTGTGCGAACTGGGTAAGTAAGTCATTATTTCAGAAATACAAGGAATTTTGTGTGAGTTTGAAGTTTGGGTCCAAAACCAACAAAATTCACCATGCCGCCATGGTCAAATTTTCAGAATTTGGGTCAACATTTTTTTAAATTTTTTATAGTTCCACATGATACAGAGCGGACTACTGAAGACATTTTATGTGTGCGTACTAGGTAAATAAGCCATAGTTTGAGAAATATGGAAAATTTTGTGTGAGTTTGAAGTTTGGGTCCAAAATCAACAAAATTCACCATGCCGGCATGGTCAAATTTTCAGAATTTTGGTCAACATTTTTTTGATTTTATAGTTCCAAATGATACAGAGCGGACTACTGAAGACATTTTATGTGTGTGGTCTGGTAAATAAGCCATAGTTTGAGAAATATGGAGAATTTTGTGTGAGTTTGAAGTCTGGGTCCAAAATCAACAAAATTCACCATGCCGGCAGGGTCAAATTTTCAGAATTTTGGTCAACATTTTTTTTTTGATTTTATAGTTCCAAATGATACAGAGTGGACTACTGAAGACAATTTATGTGTGCGAACTGGGTAAGTAAGTCATAATTTGAGAAATATGGGGAATTTTGTGTGAGTTTGAAGTTTGGGTCCAAAATCAACAAAATTCACCATGCCGGCATGGTCAAATTTTCAGAATTTGGGTCAACATTTTTAAAATTTGTTTATAGTTCCAAATGATACAGAGCGGACTACTCAAGACATTTTATGTGTGCGGACTATGTAAATAAGCCATAGTTTGAGAAATATGGAGAATTTTGTGTGAGTTTGAAGTTTGGGTCCAAAATCAACAAAATTCACCATGCCGGCATGGTCAAATTTTCAGAATTTTTGTCAACATTTTTTTTTTTGATTTTTTAGTTCCACATGATTTAGAGCGGACTACTGAAGACATTTTATGTGTGCGGACTGTGTAAATAAGCCATAGTTTGAGAAATATGGAGAATTTTGTGTGAGTTTGAAGTTTGGGTCCAAAATCAACAAAATTCACCATGCGGGCATGGTCAAATTTTCAGAATGTGGGTCAACATTTTTTTTTGATTTTATAGTTCCAAATGATACAGAATGGACAGCTCAAGACATTTTATGTGTGTGGACTTGGTAAATAAGCCATAGTTTGAGAAATATGGAGAATTTTGTGTGAGTTTGAAGTTTGGGTCCAAAACCAACAAAATTCACCATGCCGGCATGGTCAAATTTTCAGAATTTTGGTCAACATTTTTTTTTTTTTTTATAGTTCCACATGATACAGAGCAGACTACTGAAGACATTTTATGTGTGCGGACTGGGTAAATAAGCCATAGTTTGAGAAATATGGAGAATTTTGTGTGAGTTTGAAGTTTGGGTCCAAAATCAACATAATTCACCATGCCGGCATGGTCAAATTTTCAGAATTTTGGTCAACATTTTCTTTTGATTTTATAGTTCCAAATGATACAGAGCGGACTACTCAAGACATTTTATGTGTGCGGACTAGGTAAATAAGCCATAGTTTGAGAAATATGGAGAATTTTGTGTGACTTTGAAGTTTGGGTCCAAAATCAACAAAATTCACCATGCAGGCATGGTCCAATTTTCAGAATTTTGTCAACATTTTTTATTTTATTTTATAGTTCCAAATGATACAGAGTGGACTACTGAAGTGGAGCTGCCGCCAGTTTGCTGGTCACGCAAATTCTCCATGTTAATAAGTACTGTTTGGACATCTTCCGGATCGTTAAATCAATGGACATAGATTTGATTATATGCTTAAGTGTATTTGAAGGTTTGGGTCCAAAATCAACTTTAAAAGGGTAGCAAGCCGGCATGATCCATTCTAGTAAACCTGAATTTGGATCATCACCTGAATTTTTTTGATTTTACCAGACGTTCCAAATACTTAGGTCTTGTGGATTCTTACTGTTCGTCTGAACAGGCTGTTATGGCGTTTAACTGCGTCAGCACATTGGTAAACATTTTTGAGAAGTCCTTTCTGAAATCAGATCAGAAAAGAATCAAATGTGTGATCTGAAACTGCAATTTGAGAACATGAGGACGCGTGGTGAGATGTTGTTGATTTTGGATCCAAAATCAACACAATGGTCAAATTCTTTCCATTTTGTCAATGATTTCTCAGGCTATAGTGTTCCTTGACATGTTCCAGAGCACTGGGGAAATTCTCAAAGTGTTTCAAATAGTGTCGCTACTCATTGTCATAGTGGAAGACTATAAAATCAGGAGAATTAATTTGTGTGAGCTTGAAGCCAAAATTCTGAAAACCACCATGCCGGCATGGTAATCTTTGATGGATTTTGGACCCAAAACCTTTTGAAACTTTTATTTAAAAGGCCTTCCGATGATTTCTCAGGCTACTCACACAGAGAACAATTGCTTAGTTCATAAAACTGAGGTAAGTCAGCTAAATCATTTGAAAACTATAAAATCAAAAAAAGATGTCACCATGGAGGGTTTCATTTTCAAATTCTGCAGAAAAAATTGAACCATACTACAGTGTTAATTTTCAGATTTCCCAGTTAAAGCCATAGTTTTCCAAACTCACAGAAAATAGCATCTACAGGCAAAGAATTATGAGTTGAAGCCTGATTTTGAAAACCAAGTCACATAAATGTGCCGGCATGTCGATCAACTTTCTTGGCCCCAGTCCAATGATATGGCGGGTACTATAAATCAAAGTAAAAAATGTGACACAAGTCTGACAAATTCTGAGACTGCCTGTTCATCATGTGAACCTGTTGATTTTGAACCCAAAAACTTCAAACAAACTCTGAAGCTTTCTCCATGTCCATATATCTCAAACCTTATTAGTACTGCCCCACTGATAAAATGTCTTCAGTAGTCACTTCTCATATAATTGAACATAAATAAAATCAAAAATATGTTGACCTTAGTAAGTCTGAGTGACTTTGTAAAGCAATGCCGGCATGAGTGAATTTTTGTGTTACAGACCAAGCTCAGACTTAGGCGCTCACACAAAAATTCTCCATATTTCTCAAAATTTGTAACTTGACAGTCAATTCTCACAATGTGTCAGTAGATGAACTCAGAATTCTGTTCCATCGTAGAGGTTTTGGGGTAATATAAAATTTCTGGAAAAGAATCGAGTTCTGACCAAGTCTGAACAAAATTGACCATGCTCGGCATAAAAGTTGAATTTTGTTGGATTTGATAACAACATCAAAGAACTCGTGTGTGACTGTAATTGTCATCCATGCTAGAAATATGGAGACTTGCGTGAGTTTGAAGCCTGAAACGACATAAATACCTCTTATATTGTTCAGCTCAGACTGGTGTCGACCTTGACTTTAAGAGTTCCAAAAAATGTTGACCCCAGCGGACTACAAACCTGAGACTTTCGATCAGTACCGTACGGAATAGTTTCAGCTGTTGATTTTGAGACCCAGGCAAAATCAACCAAAGCAGGTGCAGAATGATCCGTATTCTCAGGTACTGACTTGTGTAACTTGCCCGGTTCGCATAAAATGTTGACCAAAATTCTGAAAATTTGACCATGCCGGCATGGTGAATTTTGTTGATTTTGGACCCAAACTTCAAACTCACACAAAATTCTCCATATTTCTCAAACTATGGCTTATTTACCTAGTACGCACACATAAAATGTCTTCAGTAGTCCGCTCTGTATCATTTGGAACTATAAAATAAAATAAAAAATGTTGACCCAAATTCTGAAAATTTGACCATGCCGGCATGGTGAATTTTGTTGATTTTGGACCCAAACTTCAAACTCACACAAAATTCTCCATATTTCTCAAATTATGACTTACTTACCCAGTTCGCACACATAAATTGTCTTCAGTATTACACTCTGTATCATTTGGAACTATAAAATCAAAAAAAAAAATGTTGACCAAAATTCTGAAAATTTGACCATGCCGGCATGGTGAATTTTGTTGATTTTGGACCCAGACTTCAAACTCACACAAAATTCTCCATATTTCTCAAACTATGGCTTATTTACCCAGACCACACACATAAAATGTCTTCAGTAGTCCGCTCTGTATCATGTGGAACTATAAAATCAAAAAAAAAATGTTGACCAAAATTCTGAAAATTTGACCATGCCGGCATGGTGAATTTTTGTTGATTTTGGACCCAAACTTCAAACTCACACAAAATTTTCCATATTTCTCAAACTATGGCTTATTTACCTAGTACGCACACATAAAATGTCTTCAGTAGTCCGCTCTGTATCATGTGGAACTATAAAATCAAAAAAAAAAATGTTGACCCAAATTCTGAAAATTTGACCATGGCGGCATGGTGAATTTTGTTGGTTTTGGACCCAAACTTCAAACTCACACAAAATTCTCCATATTTCTCAAACTATGGCTTATTTACCTAGTCCGCACACATAAAATGTCTTCAGTAGTCTGCTCTGTATCATGTGGAACTATAAAATCAAAAAAAAAAATGTTGACAAAAATTCTGAAAATTGGACCATGCCGGCATGGTGAATTTTGTTGGTTTTGGACCCAAACTTCAAACTCACACAAAATTTTCCATATTTCTCAAACTATGGCTTATTTACCTAGTCCGCACACATAAAATGTCTTGAGTAGTCCACTCTGTATCATTTGGAACTATAAAATCAAAAAGAAAATGTTGACCCAAATTCTAAAAATTTGACCATGCCGGCATGGTGAATTATGTTGATTTTGGACCCAAACTTCAAACTCACACAAAATTCTCCATATTTCTCAAACTATGGCTTATTTACCTAGTTCACACACATAAAATGTCTTCAGTAGTCCGCTCTGTATCATTTGGAACTATAAAATCAAAAAGAAAATGTTGACCAAAATTCTGAAAATTTGACCATGCCGGCATGGTGAATTATGTTGATTTTGGACCCAAACTTCAAACTCACACAAAATTCTCCATATTTCTCAAACTATGGCTTATTTACCCAGTCCGCACACATAAAATGTCTTCAGTAGTCTGCTCTGTATCATGTGGAACTATAAAAAAAAATAAAAAAATGTTGACCAAAATTCTGAAAATTTGACCATGCCGGCATGGTGAATTTTGTTGGTTTTGGACCCAAACTTCAAACTCACACAAAATTGTCCATATTTCTCAAACTATGGCTTGTTTACCAAGTCCGCACACATAAAATGTCTTGAGCTGTCCATTCTGTATCATTTGGAACTATAAAATCAAAAAAAAATGTTGACCCAAATTCTGAAAATTTGACCATGCCGGCATGGTGAATTTTGTTGGTTTTGGACCCAAACTTCAAACTCACACAAAATTGTCCATATTTCTCAAACTATGGCTTATTTACCTAGTCCACACACATAAAATGTCTTCAGTAGTCCGCTCTGTATCATTTGGAACTATAAAATCAAAAAGAAAATGTTGACCCAAATTCTGAAAATTTGACCATGCCGGCATGGTGAATTTTGTTGATTTTGGACCCAAACTTCAAACTCACACAAAATTCTCCATATTTCTCAAACTATGGCTTATTTACACAGTCCGCACACATAAAATGTCTTGATTAGTCCGCTCTCTATCATTTGGAACTATAAAAAATTTAAAAAAATGTTGACCCAAATTCTGAAAATTGGACCATGCCGGCATGGTGAATTTTGTTGATTTTGGACCCAAACTTCAAACTCACACAAAATTCTCCATATTTCTCAAACTATGGCTTATTTACCTCGTCCGCACACATAAAATGTCTTCAGTAGTCCGCTCTGTATCATTTGGAACTTTAAAAAATTTTTAAAAATGTTGACCCAAATTCTGAAAATTTGACCATGCCGGCATGGTGAATTTTGTTGATTTTGGACCCAAACTTCAAACTCACACAAAATTCTCCATATTTCTCAAACTATGGCTTATTTACCCAGACCACACACATAAAATGTCTTCAGTAGTCCGCTCTGTATCATTTGGAACTATAAAATCCAAAAAAAAATGTTGACCCAAATTCTGAAAATTGGACCATGCCGGCATGGTGAATTTTTGTTGATTTTGGACCCAAACTTCAAACTCACACAAAATTTTCCATATTTCTCAAACTATGGCTTATTTACCTAGTACGCACACATAAAATGTCTTCAGTAGTCCGCTCTGTATCATGTGGAACTATAAAAAAAATTTAAAAATATTGACCCAAATTCTGAAAATTTGACCATGGCGGCATGGTGAATTTTGTTGGTTTTGGACCCAAACTTCAAACTCACACAAAATTCTCCATATTTCTCAAACTATGGCTTATTTACCTAGTCCGCACACATAAAATGTCTTCAGTAGTCTGCTCTGTATCATGTGGAACTATAAAATCAAAAATAAAAATGTTGACAAAAATTGTGAAAATTTGACCATGCCGGCATGGTGAATTTTGTTGGTTTTGGACCCAAACTTCAAACTCACACAAAATTTTCATATTTCTCAAATTATGACTTACTTACCCAGTTCGCACACATAAATTGTCTTCAGTAGTCCACTCTGTATCATTTGGAACTATAAAATCAAAAAAAAAATGTTGACCAAAATTCTGAAAATTTGACCATGCCGGCATGGTGAATTTTGTTGATTTTGGACCCAGACTTCAAACTCACACAAAATTCTCCATATTTCTCAAACTATGGCTTATTTACCCAGACCACACACATAAAATGTCTTCAGTAGTCTGCTCTGTATCATTTGGAACTATAAAATCCAAAAAAAAATGTTGACCAAAATTCTGAAAATTTGACCATGCCGGCATGGTGAATTTTTGTTGATTTTGGACCCAAACTTCAAACTCACACAAAATTCTCCATATTTCTCAAACTATGGCTTATTTACCTAGTCCGCACACATAAAATGTCTTGAGTAGTCCGCTCTGTATCATTTGGAACTATAAAAATTTTTTTAAAATGTTGACCCAAATTCTGAAAATTTGACCATGGTGGCATGGTGAATTTTGTTGGTTTTGGACCCAAACTTCAAACTCACACAAAATTGTCCATATTTCTCAAACTATGGCTTATTTACCTAGTCCACACACATAAAATGTCTTCAATAGTCCGCTCTGTATCATTTGGAACTATAAAATCAAAAAGAAAATGTTGACCCAAATTCTGAAAATTTGACCATGCCGGCATGGTGAATTTTGTTGATTTTGGACCCAAACTTCAAACTCACACAAAATTCTCCATATTTCTCAAACTATGGCTTATTTACACAGTCCGCACACATAAAATGTCTTGAGTAGTCTGCTCTCTATCATTTGGAACTATAAAAAATTTAAAAAAATGTTGACCCAAATTCTGAAAATTTGACCATGCCGGCATGGTGAATTTTGTTGGTTTTGGACCCAAACTTCAAACTCACACAAAATTCTCCATATTTCTCAAACTATGGCTTATTTACCTAGTCCGCACACATAAAATGTCTTGAGTAGTCCGCTCTGTATCATGTGGAACTATAAAATAAAAATAAAAAATGACAAAAATTCTGAAAATTTGACCATGCCGACATGGTGAATTTTGTTGATTTTGGACCCAAACTTCAAACTCACACAAAATTCCCCGTATTTCTGAAATAATGACTTACTTACCCAGTTCGCACACATAAATTGTCTTCAGTAGTCCGCTCTGTATCATTTGGAACTATAAAAAAAAAAAATCTGTATCATTTGGAACTATAAAATAAAAAAGTGGTGACCAAAATTCTGAAAATTTGACCATGCCGGCATGGTGAATTTTGTTGATTTTGGACCCAAACTCAAACTCACACTAAATTCCCCATATTTCTCAAATTATGACTTACTTACCCGGTTCGCACACATAAATTGTCTTCAGTAGTCCACTCTGTATCATTTGGAACTATAAAATAAATAAAAAAATGTTGACAAAAATTCTGAAAATTGGACCATGCCGGCATGGTGAATTTTGTTGATTTTGGACCCAAACTTCAAACTCACACAAAATTCTCCATATTTCTCAAACTATGGCTTATTTACCCACACCACACACATAAAATGTCTTCAGTAGTCCGCTCTGTATCATTTGGAACTATAAAATCAAAAAAAAAATGTTGACCAAAATTCTGAAAATTTGACCATGCCGGCATGGTGAATTTTTGTTGATTTTGGACCCAAACTTCAAACTCACACAAAATTTTCCATATTTCTCAAACTATGGCTTATTTACCTAGTACGCACACATAAAATGTCTTCAGTAGTCCGCTCTGTATCATGTGGAACTATAAAATCAAAAAAAAAAATGTTGACCCAAATTCTGAAAATTTGACCATGGCGGCATGGTGAATTTTGTTGGTTTTGGACCCAAACTTCAAACTCACACAAAATTCTCCATATTTCTCAAACTATGGCTTATTTACCTAGTCGGCACACATAAAATGTCTTCAGTAGTCTTCTCTGTATCATGTGGAACAGACATGTGGTGTACCGGGAAGAAAAATTCACGATAACCTTACCCTTTTGCGTGATAGCATTGATTACATTAATTGGAACAATAAGGAAGCAGCAATCTTAAGTATCGACCAGGAGAAGGCTTTCGATAGAATTAATTGAGAATTATATGTTTAGCATGCTTGAAAAATGGGAATTACCCCAAATTCATTCAATGGATCAAGCTTTTGTATAGCAATCCTGTGAGCTGTGTCATTGTAAATAACTTCATTGGCAGACCTTTCCAAATAAGTAGAGGAATCAGACAAGGGTGTCCCCTGTCTCCATTGTTATATGCAGTCTGTGCAGAAGGTTTAGGAACTCTGATTAGAATCAATAATGGGTTGCATGGTATTCAGTCTCCAGGTGGAACTGAATGTGTTAAAATTATCCAGCATGCCGATGATGCAACAGTTTTTATTTCTAAAGAAAGTGATTTTCAGGTCATTACAGATGTTTTGTGTAAATATTGTAAAGGTAGCGGATCTAAGGTGAACACAAGTAAAACCACGGGTCTATGGCTTGGCAAATGGAAGAACAGAATGGACAAGCCATGTGGCTTCAACTGGAACAATGATAAAATGAAAATTTTGGGTATCCTTTTGAAACAATGTCACACCAGCTGACAACTGGGAACCCGGAATAAGCAAACTTAAGTGCAAGTTAAATATGTTTAGACAGTGGGACCTGACTCTGGCGGGCAAGGCCGTTATTGTTAACGCCACGGTCGGAAGCAGACTGAACTATGTGGGTAGCGTTCTCTCTTGCCCGGATGAGTTTGTAAAGAAAATCGAAAACATTATTTTTAGTTTTTACTGGTCAGGTAAACCCGACAAAATCAAGCGCGCCACTATCACCGGACCTGGATACATGGGAGGAACGGGTCTTTTGGACGTCGGGGTCAGGTTACGCTGTCTAAAACTGATGTGGTTGAGTAATTATATCAAAAGTAATGGTAAATGGAAATCATTCTTTAACTATTGGATCGAGAAAACTGGTGAAAGCCATAGTCTGGGATGGCATGTATTTGGAAAAACCAAGAAAAGTCATTGCAGACCACTCCCTTTTATATGGACCTTTTACAGCCTACGAACAATCAGGAGTGTTTTCAGACCAGAATTCTCCTCAGTTTTGGAAGTAATGAACGTCCCTCTCTGGAATAATTCAGTGGTTACGGGTAATAAGGATAAAGATTTAGCGAGTCCTGTTCTAATAAAGAACAACATCATCAAATTGCATCATGTAGTTAAAAACAGCAGACTTATTACCTTTAAGGAATTGGCTAGGAGGTGCAAAATAAATTGTATCAATGCCGGACGCATAGTTAAACGTCTTGAACAAAACATCAATCCAGTCCTCCTCAAAGAAAAATGTTGTGGGCCCAATAACCATCCAAGCAGGTGGCTGAAATTCCAAATTGACCCCGGGGATGAGGGTTTGCTACCCTTTTCTAAAGTTACCACGAAATTAATGTACAAGTCACTTAACCTCATATGTACTTAATGTATTGATATATCAGTATGTGCATTATTGTTTTTCATAGAAGATGAGTGTACTTGTAATTAAATGGAGTTGAATAAACGGAGTCTAAGAGCTCCACTCAAAAGAAAAAAAAAATCATGTGGAACCATAAAATCAAAAAAAAAAATGTTGACCAAAATTCTGAAAATTTGACCATGCCGGCATGGTGAATTTTGTTGGTTTTGGACCCAAACTTCAAACTCACACAAAATTCTCCATATTTCTCAAACTATGGCTTATTTACACAGTCCGCACACATAAAATGTCTTCAGTAGTCCGCTCTAAATCATGTGGAACTCAAAAAAAAAAAAAATGTTGACCCAAATTCTGAAAATTTGACCATGCCGGCATGGTGAATTTTGTTGATTTTGGACCCAAACTTCAAACTCACACAAAATTCTCCATATTTCTCAAACTATGGCTTATTTACCTAGTCCGCACACATAAAATGTCTTGAGTAGTCCGCTCTGTATCATTTGGAACTATAAAAAAATTTTAAAAATGTTGACCCAAATTCTGAAAATTTGACCATGCCGGCATGGTGAATTTTGTTGATTTTGGACCCAAACTTCAAACTCACACAAAATTCCCAAATTTCTCAAATTATGACTTACTTACCCAGTTCGCACACATAAATTGTCTTCAGTAGTCCACTCTGTATCATTTGGAACTATAAAAAAAAATAAAAATGTTGACCAAAATTCTGAAAATTTGACCATGCCGGCATGGTGAATTTTGTTGATTTTGGACCCAGACTTCAAACTCACACAAAATTCTCCATATTTCTCAAACTATGGCTTATTTACCCAGACCACACACATAAAATGTCTTCAGTAGTCCGCTCTGTATCATTTGGAACTATAAAATCCAAAAAAAAATGTTGACCAAAATTCTGAAAATTTGACCATGACGGCATGGTGAATTTTGTTGATTTTGGACCCAAACTTCAAACTCACACAAAATTCCCCATATTTCTCAAATTATGACTTACTTACCCAGTTCGCACACATAAATTGTCTTCAGTAGTCCACTCTGTATCATTTGGAACTATAAAGTCAAAAAAAAAATGTTGACCAAAATTCTGAAAATTTGACCATGCCGGCATGGTGAATTTTGTTGATTTTGGACCCAGACTTCAAACTCACACAAAATTCTCCATATTTCTCAAACTATGGCTTATTTACCCAGACCACACACATAAAATGTCTTGAGTAGTCCGCTCTGTATCATTTGGAACTATAAAATCAAAAAAAAAATGTTGACCAAAATTCTGAAAATTTGACCATGCCGGCATGGTGAATTTTTGTTGATTTTGGACCCAAACTTCAAACTCACTCAAAATTCTCCATATTTCTCAAACTATGGCTTATTTACCTAGTCCGCACACATAAAATGTCTTCAGTAGTCTGCTCTGTATCATTTGGAACTATAAAATCAAAAAAAAAAATATTGACCAAAATGAAAAAAAATGATCATGGGCATGGTGTGAATTTTTATTTTTTTTTGGACCAAAACTAAACTTCACAAAATTCTTTCTCTTATTTTTCAAACTATTTACCTTTATAGTCCCGTGTAAAAAAATGTTGACCCAAATTCTGAAAATTTGACCATGCCGGCATGGTGAATTTTGTTGGTTTTGGACCCAAACTTCAAACTCACACAAAATTCTCCATATTTCTCAAACTATGGCTTATTTACCTAGTTCACACACATAAAATGTCTTGAGTAGTCCGCTCTGTATCATTTGGAACTATAAAATCAAAAAGAAAATGTTGACCCAAATTCTGAAAATTTGACCATGCCGGCATGATGAATTGTGTTGATTTTGGACCCAAACTTCAAACTCACACAAAATTCACCATATTTCTCAAACTATGGCTTATTTACCCAGTCCGCACACATAAAATGTCTTGAGTAGTCTGCTCTGTATCATTTGGAACTATAAAATCAAAAAAAAAAATGTTGACCCAAATTCTGAAAATTTGACCATGCCGGCATGGTGAATTTTGTTGGTTTTGGACCCAAACTTCAAACTCACACAAAATTCTCCATATTTCTCAAACTATGGCTTATTTACCTAGTCCGCACACATAAAATGTCTTCAGTAGTCTGCTCTGTATCATGTGGAACTATAAAATCAAAAAAAAAAATGACCCAAATTCTGAAAATTTGACCATGCCGACATGGTGAATTTTGTTGATTTTGGACCCAAACTTCAAACTCACACAAAATTCCTTGTATTTCTGAAATAATGACTTACTTACCCAGTTCGCACACATAAATTGTCTTCAGTAGTCCGCTCTGTATCATTTGGAACTATAAAAAAAAAAAAAAAAGTGTTGACCCAAATTCTGAAAATTTGACCATGCCGGCATGGTGAATTTTGTTGATTTTGGACCCAAACTTCAAACTCACACAAAATTCTCCATATTTCTCAAACTATGGCTTATTTACCTAGTCCGCACACATAAAATGTCTTGAGTAGTCCGCTCTGTATCATTTGGAACTATAAAAAAAAAAAAAAAATGTTGACCAAAATTCTGAAAATTTGACCATGCCGGCATGGTGAATTTAGTTGGTTTTGGACCCAAACTTCAAACTCACACAAAATTTTCCATATTTCTCAAACTATGGCTTATTTACCTAGTCCGCACACATAAAATGTCTTCAGTAGTCCGCTCTGTATCATGTGGAACTATAAAAAAATTTTAAAAATGTTGACCCAAATTCTGAAAATTTGACCATGGCGGCATGGTGAATTTTGTTGGTTTTGGACCCAAACTTCAAACTCACACAAAATTCTCCATATTTCTCAAACTATGGCTTATTTACCTAGTCCGCACACATAAAATGTCTTCAGTAGTCTGCTCTGTATCATGTGGAACTATAAAATCAAAAAAAAAAATGTTGACAAAAATTCTGAAAATTTGACCATGCCGGCATGGTGAATTTTGTTGGTTTTGGACCCAAACTTCAAACTCACTCAAAATTCTCCATATTTCTCAAACTATGGCTTATTTACCTAGTCCGCACACATAAAATGTCTTCAGTAGTCTGCTCTGTATCATGTGGAACTATAAAATCAAAAAAAAAATGTTGACCAAAATTCTGAAAATTAGACCATGCCGGCATGGTGAATTTTGTTGGTTTTGGACCCAAACTTCAAACTCACACAAAATTCTCCATATTTCTCAAACTATGGCTTATTTACCTAGACCGCACACATAAAATGTCTTGAGTAGTCCACTCTGTATCATTTGGAACTATAAAAAAAAAAAAAAAATGTTGACAAAGATTCTGAAAATTGGACCATGCCGGCATGGTGAATTTTGTTGGTTTTGGACCCAAACTTCAAACTCACACAAAATTGTCCATATTTCTCAAACTATGGCTTATTTACCTAGTTCACACACATAAAATGTCTTCAGTAGTCCGCTCTGTATCATTTGGAACTATAAAATCAAAAAGAGAATGTTGACCCAAATTCTGAAAATTTGACCATGCTGGCATGGTGAATTATGTTGATTTTGGACCCAAACTTCAAACTCACACAAAATTCTCCATATTTCTCAAACTATGGCTTATTTACCTAGTCCGCACACATAAAATGTCTTCAGTAGTCTGCTCTGTATCATGTGGAACTATAAAATCAAAAAAAAATGTTGACCCAAATTCTGAAAATTTGACCATGCCGGCATGGTGAATTTTGTTGGTTTTGGACCCAAACTTCAAACTCACACAAAATTCTCCATATTTCTCAAACTATGGCTTATTTACCTAGTCCGCACACATAAAATGTCTTGAGTAGTCCACTCTGTATCATTTGGAACTATAAAAAAAAAAAAAAAATGTTGACCCAAAATCTGAAAATTTGACCATGCCGGCATGGTGAATTTTGTTGGTTTTGGACCCAAACTTCAAACTCACACAAAATTGTCCATATTTCTCAAACTATGGCTTATTTACCTAGTACGCACACATAAAATGTCTTCAGTAGTCCGCTCTGTATCATGTGGAACTATAAAATCAAAAAAAAAAATGTTGACCCAAATTCTGAAAATTTGACCATGCCGGCATGGTGAATTATGTTGATTTTGGACCCAAACTTCAAACTCACACAAAATTCTCCATATTTCTCAAACTATGGCTTATTTACCTAGTCGGCACACATAAAATGTCTTCAGTAGTCTTCTCTGTATCATGTGGAACAGACATGTGGTGTACCAGGAAGAAAAATTCACGATAACCTTACCCTTTTGCGTGATAGCATTGATTACATTAATTGGAACAATAAGGAAGCAGCAATCTTAAGTATCGACCAGGAGAAGGCTTTCGATAGAATTAATTGAGAATTATATGTTTAGCATGCTTGAAAAATGGGAATTACCCCCAAATTCATTCAATGGATCAAGCTTTTGTATAGCAATCCTGTGAGCTGTGTCATTGTAAATAACTTCATTGGCAGACCTTTCCAAATAAGTAGAGGAATCAGACAAGGGTGTCCCTGTCTCCATTGTTATATGCAGTCTGTGCAGAAGGTTTAGGAACTCTGATTAGAATCAATAATGGGTTGCATGGTATTCAGTCTCCAGGTGGAACTGAATGTGTTAAAATTATCCAGCATGCCGATGATGCAACAGTTTTTATTTCTAAAGAAAGTGATTTTCAGGTCATTACGGATGTTTTGTGTAAATATTGTAAAGGTAGCGGATCTAAGGTGAACACAAGTAAAACCACGGGTCTATGGCTTGGCAAATGGAAGAACAGAATGGACAAGCCATGTGGCTTCAACTGGAACAATGATAAAATGAAAATTTTGGGTATCCTTTTTGGAAACAATGTCACACCGGCTGACAACTGGGAACCCGGAATAAGCAAACTTAAGTGCAAGTTAAATATGTTTAGACAGTGGGACCTGACTCTGGCGGGCAAGGCCGTTATTGTTAACGCCACGGTCGGAAGCAGACTGAACTATGTGGGTAGCGTTCTCTCTTGCCCGGATGAGTTTGTAAAGAAAATCGAAAACATTATTTTTAGTTTTTACTGGTCAGGTAAACCCGACAAAATCAAGCGCGCCACTATCACCGGACCTGGATACATGGGAGGAACGGGTCTTTGGACGCCGGGGTCAGGTTACGCTGTCTAAAACTGATGTGGTTGAGTAATTATATCAAAAGTAATGGTAAATGGAAATCATTCTTTAACTATTGGATCGAGAAAACTGGTGAAAGCCATAGTCTGGGATGGCATGTATTTGGAAAAACCAAGAAAAGTCATTGCAGACCACTCCCTTTTATATGGACCTTTTACAGCCTACGAACAATCAGGGAGTGTTTTCAGACCAGAATTCTCCTCAGTTTTGGAAGTAATGAACGTCCTCTCTGGAATAATTCAGTGGTTACGGGTAATAAGGATAAAGATTTAGCGAGTCCTGTTCTAATAAAGAACAACATCATCAAATTGCATCATGTAGTTAAAAACAGCAGACTTATTACCTTTAAGGAATTGGCTAGGAGGTGCAAAATAAATTGTATCAATGCCGGACGCATAGTTAAACGTCTTGAACAAAACATCAATCCAGTCCTCCTCAAAGAAAAACGTTGTGGGCCCAATAACCATCCAAGCAGGTGGCTGAAATTCCAAATTGACCCCGGGGATGAGGGTTTGCTACCCTTTTCTAAAGTTACCACGAAATTAATGTACAAGTCACTTAACCTCATATGTACTTAATGTATTGATATATCAGTATGTGCATTATTGTTTTTCATAGAAGATGAGTGTACTTGTAATTAAATGGAGTTGAATAAACGGAGTCTAAGAGCTCCACTCAAAAGAAAAAAAAAATCATGTGGAACCATAAAATCAAAAAAAAAAATGTTGACCAAAATTCTGAAAATTTGACCATGCCGGCATGGTGAATTTTGTTGGTTTTGGACCCAAACTTCAAACTCACAGAAAATTCTCCATATTTCTCAAACTATGGCTTATTTACACAGTCCGCACACATAAAATGTCTTCAGTAGTCCGCTCTAAATCATGTGGAACTAAAAAAAAAAAAAAAAAAATGTTGACCCAAATTCTGAAAATTTGACCATGCCGGCATGGTGAATTTTGTTGATTTTGGACCCAAACTTCAAACTCACAGAAAATTCTCCATATTTCTCAAACTATGGCTTATTTACCTAGTCCGCACACATAAAATGTCTTGAGTAGTCCGCTCTGTATCATTTGGAACTATAAAAAAATTTTAAAAATGTTGACCCAAATTCTGAAAATTTGACCATGCCGGCATGGTGAATTTTGTTGATTTTGGACCCAAACTTCAAACTCACACAAAATTCCCAAATTTCTCAAATTATGACTTACTTACCCAGTTCGCACACATAAATTGTCTTCAGTAGTCCACTCTGTATCATTTGGAACTATAAAAAAAAAAAAAAAAATGTTGACCAAAATTCTGAAAATTTGACCATGCCGGCATGGTGAATTTTGTTGATTTTGGACCCAGACTTCAAACTCACACAAAATTCTCCATATTTCTCAAACTATGGCTTATTTACCCAGACCACACACATAAAATGTCTTGAGTAGTCCGCTCTGTATCATTTGGAACTATAAAATCCAAAAAAAAATGTTGACCAAAATTCTGAAAATTTGACCATGACGGCATGGTGAATTTTGTTGATTTTGGACCCAAACTTCAAACTCACACAAAATTCCCAAATTTCTCAAATTATGACTTACTTACCCAGTTCGCACACATAAATTGTCTTCAGTAGTCCACTCTGTATCATTTGGAACTATAAAGTCAAAAAAAAAATGTTGACCAAAATTCTGAAAATTTGACCATGCCGGCATGGTGAATTTTGTTGATTTTGGACCCAGACTTCAAACTCACACAAAATTCTCCATATTTCTCAAACTATGGCTTATTTACCCAGACCACACACATAAAATGTCTTGAGTAGTCCGCTCTGTATCATTTGGAACTATAAAATCCAAAAAAAAATGTTGACCAAAATTCTGAAAATTTGACCATGCCGGCATGGTGAATTTTTGTTGATTTTGGACCCAAACTTCAAACTCACACAAAATTTTCCATATTTCTCAAACTATGGCTTATTTACCTAGTACGCACGCATAAAATGTCTTGAGTAGTCCGCTCTGTATCATGTGGAACTATAAAAATTTTTTAAAAATGTTGACCCAAATTCTGAAAATTTGACCATGGCGGCATGGTGAATTTTGTTGGTTTTGGACCCAAACTTCAAACTCACAGAAAATTATCCATATTTCTCAAATTATGACTTACTTACCCAGTTCGCACACATAAATTGTCTTCAGTAGTCCACTCTGTATCATTTGGAACTATAAAATCAAAAAAAAAATGTTGACCCAAATTCTGAAAATTTGACCATGCCGGCATGGTGAATTTTGTTGGTTTTGGACCCAAACTTCAAACTCACACAAAATTGTCCATATTTCTCAAACTATGGCTTATTTACCTAGTACGCACACATAAAATGTCTTCAGTAGTCCGCTCTGTATCATGTGGAACTATAAAAAATTTAAAAAAATGTTGACCCAAATTCTGAAAATTTGACCATGGCGGCATGGTGAATTTTGTTGGTTTTGGACCATAACTTCAAACTCACACAAAATTCTCCATATTTTTCAAACTATGGCTTATTTACCTAGTCCGCACACATAAAATGTCTTCAGTAGTCTGCTCTGTATCATGTGGAACTATAAAATCAAAAAAAAAAATGTTGACCAAAATTCTGAAAATTTGACCATGCCGGCATGGTGAATTTTGTTGATTTTGGACCCAAACTTCAAACTCACACAAAATTGTCCATATTTCTCAAACTATGGCTTATTTACCTAGTCCGCACACATAAAATGTCTTCAGTAGTCCACTCTGTATCATTTGGAACTATAAAATCAAAAAAAAATGTTGACCCAAATTCTGAAAATTTGACCATGCCGGCATGGTGAATTTTGTTGGTTTTGGACCCAAACTTCAAACTCACACAAAATTCTCCATATTTCTCAAACTATGGCTTATTTACCTAGTCCGCACACATAAAATGTCTTCAGTAGTCCGCTCTGTATCATGTGGAACTATAAAAAAAAAAAAAAAAATGTTGACCAAAATTCTGAAAATTTGACCATGCCGGCATGGTGAATTTTGTTGGTTTTGGACCCAAACTTCAAACTTACACAAAATTCTCCTTATTTCTCAAACTATGGCTTATTTACCTAGTTCACACACATAAAATGTCTTCAGTAGTCCGCTCTGTATCATTTGGAACTATAAAAAAATTTTCAAAATGTTGACCAAAATTCTGAAAATTGGACCATGCCGGCATGGTGAATTTTGTTGATTTTGGACCCAAACTTCAAACTCACAGAAAATTCTCCATATTTCTCAAACTATGGCTTATTTACCTAGTCCGCACACATAAAATGTCTTGAGTAGTCCGCTCTGTATCATTTGGAACTATAAAATCAAAAAAAAAAAATGTTGACCAAAATTCTGAAAGTTTGACCATGCCCGCATGGTGAATTTTGTTGATTTTGGACCCAAACTTCAAACTCACAGAAAATTCTCCATATTTCTCAAACTATGGCTTATTTACCTAGTCCGCACACATAAAATGTCTTCAGTAGTCCGCTCTGTATCATTTGGATCTGTATCATTTGGAACTATAAAAAATTTAAAAAAATGTTGACCCAAATTCTGAAAATTGGACCATGCCGGCATGGTGAATTTTGTTGATTTTGGACCCAAACTTCAAACTCACAGAAAATTCTCGATATTTCTCAAACTATGGCTTATTTACCTAGTCCGCACACATAAAATGTCTTCAGTAGTCCGCTCTGCATCATTTGGAACTTTAAAAAATTTAAAAAAATGTTGACCCAAATTCTGAAAATTGGACCATGCCGGCATGGTGAATTTTGTTGATTTTGGACCCAAACTTCAAACTCACACAAAATTGTCCATATTTCTCAAACTATGGCTTATTTACAAAGTCCGCACACATAAAATATCTTCAGTAGTCCGCTCTATATCATGTGGAACTATAAAATCAAAAAAAAAAATGTTGACCCAAATTCTGAAAGTTTGACCATGCCCGCATGGTGAATTTTGTTGATTTTGGACCCAAACTTCAAACTCACAGAAAATTCTCCATATTTCTCAAACTATGGCTTATTTACCTAGTCCGCACACATAAAATGTCTTCAGTAGTCCGCTCTGTATCATTTGGAACTATAAAATCAAAAAAAAAATGTTGACAAAAATTCTGAAAATTTGACCATGCCGGCATGGTGAATTTTGTTGATTTTGGACCCAAACTTCAAACTCACACAAAATTCTCCATATTTCTCAAACTATGGCTTATTTACCTAGTCCGCACACATAAAATGTCTTGAGTAGTCCGCTCTGTATCATTTGGAACTATAAAATCAAAAAGAAAATGTTGACCCAAATTCTGAAAATTTGACCATGCCGGCAAGGTGAATTATGTTGATTTTGGACCCAAACTTCAAACTCACACAAAATTCTCCATATTTCTCAAACTATGGCTTATTTACCCAGTCCGCACACATAAAATGTCTTCAGTAGTCTGCTCTGTATCATGTGGAACTATAAAATCAAAAAAAAAAATGTTGACCAAAATTCTGAAAATTTGACCATGCCGGCATGGTGAATTTTGTTGGTTTTGGACCCAAACTTCAAACTCACACAAAATTCTCCATATTTCTCAAACTATGGCTTATTTACCAAGTCCACACACATAAAATGTCTTGAGCTGTCCATTCTGTATCATTTGGAACTATAAAATCAAAAAAAAATGTTGACCCACATTCTGAAAATTTGACCATGCCGGCATGGTGAATTTTGTTGATTTTGGACCCAAACTTCAAACTCACACAAAATTCTCCATATTTCTCAAACTATGGCTTATTTACACAGTCCGCACACATAAAATGTCTTCAGTAGTCCGCTCTAAATCATGTGGAACTAAAAAATCAAAAAAAAAAATGTTGACAAAAATTCTGAAAATTTGACCATGCCGGCATGGTGAATTTTGTTGATTTTGGACCCAAACTTCAAACTCACACAAAATTCTCCATATTTCTCAAACTATGGCTTATTTACATAGTCCGCACACATAAAATGTCTTGAGTAGTCCGCTCTGTATCACTTGGAACTATAAAAAAATTTAAAAAAATTTGTTGACCCAAATTCTGAAAATTGACCATGCCGGCATGGTGAATTTTGTTGATTTTGGACCCAAACTTCAAACTCACACAAAATTCCCCATATTTCTCAAATTATGACTTACTTACCCAGTTCGCACACATAAATTGTCTTCAGTAGTCCACTCTGTATCATTTGGAACTATAAAAAAATTTTAAAAATGTTGACCAAAATTCTGAAAATTTGACCATGCCGGCATGGTGAATTTTGTTGATTTTGGACCCAGACTTCAAACTCACACAAAATTCTCCATATTTCTCAAACTATGGCTTATTTACCCAGACCACACACATAAAATGTCTTGAGTAGTCCGCTCTGTATCATTTGGAACTATAAAATCAAAAAAAAAATGTTGACCAAAATTCTGAAAATTTGACCATGCCGGCATGGTGAATTTTTGTTGATTTTGGACCCAAACTTCAAACTCACACAAAATTTTCCATATTTCTCAAACTATGGCTTATTTACCTAGTACGCACACATAAAATGTCTTCAGTAGTCCGCTCTGTATCATGTGGAACTATAAAAAAAATTTAAAAATGTTGACCCAAATTCTGAAAATTTGACCATGGCGGCATGGTGAATTTTGTTGGTTTTGGACCCAAACTTCAAACTCACACAAAATTCCTTGTATTTCTGAAATAAAGACTTACTTACCCAGTTCGCACACATAAATTGTCTTCAGTAGTCCGCTCTGTATCATTTGGAACTATAAAAAAAAAAAAAAAAGTGTTGACCAAAATTCTGAAAATTTGACCATGCCGGCATGGTGAATTTTGTTGATTTTGGACCCAAACTTCAAACTCACACTAAATTCCCCATATTTCTCAAACTATGACTTAGGCCTACTTACCCGGTTCGCACACATAAATTGTCTTCAGTAGTCCACTCTGTATCATTTGGAACTATAAAATAAAAATAAAAAATGTTGACAAAAATTCTGAAAATTGGACCATGCCTGCATGGTGAATTTTGTTGATTTTGGACCCAAACTTCAAAGTCACACAAAATTCTCCATATTTCTCAAACTATGGCTTATTTACCTAGTCCGCACACATAAAATGTCTTGAGTAGTCCGCTCTGTATCATTTGGAACTATAAAATCAAAAAGAAAATGTTGACAAAAATTCTGAAAATTTGACCATGCCGGCATGGTGAATTATGTTGATTTTGGACCCAAACTTCAAACTCACACAAAATTCTCCATATTTCTCAAACTATGGCTTATTTACCCAGTCCGCACACATAAAATGTCTTCAGTAGTCTGCTCTGTATCATGTGGAACTATAAAATAAAAATAAAAAATGTTGACCAAAATTCTGAAAATTTGACCATGCCGGCATGGTGAATTTTGTTGGTTTTGGACCCAAACTTCAAACTCACACAAAATTCTCCATATTTCTCAAACTATGGCTTATTTACCAAGTCCACACACATAAAATGTCTTGAGCTGTCCATTCTGTATCATTTGGAACTATAAAATCAAAAAAAAATGTTGACCCACATTCTGAAAATTTGACCATGCCCGCATGGTGAATTTTGTTGATTTTGGACCCAAACTTCAAACTCACACAAAATTCTCCATATTTCTCAAACTATGGCTTATTTACCTAGTCCGCACACATAAAATGTCTTCAGTAGTCCGCTCTGTATCATTTGGAACTATAAAATCAAAAAAAAAATGTTGACAAAAATTCTGAAAATTTGACCATGCTGGCATGGTGAATTTTGTTGATTTTGGACCCAAACTTCAAACTCACACAAAATTGTCCATATTTCTCAAACTATGGCTTATTTACCTAGTCCGCACACATAAAATGTCTTGAGTAGTCCGCTCTGTATCATTTGGAACTATAAAATCAAAAAGAAAATGTTGACCCAAATTCTGAAAATTTGACCATGCCGGCATGGTGAATTATGTTGATTTTGGACCCAAACTTCAAACTCACACAAAATTCTCCATATTTCTCAAACTATGGCTTATTTACCTAGTCCGCACACATAAAATGTCTTCAGTAGTCTGCTCTGTATCATGTGGAACTATAAAATCAAAAAAAAATGTTGACCCAAATTCTGAAAATTTGACCATGCCGGCATGGTGAATTTTGTTGGTTTTGGACCCAAACTTCAAACTCACACAAAATTCTCCATATTTCTCAAACTATGGCTTATTTACCAAGTCCGCACACATAAAATGTCTTGAGTAGTCCACTCTGTATCATTTGGAACTATAAAATCAAAAAAAAATGTTGACCCAAAATCTGAAAATTTGACCATGCCCGCATGGTGAATTTTGTTGATTTTGGACCCAAACTTCAAACTCACACAAAATTCTCCATATTTCTCAAACTATGGCTTATTTACCTAGTCCGCACACATAAAATGTCTTCAGTAGTCCGCTCTAAATCATGTGGAACTAAAAAATCAAAAAAAAAAATGTTGACAAAAATTCTGAAAATTTGACCATGCCGGCATGGTGAATTTTGTTGATTTTGGACCCAAACTTCAAACTCACACAAAATTCTCCATATTTCTCAAACTATGGCTTATTTACATAGTCCGCACACATAAAATGTCTTGAGTAGTCCGCTCTGTATCATTTGGAACTATAAACAAATTTTAAAAATGTTGACCCAAATTCTGAAAATTTGACCATGCCGGCATGGTGAATTTTGTTGATTTTGGACCCAAACTTCAAACTCACACAAAATTCCCCATATTTCTCAAATTATGACTTACTTACCCAGTTCGCACACATAAATTGTCTTCAGTAGTCCACTCTGTATCATTTGGAACTATAAAATCAAAAAAAAAATGTTGACCAAAATTCTGAAAATTTGACCCTGCCGGCATGGTGAATTTTGTTGATTTTGGACCCAGACTTCAAACTCACACAAAATTCTCCATATTTCTCAAACTATGGCTTATTTACCCAGACCACACACATAAAATGTCTTCAGTAGTCCGCTCTGTATCATTTGGAACTATAAAATCAAAAAAAAAATGTTGACCAAAATTCTGAAAATTTGACCATGCCGGCATGGTGAATTTTGTTGATTTTGGACCCAAACTTCAAACTCACACAAAATTTTCCATATTTCTCAAACTATGGCTTATTTACCTAGTACGCACACATAAAATGTCTTCAGTAGTCCGCTCTGTATCATGTGGAACTATAAAAAATTTAAAAAAATGTTGACCCAAATTCTGAAAATTTGACCATGGCGGCATGGTGAATTTTGTTGGTTTTGGACCCAAACTTCAAACTCACACAAAATTCCTTGTATTTCTGAAATAATGACTTACTTACCCAGTTCGCACACATAAATTGTCTTCAGTAGTCCGCTCTGTATCATTTGGAACTATAAAAAAAAAAAAAAAAGTGTTGACCAAAATTCTGAAAATTTGACCATGCCGGCATGGTGAATTTTGTTGATTTTGGACCCAAACTTCAAACTCACACTAAATTCTCCATATTTCTCAAACTATGGCTTATTTACCTAGTCCGCACACATAAAATGTCTTGAGTAGTCCGCTCTGTATCATTTGGAACTATAAAAAAAAAAAAAAATTATTGACCAAAATTCTGAAAATTTGACCATGCCGGCATGGTGAATTATGTTGGTTTTAGACCCAAACTTCAAACTCACACAAAATTTTCCATATTTCTCAAACTATGGCTTATTTACCTAGTACGCACACATAAAATGTCTTGAGTAGTCCGCTCTGTATCATGTGGAACTATAAAAAATTTAAAAAAATGTTGACCCAAATTCTGAAAATTTGACCATGGCGGCATGGTGAATTTTGTTGATTTTGGACCCAAACTTCAAACTCACACAAAATTCTCCATATTTCTCAAACTATGGCTTATTTACCTAGTCCGCACACATAAAATGTCTTCAGTGGTCTGCTCTGTATCATGTGGAACTATAAAATCAAAAAAAAAAATGTTGACAAAATTTCTGAAAATTTGACCATGCCGGCATGGTGAATTTTGTTGGTTTTGGACCCAAACTTCAAACTCACTCAAAATTCTCCATATTTCTCAAACTATGGCTTATTTACCTAGTCCGCACACATAAAATGTCTTCAGTAGTCTGCTCTGTATCATGTGGAACTATAAAATCAAAAAAAAAAAATGTTGACAAAAATTGTGAAAATTTGACCATGCCGGTATGGTGAATTTTGTTGGTTTTGGACCCAAACTTCAAACTCACACAAAATTCTCCATATTTCTCAAACTATGGCTTATTTACCTAGACCGCACACATAAAATGTCTTGAGTAGTCCACTCTGTATCATTTGGAACTATAAAAAATTAAAAAAAATGTTGACCAAAATTCTGAAAATTTGACCATGCCGGCATGGTGAATTTTGTTGGTTTTGGACCCAAACTTCAAACTCACACAAAATTCTCCATATTTCTCAAACTATGGCTTATTTACCTAGTTTACACACATAAAATGTCTTCAGTAGTCCGCTCTGTATCATTTGGAACTAAAAAATCAAAAAGAAAATGTTGACCCAAATTCTGAAAATTTGACCATGCTGGCATGGTGAATTATGTTGATTTTGGACCCAAACTTCAAACTCACACAAAATTCTCCATATTTCTCAAACTATGGCTTATTTACCTAGTCCGCACACATAAAATGTCTTCAGTAGTCTGCTCTGTATCATGTGGAACTATAAAATCAAAAAAAAAAATGTTGACAAAAATTCTGAAAATTTGACCATGCCGTCATGGTGAATTTTGTTGGTTTTGCACCCAAACTTCAAACTCACACAAAATTCTCCATATTTCTCAAACTATGGCTTATTTACCAAGTCCGCACACATAAAATATCTTGAGTAGTGCACTCTGTATCATTTGGAACTATAAAAAAAAAAAAAAAATGTTGACCCAAATTCTGAAAATTTGACCATGCCGGCATGGTGAATTTTGTTGGTTTTGGACCCAAACTTCAAACTCACACAAAATTGTCCATATTTCTCAAACTATGGCTTATTTACCTAGTACGCACACATAAAATGTCTTCAGTAGTCCGCTCTGTATCATGTGGAACTATAAAAAAATTAAAAAAAATGTTGACCAAAATTCTGAAAATTTGACCATGCCGGCATGGTGAATTATGTTGATTTTGGACCCAAACTTCAAACTCACACAAAATTCTCCATATTTCTCAAACTATGGCTTATTTACCTAGTCGGCACACATAAAATGTCTTCAGTAGTCTGCTCTGTATCATGTGGAACAGACATGTGGTGTACCGGGAAGAAAAATTCACGATAACCTTACCCTTTTGCGTGATAGCATTGATTACATTAATTGGAACAATAAGGAAGCAGCAATCTTAAGTATCGACCAGGAGAAGGCTTTCGATAGAATTAATTGAGAATTATATGTTTAGCATGCTTGAAAAAATGGGAATTACCCCCAAATTCATTCAATGGATCAAGCTTTTGTATAGCAATCCTGTGAGCTGTGTCATTGTAAATAACTTCATTGGCAGACCTTTCCGAATAAGTAGAGGAATCAGACAAGGGTGTCCCCTGTCTCCATTGTTATATGCAGTCTGTGCAGAAGGTTTAGGAACTCTGATTAGAATCAATAATGGGTTGCATGGTATTCAGTCTCCAGGTGGAACTGAATGTGTTAAAATTATCCAGCATGCCGATGATGCAACAGTTTTTATTTCTAAAGAAAGTGATTTTCAGGTCATTACGGATGTTTTGTGTAAATATTGTAAAGGTAGCGGATCTAAGGTGAACACAAGTAAAACCACGGGTCTATGGCTTGGCAAATGGAAGAACAGAATGGACAAGCCATGTGGCTTCAACTGGAACAATGATAAAATGAAAATTTTGGGTATCCTTTTTGGAAACAATGTCACACCGGCTGACAACTGGGAACCCGGAATAAGCAAACTTAAGTGCAAGTTAAATATGTTTAGACAGTGGGACCTGACTCTGGCGGGCAAGGCCATTATTGTTAACGTCACGGTCGGAAGCAGACTGAACTATGTGGGTAGCGTTCTCTCTTGCCCGGATGAGTTTGTAAAGAAAATCGAAAACATTATTTTTAGTTTTTACTGGTCAGGTAAACCCGACAAAATCAAGCGCGCCACTATCACCGGACCTGGATACATGGGAGGAACGGGTCTTTTGGACGTCGGGGTCAGGTTACGCTGTCTAAAACTGATGTGGTTGAGTAATTATATCAAAAGTAATGGTAAATGGAAATCATTCTTTAACTATTGGATCGAGAAAACTGGTGAAAGCCATAGTCTGGGATGGCATGTATTTGGAAAAACCAAGAAAAAGTCATTGCAGACCACTCCCTTTTATATGGACCTTTTTACAGCCTACGAACAATCAGGGAGTGTTTTCAGACCAGAATTCTCCTCAGTTTTGGAAGTAATGAACGTCCCTCTCTGGAATAATTCAGTGGTTACGGGTAATAAGGATAAAGATTTAGCGAGTCCTGTTCTAATAAAGAACAACATCATCAAATTGCATCATGTAGTTAAAAACAGCAGACTTATTACCTTTAAGGAATTGGCTAGGAGGTGCAAAATAAATTGTATCAATGCCGGACGCATAGTTAAACGTCTTGAACAAAACATCAATCCAGTCCTCCTCAAAGAAAAACGTTGTGGGCCCAATAACCATCCAAGCAGGTGGCTGAAATTCCAAATTGACCCCGGGGATGAGGGTTTGCTACCCTTTTCTAAAGTTACCACGAAATTAATGTACAAGTCACTTAACCTCATATGTACTTAATGTATTGATATATCAGTATGTGCATTATTGTTTTTCATAGAAGATGAGTGTACTTGTAATTAAATGGAGTTGAATAAACGGAGTCTAAGAGCTCCACTCAAAAGAAAAAAAAAATCATGTGGAACTATAAAATCAAAAATAAAAATGTTGACAAAAATTCTGAAAATTTGACCATGCCGGCATGGTGAATTTTGTTGATTTTGGACCCAAACTTCAAACTCACACAAAATCCTCCATATTTCTCAAACTATGGCTTATTTACCTAGTCCGCACACATAAAATGTCTTCAGTAGTCTGCTCTGTATCATGTGGAACTATAAAATCAAAAAAAAAAATGTTGACCCAAATTCTGAAAATTTGACCATGCCGGCATGGTGAATTTTGTTGGTTTTGCACCCAAACTTCAAACTGACACAAAATTCTCCATATTTCTCAAACTATGGCTTATTTACACAGTCCGCACACATAAAATGTCTTCAGTAGTCCGCTCTGTATCATTTGGAACTATAAAATAAAAAAAAAAATGTTGACCAAAATTCTGAAAATTTGACCATGCCGGCATGGTGAATTTTGTTGATTTTGGACCCAAACTTCAAACTCACACAAAATTCTCCATATTTCTCAAACTATGGCTTATTTACCTAGTCCGCACACATAAAATGTCTTGAGTAGTCCGCTCTGTATCATTTGGAACTATAAAAAATTTATTAAAATGTTGACCAAAATTCTGAAAATTTGACCATGCCGGCATGGTGAATTTTGTTGATTTTGGACCCAAACTTCAAACTCACACAAAATTCTCCATATTTCTCAAACTATGGCTTATTTACCTAGTCCGCACACATAAAATGTCTTCAGTAGTCCGCTCTGTATCATTTGGAACTATAAAATAAAATAAAAAATGTTGACCCAAATTCTGAAAACTTGACCATGCCGGCATGGTGAATTTTGTTGATTTTGGACCCAAACTTCAAACTCACACAAAATTCTCCATATTTCTCAAACTATGGCTTATTTACCTAGTCCGCACACATAAAATGTCTTGAGTAGTCCGCTCTGTATCATTTGGAACTATAAAATAAAAAAATGTTGACCCAAATTCTGAAAATTTGACCATGCCTGCATGGTGAATTTTGTTGATTTTGGACCCAAACTTCAAACTCACACAAAATCCTCCATATTTCTCAAACTATGGCTTATTTACACAGTCCGCACACATAAAATGTCTTCAGTAGTCCGCTCTAAATCATGTGGAACTAAAAAAAAAAAAAAAAAAATGTTGACCAAAATTCTGAAAATTTGACCATGCCGGCATGGTGAATTTTGTTGATTTTGGACCCAAACTTCAAACTCACACAAAATTCTCCATATTTCTCAAACTATGGCTTATTTACCTAGTCCGCACACATAAAATGTCTTGAGTAGTCCGCTCTGTATCATTTGGAACTATAAAAAAATTTAAAAAATGTTGACCAAAATTCTGAAAATTTGACCATGCCGGCATGGTGAATTTTGTTGATTTTGGACCCAAACTTCAAACTCACACAAAATTCTCCATATTTCTCAAACTATGGCTTATTTACCTAGTCCGCACACATAAAATGTCTTCAGTAGTCCGCTCTGTATTATTTGGAACTATAAAATAAATAAAAAAATGTTGACCCAAATTCTGAAAACTTGACCATGCCGGCATGGTGAATTTTGTTGATTTTGGACCCAAACTTCAAACTCACACAAAATTCTCCATATTTCTCAAACTATGGCTTATTTACCTAGTCCGCACACATAAAATGTCTTGAGTAGTCCGCTATGTATCATTTGGAACTATAAAATCAAAAAAAAAAATGTTGACCCAAATTCTGAAAATTTGACCATGCCTGCATGGTGAATTTTGTTGATTTTGGACCCAAACTTCAAACTCACACAAAATCCTCCATATTTCTCAAACTATGGCTTATTTACACAGTCCGCACACATAAAATGTCTTGAGTAGTCCGCTCTGTATCATTTCGAACTATAAAAAAAAAAAAAAGTGTTGACCCAAATTCTGAAAATTTGACCATGCCGGCATGGTGAATTATGTTGATTTTGGACCCAAACTTCAAACTCAAACAAAATTCTCCATATTTCTCAAACTATGGCTTATTTACCTAGTCCGCACATATAAAATGTCTTCAGTAGTCTGCTCTGTATCATGTGGAACAGACATGTGGTGTACCGGGAAGAAAAATTCACGATAACCTTACCCTTTTGCGTGATAGCATTGATTACATTAATTGGAACAATAAGGAAGCAGCAATCTTAAGTATCGACCAGGAGAAGGCTTTCGATAGAATTAATTGAGAATTATATGTTTAGCATGCTTGAAAAAATGGGAATTCCCCCCAAATTCATTCAATGGATCAAGCTTTTGTATAGCAATCCTGTGAGCTGTGTCATTGTAAATAACTTCATTGGCAGACCTTTCCAAATAAGTAGAGGAATCAGACAAGGGTGTCCCCTGTCTCCATTGTTATATGCAGTCTGTGCAGAAGGTTTAGGAACTCTGATTAGAATCAATAATGGGTTGCATGGTATTCAGTCTCCAGGTGGAACTGAATGTGTTAAAATTATCCAGCATGCCGATGATGCAACAGTTTTTATTTCTAAAGAAAGTGATTTTCAGGTCATTACGGATGTTTTGTGTAAATATTGTAAAGGTAGCGGATCTAAGGTGAACACAAGTAAAACCACGGGTCTATGGCTTGGCAAATGGAAGAACAGAATGGACAAGCCATGTGGCTTCAACTGGAACAATGATAAAATGAAAATTTTGGGTATCCTTTTTGGAAACAATGTCACACCGGCTGACAACTGGGAACCCGGAATAAGCAAACTTAAGTGCAAGTTAAATATGTTTAGACAGTGGGACCTGACTCTGGCGGGCAAGGCCGTTATTGTTAACGTCACGGTCGGAAGCAGACTGAACTATGTGGGTAGCGTTCTCTCTTGCCCGGATGAGTTTGTAAAGAAAATCGAAAACATTATTTTTAGTTTTTACTGGTCAGGTAAACCCGACAAAATCAAGCGCGCCACTATCACCGGACCTCGATACATGGGAGGAACAGGTCTTTTGGACGTCGGGGTCAGGTTACGCTGTCTAAAACTGATGTGGTTGAGTAATTATATCAAAAGTAATGGTAAATGGAAATCTTTCTTTAACTATTGGATCGAGAAAACTGGTGAAAGCCATAGTCTGGGATGGCATGTATTTGGAAAAACCAAGAAAAAGTCATTGCAGACCACTCCCTTTTATATGGACCTTTTTACAGCCTACGAACAATCAGGGAGTGTTTTCAGACCAGAATTCTCCTCAGTTTTGGAAGTAATGAACGTCCCTCTCTGGAATAATTCAGTGGTTACGGGTAATAAGGATACAGATTTAGCGAGTCCTGTTCTAATAAAGAACAACATCATCAAATTGCATCATGTAGTTAAAAACAGCAGACTTATTACCTTTAAGGAATTGGCTAGGAGGTGCAAAATAAATTGTATCAATGCCGGACGCATAGTTAAACGTCTTGAACAAAACATCAATCCAGTCCTCCTCAAAGAAAACGTTGTGGGCCCAATAACCATCCAAGCAGGTGGCTGAAATTCCAAATTGACCCCGGGGATGAGGGTTTGCTACCCTTTTCTAAAGTTACCACGAAATTAATGTACAAGTCACTTAACCTCATATGTACTTAATGTATTGATATATCAGTATGTGCATTATTGTTTTTCATAGAAGATGAGTGTACTTGTAATTAAATGGAGTTGAATAAACGGAGTCTAAGAGCTCCACTCAAAAGAAAAAAAAAATCATGTGGAACTATAAAATCAAAAATAAAAATGTTGACAAAAATTCTGAAAATTTGACCATGCCGGCATGGTGAATTTTGTTGATTTTGGACCCAAACTTCAAACTCACAGAAAATTCTCCATATTTCTCAAACTATGGCTTATTTACCTAGTCCGCACACATAAAATGTCTTCAGTAGTCCGCTCTGTATCATTTGGAACTATAAAATATTTTTAAAAATGTTGACCCAAATTCTGAAAATTTGACCATGCCGGCATGGTGAATTATGTTGATTTTGGACCCAAACTTCAAACTCACACAAAATTCTCCATATTTCTCAAACTATGGCTTATTTACCCAGTCCGCACACATAAAATGTCTTCAGTAGTCTGCTCTGTATCATGTGGAACTATAAAAAAAAAAAAAAAATGTTGACCAAAATTCTGAAAATTTGACCATGCCGGCATGGTGAATTTTGTTGGTTTTGGACCCAAACTTCAAACTCACACAAAATTCTCCATATTTCTCAAACTATGGCTTATTTACCAAGTCCGCACACATAAAATGTCTTGAGCTGTCCATTCTGTATCATTTGGAACTATAAAATCAAAAAAAAATGTTGACCCAAATTCTGAAAATTTGACCATGCCGGCATGGTGAATTTTGTTAGTTTTGGACCCAAACTTCAAACTCACACAAAATTGTCCATATTTCTCAAACTATGGCTTATTTACCTAGTCCACACACATAAAATGTCTTCAGTAGTCCGCTCTGTATCATTTGGAACTATAAAATCAAAAAGAAAATGTTGACCCAAATTCTGAAAATTTGACCATGCCGGCATGGTGAATTTTGTTGATTTTGGACCCAAACTTCAAACTCACACAAAATTCTCCATATTTCTCAAACTATGGCTTATTTACACAGTCCGCACACATAAAATGTCTTGAGTAGTCCGCTCTGTATCATTTGGAACTATAAAAAATTTAAAAAAATGTTGACCAAAATTCTGAAAATTTGACCATGCCGACATGGTGAATTTTGTTGATTTTGGACCCAAACTTCAAACTCTTACAAAATTCCCCGTATTTCTGAAATAATGACTTACTTACCCAGTTCGCACACATAAATTGTCTTCAGTAGTCCGCTCTGTATCATTTGGAATTATAAAAAATAAAAAAAAGTGTTGACCAAAATTCTGAAAATTCACACAAAATTCTCCATATTTCTCAAATTATGGCTTATTTACACAGTCCGCACACATAAAATGTCTTCAGTAGTCCGCTCTGTATCATTTGGAACTATAAAAAATTTAAAAAAATGTTGACCCAAATTCTGAAAATTGGACCATGCCGGCATGGTGAATTTTGTTGATTTTGGACCCAAACTTCAAACTCACAGAAAATTCTCCATATTTCTCAAACTATGGCTTATTTACACAGTCCGCACACATAAAATGTCTTCAGTAGTCCGCTCTAAATCATGTGGAACTAAAAATTCAAAATAAACTTTGTTGAGAAAATTTCTGAAAATTTGACCATGCCGGCATGGTGAATTTTGTTGATTTTGGACCCAAACTTCAAACTCACACAAAATTCTCCATATTTCTCAAACTATGGCTTATTTACCTAGTCCGCACACATAAAATGTCTTGAGTAGTCCGCTCTGTATCATTTGGAACTATAAAATAAAATATGTTGACCCAAATTCTGAAAATTTGACCATGCCGGCATGGTGAATTTTGTTGATTTTGGACCCAAACTTCAAACTCACACAAAATTCTCCATATTTCTCAAACTATGGCTTATTTACCTAGTTCGCACACATAAATTGTCTTGAGTAGTCCGCTCTGTATCATTTGGAACTTTAAAATAAAATAAAAAATGTTGACCCAAATTCTGAAAATTTGACCATGCCGGCATGGTGAATTTTGTTGATTTTGGACCCAAACTTCAAACTCACACAAAATTCCCCATATTTCTCAAATTATGACTTACTTACCCAGTACGCACACATAAATTGTCTTCAGTAGTCCACTCTGTATCATTTGGAACTATAAAATCAAAAAAAAAATGTTGACCCAAATTCTGAAAATTTGACCATGCCGGCATGGTGAATTTTGTTGGTTTTGGACCCAAACTTCAAACTCACACAAAATTTTCCATATTTCTCAAACTATGGCTTATTTACCTAGTACGCACACATAAAATGTCTTCAGTAGTCCGCTGTGTATCATGTGGAACTATAAAAAATTTAAAAAAATGTTGACCCAAATTCTGAAAATTTGACCATGCCGGCATGGTGAATTTTGTTGGTTTTGGACCCAAACTTCAAACTCACACAAAATTCTCCATATTTCTCAAACTATGGCTTATTTACCTAGTACGCACACATAAAATGTCTTCAGTAGTCCGCTCTGTATCATGTGGAACTATAAAATCAAAAAAAAAAATGTTGACAAAAATTCTGAAAATTTGACCATGCCGGCATGGTGAATTTTGTTGGTTTTGGACCCAAACTTCAAACTCACACAAAATTCTCCATATTTCTCAAACTATGGCTTATTTACCTAGTACGCACACATAAAATGTCTTCAGTAGTCCGCTCTGTATCATGTGGAACTATAAAATCAAAAAAAAAAATGTTGACAAAAATTCTGAAAATTTGACCATGCCGGCATGGTGAATTTTGTTAATTTTGGACCCAAACTTCAAACTTACACAAAATTCTCCATATTTCTCAAACTATGGCTTATTTACCTAGTCCGCACACATAAAATGTCTTCAGTAGTCCACTCTGTATCATTTGGAACTATAAAATCAAAAAAAAATGTTGACCCAAATTCTGAAAATTTGACCATGCCGGCATGGTGAATTTTGTTGATTTTGGACCCAAACTTCAAACTCACACAAAATTCTCCATATTTCTCAAACTATGGCTTATTTACACAGTCCGCACACATAAAATGTCTTCAGTAGTCCGCTCTAAATCATGTGGAACTAAAAAATCAAAAAAAATGTTGACCAAAATTCTGAAAATTTGACCATGCCGGCATGGTGAATTCCGCACACATAAAATGTCTTCAGTAGTCCGCTCTGTATCATTTGGAACTATAAAAAAAATTTAAAAATGTTGACCCAAATTCTGAAAATTGGACCATGCCGGCATGGTGAATTTTGTTGATTTTGGACCCAAACTTCAAACTCACACAAAATTCTCCATATTTCTCAAACTATGGCTTATTTACCTAGTCCGCACACAAAAATGTCTTCAGTAGTCCGCTCTGTATCATTTGGAACTATAAAATATTTTTAAAAATGTTGACCCAAATTCTGAAAATTTGACCATGCCGGCATGGTGAATTATGTTGATTTTGGACCCAAACTTCAAACTCACAGAAAATTCTCCATATTTCTCAAACTATGGCTTATTTACCCAGTCCGCACACATAAAATGTCTTCAGTAGTCTGCTCTGTATCATGTGGAACTATAAAAAAAAAAAAAAAATGTTGACCAAAATTCTGAAAATTTGACCATGCCGGCATGGTGAATTTTGTTGGTTTTGGACCCAAACTTCAAACTCACACAAAATTCTCCATATTTCTCAAACTATGGCTTATTTACCAAGTCCGCACACATAAAATGTCTTGAGCTGTCCATTCTGTATCATTTGGAACTATAAAATCAAAAAAAAATGTTGACCCAAATTCTGAAAATTTGACCATGCCGGCATGGTGAATTTTGTTAGTTTTGGACCCAAACTTCAAACTCACACAAAATTGTCCATATTTCTCAAACTATGGCTTATTTACCTAGTCCACACACATAAAATGTCTTCAGTAGTCCGCTCTGTATCATTTGGAACTATAAAATCAAAAAGAAAATGTTGACCCAAATTCTGAAAATTTGACCATGCCGGCATGGTGAATTTTGTTGATTTTGGACCCAAACTTCAAACTCACACAAAATTCTCCATATTTCTCAAACTATGGCTTATTTACCTAGTACGCACACATAAAATGTCTTCAGTAGTCCGCTCTGTATCATGTGGAACTATAAAATCAAAAAAAAAAATGTTGACAAAAATTCTGAAAATTTGACCATGCCGGCATGGTGAATTTTGTTAATTTTGGACCCAAACTTCAAACTTACACAAAATTCTCCATATTTCTCAAACTATGGCTTATTTACCTAGTCCGCACACATAAAATGTCTTGAGTAGTTCGCTCTGTATCATTTGGAACTATAAAATCAAAAAGAAAATGTTGACCCAAATTCTGAAAATTTGACCATGCCGGCATGGTGAATTTTGTTGATTTTGGACCCAAACTTCAAACTCACACAAAATTCTCCATATTTCTCAAACTATGGCTTATTTACACAGTCCGCACACATAAAATGTCTTCAGTAGTCCGCTCTAAATCATGTGGAACTAAAAAATCAAAAAAAAAAATGTTGACCAAAATTCTGAAAATTTGACCATGCCGGCATGGTGAATTCCGCACACATAAAATGTCTTCAGTAGTCCGCTCTGTATCATTTGGAACTATAAAAAAAATTTAAAAATGTTGACCCAAATTCTGAAAATTGGACCATGCCGGCATGGTGAATTTTGTTGATTTTGGACCCAAACTTCAAACTCACACAAAATTCTCCATATTTCTCAAACTATGGCTTATTTACCTAGTCCGCACACAAAAAATGTCTTCAGTAGTCCGCTCTGTATCATTTGGAACTATAAAATATTTTTAAAAATGTTGACCCAAATTCTGAAAATTTGACCATGCCGGCATGGTGAATTATGTTGATTTTGGACCCAAACTTCAAACTCACAGAAAATTCTCCATATTTCTCAAACTATGGCTTATTTACCCAGTCCGCACACATAAAATGTCTTCAGTAGTCTGCTCTGTATCATGTGGAACTATAAAAAAAAAAAAAAAATGTTGACCAAAATTCTGAAAATTTGACCATGCCGGCATGGTGAATTTTGTTGGTTTTGGACCCAAACTTCAAACTCACACAAAATTCTCCATATTTCTCAAACTATGGCTTATTTACCAAGTCCGCACACATAAAATGTCTTGAGCTGTCCATTCTGTATCATTTGGAACTATAAAATCAAAAAAAAATGTTGACCCAAATTCTGAAAATTTGACCATGCCGGCATGGTGAATTTTGTTAGTTTTGGACCCAAACTTCAAACTCACACAAAATTGTCCATATTTCTCAAACTATGGCTTATTTACCTAGTCCACACACATAAAATGTCTTCAGTAGTCCGCTCTGTATCATTTGGAACTATAAAATCAAAAAGAAAATGTTGACCCAAATTCTGAAAATTTGACCATGCCGGCATGGTGAATTTTGTTGATTTTGGACCCAAACTTCAAACTCACACAAAATTCTCCATATTTCTCAAACTATGGCTTATTTACACAGTCCGCACACATAAAATGTCTTGAGTAGTCCGCTCTGTATCATTTGGAACTATAAAAATTTAAAAATGTTGACCAAAATTCTGAAAATTTGACCATGCCGACATGGTGAATTTTGTTGATTTTGGACCCAAACTTCAAACTCTTACAAAATTCCCCGTATTTCTGAAATAATGACTTACTTACCCAGTTCGCACACATAAATTGTCTTCAGTAGTCCGCTCTGTATCATTTGGAATTATAAAAAAAAAAAAAAGTGTTGACCAAAATTCTGAAAATTCACACAAAATTCTCCATATTTCTCAAATTATGGCTTATTTACACAGTACGCACACATAAAATGTCTTCAGTAGTCCGCTCTGTATCATTTGGAACTATAAAAAATTTTAAAAAATGTTGACCCAAATTCTGAAAATTGGACCATGCCGGCATGGTGAATTTTGTTGATTTTGGACCCAAACTTCAAACTCACAGAAAATTCTCCATATTTCTCAAACTATGGCTTATTTACACAGTCCGCACACATAAAATGTCTTCAGTAGTCCGCTCTAAATCATGTGGAACTAAAAAATCAAAAAAAAAAATGTTGACAAAAATTCTGAAAATTTGACCATGCCGGCATAATGAATTTTGTTGATTTTGGACCCAAACTTCAAACTCACAGAAAATTCTCCATATTTCTCAAACTATGGCTTATTTACCTAGTCCGCACACATAAAATGTCTTCAGTAGTCCGCTCTGTATCATTTGGAACTATAAAATCCAAAAAAAAATGTTGACCCAAATTCTGAAAATTTGACCATGCCGGCATGGTGAATTTTGTTGATTTTGGACCCAAACTTCAAACTGACACAAAATTCTCCATATTTCTCAAACTATGGCTTATTTACCTAGTTCGCACACATAAATTGTCTTGAGTAGTCCGCTCTGTATCATTTGGAACTTTAAAAATAAAATAAAAAATGTTGACCCAAATTCTGAAAATTTGACCATGCCGGCATGGTGAATTTTTGTTGATTTTGGACCCAAACTTCAAACTCACACAAAATTCCCCATATTTCTCAAATTATGACTTACTTACCCAGTTCGCACACATAAATTGTCTTCAGTAGTCCACTCTGTATCATTTGGAACTATAAAATCAAAAAAAAAATGTTGACCCAAATTCTGAAAATTTGACCATGCCGGCATGGTGAATTTTGTTGGTTTTGGACCCAAACTTCAAACTCACACAAAATTTTCCATATTTCTCAAACTATGGCTTATTTACCTAGTACGCACACATAAAATGTCTTCAGTAGTCCGCTGTGTATCATGTGGAACTATAAAAAATTTTAAAAAATGTTGACCCAAATTCTGAAAATTTGACCATGCCGGCATGGCGAATTTTGTTGGTTTTGGACCCAAACTTCAAACTCACACAAAATTCTCCATATTTCTCAAACTATGGCTTATTTACCTAGTACGCACACATAAAATGTCTTCAGTAGTCCGCTCTGTATCATGTGGAACTATAAAATCAAAAAAAAAAATGTTGACCCAAATTATGAAAATTTGACCATGCCGGCATGGTGAATTTTGTTGGTTTTGGACCCAAACTTCAAACTCACACAAAATTCTCCATATTTCTCAAACTATGGCTTATTTACCTAGTACGCACACATAAAATGTCTTCAGTAGTCCGCTCTGTATCATGTGGAACTATAAAATCAAAAAAAAAAATGTTGACAAAAATTCTGAAAATTGGACCATGCCGGCATGGTGAATTTTGTTAATTTTGGACCCAAACTTCAAACTTACACAAAATTCTCCATATTTCTCAAACTATGGCTTATTTACCTAGTCCGCACACATAAAATGTCTTGAGTAGTTCGCTCTGTATCATTTGGAACTATAAAATCAAAAAGAAAATGTTGACCCAAATTCTGAAAATTTGACCATGCCGGCATGGTGAATTTTGTTGATTTTGGACCCAAACTTCAAACTCACACAAAATTCTCCATATTTCTCAAACTATGGCTTATTTACACAGTCCGCACACATAAAATGTCTTCAGTAGTCCGCTCTAAATCATGTGGAACTAAAAAATCAAAAAAAAAATGTTGACAAAAATTCTGAAAATTTGACCATGCCGGCATGGTGAATTCCGCACACATAAAATGTCTTCAGTAGTCCGCTCTGTATCATTTGGAACTATAAAAAAAATTTAAAAATGTTGACCCAAATTCTGAAAATTGGACCATGCCGGCATGGTGAATTTTGTTGATTTTGGACCCAAACTTCAAACTCACACAAAATTCTCCATATTTCTCAAACTATGGCTAATTTACCTAGTCCGCACACAAAAAATGTTTTCAGTAGTCCGCTCTGTATCATTTGGAACTTTAAAATAAAATAAAAAATGTTGACCCAAATTCTGAATATTTGACCATGCCGGCATGGTGAATTTTGTTGATTTTGGACCCAAACTTCAAACTCACACAAAATTCTCCATATTTCTCAAACTATGGCTTATTTACCTAGTCCGCACACATAAAATGTCTTCAGTAGTCAGCTCTGTATCATTTGGAACTACAAAATCAAAAAAAAATGTTGACCCAAATTCTGAAAATTTGACCATGCCGGCATGGTGAATTTTGTTGGTTTTGGACCCAAACTTCAAACTCACACAAAATTCTCCATATTTCTCAAATAATGGCTTATTTACCTAGTCCACACACATAAAATGTCTTCAGTAGTCCGCTCTGTATCATTTGGAACTATAAAATCAAAAAGAAAATGTTGACCCAAATTCTGAAAATTTGACCATGCCGGCATGGTGAATTTTGTTGATTTTGGACCCAAACTTCAAACTCACACAAAATTCTCCATATTTCTCAAACTATGGCTTATTTACACAGTCCGCACACATAAAATGTCTTGAGTAGTCCGCTCTGTATCATTTGGAACTATAAAAATTTTTTTAAAATGTTGACCAAAATTCTGAAAATTTGACCATGCCGACATGGTGAATTTTGTTGATTTTGGACCCAAACTTCAAACTCTTACAAAATTCCCCGTATTTCTGAAATAATGACTTACACACCCAGTTCGCACACATAAATTGTCTTCAGTAGTCCGCTCTGTATCATTTGGAATTATAAAAAAAAAGAAAAAGTGTTGACCAAAATTCTGAAAATTCACACAAAATTCTCCATATTTCTCAAATTATGGCTTATTTACACAGTCCGCACACATAAAATGTCTTCAGTAGTCCGCTCTGTATCATTTGGAACTATAAAAAATTTTTAAAAATGTTGACCCAAATTCTGAAAATTGGACCATGCCGGCATGGTGAATTTTGTTGATTTTGGACCCAAACTTCAAACTCACAGAAAATTCTCCATATTTCTCAAACTATGGCTTATTTACACAGTCCGCACACATAAAATGTCTTCAGTAGTCCGCTCTAAATCATGTGGAACTAAAAAATCAACAAAAAAAATGTTGACCAAAATTCTGAAAATTTGACCATGCCGGCATGGTGAATTTTGTTGATTTTGGACCCAAACTTCAAACTCACACAAAATTCTCCATATTTCTCAAACTATGGCTTATTTACCTAGTCCGCACACATAAAATGTCTTGAGTAGTCCGCTCTGTATCATTTGGAACTATAAAATCAAAAAAAAAATGTTGACCCAAATTCTGAAAATTTGACCATGCCGGCATGGTGAATTTTGTTGATTTTGGACCCAAACTTCAAACTCACACAAAATTCTCCATATTTCTCAAACTATGGCTTATTTACCTAGTTCGCACACATAAATTGTCTTGAGTAGTCCGCTCTGTATCATTTGGAACTTTAAAAATAAAATAAAAAATGTTGACCCAAATTCTGAAAATTTGACCATGCCGGCATGGTGAATTTTTGTTGATTTTGGACCCAAACTTCAAACTCACACAAAATTCCCCATATTTCTCAAATTATGACTTACTTACCCAGTACGCACACATAAATTGTCTTCAGTAGTCCGCTCTGTATCATTTGGAACTATAAAATCAAAAAAAAAATGTTGACCCAAATTCTGAAAATTTGACCATGGCGGCATGGTGAATTTTGTTGGTTTTGGACCCAAACTTCAAACTCACACAAAATTGTCCATATTTCTCAAACTATGGCTTATTTACCTAGTACGCACACATAAAATGTCTTCAGTAGTCCGCTGTGTATCATGTGGAACTATAAAAAATTTTAAAAAATGTTGACCCAAATTCTGAAAATTTGACCATGCCGGCATGGTGAATTTTGTTGGTTTTGGACCCAAACTTCAAACTCACACAAAATTCTCCATATTTCTCAAACTATGGCTTATTTACCTAGTACGCACACATAAAATGTCTTCAGTAGTCCGCTCTGTATCATGTGGAACTATAAAATCAAAAAAAAAAATCTTGACCCAAATTCTGAAAATTTGACCATGCCGGCATGGTGAATTTTGTTGATTTTGGACCCAAACTTCAAACTCACACAAAATTCTCCATATTTCTCAAACTATGGCTTATTTACCTAGTTCGCACACATAAAATGTCTTGAGTAGTCCGCTCTGTATCATTTGGAACTTTAAAATAAAATAAAAAATGTTGACCCAAATTCTGAAAATTTGACCATGCCGGCATGGTGAATTTTTGTTGATTTTGGACCCAAATTTCAAACTCACACAAAATTCCCCATATTTCTCAAATTATGACTTACTTACCCAGTTCGCACACATAAATTGTCTTGAGTAGTCCACTCTGTATCATTTGGAACTATAAAATCAAAAAAAAAATGTTGACCCAAATTCTGAAAATTTGACCATGCCGGCATGGTGAATTTTGTTGGTTTTGGACCCAAACTTCAAACTCACACAAAATTGTCCATATTTCTCAAACTATGGCTTATTTACCTAGTACGCACACATAAAATGTTTTCAGTAGTCCGCTGTGTATCATGTGGAACTATAAAAAAAATTTAAAAATGTTGACCCAAATTCTGAAAATTTGACCATGCCGGCATGGTGAATTTTGTTGATTTTGGACCCAAACTTCAAAGTCACGGAAAATTCTCCATATTTCTCAAACTATGGCTTATTTACCTAGTCCGCACACATAAAATGTCTTGAGTAGTCCGCTCTGTATCATTTGGAACTTTAAAAAAATTTTAAAAATGTTGACCCAAATTCTGAAAATTGGACCATGCCGGCATGGTGAAATTTGTTGATTTTGGACCCAAACTTCAAACTCACACAAAATTGTCCATATTTCTCAAACTATGGCTTATTTACACAGTCCGCACACATAAAATATCTTCAGTAGTCCGCTCTATATCATGTGGAACTATAAAATCAAAAAAAAAAATGTTGACCCAAATTCTGAAAGTTTGACCATGCCGGCATGGTGAATTTTGTTGATTTTGGACCCAAACTTCAAACTCACAGAAAATTCTCCATATTTCTCAAACTATGGCTTATTTACCTAGTCCGCACACATAAAATGTCTTCAGTAGTCCGCTCTGTATCATTTGGAACTATAAAATAAATAAAAAAATGTTGACAAAAATTCTGAAATTTGACCATGCCGGCATGGTGAATTTTGTTGATTTTGGACCCAAACTTCAAACTCACACAAAATTCTCCATATTTTTCAAACTATGGGTTATTTACCTAGTCCGCACACACAAAATGTCTTCAGTAGTCCGCTCTGTATCATTTGGAACTATAAAATTTTTTTTAAAATCTTGACCAAAATTCTGAAAATTTGACCATGCCGGCATGGTGAATTTTGTTGATTTTGGACCCAAACTTCAAACTCACACAAAATTCTCCATATTTCTCAAACTATGGCTTATTTACCTAGTCCGCACACATAAAATGTCTTGAGTAGTCCGCTATGTATCATTTGGAACTATAAAATCAAAAAAAAAGTGTTGACCCAAAATCTGAAAATTTGACCATGCCGCCATGGTGAATTATGTTGATTTTGGACCCAAACTTCAAACTCACACAAAATTCTCCATATTTCTCAAACTATGGCTTATTTACCTAGTCCACACACATAAAATGTCTTCAGTAGTCTGCTCTGTATCATGTGGAACAGACATGTGGTGTACCGGGAAGAAAAATTCACGATAACCTTACCCTTTTGCGTGATAGCATTGATTACATTAATTGGAACAATAAGGAAGCAGCAATCTTAAGTATCGACCAGGAGAAGGCTTTCCATAGAATTAATTGAGAATTATATGTTTAGCATGCTTGAAAAAATGGGAATTCCCCCCAAATTCATTCAATGGATCAAGCTTTTGTATAGCAATCCTGTGAGCTGTGTCATTGTAAATAACTTCATTGGCAGACCTTTCCAAATAAGTAGAGGAATCAGACAAGTCTCCCTGTCTCCATTGTTATATGCAGTCTGTGCAGAAGGTTTAGGAACTCTGATTAGAATCAATAATGGGTTGCATGGTATTCAGTCTCCAGGTGGAACTGAATGTGTTAAAATTATCCAGCATGCCGATGATGCAACAGTTTTTATTTCTAAAGAAAGTGATTTTCAGGTCATTACGGATGTTTTGTGTAAATATTGTAAAGGTAGCGGATCTAAGGTGAACACAAGTAAAACCACGGGTCTATGGCTTGGCAAATGGAAGAACAGAATGGAAAAGCCATGTGGCTTCAACTGGAACAATGATAAAATGAAAATTTTGGGTATCCTTTTTGGAAACAATGTCACACCGGCTGATAACTGGGAACCCGGAATAAGCAAACTTAAGTGCAAGTTAAATATGTTTAGACAGCGGGACCTGACTCTGGCGGGCAAGGCCGTTATTGTTAACGTCACGGTCGGAAGCAGACTGAACTATGTGGGTAGCGTTCTCTCTTGCCCGGATGAGTATGTAAAGAAAATCGAAAACATTATTTTTAGTTTTTACTGGTCAGGTAAACCCGACAAAATCAAGCGCGCCACTATCACCGGACCTGGATACATGGGAGGAACGGGTCTTTTGGACGTCGGGGTCAGGTTACGCTGTCTAAAACTGATGTGGTTGAGTAATTATATCAAAAGTAATGGTAAATGGAAATCATTCTTTAACTATTGGATCGAGAAAACTGGTGAAAGCCATAGTCTGGGATGGCATGTATTTGGAAAAACCAAGAAAAGTCATTGCAGACCACTCCCTTTTATATGGACCTTTTACAGCCTACGAACAATCAGGAGTGTTTTCAGACCAGAATTCTCCTCAGTTTTGGAAGTAATGAACGTCCCTCTCTGGAATAATTCAGTGGTTACGGGTAATAAGGATAAAGATTTAGCGAGTCCTGTTCTAATAAAGAACAACATCATCAAATTGCATCATGTAGTTAAAAACAGCAGACTTATTACCTTTAAGGAATTGGCTAGGAGGTGCAAAATAAATTGTATCAATGCCGGACGCATAGTTAAACGTCTTGAACAAAACATCAATCCAGTCCTCCTCAAAGAAAAACGTTGTGGGCCCAATAACCATCCAAGCAGGTGGCTGAAATTCCAAATTGACCCCGGGGATGAGGGTTTGCTACCCTTTTCTAAAGTTACCACGAAATTAATGTACAAGTCACTTAACCTCATATGTACTTAATGTATTGATATATCAGTATGTGCATTATTGTTTTTCATAGAAGATGAGTGTACTTGTAATTAAATGGAGTTGAATAAACGGAGTCTAAGAGCTCCACTCAAAAGAAAAAAAAAATCATGTGGAACCATAAAATCAAAAAAAAAAATGTTGACAAAAATTCTGAAAATTTGACCATGCCGGCATGGTGAATTTTGTTGGTTTTGGACCCAAACTTCAAACTCACACAAAATTCTCCATATTTCTCAAACTATGGCTTTACCTAGTCCGCACACATAAAATGTCTTCAGTAGTCCGCTCTGTATCATTTGGAACTATAAAATATTTTTAAAAATGTTGACCCAAATTCTGAAAATTTGACCATGCCGGCATGGTGAATTATGTTGATTTTGGACCCAAACTTCAAACTCACAGAAAATTCTCCATATTTCTCAAACTATGGCTTATTTACCCAGTCCGCACACATAAAATGTCTTCAGTAGTCTGCTCTGTATCATGTGGAACTATAAAAAAAAAATTAAAAAAAATGTTGACCAAAATTCTGAAAATTTGACCATGCCGGCATGGTGAATTTTGTTGGTTTTGGACCCAAACTTCAAACTCACACAAAATTCTCCATATTTCTCAAACTATGGCTTATTTACCAAGTCCGCACACATAAAATGTCTTGAGCTGTCCATTCTGTATCATTTGGAACTATAAAATCAAAAAAAAATGTTGACCCAAATTCTGAAAATTGGACCATGCCGGCATGGTGAATTTTGTTGGTTTTGGACCCAAACTTCAAACTCACACAAAATTGTCCATATTTCTCAAACTATGGCTGATTTACCTAGTCCACACACATAAAATGTCTTGAGTAGTCCGCTCTGTATCATTTGAAACTATAAAATCGAAAAGAAAATGTTGACCCAAATTCTGAAAATTTGACCATGCCATCATGGTGAATTTTGTTGATTTTGGACCCAAACTTCAAACTCACACAAAATTCTCCATATTTCTCAAACTATGGCTTATTTACACAGTCCGCACACATAAAATGTCTTGAGTAGTCCGCTCTGTATCATTTGGAACTATAAAAAATTTAAAAAAATTTTGACCAAAATTCTGAAAATTGGACCATGCCGACATGGTGAATTTTGTTGATTTTGGACCCAAACTTCAAACTCTTACAAAATTCCCCGTATTTCTGAAATAATGACTTACTTACCCAGTTCGCACACATAAATTGTCTTCAGTAGTCCGCTCTGTATCATTTGGAACTATAAAAAAAAAAAAAAGTGTTGACAAAAATTCTGAAAATTCACACAAAATTCTCCATATTTCTCAAATTATGGCTTATTTACACAGTCCGCACACATAAAATGTCTTCAGTATTCGCTCTGTATCATTTGGAACTATAAAAAATTTTAAAAAATGTTGACCCAAATTCTGAAAATTGGACCATGCCGGCATGGTGAATTTTGTTGATTTTGGACCCAAACTTCAAACTCAGAGAAAATTCTCCATGTTTCTCAAACTATGGCTTATTTACCTAGTCCGCACACATAAAATGTCTTCAGTAGTCCGCTCTGTATCATTTGGAACTTTAAAATAAAATAAAAAATGTTGACCCAAATTCTGAATATTTGACCATGCCGGCATGGTGAATTTTGTTGATTTTGGACCCAAACTTCAAACTCACACAAAATTCTCCATATTTCTCAAACTATGGCTTATTTACCTAGTCCGCGCACATAAAATGTCTTCAGTAGTTAGCTCTGTATCATTTGGAACTATAAAATAAAATAAAAAATGTTGACCCAAATTCTGAAGATTTGACCATGCCGGCATGGTGAATTTTGTTGATTTTGGACCCAAACTTCAAACTCACACAAAATTCTCCATATTTCTCAAACTATGGCTTAGTTACCTAGTCCGCACACATAAAATGTCTTCAGTAGTCCGCTCTGTATCATTTCGAACTATAAGAAATTAAAAAAAATGTTGACCCAAATTCTGAAAATTGGACCATGCCGGCATGGTGAATTTTGTTGATTTTGGACCCAAACTTCAAACTCACACAAAATTGTCCATATTTCTCAAACTATGGCTTATTTACCTAGTCCGCGCACATAAAATGTCTTCAGTAGTCAGCTCTGTATCATTTGGAACTATAAAATAAAATAAAAAATGTTGACCCAAATTCTGAAAATTTGACCATGCCGGCATGGTGAATTTTGTTGATTTTGGACCCAAACTTCAAACTCACACAAAACTCTCCATATTTCTCAAACTATGGCTTATTTACCTAGTCCGCGCACATAAAATGTCTTCAGTAGTCAGCTCTGTATCATTTGGAACTATAAAATAAAATAAAAAATGTTGACCCAAATTCTGAAAATTTGACCATGCCGGCATGGTGAATTTTGTTGATTTTGGACCCAAACTTCAAACTCACACAAAACTCTCCATATTTCTCAAACTATGGCTTATTTACACAGTCCGCACACATAAAATGTCTTCAGTAGTCCGCTCTGTATCATTTGGAACTATAAAAAAATTTAAAAAATATTGACCCAAATTCTGAAAATTTGACCATGCCTGCATTGTGAATTTTGTTGATTTTGGACCCAAACTTCAAACTCACACAAAATTCTCCATATTTCTCAAACTATGGCTTATTTACCTAGTCTGCACACATAAAATGTCTTCAGTAGTCCGCTCTGTATCATTTGGAACTTAAAAATAAAATAAAAAATGTTGACCCAAATTCTGAAAATTTGACCATGCCGGCATGGTGAATTTTGTTGATTTTGGACCCAAACTTCAAACTCACACAAAATTCTCCATATTTCTCAAACTATGGTTTATTTACCTAGTCCACACACATAAAATGTCTTCAGTAGTCCGCTCTGTATCATTTGGAACTATAAAATCAAAAAGAAAATGACAAAAATTCTGAAAATTGGACCATGCCGACATGGTGAATTTTGTTGATTTTGGACCCAAACTTCAAACTTACACAAAATTCTCCATATTTCTCAAACTATGGCTTATTTACCTAGTTCGCACACATAAAATGTCTTGAGTAGTCAGCTCTGTATCATTTGGAACTATAAAAAATTTAAAAAAATGTTGACCCAAATTCTGAAAATTTGACCATGCCGGCATGGTGAATTTTGTTGATTTTGGACCCAAACTTCAAACTCACACAAAATTCTCCATATTTCTCAAACTATGGCTTATTTACCTAGTCCGCACACATAAAATGTCTTCAGTAGTCCGCTCTGTATCATTTGGAACAATATAAAAAAAAAAAAAATGTTGACAAAAATTCTGAAAATTTGACCATGCCGGCATGGTGAATTTTGTTGATTTTGGACCCAAACTTCAAACTCACACAAAATTCCCCATATTTCTCAAACTATGGCTTACTTACCCAGTCCGCACACATAAAATGTCTTCAGTAGTCCGCTGTGTATCATGTGGAACTATAAAAAAAATTTAAAAATGTTGACCCAAATTCTGAAAATTTGACCATGGCGGCATGGTGAATTTTGTTGGTTTTGGACCCAAACTTCAAACTCACACAAAATTCTCCATATTTCTCAAACTATGGCTTATTTACATAGTCCGCGCACATAAAATGTGTTCAGTAGTCTGCTCTGTATCATGTGGAACTATAAAATCAAAAAAAAAAATGTTGACAAAAATTCTGAAAATTTGACCATGGCGGCATGGTGAATTTTGTTGGTTTTGGACCCAAACTTCAAACTCACACAAAATTGTCCATATTTCTCAAACTATGGCTTATTTACCTAGTCCGCACACATAAAATGTCTTCAGTAGTCTGCTCTGTATCATGTGGAACTATAAAAAAAAAAAAAAAAATGTTGACAAAAATTCTGAAAATTTGACCATGCCGGAATGGTGAATTTTGTTGGTTTTGGACCCAAACTTCAAACTTACACAAAATTCTCCATATTTCTCAAACTATGGCTTATTTACCTAGTTCACACACATAAAATGTCTTGAGTAGTCCGCTCTGTATCATTTGGAACTATAAAAGCAAAAAGAAAATGTTGACCCAAATTCTGAAAATTTGACCATGCCGGCATGGTGAATTATGTTGATTTTGGACCCAAACTTCAAACTCACACAAAATTCTCCATATTTCTCAAACTATGGCTTATTTACCCAGTCCACACACATAAAATGTCTTCAGTTGTCTGCTCTGTATCATGTGGAACTATAAAATCAAAAAAAAAAATGTTGACCCAAATTCTGAAAATTTGACCATGCCGGCATGGTGAATTTTGTTGGTTTTGGACCCAAACTTCAAAGTCACACAAAATTCTCCATATTTCTCAAACTATGGCTTATTTACCTAGTCCGCACACATAAAATGTCTTGAGTAGTCCGCTCTGTATCATGTGGAACTATAAAATAAAAATAAAAAATGACAAAAATTCTGAAAATTTGACCATGCTGACATGGTGAATTTTGTTGATTTTGGACCCAAACTTCAAACTCACACAAAATTCGCGTATTTCTGAAATAATGACTTACTTACCCAGTTCGCACACATAAATTGTCTTCAGTAGTCCGCTCTGTATCATTTGGAACTATAAAATCAAAAAAAAAAGTGTTGACCAAAATTCTGAAAATTTGACCATGCCGGCATGGTGAATTTTGTTGATTTTGGACCCAAACTCAAACTCACACTAAATTCCCCATATTTCTCAAATTATGACTTAGGCCTTCTTACCCGGTTCGCACACATAAATTGTCTTGAGTAGTCCACTCTGTATCATTTGGAACTATAACATAAAAATAAAAAATGTTGACAAAAATTCTGAAAATTGGACCATGCCGGCATGGTGAATTTTGTTGATTTTGGACCCAACCTTCAAACTCACACAAAATCCTCCATATTTCTCAAACTATGGCTTATTTACCTAGTCCGCACACATAAAATGTCTTGAGTAGTCCACTCTGTATCATTTGGAACTATAAAATCAAAAAAAAAATGTTGACCAAAATTCTGAAAATTTGACCATGCCGGCATGGTGAATTTTGTTGATTTTGGACCCAAACTTCAAACTCACACAAAATTCCCTGTATTTCTCAAATTATTGCAAACTTACCCAGTCCGCACAATAAGAATGTCTTCAGTAGTCCGCTCTGTATCATTGGGAACTATAAAATCAAAAAGAAAATGTTGACCCAAAATCTGAAAATTTGACCATGCAGGCATGGTGAATTTTTCAGATTTCTGACCCAAACTTCAAACTCTTACATAATTATCAATACTTCTCAACTATGGTTTATTTACCTAGTCCGCACACATAAAATGTCTTCAGTAGTCTGCTCTGTATCATTTGGAACTATAAAATCAAAAAAAAAAATGTTGACAAAAATTCTGAAAATTTGACCATGGCGGCATGGTGAATTTTGTTGGTTTTGGACCCAAACTTCAAACTCACACAAAATTCTCCATATTTCTCAAACTATGGCTTATTTACATAGTCCCCGCACATAAAATGTCTTCAGTAGTCTGCTCTGTATCATGTGGAACTATAAAATCAAAAAAAAAAATGTTGACAAAAATTCTGAAAATTTGACCATGGCGGCTCGGTGAATTTTGTTGGTTTTGGACCCAAACTTCAAACTCACACAAAATTCTCCATATTTCTCAAACTATGGCTTATTTACCTAGTCCGCACACATAAAATGTCTTCAGTAGTCTGCTCTGTATCATGTGGAACTATAAAATAAAAAAAAAAAATGTTGACAAAAATTGTGAAAATTTGACCATGCCGGCATGGTGAATTTTGTTGGTTTTGGACCCAAACTTCAAACTTACACAAAATTCTCCATATTTCTCAAACTATGGCTTATTTACCTAGTTCACACACATAAAATGTCTTGAGTAGTCCGCTCTGTATCATTTGGAACTATAAAATCAAAAAGAAAATGTTGACCCAAATTCTGAAAATTTGACCATGCCGGCATGGTGAATTATGTTGATTTTGGACCCAAACTTCAAACTCACACAAAATTCTCCATATTTCTCAAACTATGGCTTACTTACCCAGTCCGCACACATAAAATGTCTTCAGTAGTCCGCTGTGTATCATGTGGAACTATAAAAAAAATTTTAAAATGTTGACCCAAATTCTGAAAATTTGACCATGGCGGCATGGTGAATTTTGTTGGTTTTGGACCCAAACTTCAAACTCACACAAAATTCTCCATATTTCTCAAACTATGGCTTATTTACCTAGTCTGCACACATAAAATGTCTTCAGTAGTCCGCTCTGTATCATTTGGAACTTAAAAATAAAATAAAAAATGTTGACCCAAATTCTGAAAATTTGACCATGCCGGCATGGTGAATTTTGTTGATTTTGGACCCAAACTTCAAACTCACACAAAATTCTCCATATTTCTCAAACTATGGTTTATTTACCTAGTCCACACACATAAAATGTCTTCAGTAGTCCGCTCTGTATCATGTGGAACTATTAAATCAAAAAAAAAAATGACAAAAATTCTGAAAATTTGACCATGCCGACATGGTGAATTTTGTTGATTTTGGACCCAAACTTCAAACTCACACAAAATTCTCCATATTTCTCAAACTATGGCTTATTTACCTAGTCCGCACACATAAAATGTCTTGAGTAGTCAGCTCTGTATCATTTGGAACTATAAAAAATTTAAAAAAATGTTGACCCAAATTCTGAAAATTTGACCATGCCGGCATGGTGAATTTTGTTGATTTTGGACCCAAACTTCAAACTCACACAAAATTCTCCATATTTCTCAAACTATGGCTTATTTACCTAGTCCGCACACATAAAATGTCTTCAGTAGTCCGCTCTGTATCATTTGGAACTATAAAATCAAAAAAAAAATGTTGACCAAAATTCTGAAAATTTGACCATGCCGGCATGGTGAATTTTGTTGATTTTGGACCCAAACTTCAAACTCACACAAAATTCCCTGTATTTCTCAAATTATTGCAAACTTACCCAGTCCGCACAATAAGAATGTCTTCAGTAGTCCGCTCTGTATCATTGGGAACTATAAAATCAAAAAGAAAATGTTGACCCAAAATCTGAAAATTTGACCATGCAGGCATGGTGAATTTTTCAGATTTCTGACCCAAACTTCAAACTCTTACATAATTATCAATACTTCTCAACTATGGTTTATTTACCTAGTCCGCACACATAAAATGTCTTCAGTAGTCTGCTCTGTATCATTTGGAACTATAAAATCAAAAAAAAAAATGTTGACAAAAATTCTGAAAATTTGACCATGGCGGCATGGTGAATTTTGTTGGTTTTGGACCCAAACTTCAAACTCACACAAAATTCTCCATATTTCTCAAACTATGGCTTATTTACATAGTCCCCGCACATAAAATGTCTTCAGTAGTCTGCTCTGTGTCATGTGGAACTATAAAATCAAAAAAAAAAATGTTGACAAAAATTCTGAAAATTTGACCATGGCGGCTCGGTGAATTTTGTTGGTTTTGGACCCAAACTTCAAACTCACACAAAATTCTCCATATTTCTCAAACTATGGCTTATTTACCCAGTCCACACACATAAAATGTCTTCAGTTGTCTGCTCTGTATCATGTGGAACTATAAAATCAAAAAAAAAAATGTTGACCCAAATTCTGAAAATTTGACCATGCCGGCATGGTGAATTTTGTTGGTTTTGGACCCAAACTTCAAAGTCACACAAAATTCTCCATATTTCTCAAACTATGGCTTATTTACCTAGTCCGCACACATAAAATGTCTTGAGTAGTCCGCTCTGTATCATGTGGAACTATAAAATAAAAATAAAAAATGACAAAAATTCTGAAAATTTGACCATGCTGACATGGTGAATTTTGTTGATTTTGGACCCTAACTTCAAACTCACACAAAATTTATTTCTGAAATAATGACTTACTTACCCAGTTCGCACACATAAATTGTCTTCAGTAGTCCGCTCTGTATCATTTGGAACTATAAAATCAAAAAAAAGTGTTGACCAAAATTCTGAAAATTTGACCATGCCGGCATGGTGAATTTTGTTGATTTTGGACCCAAACTCATACTCACACTAAATTCCCCATATTTCTCAAATTATGACTTAGGCCTTCTTACCGGTTCGCACACATAAATTGTCTTGAGTAGTCCACTCTGTATCATTTGGAACTATAACATAAAACAAAAAACTGTTGACAAAAATTCTGAAAATTGGACCATGCCGGCATGGTGAATTTTGTTGATTTTGGACCCAACCTTCAAACTCACACAAAATCCTCCATATTTCTCAAACTATGGCTTATTTACCTAGTCCGCACACATAAAATGTCTTGAGTAGTCCACTCTGTATCATTTGGAACTATAAAATCAAAAAAAATGTTGACCAAAATTCTGAAAATTTGACCATGCCGGCATTGTGAATTTTGTTGATTTTGGACCCAAACTTCAAACTCACACAAAATTCCTGTATTTCTCAAATTATTGCAAACTTACCCAGTCCGCACAATAAGAATGTCTTCAGTAGTCCGCTCTGTATCATTGGGAACTATAAAATCAAAAGAAAATGTTGACCCAAAATCTGAAAATTTGACCATGCAGGCATGGTGAATTTTTCAGATTTCTGACCCAAACTTCAAACTCTTACATAATTATCAATACTTCTCAACTATGGTTTATTTACCTAGTCCGCACACATAAAATGTCTTCAGTAGTCTGCTCTGTATCATTTGGAACTATAAAATCAAAAAAATGTTGACAAAATTCTGAAAATTTGACCATGGCGGCATGGTGAATTTTGTTGGTTTTGGACCCAAACTTCAAACTCACACAAAATTCTCCATATTTCTCAAACTATGGCTTATTTACATAGTCCCCGCACATAAAATGTCTTCAGTAGTCTGCTCTGTATCATGTGGAACTATAAAATCAAAAAAAAAAATGTTGACAAAAATTCTGAAAATTTGACCATGGCGGCTCGGTGAATTTTGTTGGTTTTGGACCCAAACTTCAAACTCACACAAAATTCTCCATATTTCTCAAACTATGGCTTATTTACCCAGTCCACACACATAAAATGTCTTCAGTTGTCTGCTCTGTATCATGTGGAACTATAAAATCAAAAAAAAAAATGTTGACAAAAATTCTGAAAATTTGACCATGCCGGCATGGTGAATTTTGTTGGTTTTGGACCCAAACTTCAAAGTCACACAAAATTCTCAATATTTCTCAAACTATGGCTTATTTACCTAGTCCGCACACATAAAATGTCTTGAGTAGTCCGCTCTGTATCATGTGGAACTATAAAATAAAAATAAAAAATGACAAAAATTCTGAAAATTTGACCATGCTGACATGGTGAATTTTGTTGATTTTGGACCCAAACTTCAAACTCACACAAAATTCGCGTATTTCTGAAATAATGACTTACTTACCCAGTTCGCACACATAAATTGTCTTCAGTAGTCCGCTCTGTATCATTTGGAACTATAAAATCAAAAAAAAAAGTGTTGACCAAAATTCTGAAAATTTGACCATGCCGGCATGGTGAATTTTGTTGATTTTGGACCCAAACTCAAACTCACACTAAATTCCCCATATTTCTCAAATTATGACTTAGGCCTTCTTACCCGGTTCGCACACATAAATTGTCTTGAGTAGTCCACTCTGTATCATTTGGAACTATAACATAAAAATAAAAAATGTTGACAAAAATTCTGAAAATTGGACCATGCCGGCATGGTGAATTTTGTTGATTTTGGACCCAACCTTCAAACTCACACAAAATCCTCCATATTTCTCAAACTATGGCTTATTTACCTAGTCCGCACACATAAAATGTCTTGAGTAGTCCACTCTGTATCATTTGGAACTATAAAATCAAAAAAAAAATGTTGACCAAAATTCTGAAAATTTGACCATGCCGGCATGGTGAATTTTGTTGATTTTGGACCCAAACTTCAAACTCACACAAAATTCCCTGTATTTCTCAAATTATTGCAAACTTACCCAGTCCGCACAATAAGAATGTCTTCAGTAGTCCGCTCTGTATCATTGGGAACTATAAAATCAAAAAGAAAATGTTGACCCAAAATCTGAAAATTTGACCATGCAGGCATGGTGAATTTTTCAGATTTCTGACCCAAACTTCAAACTCTTACATAATTATCAATACTTCTCAACTATGGTTTATTTACCTAGTCCGCACACATAAAATGTCTTCAGTAGTCTGCTCTGTATCATTTGGAACTATAAAATCAAAAAAAAAAATGTTGACAAAAATTCTGAAAATTTGACCATGCGGCATGGTGAATTTTGTTGGTTTTGGACCCAAACTTCAAACTCACACAAAATTCTCCATATTTCTCAAACTATGGCTTATTTACATAGTCCCCGCACATAAAATGTCTTCAGTAGTCTGCTCTGTATCATGTGGAACTATAAAATCAAAAAAAAAAATGTTGACAAAAATTCTGAAAATTTGACCATGGCGGCTCGGTGAATTTTGTTGGTTTTGGACCCAAACTTCAAACTCACACAAAATTCTCCATATTTCTCAAACTATGGCTTATTTACCTAGTCCGCACACATAAAATGTCTTCAGTAGTCTGCTCTGTATCATGTGGAACTATAAAATAAAATAAAAAAATGTTGACAAAAATTGTGAAAATTTGACCATGCCGGCATGGTGAATTTTGTTGGTTTTGGACCCAAACTTCAAACTTACACAAAATTCTCCATATTTCTCAAACTATGGCTTATTTACCTAGTTCACACACATAAAATGTCTTGAGTAGTCCGCTCTGTATCATTTGGAACTATAAAATCAAAAAGAAAATGTTGACCCAAATTCTGAAAATTTGACCATGCCGGCATGGTGAATTATGTTGATTTTGGACCCAAACTTCAAACTCACACAAAATTCTCCATATTTCTCAAACTATGGCTTATTTACCCAGTCCACACACATAAAATGTCTTCAGTTGTCTGCTCTGTATCATGTGGAACTATAAAATCAAAAAAAAAAATGTTGACAAAAATTCTGAAAATTTGACCATGCCGGCATGGTGAATTTTGTTGGTTTTGGACCCAAACTTCAAAGTCACACAAAATTCTCAATATTTCTCAAACTATGGCTTATTTACCTAGTCCGCACACATAAAATGTCTTGAGTAGTCCGCTCTGTATCATGTGGAACTATAAAATAAAAATAAAAAATGACAAAAATTCTGAAAATTTGACCATGCTGACATGGTGAATTTTGTTGATTTTGGACCCAAACTTCAAACTCACACAAAATTCGCGTATTTCTGAAATAATGACTTACTTACCAGTTCGCACACATAAATTGTCTTCAGTAGTCCGCTCTGTATCATTTGGAACTATAAAATCAAAAAAAAAAGTGTTGACCAAAATTCTGAAAATTTGACCATGCCGGCATGGTGAATTTTGTTGATTTTGGACCCAAACTCAAACTCACACTAAATTCCCCATATTTCTCAAATTATGACTTAGGCCTTCTTACCCGGTTCGCACACATAAATTGTCTTGAGTAGTCCACTCTGTATCATTTGGAACTATAACATAAAAATAAAAAATGTTGACCCAAATTCTGAAAATTGGACCATGCCGGCATGGTGAATTTTGTTGATTTTGGACCCAACCTTCAAACTCACACAAAATCCTCCATATTTCTCAAACTATGGCTTATTTACCTAGTCCGCACACATAAAATGTCTTGAGTAGTCCACTCTGTATCATTTGGAACTATAAAATCAAAAAAAAATGTTGACCAAAATTCTGAAAATTTGACCATGCCGGCATGGTGAATTTTGTTGATTTTGGACCCAAACTTCAAACTGACACAAAATTCCCTGTATTTCTCAAATTATTGCAAACTTACCCAGTCCGCACACTAAGAATGTCTTCAGTAGTCCGCTCTGTATCATTGGGAACTATAAAATCAAAAAGAAAATGTTGACCCAAAATCTGAAAATTTGACCATGCAGGCATGGTGAATTTTTCAGATTTCTGACCCAAACTTCAAACTCTTACATAATTATCAATACTTCTCAACTATGGTTTATTTACCTAGTCCGCACACATAAAATGTCTTCAGTAGTCTGCTCTGTATCATTTGGAACTATAAAATAAAATAAAAAATGTTGACCCAAATTCTGAAAATTTGACCATGCCGGCATGGTGAATTTTGTTGATTTCTGACCCAAACTTCAAACTCTTACATAATTATCAATATTTCTCAAACTACGGCTTATTTACCCAGTCCGCACACATAAAATGTCTGCAGTAGTCTGCTCTGTATCATTTGAAAATATAAAATATAGAATAAATTTTTGCCCAAAATCTTAAAATTTGACCATTTCGGCATGGTGAATTTTGTTGATTTCTGACCCAAACTTCAAACTCTTACATAATTAACAATATTTCTCAAACTATGGCTTATTTACCCAGTCCGCACACATAAAATGTCTTCAGTAGTCCGCTCTGTATCATTTGGAACTATAAAAAAAAAAAAAAATGTTGACCCAAATTCTGAAAATTTGACCATGCCGGCATGGTGAATTTGTTTGATTTCTGACCCAAACTTCAAACTCTTACATAATTATCAGTATTTCTCAAACTACGGCTTATTTACCCAGTCCGCACACATAAAATGTCTGCAGTAGTCTGCTCTGTATCATTTGAAAATATAAAATAAAAAATAAATTTTTGCCCAAAATCTGAAAATTTGACCATGCCGGCATGGTGAATTTTGTTGATTTCTGACCCAAACTTCAAACTCTTACATAATTATCAATATTTCTCAAACTATGGCTTATTTACCCAGTCCGCACACATGAAATGTCTTCAGTAGTCCGCTCTGTATCATTTGGAACTATAAAATAAATAAAAAAATGTTGACCCAAATTCTTAAAATTTGGCCATGCCGGCATGGTGAATTTTGTTGATTTTGGACTCAAACTTCAAACTCTTACAAAATTCCCTTTATATCTCAAATTATGGCTAACTTACCCAGTCCGCACACTAAAAATGTCTTCAGTAGTCCATTCTGTATCATTTGAAAATATTTAAAAAAAAAAAAAATTGTGACCAAAAATCTGAAAATTTGACCATGCAGGCATGGTGAATTTTTCAGATTTCTGACCCAAACTTCAAACTCTTACATAATTATCAATATTTCTCAACTATGGTTTATTTACCTAGTCCGCACACATAAAATGTCTTCAGTAGTCCGCTCTGTATCATTTGGAACTAGAAAATAAAATAAAAAATGTTGACCCAAATTCTTAAAATTTGACCATGCCGGCATGGTGAATTTTGTTGATTTTGGACTCAAACTTCAAACTCTTACAAAATTCCCTTTATTTCTCAAATTATGGCTAACTTACCCAGTCCGCACACTAAAAATGTCTTCAGTAGTCCGCTCTGTATCATTTGAAAATAAAAAAAAAATAAAGAAATTGTGACCCAAAATCTGAAAATTTGACCATGCCGGCATGGTGAATTTTGTTGATTTCTGACCCAAACTTCAAACTCTTACATAATTACCAATATTTCTCAAACTACGGCTTATTTACCCAGTCCGCACACATAAAATGTCTGCAGTAGTCTGCTCTGTATCATTTGAAAATATAAAATAAAAAATAAATTTTTGCCCAAAATCTGAAAATTTGACCATGCCGCCATGGTGAATTTTGTTGATTTCTGACCCAAACTTCAAACTCTTACATAATTATCAATATTTCTCAAACTATGGCTTATTTACTCAGTCCGCACACATAAAATGTCTTCAGTAGTCCGCTCTGTATCATTTGGAACTATAAATAAAAAATAAAAATGTTGACCAAAATTCTTAAAATTTGACCATGCCGGCATGGTGAATTTTGTTGATTTTGGACTCAAACTTCAAACTCTTACAAAATTCCCTATATTTCTCAAATTATGGCAAACTTACCCAGTCCGCGCACACTAAAAATGTCTTCAGTAGTCCGCTCTGTATCATTTGAAAATATAAAAAAAAAAAAAAAATTGTGACCCAAAATCTGAAAATTTGACCATGCCGGCATGGTGAATTTTGTTGATTTCTGACCCAAACTTCAAACTCTTATATAATTATCAATATTTCTCAAACTACGGCTTATTTACCCAGTCCGCACAAACAAAAAGTCTTCAGTAGTCCGCTCTGTATCATTTGAAAACATAAAATCAAAAAAAAAAAAATTGACAAAAAATCTGAAAATTTGACCATGCCGGCATGGTGAATTGTTTTGATTTCTGACCCAAACTTCAAACTCTTACATAATTATCAGTATTTCTCAAACTATGGCTTATTTACCTAGTAAGCACACATAAAATGTCTTCAGTAGTCTGCTCTGTATCATTTGAAAATATAAAATCAAAAAACATTTTTGACCCAAAATCTGAAGATTTGACCATGCCGGCATGGTGAATTTTTCAGATTTTGGACCCAAACTTCAAACTCTTATATAATTATCAATATTTCTCAAACTATGGTTGAGTCAAATGAAGCAGAGTGCCGTGCGTGATCAAGGTACAGATTTTGATCCTTTGTTACATTTTTGACGCCATGAAAAAGGTTTGGTAGGTCGAAATATGGCAAATTCACCGTTGTGAATGAGTTTGTGGAGTTTGGGTCAAAATGTCAACAAAATTCACCATGCCGTATCAGTCAAATTTTCAGAATTTGGGTCAACATTTTTTTATTTATTTTAAGGGTCAGAAATGATACAGAGCCATGACTACTGAAGTACATTTTATGTGTGTGCGGACTAGTAATAAGCCATAGTTTGAGAAATATGGAGAATTTTCTGTGAGTTTGAAGTTTGGGTCCAAAATCAACAAAATTCACCATGCCGACATGGTCAAGTCTTTTCAGAATTTTGGTCAACATTTTTATTTTATTTTATAGTTCCAAATGATACAGAATGGACTGGCTGAAGACAATTTAAGTGTGCGGACTGTGTAAATAAGCCATAGTTTGAGAAATGTGATAATTTTGTGTGAGTTTGAAGTTTGGGTCAAAATCAACAAAATTACCATGCACCATGCCTCAAATTTTCAAATTTGGGTCAATATTTTTCTTTTGATTTTATAGTTCCAAATGATACAGGCCCGGACTACTCAAGACATTTTATGTGTGCCGGACTAGGTAAATAAGCCATAGTTTGAGAAATATGGAGATTTTGTGTGAGTTTGGAGTTTAGATTAAAATCAACAAACATTCACCATGAGCAGTAATAGTACAAATTTCAGAATTTTGGTCAACATTTTTTATTTATAGTTCCAAATGATACAGAGCTTGGACTACTGAAGACATTTTATGTGAAATGCGGACTGGGTAAATAAGCCATAGTTTGAAATATGGAGAAATTTTGTGTGAGGTTGAAGTTTTGGAGTCAGAAAATCCAGCAGCAAATTCACCATGCCGGCTATGATCAAATTTTCAGGAGAACTATTTGGGTCAACATTTTTAAATATTTTGGTTTCAAAATGATACAGAGCGGACTACTGAAGACATTTATGTGTGCGAACTAGGTAAATAAGCCGTGGATTGAGAAATATGGACGAATTTTATTGTAAGTTTGAAGTTTGGGTCCAAAATCAACAAAATTCGCCAGTGCCGGCTTATCAGTCAAATTTTCAGAATTTTGAGTCCAACCCATTTTTTTTTTTTTGTTTTATAGTTCCAAATGACTACGAGAGCGGACTACTGAGAGACATTTTTATATGTGCGTACTAGGTAAATAAGCCATAATTTGAGAAATATGGTTAATTTTGTGTGAGTTTGAAGTTCAGGCTAAGATGTAAATTTCATATTACAGCAGTCAAATTACTGTTAGATGCCCTGTTATGGTTCAAATGATACAAGGTGGACTACCCAAGACATTTATGTGTGCGGACTAGGTAAATAAGCCATAGTTTGAGAAATATGGAGAATTTTGTGTGAGTTTGAAGTTTGGAGTCGGCAAATCAACAAAAGGCACCATACCAATACCCGGCATGGTCAAATTTTAGGTAAATTTTTAGTGCAGGCTACATTTTTTTTGATTTTATAGTTCCAAATGACTACAGAGGCAGACCTACTGAAGACATTTTATGTGTGCGGACTAGGTAAATAAGCCATAGATTGACAGCCCATATGGAGAATTTTGTGTGAGTTTGAAGATTTGGGTCCAAAAATCAACAAAATTCACCATGCACATCATAGTCAAATTTTCAGAATTTTGAGTCAACATTTTAAATTTTTTTATAGTTCCATAAATGACCTTACAGAGCGGACTATAAAGATGATTTTATGTGTGCGTATTATGTGAAATAAACCATAGTTTGGAGTCGAAATATGGACAATTCACCATGCCTGTGAGTTTGAAGTTTGGGTCAGCGGCCTGGCTTTTGATTTTATCAACAAAATCCACATCACGGCATGCGTCTCATGTCAGAAATTTTCAAATTTGGGTCAACATTTTTGATTTTATAGTTCCAAATGATACAGAGTGAACTACTGAAGACATTTGTAATGTGCGGACTAGGTAAATAAGCCATAGTTTGAGGAAATATGGAGGATTTTGTGTGAGTTTGAGATTTGGGTCCAAAATCAACAAAATTCACCATGCGGCATGGTCAAATTTTCAGAATTTGGGTCAACATTTTTATTTTTTTTCGATAGTTCAAATGATACAGAGCGGACTACTGAAGACATTTTATGTGATAACTGGACTAGGTAAATAAGCCATAGTTTGAAATATGGAGAATTTTGTGTGGAGTTTGAGTTTGGGTCAAAATCAACAAAAATTCACCATGCCGGCATGGTCAAATTTTCAGAAAATTTGTCAACATTTTTATTTTTGATTTTATAGTTCCACATGATGGAAGCTGGACTACTGAAGACATTTTATGTATTATGCGTACTAGGTAAATAAGCCATAGTTTGAGAACTGAATATGGAGAATTTTGTGAGTTTGAAGTTTGGGTCCCAAAACCAACAAAATTCACCATGCCGGCATGGTCAAATTTTCAGAATTTAGGTCAACATTTTTTTTGATTTTATAGTTCCACATGACACAGCGGACTACTGAAGACAAAGAAGTTTTAGTGTGTGGACTGGGTAAATACGCCATAGTTTGCGCAATATGGAGAAATTTGTGTGAGTCTGAAGTTTTGGTCCAAAATCAACAAAATTCACCATGCAGCATTTAGTCAAATTTTCAGAATTTGGGTCAACATTTTTTTGACTTTATAGTTCCAAATGAATTACCAGAGTGGACTACTGAAGACAATTTATGTGTGCGTGCTGGGTAAATAAGTCATAGTTTGAGAAATATGGAAATTTTGTGTGAGTTTGAAGTTTGGGTCCAAAATCAACAAAATTCACCATGCCGGCATGGTCAAATTTTCAGAATTTGGGTCAGCATTTTTATTTTATTTTTATAGTTCCAAATGATACAGAGCGGACTACTGAAGACAATTTTATGTGTGCAGACTAGGTAAATAAGCCATAGTTTGAGAAATATGGAGAATTTTGTGTGAGTTTGAAGTTTGGGTCCAAAATCAACAAAATTCACCATGCCGGCATGGTCAAATTTTCAAGAATTTGAGTCAACATTTTTTTGATTTTATAGTTCCAAATGATACAGAATGAGACTACTGAAGACATTTTATGTGTGCGGACTAGGTAAATAAGCCATAGTTTGAGAAATATGGAGAATTTTGTGTGAGTTTGAAGTTTGGTCCAAAATCAACAAAATTCACCATGCCGCATCAGTCAAATTTTCAAAATTTTGGTCAACATTTTTTTGTTGATTTATTTTAGTTCCACATGATTTGACAAATGGACTACTGAAGACATTTTGTATGTGTGCGGACTGTGTAAATAAGCCATAGTTTGAGAAATTGATGGAGAATTTTCTGTGAGTTTGAAGTTTGGGTCCAAAATCAACAAAATTCACCATGCCGGCATGGTCAAATTTTTCAGGAATTTGAGTCAACATTTTTTTAAATTTTTTATAGTTCCAAATGATACAGAAGCGGGACTACTGAAGACATTTTATGTAATATAGGACTGTGTAAATAAGCCATAATTTGAGAAATGGAGAATTTTGTGTGAGTTTGAAGTTTGGGTCCAAAATCAACAAAATTCACCATGCGGCATGGTCAAATTTTCAGAATTTTGGTCAACATTTTTCTTTTTTTTTATAGTTCCAAATGATACAGACGGACTACTCAAGACATTTTATGTGTGCGGACTGTGTAAATAAGCCATAGTTTGAGAAATATGGAGAATTTTGTGTGAGTTTGAAGTTTGGGTCAAAATCAACAAAATTCACCATGCCTGGCCTATAGTCAAATTTGACCAGAATTTGGGTACAACATTTTTTTTTGATTTTATAGTTCCAAATGATACAGAGCGGACTACTGAAGACATTTTATGTGTGTGCGGACTAAGGTAAATAAATAACATAGTTTGCAGAAATATGGAGAATTTTGTGTGAGTTTGAGTTTGAGGTCAAAATCAACAAAGCATTCACCATGCCCGTCATGGTCAAATTTTCAGAATTTTGTCAACATTTTTTTGATTTTTATAGTTCCAAATGATACAGAGCTGACTACTGAAGACATTTTTATGTGTGAACTAGGTAAATAAGCCATAGTTTGAGAAATATGGAGAATTTTGTGTGAGTTTGAAGTTTGGGTCAAATCAACAAAATTCACCATGCCGGCATGAGTCAAATTTTCAGAATTTAAGGACAACATTTTTTTTTTGATTTTATAAGTTCCACATGATATAGAGCGGACTACTGAAGACATTTTATGTGTGCGGACTGAATAAATAAGCCATAGTTTGAGAAATATGGAAAATTTTGTGTGAGTTTGAAGTTTGGGTCCAAAACCAACAAAATTCACCATGCCGGCATGGTCAAATTTTCAGAATTTGGGTCAACATTTTATTTTTTGATTTTATAGTTCCACATGATACAGAGTGGACTTCTCAAGACATTTTTTGTGTGCGGACTAGGTAAATAAGCCATAGTTTGAGAAATATGGAGAATTTCCTGTGAGTTTGAAGTTTGGGTCCAAAATCAACAAAATTCACCATGCCGGCATGGTCCAATTTCCCAGTAATTTTGTGTCAACATTTTTTTTTTTGATTTTATAGTTCCACATGATACAGAGCTGGACTACTGAAGACAATTTATGTATGCGTACTAGGTAAATAAGCCATAGTAATTGAAAAATATGGAAAATTTTGTGTGAGTTTGAAGTTGGGTCAAAACCAACAAATTCACCATGCTCATGAAAATTCACTACATGCCTGCATGGTCAAATTTTCCAGAATTTGAGGTCAACATTTTTTTTTTTTTGATTTTTATAGTTCCAAATGATACAGAGTGGACTACTAGACAATTTATCTGTGCGAAGACTGGGTAAGTAAGTCATAATTTGAGAAATATGGGGAATTTTGTGTGAGTTTGAAGTTTGGGATTCCAAAATCAACAAAAATTCACCATCAATGCCGGCATGGTCAAATTTTCAGGAATTTTGGTCAACATTTTTTTTGATTTTATAGTTCCAAATGATACAGAGCGGACTTCTCAAGACATTTTTATGTGTGCGGACTAGGTAAATAAGCCATAGTTTGAGAAATATGGAGAATTTTGTGAGTTTGAAGTTTAGGTCCAAAATCAGCAAAATTCACCATGCCGGCATGGTCAAATTTTGCAAATTTGGGTCAACGATTTTTAAATTTTTATTTTATAGTTCCAAATGATACAGAGCGGACTACTCAAGACATTTTTATGTGTGCGGACTAGGTAAATAAGCCATAGTTTGAAATATGGAAGGAATTTTGTGTGAGTTTGAGAGTTTGGGTCCAAAATCAACAAAAATTCACCATGCGGCATGGTCAAATTTTCAAATTTTTGATCAACATTTTTTGACGTTTTATAGTTCCAAATGACAGACGGACTATTCAAAGACATTTTATGTGTGGGCGTGGTAAATAAGCCATATTGTGCGAAATACAGTCAAGTAAGTCGTGAGTTTCAAGCTCTGGGTCAAATCAACAAAAAATCACCATGTCAGCATGGTCAAATTTTCAGAATTTTGAAATTCAACATTTTTTTTGATTTTATAGTTCCAAATGACTCAAGAGTGGATTGCGTGATAACGACTTATGTATGCGAACTGGTAAGTAGATCATAATATTTGAGAAATATATGAAGATTTTATGTGAGTTTGAAGTTTTGGGGTCAAAAATCCCAAGCTTACGAAAACCGCCATGCAAGCTTCATCCAGATTTTGGGAATTTGGGTCAACATTTTTTTGCACGATTTTTATGGTTACAAATGGCCTGACGAACAGACTGAAGACGTTTTATGTGGAGACTGAGTAAATAAGCCATAGTTTGAAATATGGAAAATTTTGTGTGAGTTTGAAGTTTGGGTCCCAAAACCAACAAAATTCACCCGATGCATGCATGGGTCAAATTTTCGGGAATTTGGGACAACATTTTTAAAAAATGTTTTATAGTTCCCACATTTGAAACAGAGCGGACTACTGAAGACATTTTATGTGTGCGTACTAGGTAAATAAGCCATAGTTTGAGAAATAGCTAGACGGAGAGAATTTTCACGCTGAGTTTGAAGTTTGGGTCCAAAACCAACAAAAATTCACCATGCCGTCATGGTCAAATTTTTCAAATTTTGGTCAACATTTTTTTTTTTTGATTTATAGTTCCAAATGATACAGAGCGGACTAGACTGCAAGACATTTTATGTGTGTGAACTGTGTAGAAATAATATATAGTTTGAAATATGGAGAATTTTTGTGTGAGTTTGAAGTCTGGGTCAGAAATCAACAAAATTCACCATGCCCGACATGGTCAAATTTTCAGGAATTTTGGGTCAGCAGCACATTTTTATTTTTATTTTAAAGTTCCAAATGATACAGAGCGGACTACTGAAGACATTTTATGTGTGCGAACTGGGTAATTAAGACATAATTTGAGAAATACGCAAATTTTGTGTGAGTTTGAAGTTTGGGTCAAAATCAACAAAATTCACCATGCACGCTATAGTCAAATTTTCAGAATTTTGGTCAACATTTTAAAAATTTTTTTGTAGTTCCAAATGATACAGAGCGGACTACTCAAGACATTTTATGTGTGCGGACTGGGTAAATAAGCCATAGTTTGAGAAATATGGAGAATTTTGTGTGAGTTTGAAGTTTGGGTCAAAAATCAACAAAATTCACCAGGCCGGCATGGTCAAATTTTCAGAATTTTGGTCAACATTTTTTTTTGATTTTATAGTTCCAAATGATACAAAGCGGACTACTGAAGACATTTTATGTGTGCGGACTAGGTAAATAAGCCATAGTTTGAGAAATATGGAGAATTTTGTGTGAGTTTGAAGTTTGGGTCCAAAACCAACAAAATTCACCATGCCGGCATGGTCAAATTTTCAGAATTTTTGTCAACAAATTTTTATTGATTTTATAGTTCCAAATGATACACAGCGGACTACTGAGACATTTTATGTGTGCGGACTAGGTAAATAAGCCATAGTTTGAGAAATATGGAGAATTTTGTGTGAGTTTGAAGTTTGGGTCCAAAATCAACAAAATTCACCATGCCGGCATGGTCAAACTTTCAGAATTTGGGTCAACATTTTTTATAATTTTATAGTTCCACATGATACAGAGTGGACTACTGAAGACATTTTATGTGTGGGACTAGGTAAACAAGCCATAGTTTTAGAAATATGGACAATTTTGTGTGAGTTTGAAGTTTGGGTCCAAAATAAACAAAAATTCACCATGCCGGCATGGTCAAATTTTCAGAATTTGGGTCAACATTTTTTTTTTTATAGTTCCAAAAGATACAGAGCCGACTACTGAAGACATTTTATGAGTGCGGACTAGGTAAATAAGCCATAGTATGAGAAATATGGAGAATTTTGTGTGAGTTTGAAGTTTGGGTCCAAAATCAACAAAATTCACCATGCAGGGCATGGTCAAATTTTCATAATTTGGGTCAACATTTTTAAATTTTTTAAAGTTCCAAATGATACAGAGCGGACTACTGAAGACATTTTATGTGTGTGGACTAGGTAAATAAGCCATAGTTTGAGAAATATGGAGAATTTTGTGTGAGTTTGAAGTTTGGGTCCAAAATCAACAAAATTCACCATGCCGGCATAGTCAAATTTTCAGAATTTTGGTCAACATTTTTTGATTTTATAGTTCCAAATGATACAGAAATGACTACTGAAGACATTTTATGTGTGCGGACTAGGTAAATAAGCCATAGTTTGAGAAATATGGACAATTTTGTGTGAGTTTGAAGTTTGGGTCCAAAACCAACAAAATTCACCATGCCGGCATGGTCAAATTTTCAGAATTTGGGTCAACATTTTTTTTGATTTTATGGTTTGAAATGATACAGAGCGGACTACTGAATACAATTTATGTGTGCGAACTGGGTAAGTAAGTCATAATTTGAGAAATATGGAGAATTTTGTGTGAGTTTGAAGTTTGGGTCCAAAATCAACAAAATTCACCATGCCGGCATGGTCAAATTTTCAGAATATAGGTCAGCATTTTTTTTTTATTTTATAGTTCCAAATGATACAGATATGACTACTGAAGACATTTTATGTGTGCGGACTAGGTAAATAAGCCATAGTTTGAGAAATATGGAGAATTTTGTGTGAGTTTGAAGTTTGGGTCCAAAATCAACAAAATTCACCATGCCGGCATGGTCAAATTTTCAGAATTTGGTCAAAATTTTTGTTTTGATTTTATAGTTCCAAATGATACAGAGCGGACTACTGAAGACATTTTATGTGTGCGGACTGGGTAAATAAGCCATAGTTTGAGAAATATGGAGAATTTTGTGTGAGTTTGAAGTTTGGGTCCAAAATCAACAAAATTCACCATGCCGGCATGGTCAAATTTTCAGAATTTTGGTCAACATTTTTTTTTATAGTTTATAGTTCCAAATGATACAGAGCGGACTACTGAAGACATTTTATGTGCGGACTAGGTAAATAAGCCATAGTTTGAGAAATATGGAGAATTTTGTGTGAGTTTGAAGTTTGGGTCCAAAATCAACAAAATTCACCATGCCGGCATGGTCAAATTTTCAGAATTTGGGTCAACATTTTTTTTTTATTTTATAGTTCCAAATGATACAGAGCGGACTACTGAAGACATTTTATGTGTGCGGACTAGGTAAATAAGCCATAGTTTGAGAAATATGGAGAATTTTGTGTGAGTTTGAAGTTTGGGTCCAAAATCAACAAAATTCACCATGCCGGCATGGTTTTCAGAATTTTTGTCAACATTATTTTTTTGATTTTATAGTTCCAAATGATACAGAGCGGACTACTGAAGACATTTTATGTGTGCGGACTAGGTAAATAAGCCATAGTTTGAGAAATATGGAGAATTTTGTGTGAGTTTGAAGTTTGGGTCCAAAATCAACAAAATTCACCATGCCGGCATGGTCAAATTTTCAGAATTTGGGTCAACATTTTTTTAAATATTTTATAGTTCCAAATGATACAGAGCGGACTACTCAAGACATTTTATGTGTGCGGACTAGGTAAATAAGCCATAGTTTGAGAAATATGGAGAATTTTGTGTGAGTTTGAAGTTTGGGTCCAAAACCAACAAAATTCACCATGCCGGCATGGTCAAATTTTCAGAATTTGGGTCAACATTTTTTTTTGATTTTATAGTTCCAAATGATACAGAGCGGACTACTGAAGACATTTTATGTGTGTGGACTAGGTAAATAAGCCATAGTTTGAGAAATATGGAGAATTTTGTGTGAGTTTGAAGTTTGGGTCCAAAACCAACAAAATTCACCATGCCGCATGGTCAAATTTTCAGAATTTCGGTAAAAATTTTTTTATGATTTTATAGTTCCAAATGATACAGAGCAGACTACTGAAGACATTTTATGTGTGCGGACTTGGTAAATAAGCCATAGTTTGAGAAATATGGACAATTTTGTGTGAGTTTGAAGTTTGGGTCCAAAACCAACAAAATTCACCATGCCGGCATGGTCAAATTTTCAGAATTTGGGACAACATATTTTTTTTTTTTATAGTTCCAAATGATACAGAGCGGACTACTGAAGACATTTTATGTGTGCGGACTAGGTAAATAAGCCATAGTTTGAGAAATATGGAGAATTTTGTGTGAGTTTGAAGTTTGGGTCCAAAATCAACAAAATTCACCATGCCGGCATGGTCAAATTTTCAGAATTTGGGTCAACATTTTTTTTTTGATTTTATAGTTCCAAATGATACAGAGTGGAATACTGAAGACATTTTATGTGTGATTACTGTGTAAATAAGCCATAGTTTGAGAAATATGGAGAATTTTGTGTGAGTTTGAAGTTTGGGTCCAAAATCAACAAAATTCACCATGCCGGCATGGTCAAATTTTCAGAATTTTGGTCAACATTTTTTAAATTTTTTTATAGTTACAAATGATACAGATCGGACTTCTGAAGACATTTTATGTGTGCGGACTTGGTAAATAAGCCATAGTTTGAGAAATATGGAGAATTTTGTGTGAGTTTGAAGTTTGGGTCCAAAATCAACAAAATTCACCATGCCGGCATGGTCAAATTTTCAGAATTTGGGTCAACATTTTTATTTTATTTTATAGTTCCAAATGATACAGAGCGGACTACTGAAGACATTTTATGTGTGCGGACTGGGTAAATAAGCCATAGTTTGAGAAATATGGAGAATTTTGTGTGAGTTTGAAGTTTGGGTCCAAAATCAACAAAATTCACCATGCCGGCATGGTCAAATTTTCAGAATTTGGGTCAACATTTTATTTTTGATTTTATAGTTCCAAATGATACAGAGCGGACTACTGAAGACATTTTATGTGTGCGGACTAGGTAAATAAGCCATAGTTTGAGAAATATGGAGAATTTTGTGTGAGTTTGAAGTTTGGGTCCAAAACCAACAAAATTCACCATGCCGGCATGGTCAAATTTTCAGAATTTGGGTCAACATTTTTTTTTTTTGATTTTATAGTTCCACATGATACAGAGCGGACTACTGAAGACATTTTATGTGTGCGTACTAGGTAAATAAGCCATAGTTTGAGAAATATGGAGAATTTTGTGTGAGTTTGAAGTTTGGGTCCAAAATCAACAAAATTCACCATGCCGGCATGGTCAAATTTTCAGAATTTTTGTCAACATTTTTTATTTTATTTTATAGTTCCAAATGATACAGAGTGGACTACTCAAGACATTTTATGTGTGCGGACTAGGTAAATAAGCCATAGTTTGAGAAATATGGAGAATTTTGTGTGAGTTTGAAGTTTGGGTCCAAAACCAACAAAATTCACCATGCCGGCATGGTCAAATTTTCAGAATTTGGGTCAACATTTTTTTAAATAATACAGAGCGGACTACTGAAGACATTTTATGTGTGCGGACTAGGTAAATAAGCCATAGTTTGAGAAATATGGAGAATTTTGTGTGAGTTTGAAGTTTGGGTCCAAAATCAACAAAATTCACCATGCCGGCATGGTCAAATTTTCAGAATTTGGGTCAACATTTTTTATTTTATTTTATAGTTCCACATGATACAGAGCGGACTACTGAAGACATTTTATGTGTGCGGACTAGGTAAATAAGCCATAGTTTGAGAAATATGGAGAATTTTGTGTGAGTTTGAAGTTTGGGTCCAAAATCAACAAAATTCACCATGCCGGCATGGTGAAAAAGCATGGAGAAAAATTTTCAGAATTTGGGCCAACATTTTTGATTTTATTTTATAGTTCCAAATGATACAGAGCGGACTACTGAAGACATTTTATGTGTGCGGACTAGGTAAATAAGCCATAGTTTGAGAAATATGGAGAATTTTGTGTGAGTTTGAAGTTTGGGTCCAAAATCAACAAAATTCACCATGCCGGCATGGTCAAATTTTCAGAATTTGGGTCAACATTTTCTTTTTGATTTTATAGTTCCAAATGATACAGAGCGGACTACTCAAGACATTTTATGTGTGCGGACTAGGTAAATAAGCCATAGTTTGAGAAATATGGACAATTTTGTGTGAGTTTGAAGTTTGGGTCCAAAATCAACAAAATTCACCATGCCGGCATGGTCAAATTTTCAGAATTTGGGTCAACATTTTTTTTTTTGATTTTATAGTTCCAAATGATACAGAGCGGACTACTGAAGACATTTTATGTGTGCGGACTAGGTAAATAAGCCATAGTTTGAGAAATATGGAGAATTTTGTGTGAGTTTGAAGTTTGGGTCCAAAACCAACAAAATTCACCATGCCGGCATGGTCAAATTTTCAGAATTTTTGTCAACATTTTTTTTTTGATTTTATAGTTCCACATGATACAGAGCGGACTACTGAAGACATTTTATGTGTGCGGACTAGGTAAATAAGCCATAGTTTGAGAAATATGGAGAATTTTGTGTGAGTTTGAAGTTTGGGTCCAAAACCAACAAAATTCACCATGCCGGCATGGTCAAATTTTCAGAATTTGGGTCAACATTTTTTAAAATTTTTTATAGTTCCAAATGATACAGAGCGGACTACTGAAGACATTTTATGTGTGCGTACTAGGTAAATAAGCCATAGTTTGAGAAATATGGAGAATTTTGTGTGAGTTTGAAGTTTGGGTCCAAAATCAACAAAATTCACCATGCCGGCATGGTCAAATTTTCAGAATTTGGGTCAACATTTTTTTTTTGATTTTATAGTTCCAAATGATACAGAGTGGACTACTGAAGACAATTTATGTGTGCGAACTGGGTAAGTAAGTCATAATTTGAGAAATATGGAGAATTTTGTGTGAGTTTGAAGTTTGGGTCCAAAATCAACAAAATTCACCATGCCGGCATGGTCAAATTTTCAGAATTTTTGTCAACATTTTTATTTTATTTTAAAGTTCCAAATGATACAGAGCGGACTACTGAAGACATTTTATGTGTGCGGACTAGGTAAATAAGCCATAGTTTGAGAAATATGGAGAATTTTGTGTGAGTTTGAAGTTTGGGTCCAAAATCAACAAAATTCACCATGCCGGCATGGTCAAATTTTCAGAATTTGGGTCAACATTTTTTTATTTTATAGTTCCAAATGATACAGAGCGGACTACTCAAGACATTTTATGTGTGCGGACTAGGTAAATAAGCCATAGTTTGAGAAATATGGAGAATTTTGTGTGAGTTTGAAGTTTGGGTCCAAAATCAACAAAATTCACCATGCCGGCATGGTCAAATTTTCAGAATTTTGGTCAACATTTTTTTGTTGATTTTATAGTTCCAAATGATACAGAGCGGACTACTGAAGACATTTTATGTGTGCGGACTAGTTAAATAAGCCATAGTTTGAGAAATATGGAGAATTTTGTGTGAGTTTGAAGTTTGGGTCCAAAATCAACAAAATTCACCATGCCGGCATGGTCAAATTTTCAGAATTTGGGTCAACATTTTATTTTGATTTTATAGTTCCAAATGATACAGAGCGGACTACTGAAGACATTTTATGTGTGCGGACTAGGTAAATAAGCCATAGTTTGAGAAATATGGACAATTTTGTGTGAGTTTGAAGTTTGGGTCCAAAACCAACAAAATTCACCATGCCGGCATGGTCAAATTTTCAGAATTTGGGTCAACATTTTTTTTTTTTGATTTTATAGTTCCAAATGATACAGAGCGGACTACTGAAGACATTTTATGTGTGCGGACTAGGTAAATAAGCCATAGTTTGAGAAATATGGAGAATTTTGTGTGAGTTTGAAGTTTGGGTCCAAAATCAACAAAATTCACCATGCCGGCATGGTCAAATTTTCAGAATTTTGGTCAACATTTTTATTTTTTTTTTATAGTTCCAAATGATACAGAGCGGACTACTCAAGACATTTCACGTTTGCGGACAAGGTAAATAAGCCATAGTTTGAGAAATATGGAAAATTTTGTGTGAGTTTGAAGTTTGGGTCCAAAACCAACAAAATTCACCATGCCGGCATGGTCAAATTTTCAGAATTTTTGTCAACATTTTTTTCTTTGATTTTATAGTTCCACATGATTTTTTTTTTCTTTTGAGTGGAGCTCTTAGACTCCGTTTATTCAACTCCATTTAATTACAAGTACACTCATCTTCTATGAAAAACAATAATGCACATACTGATATATCAATACATTAAGTACATATGAGGTTACTAGAGACAAAAGTACATGAATTTTGGTGATATTACTTTAGAAAAGGGTAGCAAACCCTCATCCCAGGAATTTGTACAATTTGTTAAAACTACGGGTTTGGAGCCTATTCCTCTCCCTTAGTAGAAATGATCTGAGGCTGCTTTGTAGATGTGGATGATGTCTATCTTTTTGAAATCTTTGTCCTCATTGAAGACAAGATCACACCGGGTTCTCCAAATAACATGGATCATCATGCCAACAATTATCATGGATACAAATGACAAATTCATACATAAAATTCTTGTACAGTCGCTCAGACAATTCCTTAAGGTAATAAGTCTGCTGTTTTTAACTATCATGATGCAATTTGATGATGTTGTTCAATTTATTTACAGAACAGGACTCGACTAAATCTGTGATCCTTATTATCCCGGGTTGTTAACCACTGAATTATTCCAGAGAGGGCGTTCATTACTTTTAGTCCAAATATTGGCCCAGGAGAATTCTGAGGTCTGAAAACACTCCTGATTGTTCGTAGGCTGTAAAAGGTCCATATAAAAGGGAGTGGTCTGCAATGACTTTTCTTGGTTTTCCAAATACATGCCATCCCAGACTGTGGCTTTCACCAGTTTTCTCGATCCAATAGTTAAAGAAAGATTTCCATTTACCATTACTTTTGATATAATTACTCAACCACATCAGTTTTAGACAGGGTAACCTGACCCCGACGTCCAAAAGACCCGTTCCTCCTATGTATCCAGATCCGGTGATAGTGGCGCGCTTGATTTTGTCGGGTTTACCTGACCAGTAAAAACTAAAAATAATGTTTTCGATTTTCTTTACAAACTCATCCGGGCAAGAGAGAACGCTACCCACATAGTTCAGTCTGCTTCCGACCGTGACGTTAACAATAACGGCCTTGCCCGCCAGAGTCAGGTCCCGCTGTCTAAACATATTTAACTTGCACTTAAGTTTGCTTATTCCGGGTTCCCAGTTGTCAGCCGGTGTGACATTGTTTCCAAAAAGGATACCCAAAATTTTCATTTTATCATTGTTCCAGTTGAAGCCACATGGCTTGTCCATTCTGTTCTTCCATTTGCCAAGCCATAGACCCGTGGTTTTACTTGTGTTCACCTTAGATCCGCTACCTTTACAATATTTACACAAAACATCCGTAATGACCTGAAAATCACTTTCTTTAGAAATAAAAACTGTTGCATCATCGGCATGCTGGATAATTTTAACACATTCAGTTCCACCTGGAGACTGAATACCATGCAACCATTATTGATTCTAATCAGAGTTCCTAAACCTTCTGCACAGACTGCATATAACAATGGAGACAGGGGACACCCTTGTCTGATTCCTCTACTTATTTGGAAAGGTCTGCCAATGAAGTTATTTACAATGACACAGCTCACAGGATTGCTATACAAAAGCTTGATCCATTGAATGAATTTGAGGGGAATTCCCATTTTTGCAAGCATGCTAAACATATAATTCCAATTAATTCTATCGAAAGCCTTCTCCTGGTCGATACTTAAGATTGCTGCTTCCTTATTGTTCCAATTAATGTAATCAATGCTATCACGCAAAAGGGTAAGGTTATCGTGAATTTTTCTTCCCGGTACACCACATGTCTGTTCCACATGATACAGAGCAGACTACTGAAGACATTTTATGTGTGCGGACTAGGTAAATAAGCCATAGTTTGAGAAATATGGAGAATTTTGTGTGAGTTTGAAGTTTGGGTCCAAAATCAACATAATTCACCATGCCGGCATGGTCAAATTTTCAGAATTTGGGTCAACACTTTTTTTTTGATTTTATAGTTCCAAATGATACAGAGCGGACTACTCAAGACATTTTATGTGTGCGGACTGTGTAAATAAGCCATAGTTTGAGAAATATGGAGAATTTTGTGTGAGTTTGAAGTTTGGGTCCAAAATCAACAAAATTCACCATGCAGGCATGGTCAAATTTTCAGAATTTGGGTCAACATTTTTTTTTTTGATTTTATAGTTCCAAATGATACATAGCGGACTACTCAAGACATTTTATGTGTGCGGACTAGGTAAATAAGCCATAGTTTGAGAAATATGGAGAATTTTGTGTGAGTTTGAAGTTTGGGTCCAAAATCAACAAAATTCACCATGCCGGCATGGTCAAGTTTTCAGAATTTGGGTCAACATTTTTTTTTTGATTTTATAGTTCCAAATGATGCAGAGTGGACTGCTGAAGACATTTTATGTGTGCGGACTAGGTAAATAAGCCATAGTTTGAGAAATATGGAAAATTTTGTGTGAGTTTGAAGTTTGGGTCCAAAATCAACAAAATTCACCATGCCGGCATGGTCAAATTTTCAGAATTTTGGTCAACATTTTTTTTTTGATTTTATAGTTCCAAATGATACAGAGCGGACTACTGAAGACAATTTATGTGTGCGGACTAGGTAAATAAGCAATAGTTTGAGAAATATGGAGAATTTTGTGTGAGTTTGAAGTTTGGGTCCAAAATCAACAAAATTCACCATGCCGGCATGGTCAAATTTTCACAATTTTGGTCAACATTTTTTATTTTATTTTATAGTTCCAAATGATACAGAGCGGACTACTGAAGACATTTTATGTGTGCGGACTAGGTAAATAAGCCATAGTTTGAGAAATATGGAGAATTTTGTGTGAGTTTGAAGTTTGGGTCCAAAATCAACAAAATTCACCATGCCGGCATGGTCAAATTTTCAGAATTTTGGTCAACATTTTTTTGATTTTATAGTTCCAAATGATACAGAGCGGACTACTGAAGACATTTTATGTGTGCGGACTGGGTAAATAAGCCATAGTTTGAGAAATATGGAGAATTTTGTGTGAGTTTGAAGTTTGGGTCCAAAATCAACATAATTCACCATGCCGGCATGGTCAAATTTTCAGAATTTGGGTCAACATTTTCTTTTTGATTTTATAGTTCCAAATGATACAGAGCGGACTACTGAAGACATTTTATGTGTGTGAACTAGGTAAATAAGCCATAGTTTGAGAAATATGGAGAATTTTGTGTAAGTTTGAAGTTTGGGTCCAAAATCAACAAAATTCACCATGCCGGCATGGTCAAATTTTCAGAATTTTGGTCAACAATTAAATTTATGATTTTATAGTTCCACATGATACAGAGCAGACTACTGAAGACATTTTATGTGTGCGGACTAGGTAAATAAGCCATAGTTTGAGAAATATGGAGAATTTTGTGTGAGTTTGAAGTTTGGGTCCAAAACCAACAAAATTCACCATGCCGGCATGGTCAAATTTTCAGAATTTGGGTCAACATTTTTTTTTTTTTTTATAGTTCCAAATGATACAGAGCGGACTACTGAAGACATTTTATGTGTGCGGACTAGGTAAATAAGCCATAGTTTGAGAAATATGGAGAATTTTGTGTGAGTTTGAAGTTTGGGTCCAAAATCAACAAAATTCACCATGCCGGCATGGTCAAATTTTCAGAATTTGGGTCAACATTTTTTTAAATTTTTTAAAGTTCCAAATGATACAGAGCGGACTACTGAAGACATTTTATGTGTGCGGACTAGGTAAATAAGCCATAGTTTGAGAAATATGGAGAATTTTGTGTGAGTTTGAAGTTTGGGTCCAAAACCAACAAAATTCACCATGCCGGCATGGTCAAATTTTCAGAATTTTGGTCAACATTTTTTTTTTTTGATTTTATAGTTCCACATGATACAGAGCGGACTACTGAAGACATTTTATGTGTGCGGACTAGGTAAATAAGCCATAGTTTGAGAAATATGGAGAATTTTGTGTGAGTTTGAAGTTTGGGTCCAAAATCAACAAAATTCACCATGCCGGCATGGTCAAATTTTCAGAATTTGGGTCAACATTTTTTTTTTGATTTTATAGTTCCAAATGATACAGAGCGGACTACTGAAGACATTTTATGTGTGCGGACTAGGTAAATAAGCCATAGTTTGAGAAATATGGAGAATTTTGTGTGAGTTTGAAGTTTGGGTCCAAAATCAACAAAATTCACCATGCCGGCATGGTCAAATTTTCAGAATTTGGGTCAACATTTTTTTTTGATTTTATAGTTCCAAATGATACAGAGTGGACTACTGAAGACATTTTATGTGTGCGGACTAGGTAAATAAGCCATAGTTTGAGAAATATGGAGAATTTTGTGTGAGTTTGAAGTTTGGGTCCAAAATCAACAAAATTCACCATGCCGGCATGGTCAAATTTTCAGAATTTTGGTCAACATTTTTTTTTTTTGATTTTATAGTTCCAAATGATACAGAGCGGACTACTGAAGACATTTTATGTGTGCGGACTGGGTAAATAAGCCATAGTTTGAGAAATATGGAGAATTTTGTGTGAGTTTGAAGTTTGGGTCCAAAATCAACAAAATTCACCATGCCGGCATGGTCAAATTTTCAGAATTTGGGTCAACATTTTTTTATTTTATATTTCAAAATGAAACAGAGTGGACTACTGAAGACAATTTATGTGTGCGAACTGGGTAAATAAGTCATAATTTGAGAAATATGAAAATTTTGTGTGAGTTTGATTTTGGGTCCAAAATCATAAAAATTCACCATGCCGGCATGGTCAAATTTTCAGAATTTGGTCAACATTTTTTTTTGATTTTATAGTTCCAAATGATACAGAGCGGACTACTCAAGACATTTTATGTGTGCGGACTAGGTAAATAAGCCATAGTTTGAGAAATATGGAGAATTTTGTGTGAGTTTGAAGTTTGGGTCCAAAACCAACAAAATTCACCATGCCGGCATGGTCAAATTTTCAGAATTTGGGTCAACATTTTTTTTTTGATTTTATAGTTCCAAATGATACAGAGCGGACTACTGAAGACATTTTATGTGTGCGGACTAGGTAAATAAGCCATAGTTTGAGAAATATGGAGAATTTTGTGTGAGTTTGAAGTTTGGGTCCAAAATCAACAAAATTCACCATGCCGGCATGGTCAAATTTTCAGAATTTTGGTCAACATTTTTAAATTTTTTTTATAGTTCCAAATGATACAGAGCGGACTACTCAAGACATTTTATGTGTGTGGACTAGGTAAATAAGCCATAGTTTGAGAAACATGGAGAATTTTGTGTGAGTTTGAAGTTTGAGTCCAAAATCAACAAAATTCACCATGCCGGCATGGTCAAATTTTCAGAATTTGAGTCAACATTTTCTTTTTGATTTTATAGTTCCAAATGATACAGAGAGGACTACTCAAGACAATTTATGTGTGCGTACTGGGTAAATAAGCCATAGTTTGAGAAATATGGAGAATTTTGTGTGAGTTTGAAGTTTGGGTCCAAAATCAACAAAATTCACCATGCCGGCATGGTCAAATTTTCAGAATTTTGGTCAACATTTTTTTTTGATTTTATAGTTCCAAATGATACAGAGCGGACTACTGAAGACATTTTATGTGTGCGGACTAGGTAAATAAGCCATAGTTTGAGAAATATGGAGAATTTTGTGTGAGTTTGAAGTTTGGGTCCAAAATCAACAAAATTCACCATGCCGGCATGGTCAAATTTTCAGAATTTGGGTCAACTTTTTTTTTTTCGTTTTTATAGTTCCAAATGATACAGAGCGGACTACTGAAGACATTTTATGTGTGCGGACTAGGTAAATAAGCCATAGTTTGAGAAATACGGAAAATTTTGTGTGAGTTTGAAGTTTGGGTCCAAAATCAACAAAATTCACCATGCCGGCATGGTCAAATTTTCAGAATTTGGGTCAACATTTTTTTTTGATTTTATAGTTCCAAATGATACAGAGTGGACTACTCAAGACATTTTATTGGTGTGGACTCAGTAAATAAGCCATAGTTTGAGAAATATGGAGAATTTTGTGTGAGTTTGAAGTTTGGGTCCAAAATCAACAAAATTCACCATGCCGGCATGGTCAAATTTTCAGAATTTTGGTCAACATTTTTTTTTTGATTTTATAGTTCCAAATGATACAGAGTGGACTACTGAAGACAATTTATGTGTGCGAACTGGGTAAGTAAGTCATAATTTGAGAAATATGGGGAATTTTGTGTGAGTTTGAAGTTTGGGTCCAAAATCAACAAAATTCACCATGCCGGCATGGTCAAATTTTCAGAATTTGGGTCAACATTTTCTTTTTGATTTTATAGTTCCAAATGATACAGAGTGGACTACTCAAGACATTTTATGTGTGCGGACTAGGTAAATAAGCCATAGTTTGAGAAATATGGAGAATTTTGTGTGAGTTTGAAGTTTGGGTCCAAAATCAACAAAATTCACCATGCCGGCATGGTCAAATTTTCAGAATTTTGGTCAACATTTTTTTTTTGATTTTATAGTTCCAAATGATACAGAGCGGACTACTGAAGACATTTTATGTGTGCGGACTAGGTAAATAAGCCATAGTTTGAGAAATATGGAGAATTTTGTGTGAGTTTGAAGTTTGGGTCCAAAATCAACAAAATTCACCATGCCGGCATGGTCAAATTTTCAGAATTTTGGTCAACATTTTTTATTTTATAGTTCCAAATGATACAGAGCGGACTACTGAAGACATTTTATGTGTGCGGACTAGGTAAATAAGCCATAGTTTGAGAAATATGGAGAATTTTGTGTGAGTTTGAAGTTTGGGTCCAAAATCAACAAAATTCACCATGCCGGCATGGTCAAATTTTCAGAATTTGGGTCAACATTTTTTTTTTTTTTTATAGTTCCAAATGATACAGAGCGGACTACTGAAGACATTTTATGTGTGCGAACTAGGTAAATAAGCCATAGTTTGAGAAATATGGAGAATTTTGTGTGAGTTTGAAGTTTGGGTCCAAAATCAACAAAATTCACCATGCCGGCATGGTCAAATTTTCAGAATTTTGGTCAACAGGTTTTTTTTTATTTTATAGTTCCAAATGATACAGAGCGGACTACTCAAGACATTTTATGTGTGCGGACTAGGTAAATAAGCCATAGTTTGAGAAATATGGAGAATTTTGTGTGAGTTTGAAGTTTGGGTCCAAAATCAACAAAATTCACCATGCCGGCATGGTCAAATTTTCAGAATTTGGGTCAACATTTTTTTATTATTTTCTAGTTCCAAATGATACAGAGTGGACTACTCAAGACATTTTATGTGTGCGGACTAGGTAAATAAGCCATAGTTTGAGAAATATGGAGAATTTTGTGTGAGTTTGAAGTTTGGGTCCAAAATCAACAAAATTCACCATGCCGGCATGGTCAAATTTTCAGAATTTGGGTCAACATTTTTTTTATTTTATTTTATAGTTCCAAATGATACAGAGCGGACTACTGAAGACATTTTATGTGTGCGGACTAGGTAAATAAGCCATAGTTTGAGAAATATGGAGAATTTTGTGTGAGTTTGAAGTTTGGGTCCAAAATCAACAAAATTCACCATGCCGGCATGGTCAAATTTTCAGAATTTTGGTCAACGTATCTTTTACTATTTTATAGTTCCAAATGATACAGAGCGGACTACTGAAGACATTTTATGTGTGCGGACTAGGTAAATAAGCCATAGTTTGAGAAATATGGAGAATTTTGTGTGAGTTTGAAGTTTGGGTCCAAAATCAACAAAATTCACCATGCCGGCATGGTCAAATTTTCAGAATTTTGGTCAACATTTTTTTTTGATTTTATAGTTCCAAATGATACAGAGCGGACTACTGAAGACATTTTATGTGTGCGGACTAGGTAAATAAGCCATAGTTTGAGAAATATGGAGAATTTTGTGTGAGTTTGAAGTTTGGGTCCAAAATCAACAAAATTCACCATGCCGGCATGGTCAAATTTTCAGAATTTGGGTCAACATTTGAGTTTGTATTTTATAGTTCCAAATGATACAGAGCGGACTACTGAAGACATTTTATGTGTGCGGACTAGGTAAATAAGCCATAGTTTGAGAAATATGGAGAATTTTGTGTGAGTTTGAAGTTTGGGTCCAAAATCAACAAAATTCACCATGCCGGCATGGTCAAATTTTCAGAATTTGGGTCAACATTTTTTTATTTATTTTAAAGTTCCACATGATACAGAGCAGACTACTGAAGACATTTTATGTGTGCGGACTAGGTAAATAAGCCATAGTTTGAGAAACATGGAGAATTTTCTGTGAGTTTGAAGTTTGGGTCCAAAATCAACAAAAATTCACCATGCCGGCATGGTCAAATTTTCAGAATTTGGGTCAACATTTTTTTTTTTTTTATAGTTCCAAATGATACAGAGCGGACTACTGAAGACATTTCATGTGTGCAGACTAGGTAAATAAGCCATAGTTTGAGAAATATGGAGAATTTTGTGTGAGTTTGAAGTTTGGGTCCAAAACCAACAAAATTCACCATGCCGGCATGGTCAAATTTTCAGAATTTGGGTCAACATTTTTTTTTTGATTTTATAGTTCCAAATGATACAGAGCGGACTACTCAAGACATTTTATGTGTGCGGACTAGGTAAATAAGCCATAGTTTGAGAAATATGGACAATTTTGTGTGAGTTTGAAGTTTGGGTCCAAAACCAACAAAATTCACCATGCCGGCATGGTCAAATTTTCAGAATTTGGGTCAACATTTTTTTTTTTTTTTATAGTTCCACATGATACAGAGCAGACTACTCAAGACATTTTATGTGTGCGGACTAGGTAAATAAGCCATAGTTTGAGAAATATGGAGAATTTTGTGTGAGTTTGAAGTTTGGGTCCAAAATCAACAAAATTCACCATGCCGGCATGGTCAAATTTTCAGAATTTGGGTCAACATTTTTTTTTTTTTATAGTTCCAAATGATACAGAGCGGACTACTGAAGACATTTTATGTGTGGACTAGGTAAATAAGCCATAGTTTGAGAAATATGGAGAATTTTGTGTGAGTTTGAAGTTTGGGTCCAAAACCAACAAAATTCACCATGCCGGCATGGTCAAATTTTCAGAATTTGGGTCAACATTTTTTTTTGATTTTATAGTTCCAAATGATACAGAATGGACAGCTCAAGACATTTTATGTGTGCGGACTTGGTAAATAAGCCATAGTTTGAGAAATATGGAGAATTTTGTGTGAGTTTGAAGTTTGGGTCCAAAACCAACAAAATTCACCATGCCGGCATGGTCAAATTTTCAGAATTTTGGTCAAAATTTTTTTTATTTTTTTATAGTTCCACATGATACAGAGCAGACTACTGAAGACATTTTATGTGTGCGGACTGGGTAAATAAGCCATAGTTTGAGAAATATGGAGAATTTTGTGTGAGTTTGAAGTTTGGGTCCAAAATCAACATAATTCACCATGCCGGCATGGTCAAATTTTCAGAATTTGGGTCAACATTTTTTTGATTTTATAGTTCCAAATGATACAGAGCGGACTACTGAAGACATTTTATGTGTGTGAACTAGGTAAATAAGCCATAGTTTGAGAAATATGGAGAATTTTGTGTAAGTTTGAAGTTTGGGTCCAAAACCAACAAAATTCACCATGCCGGCATGGTCAAATTTTCAGAATTTTGGTCAACATTTTTTTTTTGATTTTATAGTTCCACATGATACAGAGCGGACTACTGAAGACATTTTATGTGTGCGTACTAGGTAAATAAGCCATAGTTTGAGAAATATGGAAAATTTTGTGTGAGTTTGAAGTTTGGGTCCAAAACCAACAAAATTCACCATGCCGGCATGGTCAAATTTTCAGAATTTTGGTCAACATTTTTTTTTTGATTTTATGGTTTCAAATGATACAGAACGGACTACTGAAGACATTTTGTGTGTGCGGACTAGGTAAATAAGCCATAGTTTGAGAAATATGGAGAATTTTGTGTGAGTTTGAAGTTTGGGTCCAAAATCAACAAAATTCACCATGCCGGCATGGTCAAATTTTCAGAATTTTGGTCAACATTTTTTTTTTTGATTTTATAGTTCCACATGATACAGAGCAGACTACTGAAGACATTTTATGTGTGCGTACTAGGTAAATAAGCCATAGTTTGAGAAATATGGACAATTTTGTGTGAGTTTGAAGTTTGGGTCCAAAACCAACAAAATTCACCATGCCGGCATGGTCAAATTTTCAGAATTTGGGTCAACATTATATTTTTGATTTTATAGTTCCAAATGATAAAGAGTGGACTACTTAAGTCAATTTATGTGTGCCAACCAGGTAAATAACACATAATTTGAGAAATATGGAAAATTTTGTGTGAGTTTGAAGTTTGGGTCCAAAATCAACAAAAATTCACCATGCCGGCATGGTCAAATTTTCAGAATTTTGGTCAACATTTTTTTTTTGATTTTATAGTTCCAAATGATACAGAGCGGACTACTCAAGACATTTTATGTGTGCGGACTAGGTAAATAAGCCATAGTTTGAGAAATATGGACAAGTTTGTGTGAGTTTGAAGTTTGGGTCCAAAATCAACAAAATTCACCAGGCCGGCATGGTCAAATTTTCAGAATTTTGGTCAACATTTTTTTTTGATTTTATAGTTCCAAATGATACAAAGCGGACTACTGAAGACATTTTATGTGTGCGGACTAGGTAAATAAGCCATAGTTTGAGAAATGTGGACAAGTTTGTGTGAGTTTGAAGTTTGGGTCCAAAACCAACAAAATTCACCATGCCGCCATGGTCAAATTTTCAGAATTTGGGTCAACATTTTTAATTTTTTTTTATAGTTCCACATGATACAGAGCGGACTACTGAAGACATTTTATGTGTGCGTACTAGGTAAATAAGCCATAGTTTGAGAAATATGGAAAATTTTGTGTGAGTTTGAAGTTTGGGTCCAAAATCAACAAAATTCACCATGCAGGCATGGTCAAATTTTCAGAATTTGCGTCAACATTTTTTATTTTATTTTATAGTTTCACATGATACAGAGCGGACTACTCAAGACATTTTATGTGTGTGGTCTGGGTAAATAAGCCATAGTTTGAGAAATATGGAGAATTTTGTGTGAGTTTGAAGTCTGGGTCCAAAATCAACAAAATTCACCATGCCGGCATGGTCAAATTTTCAGAATTTTGGTCAACATTTTTTTTTGATTTTATAGTTCCAAATGATACAGAGTGGACTACTGAAGACAATTTATGTGTGCGAACTGGGTAAGTAAGTCATAATTTGAGAAATATGGAGAATTTTGTGTGAGTTTGAAGTTTGGGTCCAAAATCAACAAAATTCACCATGCCGGCATGGTCAAATTTTCAGAATTTGGGTCAACATTTTTAAAAATTGTTTATAGTTCCAAATGATACAGAGCGGACTACTGAAGACATTTTATGTGTGCGGACTAGGTAAATAAGCCATAGTTTGAGAAATATGGAAAATTTTGTGTGAGTTTGAAGTTTGGGTCCAAAACCAACAAAATTCACCATGCCGACATGATCCAATTTTCAGAATTTGGGTCAACATTTTTAAATTTTTTTTATAGTTCCACATGATACAGAGCGGACTACTGAAGACATTTTATGTGTGCGTACTAGTTAAATAAGCCATAGTTTTAGAAATATGGAAAATTTTCTGTGAGTTTGAAGTTTGGGTCCAAAACCAACAAAATTCACCATGCCGGCATGGTCAAATTTTCAGAATTTTGGTCAACATTTTTTTGTTGATTTTATAGTTCCAAATGATACAGAGCAGACTACTGAAGACATTTTATGTGTGTGGTCTGGGTAAATAAGCCATAGTTTGAGAAATATGGAGAATTTTGTGTGAGTTTGAAGTCTGGGTCCAAAATCAACAAAATTCACCATGCCGGCATGGTCAAATTTTCAGAAATTTTGTCAACACTTTTTATTTTTATTTTCTAGTTCCAAATGATACAGAGTGGACTACTGAAGACAATTTATGTGTGCGAACTGGGTAAGTAAGTCATAATTTGAGAAATATGGGGAATTTTGTGTGAGTTTGAAGTTTGGGTCCAAAATCAACAAAATTCACCATGCCGGCATGGTCAAATTTTCAGAATTTGGGTCAACATTTTTTTAAATATTTTATAGTTCCAAATGATACAGAGCGGACTACTCAAGACATTTTATGTGTGCGGACTAGGTAAATAAGCCATAGTTTGAGAAATATGGAGAATTTTCTGTGAGTTTGAAGTTTGGGTCCAAAATCAACAAAATTCACCATGCCGGCATGGTCAAGTTTTCAGAATTTTGGTCAACATTTTTTATTTTATTTTTAATTTCCAAATGATACAGAGCGGACTACTCAAGACATTTTATGTGTGCGGACTAGGTAAATAAGCCATAGTTTGAGAAATATGGAGAATTTTGTGTGAGTTTGAAGTTTGGGTCCAAAACCAACAAAATTCACCATGCCGGCATGGTCAAATTTTCAGAATTTTGGTCAACATTTTTTTTTTTGATTTTATAGTTCCACATGATTTTTTTTTTTCTTTTGAGTGGAGCTCTTAGACTCCGTTTATTCAACTCCATTTAATTACAAGTACACTCATCTTCTATGAAAAACAATAATGCACATACTGATATATCAATACATTAAGTACATATGAGGTTACTAGAGACAAAGGACAATGAACAAAGGGTGATATTACATATCAAACAGAAAGATCAATACATGATAAAAAGCAAAATTAGAACAGGTAAAAATCCAAAAACTGAGACGAACACAAAAGGACAGTAACCTAATTAGTAAGGTGAAAATCTTTGATTCAAATCAGAACATACATTTTGGACTCTCGTCTTCATGCAAAACACACAGGAATTTGTACAATTTGTTAAAACTACGGGTTTGGAGCCTATTCCTCTCCCTTAGTAGAAATGATCTGAGGGCTGCTTTGTAGATGTGGATGATGTCTATCTTTTTGAAATCTTTGTCCTCATTGAAGACAAGATCACACCGGGTTCTCCAAATAACATGGATCATCATGCCAACAATTATCATGGATACAAATGACAAATTCATACATAAAATTCTTGTACAGTCGCTCAGACAAAGGAAACGGCAGCCAGTTTGTTTTCTAATTAGAGATTCGACGTATAACCAGGGTTCAACCATCTTATTGCAATACAAAAACAAATGTTCGAGAGTTTCAATGTCGGATTTACAGAAAGGGCAGTCGACTCTATCTGTGATTTTCATGCGATTCAGTTTATCCCGGGTTGGCTGAATCCTGTGACAAAGTCTAAAAAGGATGTCTTTGTCTTTGGCATCCATGATATTGTTCATGTTAATTTTAGTCCAAATATTGGCCCAGTCGAAATTTTCAGTGAGGCCTCATATCGACGCCCACTTTTCCTGTGCTTTTGGGCGAATAAAATCTTTGATCTGAAGTGATTTGTACATTAATTTTGTGGTAACTTTTTTCCAAATACATGCCATCCCAGACTATGGCTTTCACCAGTTTTCTTGATCCAATAGTTAAAGAAAGATTTCCATTTACCATTACTTTTGATATAATTACTCAACCACATCAGTTTTAGACAGCGTAACCTGACCCCGACGTCCAAAAGACCCGTTCCTCCCATGTATCCAGGTCCGGTGATAGTGGCGCGCTTGATTTTGTCGGGTTTACCTGACCAGTAAAAACTAAAAATAATGTTTTCGATTTTCTTTACAAACTCATCCGGGCAAGAGAGAACGCTACCCACATAGTTCAGTCTGCTTCCGACCGTGACGTTAACAATAACGGCCTTGCCCGCCAGAGTCAGGTCCCGCTGTCTAAACATATTTAACTTGCACTTATGTTTGCTTATTCCGGGTTCCCAGTTGTCAGCCGGCGTGACATTGTTTCCAAAAAGGATACCCAAAATTTTCAATTTATCATTGTTCCAGTTGAAGCCACATGGCTTGTCCATTCTGTTCTTCCATTTGCCAAGCCATAGACCCGTGGTTTTACTTGTGTTCACCTTAGATCCACTACCTTTACAATATTTACACAAAACATCCGTAATGACCTGAAAATCACTTTCTTTAGAAATAAAAACTGTTGCATCATCGGCATGCTGGATAATTTTAACACATTCAGTTCCACCTGGAGACTGAATACCATGCAACCATTATTGATTCTAATCAGAGTTCCTAAACCTTCTGCACAGACTGCATATAACAATGGAGACAGGGGACACCCTTGTCTGATTCCTCTACTTATTTGGAAAGGTCTGCCAATGAAGTTATTTACAATGACACAGCTCACAGGATTGCTATACAAAAGCTTGATCCATTGAATGAATTTGAGGGGAATTCCCATTTTTGCAAGCATGCTAAACATATAATTCCAATTAATTCTATCGAAAGCCTTCTCCTGGTCGATACTTAAGATTGCTGCTTCCTTATTGTTCCAATTAATGTAATCAATGCTATCACGCAAAAGGGTAAGGTTATCGTGAATTTTTCTTCCCGGTACACCACATGTCTGTTCCACATGATACAGAGCAGACTACTGAAGACATTTTATGTGTGCGGACTAGATAAATAAGCCATAGTTTGAGAAATATGGAGAATTTTGTGTGAGTTTGAAGTTTGGGTCCAAAATCAACATAATTCACCATGCCGGCATGGTCAAATTTTCAGAATTTGGGTCAACATTTTCTTTTTGATTTTATAGTTCCAAATGATACAGAGCGGACTACTGAAGACATTTTATGTGTGTGAACTAGGTAAATAAGCCATAGTTTGAGAAATATGGAGAATTTTGTGTGAGTTTGAAGTTTGGGTCCAAAATCAACAAAATTCACCATGCAGGCATGGTCAAATTTTCAGAATTTGGGTCAACATTTTTTTTTTGATTTTATAGTTCCAAATGATACATAGCGGACGACTCAAGACATTTTATGTGTGCGGACTAGGTAAATAAGCCATAGTTTGAGAAATATGGAGAATTTTGTGTGAGTTTGAAGTTTGGGTCCAAAACCAACAAAATTCACCATGCCGGCATGGTCAAGTTTTCAGAATTTTGGTCAACATATTTTTATTTTATTTTATAGTTCCAAATGATACAGAGTGGACTACTGAAGACAATTTATGTGTGCGAACTGGGTAAGTACATGTAAGTCATAATTTGAGAAATATGGGGAATTTTGTGTGAGTTTGAAGTTTGGGACCAAAATCAACAAAAATTCACCATGCCGGCATGGTCAAATTTTCAGAACTTGGGTCAACATTTTTTTTTGGATTTTATAGTTCCAAATGATACAGAGCGGACTACTGAAGACAATTGATGTGTGCGGACTAGGTAAATAAGCCATAGTTTGAGAAATATGGAAAATTTTGTGTGAGTTTGCAGTTTGGGTCCAAAATCAGCAAAATTCACCATGCCGGCATGGTCAAATTTTCAGAATTTTGGTCAACATTTTAAAAAATTTTTTGTAGTTCCAAATGATACAGAGCGGACTACTGAAGACATTTTATGTGTGCGGACTGGGTAAATAAGCCATAGTTTGAGAAATATGGAGAATTTTGTGTGAGTTTGAAGTTTGGGTCCAAAATCAACAAAATTCACCATGCCGGCATGGTCAAATTTTCAGAATTTTGGTCAACATTTTTTTTTGATTTTATATTTCCAAATGATACAAAGCGGACTACTGAAGACATTTTATGTGTGCGGACTAGGTAAATAAGCCATAGTTTGAGAAATATGGAGAATTTTGTGTGAGTTTGAAGTTTGGGTCCAAAATCAACAAAATTCACCATGCCAGCATGGTCAAATTTTCAGAATTTGGGTCAACATTTTTAAAAATATTTTATAGTTCCAAATGATACAGAGCGGACTACTGAAGACATTTTATGTGTGCGGACTAGGTAAATAAGCCATAGTTTGAGAAATATGGAGAATTTTGTGTGAGTTTGAAGTTTGGGTCCAAAATCAACAAAATTCACCATGCCGGCATGGTCAAATTTTCAGAATTTGGGTCAACATTTTTTTATTTATTTTAAAGTTCCACATGATACAGAGCGGACTACTGAAGACATTTTATGTGTGCGGACTAGGTAAATAAGCCATAGTTTGAGAAACATGGAGAATTTTCTGTGAGTTTGAAGTTTGGGTCCAAAATCAACAAAATTCACCATGCCGGCATGGTCAAATTTTCAGAATTTGGGTCAACATTTTTTTAAATTTTTTATAGTTCCAAATGATACAGAGCGGACTACTGAAGACAATTTATGTGTGCGGACTGTGTAAATAAGCCATAGTTTGAGAAATATGGAGAATTTTGTGTGAGTTTGAAGTTTGGGTCCAAAATCAACAAAATTCACCATGCCGGCATGGTCAAATTTTCAGAATTTGGGTCAATATTTTCTTTTTGATTTTATAGTTCCAAATGATACAGAGCGGACTACTCAAGACATTTTATGTGTGCGGACTAGGTAAATAAGCCATAGTTTGAGAAATATGGAGAATTTTGTGTGAGTTTGAAGTTTGGGTCCAAAACCAACAAAATTCACCATGCCGGCATGGTCAAATTTTCAGAATTTGGGTCAACATTTTTTATTTTATTTTAAAGTTCCACATGATACAGAGCGGACTACTGAAGACATTTTATGTGTGCGGACTAGGTAAATAAGCCATAGTTTGAGAAACATGGAGAATTTTCTGTGAGTTTGAAGTTTGGGTCCAAAATCAACAAAATTCACCATGCCGGCATGGTCCAATTTTCAGAATTTGGGTCAACATTTTAAAATTTTTTTTATAGTTCCAAATGATACAGAGCGGACTACTGAAGACATTTTATGTGTGCAGACTAGGTAAATAAGCCATAGTTTGAGAAATATGGAGAATTTTGTGTGAGTTTGAAGTTTGGGTCCAAAACCAACAAAATTCACCATGCCGCCATGGTCCAATTTTCAGAATTTGGGTCAACATTTTTTTTTGATTTTTATAGTTCCACATGATACAGAGCAGACTACTGAAGACATTTTATGTGTGCGGACTGGGTAAATAAGCCATAGTTTGAGAAATATGGAGAATTTTGTGTGAGTTTGAAGTTTGGGTCCAAAATCAACATAATTCACCATGCCGGCATGGTCAAATTTTCAGAATTTGGGTCAACATTTTAAATTTTTTTTTATAGTTCCAAATGATACAGAGCGGACTACTGAAGACATTTTATGTGTGTGAACTAGGTAAATAAGCCATAGTTTGAGAAATATGGAGAATTTTGTGTGAGTTTGAAGTTTGGGTCCAAAACCAACAAAATTCACCATGCCGGCATGGTCCAATTTTCAGAATTTGGGTCAACATTTTTTTTTGATTTTATAGTTCCAAATGATACAGAATGGACAGCTCAAGACATTTTATGTGTGCGGACTTGGTAAATAAGCCATAGTTTGAGAAATATGGAAAATTTTGTGTGATTTTGAAGTTTGGGTCCAAAACCAACAAAATTCACCATGCCGGCATGGTCAAATTTTCAGAATTTTGGTCAACATTTTTTTTTTTTTTTTATAGTTCCACATGATACAGAGCAGACTACTGAAGACATTTTATGTGTGCGGACTGGGTAAATAAGCCATAGTTTGAGAAATATGGAGAATTTTGTGTGAGTTTGAAGTTTGGGTCCAAAATCAACATAATTCACCATGCCGGCATGGTCAAATTTTCAGAGTTTGGGTCAACATTTTTAAAAATTTTTTATAGTTCCAAATGATACAGAGCGGACTACTGAAGACATTTTATGTGTGTGAACTAGGTAAATAAGCCATAGTTTGAGAAATATGGAGAATTTTGTGTGAGTTTGAAGTTTGGGTCCAAAACCAACAAAATTCACCATGCCGGCATGGTCAAATTTTCAGAATTTTGGTCAACATTTTTTTTTTTGATTTTATAGTTCCACATGATACAGAGCGGACTACTGAAGACACTTTATGTGTGCGTACTAGGTAAATAAGCCATAGTTTGAGAAATATGGAAAATTTTGTGTGAGTTTGAAGTTTGGGTCCAAAACCAACAAAATTCACCATGCCGGCATGGTCAAATTTTCAGAATTTTTGTCAACATTTTTTTTTTTGATTTTATAGTTCCAAATGATACAGAGTGGACTACTGAAGACATTTTATGTGTGCGGACTAGGTAAATAAGCCATAGTTTGAGAAATATGGAGAATTTTGTGTGAGTTTGAAGTTTGGGTCCAAAATCAACAAAATTCACCATGCCGGCATGGTCAAATTTTCAGAATTTTGGTCAACATTTTTTTTTGATTTTATAGTTCCAAATGATACAGAGCAGACTACTGAAGACATTTTATGTGTGCGGACTAGGTAAATAAGCCATAGTTTGAGAAATATGGAGAATTTTGTGTGAGTTTGAAGTTTGGGTCCAAAATCAACAAAATTCACCATGCCGGCATGGTCAAATTTTCAGAATTTGGGTCAACATTTTTTTTTGATTTTATAGTTCCACATGATACAGAGCGGACTACTGAAGACATTTTATGTGTGCGGACTAGGTAAATAAGCCATAGTTTGAGAAATATGGAGAATTTTGTGTGAGTTTGAAGTTTGGGTCCAAAACCAACAAAATTCACCATGCCGGCATGGTCAAATTTTCAGAATTTGGGTCAACATTTTTAAAAAAATTTTATAGTTCCAAATGATACACAGCGGACTACTGAAGACATTTTATGTGTGCGTACTAGGTAAATAAGCCATAGTTTGAGAAATATGGACAATTTTGTGTGAGTTTGAAGTTTGGGTCCAAAATCAACAAAATTCACCATGCCGGCATGGTCAAATTTTCAGAATTTGGGTCAACATTTTTTTTTGATTTTGTAGTTCCAAATGATACAGAGCGGACTACTGAAGACATTTTATGTGTGCGGACTGGGTAAATAAGCCATAGTTTGAGAAATATGGAGAATTTTGTGTGAGTTTGAAGTTTGGGTCCAAAATCAACAAAATTCACCATGCCGGCATGGTCAAATTTTCAGAATTTTGGTCAACATTTTTTTTTTGATTTTATAGTTCCAAATGATACAGAGCGGACTACTGAAGACATTTTATGTGTGCGGACTAGGTAAATAAGCCATAGTTTGAGAAATATGGACAAGTTTGTGTGAGTTTGAAGTTTGGGTCCAAAACCAACAAAATTCACCATGCCGCCATGGTCAAATTTTCAGAATTTGGGTCAACATTTTTAAATTTTTTTTATAGTTCCACATGATACAGAGCGGACTACTGAAGACATTTTATGTGTGCGTACTAGGTAAATAAGCCATAGTTTGAGAAATATGGAAAATTTTGTGTGAGTTTGAAGTTTGGGTCCAAAATCAACAAAAATTCACCATGCCGGCATGGTCAAATTTTCAGAATTTGGGTCAACATTTTTTTTTTGATTTTATAGTTCCAAATGATACAGAGCGGACTACTCAAGACATTTTATGTGTGGTCTGGGTAAATAAGCCATAGTTTGAGAAATATGGAGAATTTTGTGTGAGTTTGAAGTCTGGGTCCAAAATCAACAAAATTCACCATGCCGGCATGGTCAAATTTTCAGAATTTTGGTCAACATTTTTTTTTTGACTTTATAGTTCCAAATGATACAGAGTGGACTACTGAAGACAATTTATGTGTGCGAACTGGGTAAGTAAGTCATAATTTGAGAAATATGGGGAATTTTGTGTGAGTTTGAAGTTTGGGTCCAAAATCAACAAAATTCACCATGCCGGCATGATCCAATTTTCAGAATTTGGGTCAACATTTTTTGAAATTTTTTAAAGTTCCAAATGATACAGAGCGGACTACTGAAGACATTTTATGTGTGCGGACTAGGTAAATAAGCCATAGTTTGAGAAATATGGAAAATTTTGTGTGAGTTTGAAGTTTGGGTCCAAAACCAACAAAATTCACCATGCCGACATGGTCAAATTTTCAGAATTTGGGTCAACATTTTTAAAAAATTTTTATAGTTCCACATGATACAGAGCGGACTACTGAAGACATTTTATGTGTGCGTACTAGGTAAATAAGCCATAGTTTTAGAAATATGGAAAATTTTCTGTGAGTTTGAAGTTTGGGTCCAAAACCAACAAAAATTCACCATGCCGTCATGGTCAAATTTTCAGAATTTTGGTCAACATTTTTTTGATTTTATAGTTCCAAATGATACAGAGCGGACTACTCAAGACATTTTATGTGTGTGGTCTGGGTAAATAAGCCATAGTTTGAGAAATATGGAGAATTTTGTGTGAGTTTGAAGTCTGGGTCCAAAATCAACAAAATTCACCATGCCGGCATGGTCAAATTTTCAGAATTTTGGTCAACATTTTTTTTTTTTTTTTTATAGTTCCAAATGATACAGAGTGGACTACTGAAGACAATTTATGTGTGCGAACTGGGTAAGTAAGTCATAATTTGAGAAATATGGGGAATTTTGTGTGAGTTTGAAGTTTGGGTCCAAAATCAACAAAATTCACCATGCCGGCATGGTCAAATTTTCAGAATTTGGGTCAACATTTTTAAAAATTTTTTATAGTTCCAAATGATACAGAGCGGACTACTCAAGACATTTTATGTGTGCGGACTAGGTAAATAAGCCATAGTTTGAGAAATATGGAGAATTTTCTGTGAGTTTGAAGTTTGGGTCCAAAATCAACAAAATTCACCATGCCGGCATGGTCAAATTTTCAGAATGTGGGTCAACATTTTCTTTTTGATTTTATAGTTCCAAATGATACAGAGCGGACTACTCAAGACATTTTATGTGTGCTGACTAGGTAAATAAGCCATAGTTTGAGAAATATGGAGAATTTTGTGTGAGTTTGAAGTTTGGGTCCAAAACCAACAAAATTCACCATGCCGGCATGGTCAAATTTTCAGAATTTGGGTCAACATTTTTTTTTTGATTTTATAGTTCCAAATGATACAGAGTGGACTACTCAAGACATTTTATGTGTGCGGACTAGGTAAATAAGCCATAGTTTGAGAAATATGGAGAATTTTGTGTGAGTTTGAAGTTTGGGTCCAAAACCAACAAAATTCACCATGCCGGCATGGTCAAATTTTCAGAATTTTGGTCAACATTTTTTTTTTTTATATAGTTCCACATGATACAGAGCGGACTACTCAAGACATTTTATGTGTGCGGACTTGGTAAATAAGCCATAGTTTGAGAAATATGGAGAATTTTGTGTGAGTTTGAAGTTTGGGTCCAAAATCAACAAAATTCACCATGCCGGCATGGTCAAATTTTCAGAATTTGGGTCAACATTTTTTTTTTTTTGTAGTTCCAAATGATACAGAGCGGACTACTGAAGACATTTTATGTGTGCGTACTGGGTAAATAAGCCATAGTTTGAGAAATATGGAGAATTTTGTGTGAGTTTGAAGTTTGGGTCCAAAATCAACAAAATTCACCATGCCGGCATGGTCAAATTTTCAGAATTTGGGTCAACATTTTTTTTCGATTTTATAGTTCCAAATGATACAGAGCGGACTACTCAAGACATTTTATGTGTGCGAACTAGGTAAATAAGCCATAGTTTGAGAAATATGGAGAATTTTGTGTGAGTTTGAAGTTTGGGTCCAAAATCAACAAAATTCACCATGCCGGCATGGTCAAATTTTCAGAATTTTGGTCAACATTTTTGATTTTATAGTTCCACGTGATACAGAGCGGACTACTGAAGACATTTTATGTGTGCGGACTAGGTAAATAAGCCATAGTTTGAGAAATATGGAGAATTTTGCGTGAGTTTGAAGTTTGGGTCCAAAACCAAGAAAATTCACCATGCCGGCACGGTCAAATTTTCAGAATTTGGGTCAACATTTTAAATTTTTTTTTATAGTTCCACATGATACAGAGTAGACTACTGAAGACATTTTATGTGTGCGGACTAGGTAAATAAGCCATAGTTTGAGAAATATGGAGAATTTTGTGTGAGTTTGAAGTTTGGGTCCAAAATCAACATAATTCACCATGCCGGCATGGTCAAATTTTCAGAATTTTGGTCAACATTTTGTTTAATATTTTATAGTTCCAAATGATACAGAGCGGACTACTGAAGACATTTTATGTGTGTGAACTAGGTAAATAAGCCATAGTTTGAGAAATATGGAGAATTTTGTGTGAGTTTGAAGTTTGGGTCCAAAATCAACAAAATTCACCATGCCGGCATGGTCAAATTTTCAGAATTTTGGTCAACATATTTTTTTTTGATTTTATAATTCCAAATGATACAGAGAGGACTACTGAAGACAATTTATGTGTGCGAACTAGGTAAATAAGCCCTAGTTTGAGAAATATGGAAAATTTTGTGTGAGTTTGAAGTTTGGGTCCAAAACCAACAAAATTCACCATGTCGGCATGGTCAAATTTTCAGAATTTGGGTCAACATTTTTATTTTATTTTATAGTTCCAAATGATACAGAGTGGACTACTCAAGACATTTTATGTGTGCGGACTAGGTAAATAAGCCATAGTTTGAGAAATATGGAAAATTTTGTGTGAGTTTGAAGTTTGGGTCCAAAATCAACAAAATTCACCATGCCGGCATGGTCAAATTTTCAGAATTTTGGTCAACATTTTTTTTTGATTTTATAGTTCCAAATGATACAGAGCGGACTACTGAAGACATTTTATGTGTGCGGACTAGGTAAATAAGCCATAGTTTGAGAAATATGGAGAATTTTGTGTGAGTTTGAAGTTTGGGTCCAAAATCAACAAAATTCACCATGCCGGCATGGTCCAATTTTCAGAATTTTTGTCAACATTTTTTATTTTTATTTTATAGTTCCAAATGATACAGAGTGGACTACTGAAGACAATTTATGTGTGCGAACCGGGTAAGTAAGTCATAATTTGAGAAATATGGGGAATTTAGTGTGAGTTTGAAGTTTGGGTCCAAAATCAACAAAACTCACCATGCCGGCATGGTCAAATTTTCAGAATTTTGGTCAACACTTTTTTTTTTGATTTTATAGTTCCAAATGATACAGAGCGGACTACTGAAGACAATTTATGTGTGCGAACTGGGTAAGTAAGTCATTATTTCAGAAATACAGGGAATTTTGTGTGAGTTTGAAGTTTGGGTCCAAAATCAACAAAATTCACCATGCCGGCATGGTCAAATTTTCAGAATTTGGGTCAACATTTTTTTTTTGATTTTATAGTTCCAAATGATACAGAGTGGACTACTCAAGACATTTTATGTGTGCAGACTAGGTAAATAAGCCATAGTTTGAGAAATATGGAGAATTTTGTGTGAGTTTGAAGTTTGGGTCCAAAATCAACAAAATTCACCATGCCGGCATGGTCCAATTTTCAGAATTTTGGTCAACATATTTTTATTTTATTTTATAGTTCCAAATGATACAGAGTGGACTACTGAAGACAATTTATGTGTGCGAACTGGGTAAGTACATGTAAGTCATAATTTGAGAAATATGGACAATTTTGTGTGAGTTTGAAGTTTGGGTCCAAAATCAACTAAAATTCACCATGCCGGCATGGTCAAATTTTCAGAATTTGGGTCAATATTTTTTTTTTGATTTTATAGTTCCAAATGATACAGAGCTGACTACTGAAGACATTTTATGTGTGCGAACTAGGTAAATAAGCCATAGTTTGAGAAATATGGAGAATTTTGTGTGAGTTTGAAGTTTGGGTCCAAAATCAACAAAATTCACCATGCCGGCATGGTCAAATTTTCAGAATTTGGGTCAACACTTTTTTTTTGATTTTTTAGTTCCAAATGATACAGAGCTGACTACTGAAGACATTTTATGTGTGCGAACTAGGTAAATAAGCCATAGTTTGAGAAATATGGAGAATTTTGTGTGAGTTTGAAGTTTGGGTCCAAAATCAACATAATTCACCATGCCGGCATGGTCAAATTTTCAGAATTTGGGTCAACATTTTCTTTTTGATTTTATAGTTCCAAATGATACAGAGCGGACTACTGAAGACATTTTATGTGTGTGAACTAGGTAAATAAGCCATAGTTTGAGAAATATGGAGAATTTTGTGTAAGTTTAAAGTTTGTGTCCAAAATCAACAAAATTCACCATGCCGGCATGGTCAAATTTTCAGAATTTTGGTCAACATTTTTTTTTTTGATTTTATAGTTCCAAATGATACAGAGCGGACTACTGAAGACATTTTATGTGTGTGAACTAGGTAAATAAGCCATAGTTTGAGAAATATGGAGAATTTTGTGTAAGTTTGAAGTTTGGGTCCAAAACCAACAAAATTCACCATGCCGGCATGGTCAAATTTTCAGAATTTTGGTCAACATTTTTTTTTTGATTTTATAGTTCCACATGATACAGAGCGGACTACTGAATACACTTTATGTGTGCGTACTAGGTAAATAAGCCATAGTTTGAGAAATATGGACAATTTTGTGTGAGTTTGAAGTTTGGGTCCAAAACCAACAAAATTCACCATGCCGGCATGGTCAAATTTTCAGAATTTTTGTCAACATTTTTTATTTTTATTTTATAGTTCCACATGATACAGAGCAGACTACTAAAGACATTTTATGTGTGCGGACTAGATAAATAAGCCATAGTTTGAGAAATATGGAGAATTTTGTGTGAGTTTGAAGTTTGGGTCCAAAATCAACAAAATTCACCATGCCGGCATGGTCAAATTTTCAGAATTTTGGTCAACATTTTAAAAATTTTTTTGTAGTTCCAAATGATACAGAGCGGACTACTGAAGACATTTTATGTGTGCGGACTGGGTAAATAAGCCATAGTTTGAGAAATATGGAGAATTTTGTGTGAGTTTGAAGTTTGGGTCCAAAATCAACAAACTTCACCATGCCGGCATGGTCAAATTTTCAGAATTTTGGTCAACATTTTTTTTTGATTTTATAGTTCCAAATGATACAGAGCGGACTACTGAAGATATTTTATGGGTGCGGACTAGGTAAATAAGCCATAGTTTGAGAAATATGGAGAATTTTGTGTGAGTTTGAAGTTTGGGTCCAAAATCAACAAAATTCACCATGCCGGCATGGTCAAATTTTCAGAATTTGGGTCAACATTTTTTTAAATATTTTATAGTTCCAAATGATACAGAGCGGACTACTGAAGACATTTTATGTGTGCGGACTGGGTAAATAAGCCATAGTTTGAGAAATATGGAGTATTTTGTGTGAGTTTGAAGTTTGGGTCCAAAATCAACAAACTTCACCATGCCGGCATGGTCAAATTTTCAGAATTTTGGTCAACATTTTTTTTTGATTTTATAGTTCCAAATGATACAGAGCGGACTACTGAAGATATTTTATGGGTGCGGACTAGGTAAATAAGCCATAGTTTGAGAAATATGGAGAATTTTGTGTGAGTTTGAAGTTTGGGTCCAAAATCAACAAAATTCACCATGCCGGCATGGTCAAATTTTCAGAATTTGGGTCAACATTTTTTTTTTGATTTTATAGTTCCAAATGATACAGAGCGGACTACTGAAGACATTTTATGTGTGTGGTCTGGGTAAATAAGCCATAGTTTGAGAAATATGGAGAATTTTGTGTGAGTTTGAAGTCTGGGTCCAAAATCAACAAAATTCACCATGCCGGCATGGTCAAATTTTCAGAATTTTGGTCAACATTTTTTTTTTTGATTTTATAGTTCCAAATGATACAGAGTGGACTACTGAAGACAATTTATGAGTGCGAACTGGGTAAGTAAGTCATAATTTGAGAAATATGGGGAATTTTGTGTGAGTTTGAAGTTTGGGTCCAAAATCAACTAAAATTCACCATGCCGGCATGGTCAAATTTTCAGAATTTTGGTCAACATTTTCTTTTTGATTTTATAGTTCCAAATGATACAGAGCAGACTACTGAAGACATTTTATGTATGCGAACTAGGTAAATAAGCCATAGTTTGAGAAATATGGAGAATTTTGTGTAAGTTTGAAGTTTGGGTCCAAAATCAACAAAATTCACCATGCCGGCATGGTCAAATTTTAAGAATTTTGGTCAACTTTTTTTTTTCGGATTTTATAGTTCCACATGATACAGAGCGGACTACTCAAGACATTTTATGTGTGCGGACTAGGTAAATAAGCCATAGTTTGAGAAATATGGAAAATTTTGTTTGAGTTTGAAGTTTGGGTCCAAAACCAACATAATTCACCATGCCGGCATGGTCCAATTTTCAGAATTTTGGTCAACATTTTTTTTTTGATTTTATAGTTCCAAATGATACAGAGCAGACTACTGAAGACATTTTATGTGTGCAGACTAGGTAAATAAGCCATAGTTTGAGAAATATGGAGAATTTTGTGTGAGTTTGAAGTTTGGGTCCAAAATCAACAAAATTCACCATGCCGGCATGGTCAAATTTTCAGAATTTTGGTCAACACTTTTTTTTTTGATTTTATAGTTCCAAATGATACAGAGCGGACTACTGAAGACAATTTATGTGTGCGAACTGGGTAAGTAAGTCAATATTTCAGAAATACGGGGAATTTTGTGTGAGTTTGAAGTTTGGGTCCAAAATCAACAAAATTCACCCTGTCGGCATGGTAAAATTTTCAGAATTTTTGTCATTTTTTAATTTTTTATTTTATAGTTCCACATGATACAGAGCGGACTACTCAAGACATTTTATGTGTGCGGACTGTGTAAATAAGCCATAGTTTGAGAAATATGGAGAATTTTGTGTGAGTTTGAAGTTTAGGTCCAAAACCAACAAAATTCACCATGCCGGCATGGTCAAATTTTCAGAATTTTTGTCAGCATTTTTTTTTTTGATTTTATAGTTCCACATGATTTTTTTTTTCTTTTGAGTGGAGCTCTTAGACTCCGTTTATTCAACTCCATTTAATTACAAGTACACTCATCTTCTATGAAAAACAATAATGCACATACTGATATATCAATACATTAAGTACATATGAGGTTAAGTGACTTGTACATTAATTTCGTGGTAACTTTAGAAAAGGGTAGCAAACCCTCATCCCCGGGGTCAATTTGGAATTTCAGCCACCTGCTTGGATGGTTATTGGGCCCACAACGTTTTTCTTTGAGGAGGACTGGATTGATGTTTTGTTCAAGACGTTTAACTATGCGTCCGGCATTGATACAATTTATTTTGCACCTCCTAGCCAATTCCTTAAAGGTAATAAGTCTGCTGTTTTTAACTACATGATGCAATTTGATGATGTTGTTCTTTATTAGAACAGGACTCGCTAAATCTGTATCCTTATTACCCGTAACCACTGAATTATTCCAGAGAGGGACGTTCATTACTTCCAAAACTGAGGAGAATTCTGGTCTGAAAACACTCCCTGATTGTTCGTAGGCTGTAAAAAGGTCCATATAAAAGGGAGTGGTCTGCTATGACATTTACTTGGTTTTTCCAAATACATGCCATCCCAGACTATGGCTTTCACCAGTTTTCTCGATCCAATAGTTAAAGAATGATTTCCATTTACCATTACTTTTGATATAATTACTCAACCACATCAGTTTTAGACAGCGTAACCTGACCCCGACGTCCAAAGACCCGTTCCTCCCATGTATCCAGGTCCGGTGATAGTGGCGCTTGATTTTGTCGGGTTTACCTGACCAGTAAAAACTAAAAATAATGTTTTCGATTTTCTTTACAAACTCATCCGGGCAAGAGAGAACGCTACCCACATAGTTCAGTCTGCTTCCGACCGTGACGTTAACAATAACGGCCTTGCCCGCCAGAGTCAGGTCCCACTGTCTAAACATATTTAACTTGCACTTAAGTTTGCTTATTCCGGGTTCCCAGTTGTCAGCCGGTGTGACATTGTTTCCAAAAAGGATACCCAAAATTTTCATTTTATCATTGTTCCAGTTGAAGCCACATGGCTTGTCCATTCTGTTCTTCCATTTGCCAAGCCATAGACCCGTGGTTTTACTTGTGTTCACCTTAGATCCGCTACCTTTACAATATTTACACAAAACATCCGTAATGACCTGAAAATCACTTTCTTTAGAAATAAAAACTGTTGCATCATCGGCATGCTGGATAATTTTAACACATTCAGTTCCACCTGGAGACTGAATACCATGCAACCCATTATTGATTCTAATCAGAGTTCCTAAACCTTCTGCACAGACTGCATATAACAATGGAGACAGGGGACACCCTTGTCTGATTCCTCTACTTATTTGGAAAGGTCTGCCAATGAAGTTATTTACAATGACACAGCTCACAGGATTGCTATACAAAAGCTTGATCCATTGAATGAATTTGGGGTAATTCCTATTTTTTCAAGCATGCTAAACATATAATTCTCAATTAATTCTATCGAAAGCCTTCTCCTGGTCGATACTTAAGATTGCTGCTTCCTTATTGTTCCAATTAATGTAATCAATGCTATCACGCAAAAGGGTAAGGTTATCGTGAATTTTTCTTCCCGGTACACCACATGTCTGTTCCACATGACACTGAAGACATTTTATGTGTGTGGACTAGGTAAATAAGCCATAGTTTGAGAAATATGGAGAATTTTGTGTGAGTTTGAAGTTTGGGTCCAAAATCAACATAATTCACCATGCCGGCATGGTCAAATTTTCAGAATTTTTGTCAACATTTTTTTTTTTGATTTTATAGTTCCACATGATACAGAGCAGACTACTGAAGACATTTTATGTGTGCGGACTAGGTAAATAAGCCATAGTTTGAGAAATATGGAGAATTTTGTGTGAGTTTGAAGTTTGGGTCCAAAACCAACAAAATTCACCATGCCGCCATGGTCAAATTTTCAGAATTTGGGTCAACATTTTAAATTTTTTTTTATAGTTCCACATGATACAGAGTAGACTACTGAAGACATTTTATGTGTGCGTACTAGGTAAATAAGCCATAGTTTGAGAAATATGGAAAATTTTGTGTGAGTTTGAAGTTTGGGTCCAAAACCAACCAAATTCACCATGCCGGCATGGTCAAATTTTCAGAATTTGGGTGAACATTTTTTTTTTGATTTTATAGTTCCAAATGATACAGAGTGGACTACTGAAGACAATTTATGTGTGCGAACTGGGTAAGTAAGTCATAATTTGAGAAATATGGGGAATTTTGTGTGAGTTTGAAGTTTGGGTCCAAAATCAACAAAAATTCACCATGCCGGCATGGTCAAATTTTCAGAATTTTGGTCAACATTTTTTTTTTGATTTTATAGTTCCAAATGATACAGAGCGGACTACTGAAGACATTTTATGTGTGTGGTCTGGGTAAATAAGCCATAGTTTGAGAAATATGGAGAATTTTGTGTGAGTTTGAAGTTTGGGTCCAAAATCAACAAAATTCACCATGCCGGCATGGTCCAATTTTCAGAATTTGGGTCAACATTTTTTATTTTTATTTTATAGTTCCAAATGATACAGAGTGGACTACTGAAGACAATTTATGTGTGCGAACTGGGTAAGTAAGTCATAATTTGAGAAATATGGAGAATTTTGTGTGAGTTTGAAGTTTGGGTCCAAAACCAACAAAATTCACCATGCCGGCATGGTCAATTTTCAGAATTTGGGTCAACATTTTTAAAAAATTTTATAATTCCAAATGATACAGAGCGGACTACTCAAGACATTTTATGTGTGCGGACTAGGTAAATAAGCCATAGTTTGAGAAATATGGAGAATTTTGTGTGAGTTTGAAGTTTGGGTCCAAAATCAACAAAATTCACCATGCAGGCATGGTCAAACTTTCAGAATTTGGGTCAACATTTTTTTTTTTGATTTTATAGTTCCACATGATATAGAGCGGACTACTGAAGATATTTTATGTGTACGGACTGTGTAAATAAGCCATAGTTTGAGAAATATGGAGAATTTTGTGTGAGTTTGAAGTTTGGGTCCAAAATCAACAAAATTCACCATGCCGGCATGGTCCAATTTTCAGAATTTGGGTCAACATTTTAAAAAAAAATTTAAAGTTCCAAATGATACAGAGCGGACTACTCAAGACATTTTATGTGTGCGGACTAGGTAAATAAGCCATAGTTTGAGAAATAATGAAAATTTTGTGTGAGTTTGAAGTTTGGGTCCAAAACCAACAAAATTCACCATGCTGGCATGGTCAAATTTTCAGAATTTGGGTCAACATTTTTTTTTTGATTTTATAGTTCCAAATGATACAGAGTGGACTACTCAAGACATTTTATGTGTGCGGACTGTGTAAATAAGCCATAGTTTGAGAAATATGGAGAATTTTGTGTGAGTTTGAAGTTTGGGTCCAAAATCAACAAAATTCACCATGCCAGGATGTTCAAATTTTCACAATTTTTGTCAACATTTTTTATTTGATTTTATAGTTCCAAATGATACAGAGCGGACTACTGAAGACATTTTATGTGTGCGGACTAGGTAAATAAGCCATAGTTTGAGAAATATGGAGAATTTTGTGTGAGTTTGAAGTTTGGGTCCAAAATCAACAAAATTCACCATGCCGGCATGGTCAATTTTCAGAATTTGGGTCAACATTTTTAAAAATTTTTTTATAGTTCCAAATGATACAGAGCGGACTACTCAAGACATTTTATGTGTGCGGACAAGGTAAATAAGCCATAGTTTGAGAAATATGGAGAATTTTGTGTGAGTTTGAAGTTTGGGTCCAAAATCAACAAAATTCACCATGCCAGCATGGTCAAACTTTCAGAATTTTGGTCAACATTTTTTTTTTTGATTTTATAGTTCCACATGATATAGAGCGGACTACTGAAGATATTTTATGTGTGCGGACTGTGTAAATAAGCCATAGTTTGAGAAATATGGAGAATTTTGTGTGAGTTTGAAGTTTGGGTCCAAAATCAACAAAATTCACCATGCCGGCATGGTCCAATTTTCAGAATTTGGGTCAACATTTTTAAAAATTTTTTAAAGTCGCAAATGATACAGAGCGGACTACTCAAGACATTTTATGTGTGCGGACTAGGTAAATAAGCCATACTTTGAGAAATATGGAAAATTTTGTGTGAGTTTGAAGTTTGGGTCCAAAACCAACAAAATTCACCATGCCGGCATGGTCAAATTTTCAGAATTTGGGTCAACATTTTTTTTTTGATTTTATAGTTCCAAATGATACAGAGTGGACTACTCAAGACATTTTATGTGTGCGGACTGTGTAAATAAGCCATAGTTTGAGAAATATGGAGAATTTTGTGTGAGTTTGAAGTTTGGGTCCAAAATCAACAAAATTCACCATGCCGGCATGGTCAAATTTTCAGAATTTTTGTCAACATTTTTTTTTTTTTTTTTTTAGTTCCACATGATTTAGAGCGGACTACTGAAGACATTTTATGTGTGCGGACTGTGTAAATAAGCCATAGTTTGAGAAATATGGAGAATTTTGTGTGAGTTTGAAGTTTGGGTCCAAAATCAACAAAATTCACCATGCCGGCATGGTCAAATTTTCAGAATTTGGGTCAACATTTTCTTTTTGATTTTATAGTTCCAAATGATACAGAGCGGACTACTCAAGACATTTTATGTGTGCGGACTAGGTAAATAAGCCATAGTTTGAGAAATATGGAAAATTTTGTGTGAGTTTGAAGTTTGGGTCCAAAACCAACAAAATTCACCATGCCGGCATGGTCAAATTTTCAGAATTTTTGTCAACATTTTTTTTTTGATTTTATAGTTCCACATGATTTTTTTTTTCTTTTGAGTGGAGCTCTTAGACTCCGTTTATTCAACTCCATTTAATTACAAGTACACTCATCTTCTATGAAAAACAATAATGCACATACTGATATATCAATACATTAAGTACATATGAGGTTAAGTGACTTGTACATTAATTTCGTGGTAACTTTAGAAAAGGGTAGCAAACCCTCATCCCCGGGGTCAATTTGGAATTTCAGCCACCTGCTTGGATGGTTATTGGGCCCACAACGTTTTACTTTGAGGAGGACTGGATTGATGTTTTGTTCAAGACGTTTAACTATGCGTCCGGCATTGATACAATTTATTTTGCACCTGCTAGCCAATTCCTTAAAGGTAATAAGTCTGCTGTTTTTAACTACATGATGCAATTTGATGATGTTGTTCTTTATTAGAACAGGACTCGCTAAATCTTTATCCTTATTACCCGTAACCACTGAATTATTCCAGAGAGGGACGTTCATTACTTCCAAAACTGAGGAGAATTCTGGTCTGAAAACACTCCTGATTGTTCGTAGGCTGTAAAAGGTCCATATAAAAGGGAGTGGTCTGCAATGACTTTTTCTTGGTTTTTCCAAATACATGCCATCCCAGACTATGGCTTTCACCAGTTTTCTCGATCCAATAGTTAAAGAATGATTTCCATTTACCATTACTTTTGATATAATTACTCAACCACATCAGTTTTAGACAGCGTAACCTGACCCCGACGTCCAAAAGACCCGTTCCTCCCATGTATCCAGGTCCGGTGATAGTGGCGCGCTTGATTTTGTCGGGTTTACCTGACCAGTAAAAACTAAAAATAATGTTTTCGATTTTCTTTACAAACTCATCCGGGCAAGAGAGAACGCTACCCACATAGTTCAGTCTGCTTCCGACCGTGACGTTAACAATAACGGCCTTGCCCGCCAGAGTCAGGTCCCGCTGTCTAAACATATTTAACTTGCACTTAAGTTTGCTTATTCCGGGTTCCCAGTTGTCAGCCGGTGTGACATTGTTTCCAAAAAGGATACCCAAAATTTTCATTTTATCATTGTTCCAGTTGAAGCCACATGGCTTGTCCATTCTGTTCTTCCATTTGCCAAGCCATAGACCCGTGGTTTTACTTGTGTTCACCTTAGATCCGCTACCTTTACAATATTTACACAAAACATCCGTAATGACCTGAAAATCACTTTCTTTAGAAATAAAAACTGTTGCATCATCGGCATGCTGGATAATTTTAACACATTCAGTTCCACCTGGAGACTGAATACCATGCAACCCATTATTGATTCTAATCAGAGTTCCTAAACCTTCTGCACAGACTGCATATAACAATGGAGACAGGGGACACCCTTGTCTGATTCCTCTACTTATTTGGAAAGGTCTGCCAATGAAGTTATTTACAATGACACAGCTCACAGGATTGCTATACAAAAGCTTGATCCATTGAATGAATTTGGGGGAATTCCCATTTTTTCAAGCATGCTAAACATATAATTCTCAATTAATTCTATGGAAAGCCTTCTCCTGGTCGATACTTAAGATTGCTGCTTCCTTATTGTTCCAATTAATGTAATCAATGCTATCATGCAAAAGGGTAAGGTTATCGTGAATTTTTCTTCCCGGTACACCACATGTCTGTTCCACATGATACAGAGCAGACTACTGAAGACATTTTATGTGTGTGGACTAGGTAAATAAGCCATAGTTTGAGAAATATGGAGAATTTTGTGTGAGTTTGAAGTTTGGGTCCAAAATCAACATAATTCACCATGCCGGCATGGTCAAATTTTCAGAATTTGGGTCAACACTTTTTTTTTTATTTTATAGTTCCAAATGATACAGAGCGGACTACTCAAGACATTTTATGTGTGCGGACTAGGTAAATAAGCAATAGTTTGAGAAATATGGAGAATTTTGTGTGAGTTTGAAGTTTGGGTCCAAAATCAACAAAATTCACCATGCCGGCATGGTCAAATTTTCAGAATTTTGGTCAACATTTTTTTTTGATTTTATAGTTCCAAATGATACAGAGCGGACTACTGAAGACATTTTATGTGTGCGGACTAGGTAAATAAGCCATAGTTTGAGAAATATGGAGAATTTTCTGTGAGTTTGAAGTTTGGGTCCAAAATCAACAAAATTCACCATGCCGGCATGGTCAAATTTTCAGAATTTTTGTCAACATTTTTTTATTTATTTTATAGTTCCAAATGATACAGAGCAGACTACTGAAGACATTTTTTGTGTGCGGACTAGGTAAATAAGCCATAGTTTGAGAAATATGGAGAATTTTGTGTGAGTTTGAAGTTTGGGTCCAAAATCAACAAAATTCACCATGCCGGCATGGTCAAATTTTCAGAATTTGGGTCAACATTTTTTTTTTTGATTTTATAGTTCCACATGATATAGAGCGGACTACTGAAGATATTTTATGTGTGCGGACTGTGTAAATAAGCCATAGTTTGAGAAATATGGACAATTTTGTGTGAGTTTGAAGTTTGGGTCCAAAATCAACAAAATTCACCATGCCGGCATGGTCCAATTTTCAGAATTTGAGTCAACATTTTTTTAAATTTTTTAAAGTTCCAAATGATACAGAGCGGACTACTCAAGACATTTTATGTGTGCGGACTAGGTAAATAAGCCATAGTTTGAGAAATATGGAGAATTTTGTGTGAGTTTGAAGTTTGGGTCCAAAATCAACAAAATTCACCATGCCGGCATGGTCAAATTTTCAGAATTTGGGTCAACATTTTAAATTTTTTTTTATAGTTCCACATGATACACAGCGGACTACTGAAAACATTTTATGTGTGCGTACTAGGTAAATAAGCCATAGTTTGAGAAATATGGACAATTTTGTGTGAGTTTGAAGTTTGGGTCCAAAACCAACAAAATTCACCATGCCGGCATGGTCAAATTTTCAGAATTTGGGTCAACATTTTTTTTTGATTTTATAGTTCCAAATGATACAGAGTGGACTACTGAAGACAATTTATGTGTGCGAACTGGGTAAGTAAGTCATAATTTGAGAAATATGGAGAATTTTGTGTGAGTTTGAAGTTTGGGTCCAAAATCAACAAAATTCACCATGCCGGCATGGTCAAATTTTCAGAATTTGGGTCAACATTTTTTATTTTATTTTATAGTTCCAAATGATACAGAGCGGACTACTCAAGACATTTTATGTGTGCGAACTAGGTAAATAAGCCATAGTTTGAGAAATATGGAGAATTTTGTGTGAGTTTGAAGTTTGGGTCCAAAATCAACAAAATTCACCATGCCGGCATGGTCAAATTTTCAGAATTTGGGTCAACATTTTTTTTTGATTTTATAGTTCCAAATGATACAGAGCGGACTACTCAAGACATTTTATGTGTGCGGACTAGGTAAATAAGCCATAGTTTGAGAAATATGGAGAATTTTGTGTGAGTTTGAAGTTTGGGTCCAAAATCAACAAAATTCACCATGCCGGCATGGTCAAATTTTCAGAATTTGGGTCAACATTTTTTTTTGATTTTATAGTTCCAAATGATACAGAATGGACAGCTCAAGACATTTTATGTGTGTGGACTTGGTAAATAAGCCATAGTTTGAGAAATATGGAGAATTTTGTGTGAGTTTGAAGTTTGGGTCCAAAACCAACAAAATTCACCATGCCGGCATGGTCAAATTTTCAGAATTTTGGTCAACATTTGTTTTTTTGATTTTATAGTTCCACATGATACAGAGCAGACTACTGAAGACATTTTATGTGTGCGGACTAGGTAAATAAGCCATAGTTTGAGAAATATGGAGAATTTTGTGTGAGTTTGAAGTTTGGGTCCAAAATCAACATAATTCACCATGCCGGCATGGTCAAATTTTCAGAATTTGGGTCAACATTTTCTTTTTGATTTTATAGTTCCAAATGATACAGAGCGGACTACTCAAGACATTTTATGTGTGGACTAGGTAAATAAGCCATAGTTTGAGAAATAGGGAGAATTTTGTGTGAGTTTGAAGTTTGGGTCCAAAATCAACAAAATTCACCATGCCGGCATGGTCAAATTTTCAGAATTTTTGTCAACATTTTTTTTTGATTTTATAGTTCCAAATGATACAGAGCGGACTACTGAAGACATTTTATGTGTGCGGACTAGGTAAATAAGCCATAGTTTGAGAAATATGGAGAATTTTGTGTGAGTTTGAAGTTTAGGTCCAAAATCAACAAAATTCACCATGCGGGCATGGTCAAACTTTCAGAATTTGGGTCAACATTTTTTTTTTTGATTTTATAGTTCCAAATGATACAGAGCGGACTACTGAAGACATTTTATGTGTGCGGACTAGGTAAATAAGCCATAGTTTGAGAAATATGGAGAATTTTCTGTGAGTTTGAAGTTTGGGTCCAAAATCAACAAAATTCACCATGCCGGCATGGTCCAATTTTCAGAATTTGGGTCAACATTTTGAAAAAATTTTTATAGTTCCAAATGATACAGAGCGGACTACTCAAGACATTTTATGTGTGCGGACTGTGTAAATAAGCCATAGTTTGAGAAATATGGAGAATTTTGTGTGAGTTTGAAGTTTGGGTCCAAAATCAACAAAATTCACCATGCCGGCATGGTCAAATTTTCAGAATTTGGGTCAACATTTTCTTTTTGATTTTATAGTTCCAAATGATACAGAGCGGACTACTCAAGACATTTTATGTGTGTGGACTAGGTAAATAAGCCATAGTTTGAGAAATATGGAGAATTTTGTGTGAGTTTGAAGTTTGGGTCCAAAACCAACAAAATTCACCATGCCGGCATGGTCAAATTTTCAGAATTTGGGTCAACATTTTTTTTTTTTTTTTTATAGTTCCACATGATACAGATCAGACTACTGAAGACATTTTATGTGTGCGGACTGGGTAAATAAGCCATAGTTTGAGAAATATGGAGAATTTTGTGTGAGTTTGAAGTTTGGGTCCAAAATCAACATAATTCACCATGCCGGCATGGTCAAATTTTCAGAATTTGGGTCAACATTTTTTAAAATTTTTTATAGTTCCAAATGATACAGAGCGGACTACTGAAGACATTTTATGTGTGTGAACTAGGTAAATAAGCCATAGTTTGAGAAATATGGAGAATTTTGTGTAAGTTTGAAGTTTGGGTCCAAAACCAACAAAATTCACCATGCCGGCATGGTCAAATTTTCAGAATTTTGGTCAACATTTTTTTTTTTGATTTTATAGTTCCACATGATACAGAGCAGACTACTGAAGACATTTTATGTGTGCGGACTGGGTAAATAAGCCATAGTTTGAGAAATATGGAGAATTTTGTGTGAGTTTGAAGTTTGGGTCCAAAATCAACATAATTCACCATGCCGGCATGGTCAAATTTTCAGAATTTGGGTCAACATTTTCTTTTTGATTTTATAGTTCCAAATGATACAGAGCGGACTACTGAAGACATTTTATGTGTGCGGACTAGGTAAATAAGCCATAGTTTGAGAAATATGGAGAATTTTGTGTGAGTTTGAAGTTTGGGTCCAAAATCAACAAAATTCACCATGCGGGCATGGTCAAACTTTCAGAATTTGGGTCAACATTTTTTTTTTTGATTTTATAGTTCCACATGATATAGAGCGGACTACTGAAGATATTTTATGTGTGCGGACTGTGTAAATAAGCCATAGTTTGAGAAATATGGACAATTTTGTGTGAGTTTGAAGTTTGGGTCCAAAATCAACAAAATTCACCATGCCGGCATGGTCAAATTTTCAGAATTTGGGTCAACATTTTTTTAAATTTTTTAAAGTTCCAAATGATACAGAGCGGACTACTGAAGACATTTTATGTGTGCGGACTAGGTAAATAAGCCATAGTTTGAGAAATATGGAGAATTTTCTGTGAGTTTGAAGTTTGGGTCCAAAATCAACAAAATTCACCATGCCGGCATGGTCCAATTTTCAGAATTTGGGTCAACATTTTTAAAAATTTTTTATAGTTCCAAATGATACAGAGCGGACTACTCAAGACATTTTATGTGTGCGGACTGTGTAAATAAGCCATAGTTTGAGAAATATGGAGAATTTTGTGTGAGTTTGAAGTTTGGGTCCAAAATCAACAAAATTCACCATGCCGGCATGGTCAAATTTTCAGAATTTGGTCAACATTTTTTTTTGATTTTATAGTTCCAAATGATACAGAATGGACAGCTCAAGACATTTTATGTGTGCGGACTTGGTAAATAAGCCATAGTTTGAGAAATATGGAGAATTTTGTTTGAGTTTGAAGTTTGGGTCCAAAACCAACAAAATTCACCATGCCGGCATAGTCAAATTTTCAGAATTTTGGTCAACATTTTTTTTTTTTTTTTTTAGTTCCACATGATACAGAGCAGACTACTGAAGACATTTTATGTGTGCGGACTGGGTAAATAAGCCATAGTTTGAGAAATATGGAGAATTTTGTGTGAGTTTGAAGTTTGGGTCCAAAATCAACATAATTCACCATGCCGGCATGGTCAAATTTTCAGAATTTGGGTCAACATTTTTAAAAAATTTTTATAGTTCCAAATGATACAGAGCGGACTACTGAAGACATTTTATGTGTGTGAACTAGGTAAATAAGCCATAGTTTGAGAAATATGGAGAATTTTGTGTAAGTTTGAAGTTTGGGTCCAAAACCAACAAAATTCACCATGCCGGCATGGTCAAATTTTCAGAATTTTGGTCAACATTTTTTTTTTTGATTTTATAGTTCCACATGATACAGAGCGGACTACTGAAGACACTTTATGTGTGCGTACTAGGTAAATAAGCCATAGTTTGAGAAATATGGAAAATTTTGTGTGAGTTTGAAGTTTGGGTCCAAAACCAACAAAATTCACCATGCCGGCATGGTCAAATTTTCAGAATTTGGGTCAACATTTTTTTTTTGATTTTATAGTTCCAAATGATGCAGAGTGGACTGCTGAAGACATTTTATGTGTGCGGACTAGGTAAATAAGCCATAGTTTGAGAAATATGGAAAATTTTGTGTGAGTTTGAAGTTTGGGTCCAAAATCAACAAAATTCACCATGCCGGCATGGTCAAATTTTCAGAATTTTGGTCAACATTTTTTTTTTTGATTTTATAGTTCCACATGATACAGAGCAGACTACTGAAGACATTTTATGTGTGCGGACTAGGTAAATAAGCCATAGTTTGAAAAATATGAAGAATTTTGTGTGAGTTTGAAGTTTGGGTCCAAAACCAACAAAATTCACCATGCCGAATGGTCAAATTTTCAGAATTTGGGTCAACATTTTTTAAAATTTTTTATAGTTCCACATGATACAGAGCGGACTACTGAAGACATTTTATGTGTGCGTACTAGGTAAATAAGCCATAGTTTGAGAAATATGGACAATTTTGTGTGAGTTTGAAGTTTGGGTCCAAAACCAACAAAATTCACCATGCCGGCATGGTCAAATTTTCAGAATTTTTGTCAACATTTTTTTTTTTGATTTTATAGTTCCACATGATTTTTTTTTTCTTTTGAGTGGAGCTCTTAGACTCCGTTTATTCAACTCCATTTAATTACAAGTACACTCATCTGCTATGAAAAACAATAATGCACATACTGATATATCAATACATTAAGTACATATGAGGTTAAGTGACTTGTACATTAATTTCGTGGTAACTTTAGAAAATGGTAGCAAACCCTCATCCCCGGGGTCAATTTGGAATTTCAGCCACCTGCTTGGATGGTTATTGGGCCCACAACGTTTTTCTTTGAGGAGGACTGGATTGATGTTTTGTTCAAGACGTTTAACTATGCGTCCGGCATTGATACAATTTATTTTGCACCTGCTAGCCAATTCCTTAAAGGTAATAAGTCTGCTGTTTTTAACTACATGATGCAATTTGATGATGTTGTTCTTTATTAGAACAGGACTCGCTAAATCTTTATCCTTATTACCCGTAACCACTGAATTATTCCAGAGAGGGACGTTCATTACTTCCAAAACTGAGGAGAATTCTGGTCTGAAAACACTCCCTGATTGTTCGTAGGCTGTAAAAAGGTCCATATAAAAGGGAGTGGTCTGCAATGACTTTTTCTTGGTTTTTCCAAATACATGCCATCCCAGACTATGGCTTTCACCAGTTTTCTCGATCCAATAGTTAAAGAATGATTTCCATTTACCATTACTTTTGATATAATTACTCAACCACATCAGTTTTAGACAGCGTAACCTGACCCCGACGTCCAAAAGACCCGTTCCTCCCATGTATCCAGGTCCGGTGATAGTGGCGCGCTTGATTTTGTTGGGTTTACCTGACCAGTAAAAACTAAAAACAATGTTTTCGATTTTCTTTACAAACTCATCCGGGCAAGAGAGAACGCTACCCACATAGTTCAGTCTGCTTCCGACCGTGACGTTAACAATAACGGCCTTGCCCGCCAGAGTCAGGTCCCGCTGTCTAAACATATTTAACTTGCACTTAAGTTTGCTTATTCCGGGTTCCCAGTTGTCAGCCGGTGTGACATTGTTTCCAAAAAGGATACCCAAAATTTTCATTTTATCATTGTTCCAGTTGAAGCCAAATGGCTTGTCCATTCTGTTCTTCCATTTGCCAAGCCATAGACCCGTGGTTTTGCTTGTGTTCACCTTAGATCCGCTACCTTTACAATATTTACACAAAACATCCGTAATGACCTGAAAATCACTTTCTTTAGAAATAAAAACTGTTGCATCATCGGCATGCTGGATAATTTTAACACATTCAGTTCCACCTGGAGACTGAATACCATGCAACCCATTATTGATTCTAATCAGAGTTCCTAAACCTTCTGCACAGACTGCATATAACAATGGAGACAGGGGACACCCTTGTCTGATTCCTCTACTTATTTGGAAAGGTCTGCCAATGAAGTTATTTACAATGACACAGCTCACAGGATTGCTATACAAAAGCTTGATCCATTGAATGAATTTGAGGGGAATTCCCATTTTTGCAAGCATGCTAAACATATAATTCCAATTAATTCTATCGAAAGCCTTCTCCTGGTCGATACTTAAGATTGCTGCTTCCTTATTGTTCCAATTAATGTAATCAATGCTATCACGCAAAAGGGTAAGGTTATCGTGAATTTTTCTTCCCGGTACACCACATGTCTGTTCCACATGATACAGAGCAGACTACTGAAGACATTTTATGTGTGCGGACTAGATAAATAAGCCATAGTTTGAGAAATATGGAGAATTTTGTGTGAGTTTGAAGTTTGGGTCCAAAACCAACAAAATTCACCATGCCGGCATGGTCAAGTTTTCAGAATTTTGGTCAACATATTTTTTTTTGATTTTATAGTTCCAAATGATACAGAGTGGACTACTGAAGACATTTTATGTGTGCGGACTAGGTAAATAAGCCATAGTTTGAGAAATATGGAGAATTTTGTGTGAGTTTGAAGTTTGGGTCCAAAATCAACAAAATTCACCATGCCGGCATGGTCAAATTTTCAGAATTTGGGTCAACATTTTTTATTTTATTTTTAAGTTCCAAATGATACAGAGCGGACTACTGAAGACATTTTATGTGTGCAGACTAGGTAAATAAGCCATAGTTTGAGAAATATGGAGAATTTTGTGTGAGTTTGAAGTTTGGGTCCAAAATCAACAAAATTCACCATGCCGGCATGGTCAAATTTTCAGAATTTGGGTCAATATTTTTAAAAATTTTTTATAGTTCCAAATGATACAGAGCGGACTACTGAAGACATTTTATGTGTGCGGACTGTGTAAATAAGCCATAGTTTGAGAAATATGGAGAATTTTGTGTGAGTTTGAAGTTTGGGTCCAAAATCAACATAATTCACCATGCCGGCATGGTCAAATTTTCAGAATTTTGGTCAACATTTTTTAATTTATTTTATAGTTCCAAATGATACAGAGCTGACTACTGAAGACATTTTATGTGTGCGAACTAGGTAAATAAGCCATAGTTTGAGAAATATGGAGAATTTTGTGTGAGTTTGAAGTTTGGGTCCAAAATCAACAAAATTCACCATGCCGGCATGGTCAAATATTCAGAATTTGGGTCAACATTTTTTATTTTATTTTAAAGTTCCAAATGATACAGAGCGGACTACTGAAAACATTTTATGTGTGCGGACTAGGTAAATTAGCCATAGTTTGAGAAATATGGAGAATTTTGTGTGAGTTTGAAGTTTGGGTCCAAAATCAACAAAATTCACCATGCCGAATGGTCAAATTTTCAGAATTTGGGTCAACATTTTAAAATTTTTTTTATAGTTCCAAATGATACAGAGCGGACTACTGAAGACATTTTATGTGTGCGGACTGTGTAAATAAGCCATAGTTTGAAAAATATGGAGAATTTTGTGTGAGTTTGAAGTTTGGGTCCAAAATCAACAAAATTCACCATGCCGGCACGGTCAAATTTTCAGAATTTGGGTCAACATTTTTTTTTTGATTTTATAGTTCCAAATGATACAGAGCTGACTACTGAAGACATTTTATGTGTGCGAACTAGGTAAATAAGCCGTAGTTTGAGAAATATGGAGAATTTTGTGTGAGTTTGAAGTTTGGGTCCAAAATCAACAAAATTCACCATGCCGGCATGGTCAAATTTTCAGAATTTGGGTCAATATTTTTAAATTTTTTTTATAGTTCCAAATGATACAGAGCGGACTACTGAAGACATTTTATGTGTGCGGACTGTGTAAATAAGCCATAGTTTGAGAAATATGGAGAATTTTGTGTGAGTTTGAAGTTTGGGTCCAGAATCAACAAAATTCACCATGCCGGCATGGTCAAATATTCAGAATTTGGGTCAACATTTTTTATTTTATTTTAAAGTTCCAAATGATACAGAGCGGACTACTGAAAACATTTTATGTGTGCGGACTAGGTAAATTAGCCATAGTTTGAGAAATATGGAGAATTTTGTGTGAGTTTGAAGTTTGGGTCCAAAATCAACAAAATTCACCATGCCGAATGGTCAAATTTTCAGAATTTGGGTCAACATTTTAAATTTTTTTTTATAGTTCCAAATGATACAGAGCGGACTACTGAAGACATTTTACGTGTGCGGACTGTGTAAATAAGCCATAGTTTGAAAAATATGGAGAATTTTGTGTGAGTTTGAAGTTTGGGTCCAAAATCAACAAAATTCACCATGCCGGCATGGTCAAATTTTCAGAATTTGGGTCAACATTTTTTTTTGATTTTATAGTTCCAAATGATACAGAGCTGACTACTGAAGACATTTTATGTGTGCGAACTAGGTAAATAAGCCATAGTTTGAGAAATATGGAGAATTTTGTGTGAGTTTGAAGTTTGGGTCCAAAATCAACAAAATTCACCATGCCGGCATGGTCAAATTTTCAGAATTTGGGTCAACATTTTAAAATTTTTTTTATAGTTCCAAATGATACAGAGCGGACTACTGAAGACATTTTATGTGTGCGGACTGTGTAAATAAGCCATAGTTTGAAAAATATGGAGAATTTTGTGTGAGTTTGAAGTTTGGGTCCAAAATCAACAAAATTCACCATGCCGGCATGGTCAAATTTTCAGAATTTGGGTCAACATTTTTTTTTTGATTTTATAGTTCCAAATGATACAGAGCTGACTACTGAAGACATTTTATGTGTGCGAACTAGGTAAATAAGCCATAGTTTGAGAAATATGGAGAATTTTGTGTGAGTTTGAAGTTTGGGTCCAAAATCAACAAAATTCACCATGCCGGCATGGTCAAATTTTCAGAATTTGGGTCAACATTTTTTTTTTGATTTTATAGTTCCAAATGATACAGAGCGGACTACTGAAGACATTTTATGTGTGGGAACTAGGTAAGTAAGCCATAGTTTGAGAAATATGGAGAATTTTGTGTAAGTTTGAAGTTTGGGTCCAAAATCAACAAAATTCACCATGCCGGCATGGTCAAATTTTCAGAATTTGGGTTAACATTTTTTTTTTTGATTTTTTAGCTCCACATGATACAGAGCGGACTACTGAAGACATTTTATGTGTGCGGACTAGGTAAATAAGCCATAGTTTGAGAAATGTGGAAAATTTTGTGTGAGTTTGAAGTCTGGGTCCAAAATCAACAAAATTCACCATGCCGGCATGGTCAACTTTTCAGAATTTGGGTCAACATTTTTAAAAATATTTTATAGTTCCAAATGATACAGAGTGGACTACTGAAGACATTTTATGTGTGTGGTCTGGGTAAATAAGCCATAGTTTGAGAAATATGGAGAATTTTGTGTGAGTTTGAAGTTTGGGTCCAAAATCAACAAAATTCACCATGCCGGCATGGTCAAATTTTCAGAATTTTGGTCAACATTTTTTGTTTCGTTTTTATAGTTCCAAATGATACAGAGTGGACTACTGAAGACAATTTATGTGTGCGAACTGGGTAAGTAAGTCATAATTTGAGAAAAATGGGGAATTTTGTGTGAGTTTGAAGTTTGGGTCCAAAATCAACAAAATTCACCATGCCGGCATGGTCAAGTTTTCAGAATTTTGGTCAACATTTGTTTTTTTAACTTTGTAGTTCCAAATGATACAGAGCGGACTATTGAAGACATTTTATGTGTGCGAACTGGGTAAGTAAGTCATTATTTCAGAAATACGGGGAATTTTGTGTGAGTTTGAAGTTTGGGTCCATAATCAACAAAATTCACCATGCCGGCATGGTCAAATTTTCAGAATTTTGGTCAACATTTTTTTTTTTGATTTTATAGTTCCAAATGATACAGAGCGGACTACTGAAGACAATGTATGTGTGCGAACTGGGTAAGTAAGTCATGATTTCAGAAATGTGGGGAAATTTGTGTGAGTTTTATAGTTCCAAATGATACAGAGTGGACTTCTCAAGACATTTTATGTGTGCGAACTAGGTAAATAAGCCAGAGTTTGAGTAATATGCAGAATTTTGTGTGAGTTTGAAGCTTGGGTCCAAAATCAACAAAATTCACCATGTCGGCATGGTCAAATTTTCAGAATTTTGGTCAACATTTTAAAAATTTTTTTATAGTTCCAAATGATACAGAGCGGACTACTGAAGACATTTCACGTTTGCGGACAAGGTAAAATAAGCCATAGTTTGAGAAATATGGAAAATTTTGTGTGAGTTTTGAGTTTGAAGTTTGGGTCCAAAATCAACATAATTCACCATGTCGGCATGGTCAAATTTTCAGAATTTGGGTCAATATTTTTAAAATTTTTTTATAGTTCCAAATGATACAGAGTGGACTACTCAAGACATTTTATGTGTGCGGACTGTGTAAATAAGCCATAGTTTGAGAAATATGGAGAATTTTGTGTGAGTTTGAAGTTTGGGTCCAAAATCAACAAAATTCACCATGCCGGCATGGTCAAATTTTCAGAATTTGGGTCAACATTTTTTATTTTATTTTATAGTTCCAAATGATACAGAGCTGACTACTGAAGACATTTTATGTGTGCGAACTAGGTAAATAATCCATAGTTTGAGAAATATGGAGAATTTTGTGTGAGTTTGAAGTTTGGGTCCAAAACCAACAAAATTCACCATGCCGGCATGGTCAAATTTTCAGAATTTGGGTCAACATTTTTTTTTTGATTTTATAGTTCCAAATGATACAGAGCTGACTACTGAAGACATTTTATGTGTGCGAACTAGGTAAATAAGCCATAGTTTGAGAAATATGGAGAATTTTGTGTGAGTTTGAAGTTTGGGTCCCAAATCAACAAAATTCACCATGCCGGCATGGTCAAATTTTCAGAATTTGGGTCAACATTTTTAAAAATATTTTATAGTTCCAAATGATACAGAGCGGACTTCTGAAGACATTTTATGTGTGTGGTCTGGGTAAATAAGCCATAGTTTGAGAAATATGGAGAATTTTGTGTGAGTTTGAAGTTTGGGTCCAAAATCAACCAAATTCACCATGCCGGCATGGTCAAATTTTCAGATTTTTTTTTTTTTTTTTTTTTTTTGATTTTATAGTTCCAAATGATACAGAGTGGACTACTCAAGACAATTTATGTGTGCAAACTGGGTAAGTAAGTCATAATTTGAGAAATATGGGGAATTTTGTGTGAATTTGAAGTTTGGGTCCAAAATCAACAAAATTCACGATGTCGGCATGGTCAAATTTTCAGAATTTTTGTCATTTTTATTTTTATTTAATAGTTCCACATGATACAGAGCGGAACTGAAGACACTTTATGTGTGCAGACTAGGTAAATAAGCCATAGTTTGAGAAATATGGAGAATTTTGTGTGAGTTTGAAGTCTGGGTCCAAAATCAACAAAATTCACCATGCCGGCATGGTCAAATTTTCAGAATTTGGGTCAACATTTTTTAAATATTTTATAGTTCCAAATGATACAGAGTGGACTACTGAAGACATTTTATGTGTGTGGTCTGGGTAAATAAGCCATAGTTTGAGAAATATGGAGAATTTTGTGTGAGTTTGAAGGTTGGGTCCAAAATCAACAAAATTCACCAAGCCGACATGGTCTAATTTTCAGAATTTTGGTCAACATTTTTTTTTTGATTTTATAGTTCCAAATGATACAGAGCGGACTACTGAAGACATTTTATATGTGCGGACTAGGTAAATAAGCCATAGTTTGAGAAATATGGAAAATTTTGTGTGAGTTTGAAGTCTGGGTCCAAAATCAACAAAATTCACCATGCCGGCATGGTCAAATTTTCAGAATTTGGGTCAGCATTTTTTTTTTTGATTTTATAGTTCCACATGATACAGAGCGGACTACTGAAGACTTTTTATGTGTGTGGACTAGGTAAAGAAGCCATAGTTTGAGAAATATGGAGAATTTTGTGTGAGTTTGAAGTTTGGGTCCAAAACCAACGAAATTCACCATGCCGGCATGGTGAAATTTTCAGAATTTGGGTCAACATTTTTTTTTTGATTTTATAGTTCCAAATGATACAGAGCGGACTACTGAAGACATTTTATGTGTGCGAACTAGGTAAATAAGCCATAGTTTGAGAAATATGGAGAATTTTGTGTGAGTTTGAAGTTTGGGTCCAAAATCAACAAAATTCACCATGCCGGCATGGTCAACTTTTGAGAATTTGGGTCAACATTTTTAAAAATATTTTATAGTTCCAAATGATACAGAGTGGACTACTGAAGACATTTTATGTGTGTGGTCTGGGTAAATAAGCCATAGTTTGAGAAATATGGAGAATTTTGTGTGAGTTTGAAGTTTGGGTCCAAAATCAACAAAATTCACCATGCCGGCATGGTCAACTTTTGAGAATTTGGGTCAACATTTTTTGTTTCGTTTTTATAGTTCCAAATGATACAGAGTGGACTACTGAAGACAATTTATGTGTGCGAACTGGGTAAGTAAGTCATAATTTGAGAAATATGGGGAATTTTGTGTGAGTTTGAAGTTTGGGTCCAAAATCAACAAAATTCACCATGCCGGCATGGTCAAGTTTTCAGAATTTTGGTCAACATTTGTTTTTTTAACTTTGTAGTTCCAAATGATACAGAGCGGACTATTGAAGACATTTTATGTGTGCGAACTGGGTAAGTAAGTCATTATTTCAGAAATACGGGGAATTTTGTGTGAGTTTGAAGTTTGGGTCCATAATCAACAAAATTCACCATGCCGGCATGGTCAAATTTTCAGAATTTGGGTCAACATTTTTTTGTGATTTTATAGTTCCAAATGATACAGAGTGGACTACTGAAGACAATTTATGTGTGCGGACTAGGTAAATAAGCCATAGTTTGAGAAATATGGAGAATTTTGTGTGAGTTTGAAGTTTGGGTCCAAAATCAACAAAATTCACCATGCCGGCATGGTCAAGTTTTCAGAATTTTGGTCAACATATTTTTTTTGGATTTTATAATTCCAAATGATACAGAGAGGACTACTGAAGACAATTTATGTGTGCGAACTGGGTAAGTACATGTAAGTCATAATTTCAGAAATGTGGGGAAATTTGTGTGAGTTTTATAGTTCCAAATGATACAGAGTGGACTACTGAAGACAATTTATGTGTGCGAACTGGGTAAGTACATGTAAGTCATAATTTGAGAAATATGGACAATTTTGTGTGAGTTTGAAGTTTGGGTCCAAAATCAACAAAATTCACCATGCCGGCATGGTCAAATTTTCAGAATTTTATCAAAAATTTTTTTTTTCATTTTGTAGTTCCAAATAATACAGAGCGGACTACTGAAGACATTTTATGTGTGCAGACTGTGTAAATAAGCCATAGTTTGAGAAATATTGGGAATTTTGTGAGAGTTTGAAGTTTGGGTCCAAAATCAACAAAATTCACCATGCCGGCATGGTCAAATTTTCAGAATTTGAGTCAATTTTTATTTTTTTTATTTTATATTGTCAAATGATACAGAGCGGACTACTGAAGACATTTTATGTGTGCGGACTAGGTAAATAAGCCATAGTTTGAGAAATATGGGGAATTTTGTGTGAATTTGAAGTTTGGATCCAAAACCAACAAAATTCACCATGCCGGCATGGTCAAATTTTCAGAATTTGGGTCAACATTTTTTTTTTTGATTTTATAGTTGCACATGATACAGAGCGGACTACTCAAGACATTTTATGTGTGCGGACTGGCTAAATAAGCCTTAATTTGAGAAATATTGATAATTTTGTGTGAGTCAATTTTTTATTTTTTTATTTTATATTGTCAAATGATACAGAGCGGACTACTGAAGACATTTTATGTGTGCGGACTAGGTAAATAAGCCATAGTTTGAGAAATATGGGGAATTTTGTGTGAATTTGAAGTTTGGGTCCAAAATCAACAAAATTCACCATGCCAGGGCATGGTCAAATTTTCAGAATTTGGGTCAAATTCTTTTGTTTGATTTTATACTTTCAAATGATAGGCCTACAGAGCGGACTACTGACGACATTTAATGTGTGCGGACTGGGTAAATAAGCCATGATTTGAGAAATCTGGAGAATTTTGTGTGAGTTTGAAGTTTGGGTCCAAAATCAACAAAATTCACCATGCCGGCATGGTCAAAGTTTCAAATTTTGGGTCACAATTTTTTTTTGATTTTATATTTTCAAATGATACAGAGCTGACTCCTGAAGACATTTTTAGTATGCGGATTGGGTAAGTTAGCCATAGTTTGAGAAATATAGGGAATTTTGTAAGAGTTTGAAGTTTGGGTCGAAAATCAACAATATCACCATGCCGGCATGTTTTTGATTTTATGATTGGGATATAAGGAAGAGAAAACTAAAGATTTCATGGTTTTATGATGACTTCTTTTCAAATGAAAATTAGGTTGTTGCGTGTTTAACCTGCAACTCATGTAGTCAATTCGCAAACAGATTATGATCTTGCAATTGTTTAATTTATGGTGCTGAGCTAACCAGTCAACTATCTAATTGGGGTCGCCTCTCAGTATGGTTCGGAGTTTAAGAAAGACATCTGAAAACGAGGTAATAATAATACGAGAATTTGGGATTCCGTTCTCACTTCCAATGACGGTGGTTGACAAGTTTTTAAAAAATTTGGTGCTAGCACCAAATTTGGGGTTTGCACTAAATTTAGTGCTGACTTCAGCCTGGTTCTTTCTAGGTGCACCACGCTAAATAAACTCCCATAGGAACCAAAGCGTCTTGAAAACCAACCAAACATATTTCCGGATGACTAAACTTCAGATTTCTTTTCAATTTTTGACAGGTCAGCCGTTTAGAATTTTTGCTTATTACCCCAGAAAAGAACACCCGAAAATGTGCCTTTTTCCAAACCGATTTGCTGTCAGTTTTCGTGGAGCACTTATCCACTTTCCAAGCCGAATAGGACCAACTTTAAAGCCTAAATGTATCAAGTCTCCTCAAAAGTTGAAGCACAGAACGCCCAGGTTCGGATAAATTGTTATATTTGCACAATCTATTAATTGCACGGCCCCAAAAACGTTATTATTCAAAAGTAACTGTGGGTAATACAAAAAATGATAATTAGCTTGGCGCATGATTGTTGGCCTATTTAGTGTGGTGCACCCTATTTAGTGTGGTCAGTTCATAAACACTTTTATATGTTGATTCTGAAATTTGGTGTATGCAAAATTTGTGTTCGCACAATTTGTCTTTTGTTTGACGCCCTCAATGTTGATTTCGTGTTTTGTGCAGGCTTAGTTTATGTTGTTTCGTTTTTAGATTTTTCAAAGATATGTTGGCTTGATCGCTCGTGTTTTGTGGGTTTTTTTATGTTAGTTTTGAAAAATATAGTTAGTTTTTATTTTATTTTGGTTTTGGCCCTCCATTAATCGTGTAACCGGGAGCGAGTTGCCGTGTGTGTATGTACATGCATGGAGGAAGGAATAGTATGTAGTTAGGGTTAAATGCTTGACGAGACGTGCAGAAGGGTTTACTAAGAATCAAGCCGAGCTGCGGAGTCGCCTTGCTACTGTAATCAAAGAATGAAAATCCCCAAATCACAAATCTGTTGTAAATTCTTGCAGATTTTTGTACCTGTTGGATTGCCTTTAAAGAGTCACAATTACGGCTGCATTGATTGCGAATTGTGGAATTTTTTGGCGGTGTATTTGCGGTAGCCCCAGACATTCATATAGGCAGGTCCAAACTAACTAGCCACCGATGACATCACTAAATATTTCAGAGCATCCTAGAACCGCTCTTTAAAGGCACTGAACACGTTTGGAAATTGTCAAAGACCAGTGTTCTCACTTGGTGTATCCCAACATATGCATAAAATAACAAGCCTGTGAAAATTTGGGCTCAATTGGTCATCGAAGTTGCAAGAAAATGATGAAAGAAAAAACACCCTTGTTGTACAAATTTGTGTGCTTTCAGATAGGAATAAAAACTTCTTGCAAGAAGTTTTTATTATTTAAGTGAGAAATTACCTCTTTCTTAAAAACTACGTTACTTCAGAGAGAGTCGTTTCCTACAATGTTTTATACTATCAACAGCTCTCCGTTGCTTGTTACCAAGTAAGTTTTTATGCTAATATATACCAAACGTGTTCAGTGCCTTTAACCCTCTCATGCACCATATGTTTTAGAGATAAATTGATCATATGGACACATGAATTGTTTGTACTCGTTTTTGCAAATGGCGACCCCCCCAAAACCAGGTCACAATAGCACCCTCAAGAGTCCTCTCTTTCCCATTCTGAAAACTGTGTGGCCGTGCCATCTTTATTTTTTGTTTTACAACTATTTTCTGAAGGGATTTAAACTGGTCGCTAGCGACTGGTCGGCGCATGAAAGAGTTAAACTGTTGAAATTTAATAATACTCCTTTTGCCTGTTGAATGCTGATGCAATGGAGCACTCATTTCAAACAATATTGAACGAGCCGGTTGTCAAATTAAATAGAAGGAATAATTGTTGAAAGTGGACGTGACAATAATATCAACCCAAGTATGGTATGTGTAGAATTTGGTTCCGTAAGTGGTGATTTTGTTCTGGAGTGTCAGTTCCACGAAGGAGAGTAGACAATGTATGAGTTTGAGAGCTTCGAGATGTAATTTAGCGCATGTCCGTGAAGAGACTTGAAGACAATCTGCGTCAATTTGTAGATAGTTCTGTGAGAAACTGGTAGCCAATGCAGTTCTTTTAAAGTGGGGGTTATCAGGGGCGGATCCAGGATTTTGTAGAGGGGGGGTTACAGGGGGCCGGCCTTACGGCCCCTGTGGTGGTCCAGGGGGCGAAGCCCCTTGAGCTCTGAGCCTTTGGCGTTTCGAGGGGTGAAAAATCAAGCCTCCGCAGTGAAAAAACAAAAATAAAAATTACCCGCTGGGGGACGTGCCTGGTTATGGGGCATTATAAAAGACCAGCTTGAACGAAAACGGCAACAGGTGATCTTTGCTGAAATTCATTTACAGTGTTTTAAATTTTGAACACCCTTCTCTTGTGCTTTTCGGACAGATAATGTAACTAATTGAGCCGCAGTGTTTTGGATCTGTTGAAGGGGATTTAATTGACTCTATGGTAATCCATATAAAAGTGATTTACAAGTGTCTATGTGAGATGTGATGAATGAAAGAACAATTAGACAAACTTTTTTCAGGTATCCATAAACTTTTTATTTATTTGGCTTGTTTTAAAGGCAGAGTCTACTTTTGGTAATTGTCAAAGACCAGTATCCTCACTTGGTGTATCCCAAGCATACGCATATAATAACAAACCTGTGAAAATTTGGGCTCAATTGGTCAACAAAGTTACAAGAAAATAATAAGGAACAACAAAACAAAACACCCTTGTTGCATAGAATTGTATTCTTTCAGTTGCCTGAGAAAGGCTTCATGCCTGAAGCCTTTCTCAGATTTGGGTGAAAATTACATCTTTCTCTAAAACTACATTATTTCAAAGGGGGTCGTTTCTAACAGTGTTTTATAATATCGGCAGCTCTCCAGTGCCCTTTACCAAGTTTTTATGGTCATTAATTTTTGGAGTAATTACCAAAGGTGTACCCTCCCTTTAAACTAAATTAAGATTTAGTATTTGGACAAGATATTTTGTTACCATTTGCTATTTTCTTATCCTCTAGAAACTGCCTCAAAACACTTCAAGTGTTTTTAAAACCTTCGGCATTCTACCTTTGGTAACATTTCTACTGATGGTTTACACATAATTTCTTCATTATGAAAACACTTCAAGTGGTTTAATGTTGCTGATCATACCAGCAGGCATAATAATATCTCAATTCAATTCAATTCAACATTTATTTAACATTGACATCCTATGTATGATCAGCTGATTTATGGTTTTTTTTCTCCCTTCAACTTCCATTTTAGAGCCACAGAAAACAAAAACAAAACATTTTTTTTTTCTCCAAAAATGATAATGACAATCGATTTTAGAATTCATGATGTCATAATTTTACCATGTAGTGGTGTCACCAAGTACCAGGTTCAGGTGGTACCATAACCACTCCCACAGACTTTCGATGCTAATAACACAATGAAGGAATTGTCATAAAATTTGATAATTTTTGTCCCTAGCTCCCAATAGGTTGGCTCATGTTCCTGTCATCATTCAGTTGAACTGCTGCTCCCTGCCTGCCTTGGTGAAAACTACAGTACCTCAGGGACCATAGGACCGACATTTCCCGCCTACCAAGGGATTCCTACTAATGTAAACATACTAGCAGGTGCATTAAAGGTAGGGTCAAAGATTCGTAAATACTCCACAAATTAATGACCATAAAAACTTACTTGGTGAGAACCACTGTAGCTGTTGAAAAGTATAAACTATTTTCTTTTTTGAAGTAATATGCTTTGGATAATTTTTCCACCCAAAAACATTTTAATCTGAGAAACGATTCATGCATGCATCGTTTCTCAGATTTCCAAGGGTTGGTGTCCGTTCGCGATTGCTGCGGCCAGAGATGCGAATGGTACCAACTGCCAACCTCGCTAAACATGGATGGATTCAACGCTATATGCTGTTTTCTCAGCAAGTACAGCTGAAACATTCACATGTGACTTTTATTGTATCTTAATCTTGCCAATAAATCAGCATTATGCTGACAAACACTATGACCCTACCCTTAACATGTTTTCTGGCACATGTACAAGTTGATACTTTGTAGTGGAAAATAAAAATCACATACATGTAAGTATGGCGGCCCAGAAGGGACATCTAACATAAATATTGATGTCAATATTCATTACAAAATTCACAACATGCCCTAAGACTTGCATCAATCAAATACTCCTGACTTGGGGCATGTGAAGTTTGTCATTAATGTTTGATGTACCTTCGGGGCCACCGTACATACATGTTATAAAATTAAAATAAAAGTTTCTTATGACACGAGACTAAAGACAAAATAAGTGTATGTAAAATTTGAAAATTTCAAGGAGCGATGAACAACTCTAGAATGAAACATTCAAAAGGCACCACAGTAAACCAAACCTATTTTTACAATGAGTTAAACTCCAAGTACAGGATTGGTAAGTAAAGTATATACAAAATAAACAAAACGATCTGAAAGCTACAGGCGAAACAGTAATCCGCCCGAGCGAAATAGCTTTTTTTTTTACCATGTCCTAAACACACTTCTGTGGAAGGCTCACTGATTATGAACTGCAGGCCTCATACTCCAGCACGTATAGAATCCTGCACAAAACCCCTGACAATTAACATGTTTCATTGTTAATTGGAGGCATGTTGATTGGAAATTTACTCATCCACAGTCCAATGATGTAAATATATTAAAAGGATTTCCTTTTTCAAAGGCTGTCGTCATGACATTCATTGTACTTTTTTCTCTGAGTTGCCCGGCTTGGATCTTTCAAAGTCACACTTCCAGGATTTATGATCGAGCAAGGCAATCTGGAAAAACCTGGCACGGCGAGATCATACACCACTGGGAACGAGGTTGCCCATTGACCTTTCTTTCGTTTACAAACACTGACCACCATTTTGAATGGGCGGTCATGAGTATCACAAAATATACTTTGACTAGCCACATGTAGTGACTTTTCATACAATCAAAGAAAAAATCACAATTATCTGTTGAGGTTTGCTCGTTGTATATGCTCATTAACCGACGTCCGTAGCGTGTTAATGACTTGCCGTTGGTTGTCACTCTTCATAATAGCGCTGCCTGATACGATCATGTTCGCCCCCGCCTACAAAAAAAACAAAGAAATTAAATCATCTAACGAGATGAACTCGCAATAAAAATAGTTCCCAGAATGCACTAACGTTGCCTAAATTTGAACTTGCAAATTGCAAGTAAAATGTTTTCTTCCAAACACAAGTTTAATTCTTAAAGATGTCATGCATTTTCAATTTCTATTTTTCTGAGGGTCAATTGGTTGGGCAGACGGTGGTGGTATGGAGTCATTGCAAGTCCTGAAAATGCCAAGAATCATTATTCCACATTTATCAGGAATGATAGGGTTCTTGGAAAAAAAGTAGGAACATTTTTATTGAGTACAAGGGCTGATCTACATGTTCATATGGTGTTGGCTTCAGTAGACTTTTCAGGCTGTATAATCATAATTTTTCTGGTTTTCCCAACGGCAAAATAATAGGAAATCAGACTAAAGTAGGAAGACTATCATGCCTGCTTTATTTACAAAAGGATCTTCGGACATAGATCTTTTGTCGATTCCCCAGAGCACAGTTCCTTATTTAGTTCGACTGCTTAACAGTATCCCTAGCAAATAAGAGCATAAGCCTAATTGTTGCAGACATATCCACTCCTCTTTTTTTCAGTTTTTCTATGTAACCATGCTGTTAATAGGCCTATTTCATGTTTATTTATTTGCATTCTTGTATTGATTTTGTATATTTGCTAGTTATTAATCTCCTTTTTTTCTTCATATTGTTAAATATTTTGCAATTCGGCCCTTGGCCGTGATGGAATGTTTTCAAATAAACCGATTCAAATCAAATAAAAAAATACATCTTCAAATCAGACTTGTGGCATTCAGGGATTGGGGGTGGGGTCAAAACATTTAGCCATCTGCAGTTCTCTTTGTGTTTATTGAGAATTCATCCAGTTTATCCAGCAAGTCTTGCTCCAGGGAAAGAGCATTGACCATGGATTTACACCTACATTGACTTAGTATATCCAGTTTGTGGTAACACCATGTATATAATATATCTACTTTGCTGTGTAGATTTGTTTTGGGGAAGTGGAGCTGGTGGTCATGGAGTCCTGCACTGCTAATGGACGAGAGCCCTATTCTACTGATGTGGAGTAGGTTTTGGAACTCAGAATACTATATAGTTCTGAAAAGAAATGTTCTGCTTATTGAGTACTACCTGGGGAGGTAGGAAATCGCTACTTCTTTCGCTTAGTGGATCAGGGAGACTTCTTGTTAATAATTTCACTGCAGCGGAGTGAGTTCTTATTTGGTCTAAACGTTTAGACAAGCCTGCTTTACATTGACTTGACTCCAGAAAAAGCTTTTTTATATTCAATCTTTTTTTGTAAGCGCCAAATTTGGCCCAAAAATTGAGATGCTCCACTGGTTGTTTCAATACTGACCTTTGCCGCCATGTCAATAGTGGCCGGTCCCACGCCACCATCTACCTCAATGTCTAGAGACTGGTACATGCTACGCAGCTTCTCGACCTAATTGGTGGAAACAAAAGAAGTTTTAAAAAAGGGCTTCAGGCCTGAAGTTTAATATCTACAGTCCACCTGAAATAAACCATGAATTGACATTAATATGTGCCCGCATCTTTTCACGTGTTTGTAACTAGGGCGATGTTGAGGCATGCATACTACAGCCATGCGACAGTTCTACAATTGCTTCGTAATGTGCACTTGGACTGTTCCACGTGCGACAGTCTAGAACGTATGTGAATTTACCCTGTGTGAGAGTACTCGCGCGTGCTTGGTAAACAGCGAAAATAGCATTTGGCACGTGATGGTGAGCGGACCGGTGAGCGGACCAGTGAGAATTCGGCTTTCGATCATGAATATGTATGAGGTATAGTAATATAATAAATCCAAAAAGTTCATGCTAACCATTTAAAGGCGATTTTGGGTAGACTTTTGGGCTGCTCACAATCAATCTACCAATACACTTGTGTCCTGAAGCAAGACACTTAACCATTATTGTTTCGTCCTTCGAATGGGACGTAAAACCGTAGGTCCCGTGTGTTGTGTAATCCACGTAAAAGAACCCAGTGCACTTAATGTAAAGAGAAGGGGTTCGCCCCGGTGTTCCTGGTTTGATCGGCAGCATATTGCGCCACAGTACCTTGTAAACCGTTACATGGTGCTATGTAAAGGAATAGGTCTCATACTTCAAAAACGTAGCTCCGCATACCGAACGCTTTGATACGCCCATCGGGTGTGATAAAGCGCTATATTAGAACTCAGTTAATACATTACACTACCTTTGGCATCATGTCTTCCATGAACTTTTGTCCACCAAATCCTGGTTCTACGGTCATGATAAGAATCATGTCTGCCTCTTCCACATAGGGGAGAACGACATCAATGGGTGTCTTCGGCTTGACACCAATTCCAGCCTGGAAACCCCAAATTGATACAAATTAGAGCTTAAAGGAAAAACGAACAGTGAGAAATTCCTTTGTTATAGCACATTATGATTAGTTTTGGGTTGAACAAGGAAAACAAAAAACTAGGGCGGGACTTGAACCCGAGACCTTCGCAAACGTGCTGGCGCTCTGGCAACTGAGCTATCTAGCCCTAATGTTGGTGGTGTCCCATTTTTGTCAATATCTTTGTTCGGGGGGTGCCAATGAGAAGCCATACAACATGTAACTGCCAGAATTCCAGGGATGACATCCAGGTTTCGGGTTCAAGTCCCGCTCTAATCAATTTTTCTTTGTTCAACCAGAAACTAATTAATATTTACCCAGTCAGTTTCCCTTGTGGTTTATTTTTAAAAAAAATTGTTCTTCTAATGAATCATACAGAATTTATTTTACAAGCACCTCGGTTGGGTTTGAACTAAACACCTTCCACATTTTTGATCATTTTAGATCACGGGCTCGTTTTCCTCCAGGACTCGAAAAGCACCGAGTATACAATGCTTTTGTTCGGGTAAAAATAAAAATGATAAGCCCAAGGGGGGTTACTCAAACACATCATCATCCCAACCCTCCTACTAGGTGGCCACTAACACACCTTGGCAAAAAGAACTATGCAAGAAGGTGGACACTTCCACAAGACAGGAAAAGATGAAGTCGGAAAAGAAGAAGAAGAAAATTTAAAAATCAAGAGCGGGATGAAACTTACCTTCATGCCGGCTTCTTTGATTAGCCTGATTACATCCTTTGGTTTATCGGTCGCTTCAATGTGGAATGTGTACTGGTTGGCGCCTGCATCCGCCATTGGTTGAATCCACTTTGAAACACAAACGTAGAAATCAATCATTTTTCTTCAAGGTAGGGTCATAAATTGGTTTTTGTCAAAGTAATTTTCAAGAAAAATACAATAACAGACACGTGTAAAAGTTTTGAAAAAAAACCCCCAAAAACCTGTCACGTTTTTTTCATAAAAGAATGTCGAATCCATCCACGTTTAATAATAATAATAATACAGCATTTTTAAAGCGCACTTTATCTGAGTGACATTCAAAGGCGCTGGTCAAGAACAAGAAGAAAATTTCACTTGATATGTTTAGTGAGGTGACAGCGGGTAACTGCCTGCAGCATTTGCGAATGGACAACACCTCAGAAATCTGAGAATTCAAATTTTTGGGGTGAAAAATTTTCCAATTCATATTACTTCCAAGGGAATCCTTTCTCAAAATAGTTTATACTATCAACAGCTGCAGTGCTGTAAATAAGTTGTTATGGTCATTTTTTGAGTCTTTACCAATCTATGAGCCTACCTTTAAACGAATGATAAAATCATTGGATTTCAAAGAGAAAGTTCATTTTGAAACACACTAGTTTTATACAACCGAAAAATAAATAATTCATCAAGAATGGAGGCCAATTTTGTTGATTGAGAAAATAGATTTACTTTGTTTTCCTCTTAACTCACACTATGATCCTTGTCATTTTTGTTCATAGTAAACACAAAATAGACACAGAAGCTCACCCACCCCACACTCAGAAGATTCTTTTAAAAAACCTTCTAAGCAATGTGAACAACTCCATGTAGACACCACCCTTGTCCGCCATGAAACGAACTTCGTTTGGACAAACAGGCAAGGAACGAGTCCTTTAATTAGACATATGGGACTCTTATGTTAAATTTTGGAGCATCGCGGCAGTAAATACATGGCCAAATAATGGATGACACGTGACGCCAGTTCCACCAATCAAATGAGAAGGATCTGGCTGTGTGGTATATAATTGTAATAGACCTTATGCATTGACGTCATCCAGCCCCCATCTTAGAGGTAAAACGATGACGAAACAATCGAAACACACAGATTTATACGCGCGGCGCACATGATTGGCCAATGAACAACCTCCTTTTGACCTCTAGGCGAGGGCGCCCTACTGTTATGACATCATGTGCATAAGGTCTATTGAACTATCCTACTGGCCATTTGATATCATCCACTTTCCAGCCCTACAGTATTAAACATGGTGAATACATGTGGTGAATACATTACACAGTACACACGTGTACACAGTTGTGGCACTATACACAACCAGTGCAGTTGAATGGTTTCAAATGGTTGATCAACTCACTAGAAAATGCTACCAAGAGTAAGGAAGGTTTAACTACAAAATCAATTACCTTTTCTGGATCTGCTACCATCATGTGCATGTCTAAAGAAGAAACAAATAATTGTATAAAAAGCCAGCATGTTAATGTAGATATATACAGATCAGTTTTACTTGGTCATCTTTATAACAGGATGGTACAATAATTTAGTTTTTCCACCCAAAACAGTTCAATCATTTTTATAGAATTCTCTTTTGAAACAGTACCTGAGAAAAACTCATCACAGCGAGCACTAATTTTTACTAGGGCCCTTTTCAAAACCACGCTTGGGCTTAGGCTTCAGACTTAGGATTGGGCTTAAAGGCTTAGGCAAGTTGTTTAGAAAATGTGCGCTTTCCTTAGGAGGCTTCAAATAAGCTTTAAAATGTTGTCCAAAAACTCACCAAAGAATGCTCTTTGTATTTTTTTTCGCAAGCACTGCACAACAGGATGGCCGAAGGTGAGGTTGGGTACAAAATGTCTGGAAGAAAAAACAAGGGTAGTCAATTATAAAGTAGGCTCATGTTTTTTCTACTTTCAATGCTTTCTTTTTGATAGTTATCATGTTAATTGTATGAACAATTTTCTTTCAATAGAAATCATTTCAAAGTTACAAGTGTGAATAATCTATATGACTACATGGTACAGTATTTCTTGTAGTGGAGTTCCTGTCTTTCAAAGTTTAAACTACATTTGCTTATTAGGCTATTAAAAAACCACATTATTATTTCAGTTATATTTGATTAAAGGGACACATTGCCTTGGATTGGGCGGTTTGGGCTATATTATAAAAGGTTTGTTATGAAATGTGTTGGAAAGATGCTTTAAAAGTAAAATATAATGATCCACACAAATATGCCTCGAAATTGTATGGTTTTCCTTTTACTTTGTGACTTGAACACCGTTCGCCATTTTGGTTTAACAAAATGGCAGACTGTTGACAAGAGTGGGACTTGAACCTGCATCCTTCGGAATAATGTGCCGGCGCTCTACCAACTGAGTTATCTAGCCCTCATGTTGGCGGTCTCCCTATTACTTTAAACTAAAGATTATTACACAGAGAGGTTTTATTCAATTAAACAACACAAGACAACTGGAACTGTCCGGTCCCGAGTTTACTGGCCTAATGCTATAATCACTGGCCTCTGGCCTGTGGTCCAGTATGAAAGTCAAGCTCTGAATACAAATACATAATGTAATTATGTAGGCCATATCAAGTAAGTTTATAGGAACATTACAGAATTGGTTTTTGCTAACTGGCAGTGTAAGCACTTTATATAATCCACCATATACATAAACTGACAAACCTGTAGAAGTTTGAGATCAATCGGCCATCTGGGTTACGAGAAAATAGTGAAAAACCGATTACACATTTTCATGTGTTATACAATGCATAAATAAAACGCTCATGAGCGATAAACTCCAATCGGAAATTAGTTTTATTTATTTCTCATCAAATATGGCATTTCAGACAGAAATATTTCTATGGATGTTTTCTACTATCATCATCATTAGACCGTGTAAGTTTTATGTAAATCTGTGATCATAAAGAAAATTTTAATTACCAGTTCTGTAACGTTCCTTTAAGAGTAATCTATACAGGCCTAATCACATTTGTCAAATGAAACAAACAAGAATAAATAGGAGCAAACAATTACTCACCCATCCATAACATCCAGGTGGAGGTAATCCGCGCCACTGTCGAGAACTCGCTGGCACTCATCTGCCAATACGGAGAGGTCAGAGTTCAGAATGGACGGACCAATCATACACTCATAGTGCGCCGGCATCTTGACCCGATCTTTTCAAAAATCTTCTTCCAATCTTACAGACAAATACCAATGACCTGGGATGTGGTTGAAAATCAAAACAGAAATTTGATTCAAGTTGATACTAAAATCACAATCACAATCACTTGAGATAAAAGCTAGAAAGGGTAAACCTACATGTGTACCAAAATGCTTAGTGACACGGTGGCAAAGGAGGAAAATATAGTTCAATTTATCATCATTCCGTGGGCTGAACAAAGATGCGTTAGGTGGCAACATCCAAGAATGGTCAGTGTGCGATATCACCGAGGTGAGAGCAACAGCACTATAGGGACGGTACCAGTGATTCCAACGAGGTACAATTTGAGGAGGAGACCACGGGCAAATGCCTATGGTCTACAATTGAGAGAGGGAGATAGTGACAGGTTTACATAAATAGTATCATATATCTTGCCCAACAGGAAAAACCTAGTTTTGAATATGTACTGCTCTAATCACTCTTTTTGTAAACAAGCATAAATTAATGGCACTAGTATTTAGTGGGCCAGACTAGCCCAGGTTGGACTCCTCCATTGCAAACAATGTGCAGTATTACAACGGAGACTGGCATCCTAGGGCTAGGGCTAGACTAACTTTAATATTGAATATGTAGTCCGAGTTAGTGTTATTTAACTGGACCAGACTTGTAATGCCTTTTTTAACATAAAAGCGCTGTTGGGTCCAGTAACTCATACTACATGGGGACTAGGCAATGGAGGTAAATTTATTAAAACAAATAAAAAAAATACCTCCATGGCAATGCCATGGCAATTGGTCCGTGGTCTGTCTTGTGTGTTTTGTTTTTTGGTTTTTTGTCTTTACTCTTTGTTTATTTGTTTGGTTTTTGTGTTGTTTACCCATCTCGTTTTGATCTAGTTTGATCTGTTGTTAATCTGTGTGTGTTGTTTTATTATATAATTGTTATATTATTTAATTACATTTCCATCTTTGTTTTGTACAACTTACAAGGCATCACAGCCTACAAGAAGCTTTTGCTTTTATGGGTCATGCCTCCATACACTACAGTTTCAGTAGAATAATTTATTTTGTATTTGTTTATGTATTAATAAATAATAATTATATGGAAATAAATCATATTAAATGTTGATTGATTGAATCATTGATCATGTTGATTGATTGATTGATTGCAAGTAATTTTCAACAACGAGTGTAAATCATGCCATGGAGGTAGAATCGTGCATACTGCCTACACTGCAGCTGCTGGTCCATGCTCTTCAACGGGGTTGCAATGGCAGATATACACCTCAATTCCATGATCCCACCAAGAACCAGGAAATAAATGCAAGTTTTACTTAGTCACTGAGGCAGGTGGGGTACGATGGCCAATCAGTAATCACCTAAGAACGGGGGGGGCGAAAGATAACCTACAATACATCATTTCAAACAAATTTCAATGTTTTTCTATTTTATTAAAGTTGTAAAACTTTTACTTTAGTAACAGTGTCACTAACAATAACTCAAAGTGTTCCAGTTCAAATGTTTTACCTTGTTTATGTAGGCAAAACAACGTCCACTTCATCAAGCCGCTGTTCATTCATCACTGCACTGGCGATATATTTGACTACCGCATGACCACCGAACGATAGCGGGCGCTCTCTGTGGGGACTGTCTGGGACTGATATGATGAAACATTTTAAAATGGCTGCGCCCATGGCACGTGTGGCCAACATTGCCCTGACAAGATATTCGGGGAAATTGTCGATACTTGCGGGTAGCCAGTTTTGTCAACTATGCTGTACCAGGAGATGTGTTGTTAATAAGGTTTATGCGTCTGCAAATTTCCATATTTCGAGTGTCAATAATGCGAAAAGGAAACGGAAAAAGAAGCAAAGCAAAGTAGAATCGCAGTTGCGTAAGTACAATTACTAATTTATACCAGGACCCAATTTCATAGAGCTGCTAAGCACAAAAATTTGCTCAGCATAAAATTTCTTCCTTGATAAAAACAGGATTACCAACCAAATTTCCATGTGTTGCATGCTTGTTTTACTGGTATTCAGCTGTTTGCTTATTCTGAAAATCACATGGAAATTTGGTTGAAATCACGGTTTTTATCAAGGAAGAAATTTCATGCTAAGCAAATTTTTGTGCTTAGCATGTTAGCAGCTCTATGAAATTGGGTACAGTACCACTCACTTATAAGTTATTAGCGGTCACACTAAAAGCCGACAACTGACGACGCCTGACGACAACTGCTGACTACAAATTTTAAATGCACTTTCAAACAATGTTTGAACAAAAGTAAACCGGTAAATATGTGTGTAACTGTAAGTAAGAGTCAAATTTATCCAAATCACCTTCAATCTGTTGAAAAAGTTTAATTTTTAACTGTAAAAAGGGTTTTATTACCACGAGTTAGTAATGAAAAAAAGTGTCCACCATGATGCATCTGGAATGCTCTTGGACGATACCATTACGCAATGAGTAAGTTCTAAGGCTAAGGGGCTTGTTTTTTTATTGTTTTATTTTTTTTTACAGCTTTTTTTGTTCTTGTTAATGTTATATTTTGTTCTTTCCTTTTTTAAGACATAGATAGAAATATTAGTGGCTGTCATTTTACTACTCAAGTAGTACCATGTTGGTTTTTCAAATGATACCGTTAAAATAAATACAACTTAACTTGCCTTTTTCTGCACCCCCTGTAGTATAATGGTATCTTCTACTTACGGTCCAAAGACAACAAGGTGGACAGTACTTGTCGTTACTAATTCGTGGTAAAAAAACCCTTTTTACCATTAAAAACAAACCTTTTTCAACAGATTGAAGGTGATTTGGATACATGACTCTTACACATAAATTTAACGGTTTATTTTTGTTCAAACCTTGTGTTAGAGTGCATTTAAAATTTGTTGTCGGCAGTTGTCATCAGGCCTTGGCAGTTGTCGGCTTCTAGTGCGACCCGTTGTTAACTCTGAACTATGAGTCATGACTATAGAGAATTAAGTTTTTATACTTTTACTTTAGAATATAGTATACTGCTAGTACTAGTACTATTCTACTTTAGTCATGTTAGTACCTATTTTCTATGTAGGCCTAGCCTCACTACTACCTAAGTACAAAGTAAAAACTAATCTTTCAATGTTTTTACTGCATGTGGGCAATGCCTAGACCCAGTAACTGGGGCGCTGTACTCATTTTTTTCGAAATTTTGACATCTGCGGTCATACTAGCGCCCCAGGAATGCATTGTATATTCGCACAGCAATCGCGCGCTGCGGCGAGTGCACACAGTATGAATGTCGGTCCAACTGAGAGTTTGACGTCATGGTGGTTTCTCCAAAAATCGTAAATTTGCAGCTCAAAACCAAATCGTGAGTACATTTAAATGCCAGATGTTGCATCTTTGACATATGAAGAAGCAAGTAGGCATTTTTAAAGCAGAGCTGCCAACTAGTACGGATTTTCCGTATTTCATACGGAAATCAACCAAGAATACGGAAGTACGAATTTGCGTTTTAAAATACGGATTTGGAAAAAGCCGATCATACTTTTTAAGCCCCAGTGTAAATGCAGTACAAACAATGAGATCGTAATAAATAAAAATGAAAGCCGCGAATTCACACGCGTTTCAGAGCTTATAATATTATTATTAGGTACCATAACCTATTGCGCTGAAGGACTTAACTACTGCCAGAGATCTCCGTGCACTGAACGGAGACACAATGCACCTTGTACAGCATACATTCTGTAGTACATGTCTCCATGGCTTTTGTAGAGACTGGCGCCGCAGTTTTCTAATGCTCACGTGTATGGGGGATGCGGCGGCAAACAGACACTGTGATAAATTTTACTTCTGCAAGGAACAAGCGTGTTGACGTTGTTTAGTGTGTGAAACATCGCGATCGCTGCATCAATTGAAATAAAAATGACGAAAAGGAAAGATATCTTCGACGCAATGGAGGCCAAGATCTGATGCAAAATAGTGATAAAAGGCGTAAAGAATGCAATGGGTGGACATGGAATTGGTTGGAAAGCCAAGTTGACAAACTTGCCGAAGTCCTTCAAACACTTGACTGCCCTCCACTGTGGTATTGTAATGGTGTGTTTCCTGTGCAAACGTGAACATTTTTTATTCATTTTAATAAACGATGGTACAGAAACTAAAGTATTTTGATATCATTAATTGGAAAGAATTGCAGTATGGCTTCTCCCCATGCACAGTGTAACGCAAATTGCGGTCCGATACGCAAATTTTATTTTACTTAACACTGACATAATTATTGGCTTTTAATACATGTAATATGAGCAAAGCATACGTAAAAGGTAATTCAATTACCAGTGGGTAGTCGAGTACAAGAAGTGTATCGGCGCCGCGCAGAAAAATACTGATTTCATTGGCAAAATACTGATTTTCAGCCTAAAGAATACTGAAATGCCCAGTTTAAGGTTGGCAGCTCTGTTAAAGGCGTTTTTTGTTGGGTATTTTTGTCATTCTGAGGCATTTTTTGTGTCAACTTATATCAATTTGAAGATCGCTGTGCGTATATGCAACGCATTCCTGGGGCGCTAGTACGACCGCAGATGTCAAAATTTCGAAAAAACAAGTACAGCGCCCCAGTTACTGGGTCTGACAATGCCAATTTTTAACTACCCTTTTGTTGATGTTGGGTATAAAGACTAAAGTAACTGAATTGAATTGAATTGAAAATGAAACGGGTTCACGCTTGGCCACCACAGACATGGGGCTACGGTATACAGTGTCTGAATCTATCAAGTAATTGTCACCGACAATAGAGTATCACTATCACATCAGTTTCTAGTTTAACTTTGGCTAAGGATGGCCACATCGTGGCTGCAGCGGAAACATTGATGAAATATAGGCCCTTTCAGCCACAGCCAAAGCTGTCAATTTAGACACGGTCTAAAAATAAAGGCAGTGGTTATTTTATCTGCAACGGTTACAATTTAGGACGATGACGTATATATTCAAAATATTTTTGGGATAGAAAGTGATACATTTTTCCATAAGTGCAGTCCTTTGAAGTAAAACGTCTCTCAAAATGCATTATACTATCCAAAGCTGCTGTACTTTTTACCAAGTAAATTTTTATTGCCATAAATTTTCAGAGTCATTACCAAACGTGTAAAGAAAAATATTAGTATTATTTTGGGGGATGGAAAAAAAAGGGGGGTTTAGTGAGGCTCGATCCTGCGGTAACGTGTTTCTTAATAGGCAGGAACGTATCCATTCAAGCTATGCGGCAGTTAGCCCACCTTAGTATTGGGCTGTTATGGCTCTCTTTTAACATCGGTCTTATCGCCATTATATCCACGCCCACCATCTACACGTGTCTAAAACGCTAAGTTTTCAAAGTACGAGCAAGTCTTACAACTTTGATTGAAAATATCACATCACCTTATTCCTTACATTTGTGGAATTACTATAATACATGATGGGGCTTACCCAACGATTAATTCCTCCAGGTATGATGTTTTGAAAATGATGATTCATAAAAAAACATTTGAAGATTCTTTGCCCATCATTAGGCAGTTTCCTTTAGGCCAAATAAAAAAAAACATGTTTAGCGTCCCCGCCCGCTTCCTTTTTAGAGGCCGCCTCCTTTTTTTTTTTTTTTTTTTTTTTTTTTGAAAGAAAAAAATGATAAGTTTTTATTATCCCTGACGATTTTTCAATTTTTTTTTAATAAATAAGATCGTATTTTCGACTTTAGCACAGTGAAAAAAGCACACCGAAAAAAGCTGGCAACCATCTTGAAAAAAAGCCCGGCCAGTTGTCTCAAAAAACTTGTCGGGCGGCCATTTTGACAACCCTGCCCCCCCCCCCAAAAAAAACCTCCTTCCTTTTTTCAAAAAGGCAGGACGCTAAACATGTTTTTTATTTTATTTGGCCTTATTGCCCGGGTCTAATTACCCCAAATAAATGCAACTAACATTATTCTTTACAGCCTCTATTCTCAGCGAAGAAGGGGAGAAAGCCCTGGTAGAATTTGAAAACCCCAAGGGTTGTCTTCACAACACCCTTGCCCTGGCCGTTAAAGATGCTACTGCGAAATACCAGTACAAACTGGAGCAGAAGGCTGGTGATCCAGTGAAGCAGAGTGTGCTGAGAGTGACATGGCCTGAGGAATTCACTGTGGTGGGCTTGGGTACCAAGCGAGTGCAGGCAGAGAAGATGGCCGCTGCTCTGGCGTGTGCTAAACTAAAGGTAACAAAACGTTTTTGAAGAGGGGCTCCAAGGTCAAATTCAGTTTTGTTGATGCACTCAATTTCCAATAGATAGACTCCTAATGAAAGTGGGGATAACATTACAAGTCTCTAACCTCACGTTAAAATGGTGTAAAATGTCATTTTACTTGATACTCTTTCAGAGCAAAATTTGGCATGTGCTAAACTAAAGGTAACAAGTGCTCACAAGTTGTTGAAGAGGGGCTCCAAGGTCAAATTCAGTTTTGTGATGCACTCAATTTCAAATAGATAGACTCTTAATGAAAGTGGGGAAAACATTACAACTTAAGTCTCTAACCTCCAGTTAAAATTGTGTAAAATGTTATTACACTTGATACTCTTTCAGAGGGAAATTTGAAACATGACATCATCGGACGTCAAAAACAAATGGGTTTGTGCATTCCAAATAGGAAATTTTTGAGGCAATCAAAAGGTCAAATTCAATGTCGCTTTGGTTGAATATCATCAAAATTTAGGAATGAATGAAAAATGCTCTATATAACTAGACCATTATTTGAAATGTGGCGTCATCAATTTTTGGGGGGATTTTGACAGAAATTTCACTTGAATGGTATCAAACAAAGTGACATTTTAAACCGTTTTAACATGAGGTTAGAGACTTGTAATTTGTTTTCCCACTTTCATAAGGACCCTATCTATTGGAAAATGAGTGGGTCTCGAAACTAACTTTAATTAGCAGTCACTTTTTGAGACAATCAGCGTCGTTGTTTGCTCGTGTCTTCCTTTCAGGGATTATTGACGAGAGAGATCGATGCAGCGCGTTGCCCCTGGTAGGATTTAATATGAAATATCATTCCACTGACCTGTTTACATTTGTGCATCCGTGACGACTACTGAGAAAATGAGAGCAAATGGTGACGATTTTAAGCTGTCAGACGGACCTTTTTGCATTAAAACTCACATGGTCAAAAGATGGTCGGCTGACCATCGCTTCAAGTCGATACAAATTGCATTTTTCTTTAAAATGAAATAACACAACTCTGATGAAACGATTTCACTGGATACTTCGGAATAATACATAAGTGTAATTTCAGTCAAGTAAAGAAATACTTTTTTGTTTATGTCTGCAAATGATGTCATCTGCCACAGATTCTTCTCCTCTTTAAAATTAATTCTAAGCCCTGTATTTGATTTAAAGAACGAATTCTAGTATTCAGTGATTATGTTTTGATACAAATATTTTAAGCACATTTTTTTGTCAGGATTGTTACTTGTTAAAGTTCTACATTAACCCTAACAGTTTAGACCTAAAAACTCATTGTAGCCCAAACCCTTCTAAATCCTCCTGTGTTGCAGATCCCTAAAAGCCCAAATCCTTCTCAATCCTGCACTTTGGCAATGAGGATATTGAAGGACTTGGGCCCTTTAGGGTTAAACAAGTGTTAAACTGCACATTTTTCTTTAAAATGTATTGTTTGTTTGTTTCTCGTTATCTCCAAAGGAGTTTGGTTTATTGGACGAGAATAATATGCCGAGGATTGAAGGTGAATTTACGCACAACAAAGAGGAAATTAAAGAGCATTTCAAGAAGGAGAGTAGACCAGAATGGGTTAAGCTGGAACGAAACCTGGAAGCAGAAATCAGTCGAGCACTCGGAGATGTAAAGGTTAGCTAGTACACTGTTGAGAACTTAGTAATTTAACATTTTTCTCTCTACCCTTACATACCTACCTTCTTTAACCACTTCACGTTGGTGTTATGAAGAAAAAAATTCCCTGCCCACCCGCTGTATTATTTTTCAGAACTTTTTTGAGCTTCTTGAGAAATTGTTTTCTTTTGAAATAAATGAAACCCTGGCTTGACAAAGGAAAGACAACAAAGGTTCTTATAATTAGTTCCGGGATTTGATGTTGTCATGTGAGAAAATTGAATAGGCACTCGCCGTGATTCCCAGAACCTCGGCCGTGAGCCACGTTTCTGAAAATCTGCCATGTTGGAATCACGAAACGCTCGGACTTGCCTCCCACTGAGCGGAATATAGTGACGAACAATGGTGGCAGTCTGTCCATTCTTGTATACAGGACAAAGGTGTGGAATAACCCCCTGAAGGGAATTTACAAAACCTGTTGTCACTCTTCAAGTACGGATGAAACAAAGCGTGTCAGGGTAGGTGCCTGTCTGTGCACGCTACACACTGGAAAGTCCAGGTGGATAAAAACGTCAAGCGCCCGGCTAAGTTGTTCTTGGCATTAAATAACGTCCCCTGTAAGTCTGTCCAAACATGTCATCGGATGTGAAGTGGTTAAGTTCAAACTCCTGGTGTGTGTATTTTTGGTTGCTTGTCAAAGCAAACCCAACCTTGCTTTAAAACATGGTGCGAGACAAAATATCTTATAATAATAATAAAAGAGAAATTTATAAAGCGCAAACATTTGCAGATCAGCTCCGCCTCCCTTATCTTATCAAAAGGTTAGGACAAAGTGACTTATGATTGGGGATTCTGTAAGATTTTGGCAAGTTCCTTGGCAAAATACCTAGGGAGGTTGGATTCCAGATTCTGATCGTTTACCTGGTTCTGTGTAAAAAACCTGGGGAGAACTCTGCATGCATTTTGAATTTTGGATTTTCATTTTAATAACTCAACAGATGCAGAGAGAATCACTTGCCCTGGAAAGAACGACAACTTCTAGTGTCGGTTTAGCAGAGAGCTGCTTTGAGTTTGATGATGGTATGGAGGCTGACGATCAGATCTCCGACGTGATCACAGGAAAAACATACAGGGAGTTAACGCCAAACAGAGCCCAGTGGAAGAACAACTACCTGACTGAGAGGCAGCTGAACTTAGAATCGAATACTAATGATGACCTGGGAGTGTCGGACGTCAGGGCTGCAGCATTGAAGTTGCCGATTGCTGACAAGAGGTGAAATTTGAATGGATCTTAAATTCGCACGGTGGTAATATCTCTTGGGTATAAACTAAATAGAAATTTAATATTTTTTCTTGACCCTAGAGTGATTTTTAAAACACCCTATTGTTAAAATTCACCTGACGTCATCACCACCACAATAATCTTGGTTGCACCATTTTGGCAGTCAGTGTCCCTCTGTGTTATACAGTGTAGTGCGCATTTTAGGCGACGTGGCTTTTACACTTTTACCATAATATCTACGTACAACTTGACTCCAAAAAATGGTGAGTGTGGCAGAAAATAGCCACCGGTGATGTTGGTGCAAGGACTCTATACTTCGTACTTTTCAAGTCCTGCGGGGGAAAAAAACCATTAACTTTGAGCGAGAACCCAACCCCCAATCTATGGCAATGTACTCTGTTTTCCTGGTCTTGGCCTTGGTGCCCCCTTCAAAATATTTCCATAGACTTATGTTTTTCCAGTGGAAGTGCCCTTTGCAAAATGAAAACAGTGTTGCCCTCTCAAAGATGAATTTTCCAGGCTTGAAAAAAATATCAACATGGATTCTGGGCTAATGAAGAGCTATCCTAAATCCTTGCACTTGAAGGGAAAAAATCTGATCTGTTTAGTGAATCCAAACCACATTGATGTTTCAGGAAGGAAATCCTAACTCTGATCCGAGAGAATCAAGTCATCGTGCTTGAAGGAGAGACGGGATGCGGCAAGACTACCCAGGTTCCTCAGTACCTGCTGGAGGAGTGGATACATGAGGAGAAGGGGGCACAGTGTAATATCGTCGTTACGCAGGTAAAAATTCTCAGAAAAATGTATTGTAAGGATGTACACGTTACACCCCCAGCCTTTCTAAATGCATCTGAATGGGTTTATTAAAACTTTTGGACGTTTAAAGGCATCGTACACGTTTGGTAATGACTCTGAAAATTTATGGCAATAAAATTTACTTGGTAAGAAGTACAGCAGCTTTGGATAGTATAATGCATTTTAAGAGACTTTTTACTTCGAAGGACTGCTGTTATGGAAAAAGTTATCACTTTTTATCCCCAAAATATTTTGAATATTGAGCGTTACGGTAACGCTTCTCAGAGTGTGTATTCCAATGCAGATTATTCTTCCTGCGTGGACATAACCGCTCCAGATTTTCAGCAATATCTCAAAAACGCTACCACCTTTTGAAAAAAAAATCTGGAGCGGTTATGTCCAGGCAGAAAGAATAATCTGAGAAATGTTACTGTCAATAACGCTTCTCAGATTCTACTTTTTTTTGATAAAATAACCGCATTACTTCTAAGTGAAAAGTTTCTCAAAAAGCATTATACTATCCAAAGCTGCTGTACTTCTTATTACCAAGTAAGTTTTTATTGTCATTAATTTTTTGAGTCATTTCTATTATACAGACCCTTTAAAGGCCCTGTACACTATTGGTAAGATCGAAAAACACAATGTTCACAGATTCACATATAACTTACATGATTTAAAGTAAGTAATGGTAGAAAGGGTTCCTTGAAATATTTGTGCCTAAAATGCTATCGTTTCTGAGAAATAAGTAAAACAATAGTTTTTTTCACGCGCAATATTTTGAAAAAACAGAAAACACATAAGGTCTCTTTTCACTATTTTCTCGTGACCTTGATGACTAATTGAGCTCAAACTTTCACAGGTTTGCTTGTTCATGCATCTGTTGAATCACACAAATTGTGGACACTGATTTTAAGCTGTTACCAAAAATGTACAATACCTTTAAACGAAGCCAACAGTAAAAAGAAAAAGGGACCTTGCTTTTTCTTGGAAATGTTAGCCCCAGATGCTATCCAGTGAGAAAGATTGACATCCCTTTTGTTGGTGGAACTGTCTTATCTCAATCCACTATAAAATAAAACACATTGTTTTCACTCCCAATTTGTCATACATTTTGCGTTGTACACTCTTCCACACTTGTGTTTTGTGGATCCAGGTCGATCCTGGAAAGTGTGTTGACATTTGCACTGAATGCGGTGAACGATTTCATTATAAAACAAATACACAAAAAGTATAAATTCCTGCTTAAAAATCATCAATTGCCGCACAAAGTTATCATTCAGTGTGCACAAAGCACATGCAGTCTAAATAATTTGCTATGCAACATTGCTGGACAAAAAACGTTCCCTGAATTGTCAATGCGTTTTTGCTTTTCTCTTTGCAGCCAAGACGCATAAGTGCTGTGTCCGTCGCTGATCGAGTATCCCAGGAGCGTAGGGAAACAGTGGGGGATACCGTTGGTTACCAGGTCCGCTTGGATAGCAAACTGCCACACAATAACGGCTGCATTCTATTCTGCACCACTGGTATCCTGCTGAAAAAGATGGAGAGCAACCCCGGTCTGAAAGGTAGCGGGATATATAATCAACCCCCAACCCTCACCCTACCAGAACTGCCAACTCTCCCTGCAAATCAAACCAATCTTTCCATGTTCTGATGAACAAATTTGAAAATCTCTCTGATAAAACTTGTTGCCTATTATGTTGAATGTAATTCTATATATCTCTCGGATTGTTGTACAAAATCTCCCTGATTGCGAGATGTAAATGTTGATAGCTCTGCCCTACCCCAAAACCTAACTGTAACCCTTACCCTAACCTTTCGCTACCCCAATCCCCTACTCTACTTGATCTCCCCTGATGGTTGCACCATTTTGGGAGTCAGATGTTAACTGTGCAGTGTGGATTTTAGGCAAAGTGCATGTGGTGAGACGCAAACATATGTCTACATGCAATTTTGACTCCCAAACCATGCCTAGGCTGCAGCTACATGTGACTTCAGTGCAGGGTGTAGCACCTATTGTTTTAAAGCCTTTGAGAAAGACTCTGCAAGGTTCAAAACTAGACGCCATTGCCTTGTTTTTGCATTTACACCCGGGTCATTTTGATCGCAATAAGCCATTTTGAGATATGGTGGACACGATTAACTGTGGTACAACTTGGTTTGGGTAAATTTGTCTGATACACCCAAACCACACAGTGCACTCATACAGTTTCCACCATACCTCAAAAAGGTTATCTTTTTCATAAATAAAACAGAACGCGAAGCCTCAGATTCTAAGTACTAACTGTGACCGACGGGTGTGGCTCTCTTTCAGGTATCAGCCACGTCATCGTTGATGAGGTCCATGAACGAGACATCAGCACGGATTTCCTCCTCATCCTACTCAAGAATCTCCTGAAGGAGAACCCTGACATCAAGCTCATCCTCATGAGTGCATCCATCAACGCTCGTCTCATCTCGTCTTACTTCAGCAAGTAAGAACCATTCCTGTCCCACTCTTCATTTGGTGCTCAATATGTGGCATCATGGTGTAAACCCCCCCCCCCCTCCTATTGTGTCTTCATTGTGTTCTGGGAATCTCAGGAATTCTTTAGATGATTTTAGGGGGGGGTACTTTTGTACAAAAGAAGAAGACTGCGTTAAAGTATGGGAACAAATAGGGGAACACCCTCTGTCATATATCGTGTATACCACTCTATTTAAGATTACACTGTACTTTGTCTTTAAACTGATGTAAGTATTTTATCCTTTAAAGAGGGGTTTCGGAAGAAACCATTTTTACTGACAAGACAAGGGGCAAGGGGGAATTTCTGGCGCCTTAAAACTAAGCCTGTGACGGTTGAACATTTGTATTTTTTGTTTGAGCTTTAAGGAAACGACATGATGCAAGTACATACAATATATACTGACACAGGTACAGTCTGGTGTTAATAGTCAAAACATTGTGACTTCCTTCTACCATGGAGGATTGTCTTTGGTGTTCGTGTATTTTAGAAAAAATTGACCTGCCGCCGACAAACGTTTAAACGGTTAACCGTTTAGAAAAGTTTTGTTTAAACGAATAGTAAATTAAACGTAGGGTCACAGGCTTACTTAAAACCAGTTGCTTCAGGTAGATGGAGCTCATCAACCCTGGAGGGTAGGAAACTCTCAAACCTCCGCTGCCTTGCAGCCATACCCATTCATGGGGAAGGCTAGGAGAAGGACACTCTGATTTAAATCCTACAACCCGTGGACTTCGCTGTCACCATCCAAGTTTCCTAGGCCATGGCAGATGACCCTTGGGTGTTTCGGGTGGGGTGTGTACCTCCCACACAGCACTCCACCTTATGCTTCACCGCACAGGTGTAAAGGCTACCCTCACACCCCCAAGCCCTGCAGCGATGGATTAGGGGCGAAACTGCCTATCCGGCATAGGCCTTGTCAGCCACCGAAGAGCCTGCACAAGAAGAGAAACGCCTTCATAAAATCTTCATTCGGGAAGCCAAGCCAAGAGATAAATGCTCATTAATATTATTATTATTAAGATAACAGAAGTCTTGGGTTGAAGCATTTGTCTATGAATCTTAATTTTGGCAAAAATTGTTTTCTTCTAATTTATCAATCTGTCTTCCACAGCTGCCCAATGATCAGTGTACCAGGCTTCATGTACCCAGTCAAGGAACACTTTATACCAGAAAGATCCTATCTGACAGACCATAGCAATAGTAGTTACAATGACAACATCAAAGGAGAGCCTCGAACAGGCGATGATGAAGAATTTGAGGTCAGGCCGTTAACTGATATTAACCTGGCTGTTGATGTTATTAAATACATCGATGAGAACAAACCTCAGGTGAGTCTGGTACCTGTACACCCTCCAAAAGCTTACATCTAAAGCTATTACATACTGTAATTTCCTGCGGTTAAGACACGTCTTATCTGACTTTCGAAATTACAAAAAAGTCCGTGCGTCTTATCTTCCGATGCGCCTGATATGATTTTGATTGAGTTCATTGTGATGGTTACAATGTGAAATCTTACATTTATACTGCAAAATAGTTCCTTTATTTCGTCCAGGGTAATTCTACATGTCACATTTTTCTTAAATTAAAACCTAAACCGTTCACATTTTTGACAAAACTTACCGAAGAACGAAGTCACTGGCCGTCGGGAATGAGCGACGATCAATGCATGCTGCACACACAGTACACAGCTATATCACTTGACAGGTACTAGTCTTTATTAAACAAGTCATTTTTTAATGTTATCGTGAATTTCGCCAACAGAGGGCGTATGTTCCTAATGTAAAACACAGACATATAATAAGGTATTTTATGTCTGTGATGTGAAAGCATTATTAAGAAAGCGTCCTCTAGCGTTCGAAAAAGCGAGATAGCAAAGACAAGCAGCCAATAAGTGTGCTTATACCATCACAATGACCCCTGTATGTGTTGATGTACAAGCAGTATGTGACTTCGCGAGCGTGTATAATGTGAAAGATACATTGCGTTATGCGGCGGAGCGCCTTATCTGATAACCCTTGAATCTTATTTTGGTAATTTGAGGTACTGCACCTTATGCGCCGAGCGCCTTATCCGCAGGAAATTACGGTAGATGTTGAGTGTATTGATTTTGATATTTCACATTACAGCATTCTCCCTTAACAGCATTCCACTGGCTAACTGTTCAGTGTTGTGCCGTGTCTTGACCGAGCAGTTTAGAGCACCAGACTCAAGCTCTGGTGGTGTTTCTGGTCAGCAGAGTGTGGGTTTCGAGTCCTGGTTGTGGCACTTGTGTCCTTGAGCAAGATACTTTACCATAATTGCTTCGTCCATCAGATGGGACATTAAGCCGTAGGTCCGGTGTACTAGGATTGGTGTGCACGTAAAAGAACCCAGAACATTTATTGTGGAAGAGTAGGGGTTAACCCCGGTGTTTCTGGTTCATATAGCAAGCACCCTTGTTTACAGGTTTCCTCAGGCTTGTGAGCTACAGTGATTAAGTTCACTTATGAGGCATCCTTGGTTTCATTACCAGAAATAAATAAAATATGAAATACAGACTAGAGAAAAACCTGCTGGATTTGGAAAATAAAAAGCTAACTGGTCTTGCTGGCTAGCCACTGAAAACGTGAAGAGCAAACAAAGCATTATGACTGAAAAGTAAAACCGGAATGATTCTACAACATTTCGTTTTCTCCCTCATTTACTTAATTCACAAAATCCATTCAACTGTTCAAAAACTTAAAACAATTCCACTGAACTTTGTAAGACAGTTGTTCATAAAAAACAAAATTAATATTTTGCATGTGCTGTGTAAATTTGCATATATATTGTCTTACATCCTCGTGTAGCCTTTCCATACATTCATTTATTTACTCTTCTATTTTTTGTCTTTACGTTCACCTTTCAACAGGGTGCCATCTTGTGTTTTCTGCCAGGATGGCAGGACATCAGAAATGTCTGTGACATGCTGCAGGAAATTTGGCCAAGGGTAAGAAAACTACATGTCTCATCTCAGTGCATATGTGTGATTTGTACGGATTTTTCCTGATTGTACGATTTACATTCACCTCCCTTGGCCATCAGATTATCTTGAAAGAGGCAAACTCCCCATGCTTGAGCTGCTCTTTAAAATGTTGACATGGACCCTGACGGTAGAAGAAATATTTCTTCATGTTTTTTCGTTGAGCCTTTTCCAACATAACACAAAGACTTTGGAAATCACTTCCTGAAGACCTCAGACAAATGCCCAACATCACTCTCTTCCAGCAGAAACACTTGTTCACCCTTGCTTTCCCAACAATTGGAAAAGGAAAATACTTTTAACTAACTTAATTTTTTTAGACCGGCGCCTTTGAATGTTTTACAGGAAAGTGGGCCTTACATATGCTGTATTATCAAACCTGCGTATTTATTGACCTTTATTTTCAGAGTGATAAACATTTAGTGTTGCCTGTACATTCAAGCGTTCCACTTTCATCACAGCAGACCATCTTTGAAAGGTTTGAAAATCTTAATGTGTAGTAAAGAACATTAACAGTTGAACTTGTAAAAAATCTCAGGTAATTTGAGTCTTTGAGATTTACCCACAGCATTATTGTTCTAAATGTGTCAAGTATGTAATTAACAACAAGAGAAATTGACTGTATACATTTGCGACCTCCCGCACGTTAATTTGGAGGTAACAGGTTTTGTTTTTAGGTGTTCAGATATAGTTTTTCTCGAATATGACTTCATTTCAGAGGGAAATATTTCACAGAAAAAAATGGTCTAGTGTGAACTTCATTATACGTTACCTTTCAGACTGCAATTAAACAATGATGTTTTGTAACCTTACCAATCCTGTATAACACATTTTAGAAAACAAGAAGGTATTGAGGGTATGGCAGAAGATACATTTTTTCTTTGTTCAACTCTAAATTTCTTTATGGTTTGAAATGCAGCACTGGAGATGGTGTCAGGAAGATCGTTCTAGCCACCAACATCGCCGAGACATCTATAACAATTAACGATGTGGTGTACGTGGTCAATCCAGGCAACCACAAAGAGGATCGATACAATGTCAACTTGGGGGTAAGTTTATCCATTCCTGATAGAACAAGCCATTTGCAAGTTAAATTTGATTGCTAGGGTTGGGACGTTTAACAGGTTAATTGTATAATGGTAACAAATGTTGAAATCCGTTTCCAAATTTCTTCTTACACTAGTATTGTTGTGTTGTCATTTAGCCTTTCGAGAAAGACTCAAAACGTTAGGCCAGTAACTATTATTTTGCATTTTACCATAGGTCTTTTTGGTCCATTTTCCAAAATTTCCTTAACGCTTAAATGTAGCTGACAGTAAAAACAAAAAAAGAGACCTTCCTTTCCTTCAAAATGGTAGCCCCAGACACTATCCAGGGAGAATGATTGACATTCCTTTTGTTGGTGGAATGTTTCATATCTTATTCCCTACAAATGTAGTACATCATTTTCAGTCCCCTACATTTTATCATACATTTTGCTTTGTCGTGGTTTGTTGTTTTCTGACTGTAAAGAATGGGTTCCAGTGTTCTATGTTTAATATGATATCGTGTGGTGAATGCATTTACACATTTCACAGTCAACCCTCCTACTGTCTGACCATTCAATATTATCCACTGTGGTTTTGAAATGATAGATAAATTCTGCCATTTAGCAATATGATATGTGGTAAATGCCTATTACACAGTGCACACACATAAATTTACCCAGCAAGTTCTGTGTACAGTATTGCTACCCCACACGCGACCCACAGAGCTAAACATTTTCAATTCAAATGGTTGGTCAACTCACTGGAAAATCATACCAATAGTAGGAGGGTTAATATGGGCTAACAAGTTGAGATGAATAAACCATAGATGCATTGCAACCAATCCTAGGTATCATGTCTGGATGTGCACTGGATATCTAAGGCCAATGTTAGACAGCGTAAAGGTCGAGCGGGCCGCTGCCAGCCGGGAGAATGCTACCATCTGTTTACCAGGGAAAGATACCAACGACTTGGTAAGTGCACTCTGATAACAGCACTCTGCACTAATGGCATCACTTTTGCTCATAGTACCCGCATGTCAGACAAACATTCCACCACTAGCTGTCAGTACACAAGAGTAAACATAACGCTTGAACATGCACAATCCTACATGAGTGAACACGTGCGTTAGCATTTTGAACGTTCTAATGGAACTTTCCGGCGGTCCAACGGAATGGTCCATGTTCACGCGCCGGAAGACATTCTTATCCGATCCAATTAGAATGTTTCTATCCGTCTATCTTTTGAGACTCTCCTTGGCCCAATTTCATGGCTCTGCTTACCGCAGAATTCTGCGCTTACGTATCATAGATTTATGTGCTACAAGGGCTTCGTAAGTGCAGAATTCCACGGTAAGCAGAGCCATGAATTGGGCCCTTATTGTGAAAAAGTGTGTGTTATCCCAGCATTTTTGGTTCGTAGGAAGCCTCTGTATTTATACATTTTGGGGGCTGCTGAGAAGCTTTTTGATTTCATAGTTACAAAAATATGATCTTTAAAAGACATATACGATATTAGAAAATTATGATAAATAATAATAATGAAGGAAACAGTAAGTGACAGATGTGGTAATGAGACCCCAAAAAATATTTTTCAAAAAAAGCAATGTCGTGCCATCCTTCCAAGATCATTTCTCAACAATCAGCAGCAGAAACAATCAACTCAATTTACCTGACGCCATCACACGATACATTTGGGTTGCATCATCCCGTGTGTCACTGTGCATGCAGTCACACTAGCACCATGTTTTTATATGCAGTCTGAGTCCCAAAATGGCAGGCCATGGGGCAGACAGTAGCCGAGTGTGATGTCAGTGCGAAGGTGTCTGTACGAGAAACAACCTAAATTTAAAAACTAATTTCTGATTTTTGTTGCCCTCGGAAAATTAGTAATTTTGTTTTCAAACAGCCCGAAAGGGTATATAAAAGCTTACACCATGGGTAGGTCAGACCTTGTATTCTATAAAATGTTCCTATTTGTATTTAAGCGTTTTGAAAATAAATGCCCTTTTTAAAATTGTTTATGCCCTTCGAACGTCTCTTACTGTTTATTTTTGTTTTTGTCCAAGTCCACCTATGTACTTTGTTTTCTAATCCTCCTTTTTATAATTCTTTTTGAACGCCTCTTTTTGTGGGTGGATGTGTTGTTTTTGCGTTTTATTCTTAGGCCCAATTTTGTATTTCTACGAATTCTACCTATTTATTTAGGTAATTTTTAGCTGCTTTTGTATTTTATTCTTGTGTGTTTTATATTGTATGTATCCAGGGCTCGATTTCACAACGCACTAAGATTCATGTGAAGAGTTGTCAATATCACCATAGTGATTTGTATTCTGACATCACACTTTGCTTAGCAATTAAGATTGATTCGCAGTTAAGATCAATCTTAGCTCTTTGTGAAATTGGCCCCTGGGCCCCCAGGGAGGGAGAACAGTTCATTGAAAACTGATGATGCTACCCTGGTTAAATAAAACGAAATACAAAAAATTAAAGTGAATATCATACCTGAAAGACCCTTCACAATTAAACTCATTATTAATTAAACTTAAACGTTCTCATGGTCAGAGGATTATCAAACGCCAGAGATGTTGAGGATCCCCCTAGAGCAGATAGTGGTACAGTCCAAGCTACATTTTCCACACATGAGAGCAGCTGATCTTCTAGGCCAAGCAATCCAACCGCCTCCACTTCCAGCGGGTGAGTTCCTCTCAATAATAAAAGCTTTGGAAGCTGTGTATCAAATTTGTAGAGTGTTCTAGTCAATAAACTTTACCAATTTATGTCATCAGAACCGAATTGAAGAGTGAAATAATCCGGAGGTCGTTGGTTCAACTCCCGCTCGAGTCAATTTTTCTTTGTTCAACCCCAAATTAACAATAATAATGATAACGGACATTTGTAGTGCTCCATGTCTGTCAAAGACACTCCTGGCGCATAGAAAAAGAACTCTGCTAATGACGGCACTTAAAGCCTAAATTGAACAGGTGTGTTTTCAAGTTAGTTTTTAAGCTAGAGAGAGTGTCATAGGCACTTGCTATTTTACAATTATTTCTTATTTCACCTATCAATTGAGTTTAAACTTCTACAATTTGTTTAATAAGAGAAACAAACAAAGAAACAATAAACTGAAACCCAAACATCTTAGTTTTTTGAGAGTGAGTGTTTGTCTGGCCACCTTAAAGACACTTTTTTCCCCTCCATTTCTGTTAGTTGAAAAGGCTGTTGAAGTTCTGCAGGATCTTGCCATACTCAATGATGATGAAAGCCTGACTGCGCTGGGCGACAAAATAGTGGGGCTTTCCACTGAACCTAGACTAGCCAAGGCGCTTGTGCTCTCTGCAATATACAAGTGAGACTACTTTACAGCTTGCATAGATATTTCATGTATTTATCCACCAACATTTATGTAATTTATTTGGTTACTATTTGAACGTTGATTACATGTAAATGAAAAATATTAGTAAACCAGGGGATAAAATAGTGTGGAATTCCACTGGACCTAAACTAGCCAAGGCTCTTATGCTCTCTGCAATATAGAAGTGAGAATGCTGTACAGCTTGCATAAAATATTATTTATTTTTTGGACATTCGTTAAAATTCTTGAATCAAAATGTAGAACGATAATTACACATGAAAGAGCTAATGTAAACTAGCTAGACCCGGATGGACTTTCAGGAGCCCATTGTTTGTCTGCAGCATGCTTAAAGGTGTTATACAGGATTGGTAGAGCTGACAAGATAGTGACAAAATAGTCACAGACAGTGTTCATGTTTTGAGTGATCAACCATATACATACAAAATAACAAACCTGTGAAAATTTGGGCTTAATCCGTTGTGTGAGTCGGGAGAAAACAGTGAAAAAAACATACACAATTTTCAGCATGTAAACACATTGTCCATAATTTTGGTTGCGTTTTTTTTAAATGGGTTTTTCAGATACAGTTTTTTTGAATATAACCTCATTTCAGAAGGAAATATTTCACAGAATTTTGTTTTTCTAGTATGAACTCGTTATCAGTAAGCTTTCAGACTAAAATTAAACAACAATGTTTTTTATCCTTACCAATCCTGTATACTACCTTTTAAACCAAGAATCAAATGACAAGTGATGGTGAATTGTCATATCAGTGCAACAAGTCCACATCTCAAATATCAGATCTCTCCCAAATTCCAATATTTTTTAAGAACTGGGGTTGGGGTATCTTGGGAGAATTTAACAAGTTCATCTCTGTTTTAGATGTTTTGAAACGGTACATGTTTTTAATCTAATATTAAGGTATTTGAATTAAGGTACTCTGTTGATAAACGTTTAGCAATTTAACAGGCATGCAATTTTTCAGCTGATCTACTAATTTCCCCCTTTTTCCTTTAACAACTGGCCATAGATAAACTGAAAAACACAGAATGAACATTTCCCCTTTTTATTTGAAATTGCGAAGTTGGTATGTCTGAACTTAAAAGTGTTGCAATGTCCATGAGAGTTGCAATTGTTTTTTGTACACAAAGTGCTTCCAAGTAATCCATCAAAATACATTTTTTTAAAGAAAACTCCATTTTGTAAAATTGTGTACTATTTTCTGTGCAGGTGTGTGAATCCAATGTTAACAGTGGCTGCTGGTATGCACACAAGAGCACCGTTCGTTGACTCAATGGAGAACAGAGCAGCTATCTTACGGGTAAAAACTGAAGGAGGGGTCCGAATTAGCGGCTACAGCTATGGCTAGATTTCCGCATCATCATGCGTTGAAGCATAGGATGCCCCTAGCAACAGTCTTAGTCGTAGCTGTAGCCACCAATTCGGATCTGGCTTAAGACCGTGGCTACAGCTACGGCTTGATTGTCATTTGGACAAGTGTTGAAGCATATGATGCCCATAGCAACACCCTTAGCAACAGCCACAGCCGCCAATTCAGACATGGCTTTTACCTCATTGAGTCTAGTATCTAGAAACCCTCTGCCTGAATCCATCAGAATTCCACAGCATACGATAACTCAACATTTAAACCCCTTGGACTCAAATAGACCATTGGTTTGTGACGTCACAGCCGCAAGTTTTGCCAACCATGGCTGACTAAAGTAGGGGCTGCCGTCATTGCAAAAAAAAAGCAATTTATTATTTAATCTAAATGCTTTCAAATTGATCATATTTTTGAACGCATGAGGGCGCTTTCTTCAGGGAATGTCTTGCATCACAATTACAGTTTCATCTTATTTTAATTGCCTGTATGTAGTTTTCTTGCATCAGTGACGAAATACATAAACAAAATTGAAAAAACCCTGTTTTTTTATTTGTTTTTCATCCCGAAAAAATTGGTCCACATGCACCCTCACGCGGTCAAAAATATGGCGAATTGCCCATATCACTCACTGATCAATCAAATGTGCTACCCAAAACGAACAAAATACAAATATTCTTCATAAGAAAGGGCTTAAGGGGGCTGTTTCATCGTGATCAAAGCAGGCCTGTGGCTGTACATGGAATTACGAACTCTCACCGAGTTATTTGACGCACGCGCCCTTCCTCCGTATCATATCTATGGAGAGCGCTTGCACGTGCAGTAACAGGGTGAGAGTTCATAATCTATGTACAGCCACAGGCCTGCTTTGAAAGGGGCAGTGAACTTGTGAATTTGTGCCAACCCAGGTTATATGTTTTGTGATACTCAACGCTGCCACCCATGCAATATGGTGGTCGTTCTTATAACAAAACAAAGGTCTGTAGATTCGTGTGCAATGCATAAAAAGGATGGTGTGGCTGTAAAGTTCTGGTTCCATAAGTTAAGACAAAATGAAGGTATGGGGGTAACTTGTGATCATTTGAAAATTAATGGTTACGATTTGCTTCTTGTTATGCTACAGAAGCCACCAAACCAATTCCACATCCTACCAGTTGCAGAGGTGGGACCCTACTGTATGACTAAAGTCACTCACACATGTTTTTTTTAGTCAAATTAGATTGAAATCTGGTTTCTAACCAGTTTGAAAAATGACCATGTTCGCGACGCCATTGTTACAGTGTCCAACAACGACATGTGATCAATATGCAAATAAGGTCTTTGATGTTTACCGAGCATTGTTTGCAATGGACTATATCGTTGTTGTTGTTGTTGTTCTTCTAGATTAGGAAACAATTTGCCGATGATAGCCAGAGTGACCATCTAACCCAGGTACAGCTGTATGAAGCCTGGGACCAGGCCATGTACTCCAGAGATGTTAGAACGTTCAATGATAAACATTATATACACCATTCTACCATGCTTTTCATCAGAAGTGAGTCATACTATTTTCTAGTGTGCTGTAAAGAAATATATATATACTTGTTAAACCCAAAATTTAGATTCACTAGCCCTTACAAAATGGTTTTCTTTGTTAAGCAAAAAAGTGGGTGTGGCATCAGTCGCAACAATGTAAACTTTATGGAATGTTGGCTGGTAACCTGTTTCTGCTAAGCAAGGTTTTTCTGTGCTTGGCAAGTTTTTGTGATTTTAGGCTTTATGAAATTGGGCCCAGATTTGTGCACCATGCCCAGTGCCTAATTGGGGTGGTGTGGCGATTCCGAACATCAAAGTTTCACACAAGTTTTAAAATTGTATTTACTGGTTTTCCCAAAAACAAAAAAATATTTTGAATGTTTTTTTTCTTTTTCTTAAGTCGCACTCTCTCTGTGTTTAAATTGTTGTTTTATGCTTCACCAATAAAGAAGCACTAAAGAATTTTTTTTAATTTTTATTTATTTATTTATTTATACTGGGTAAAATCAGCTCAGCATGAAAGCTGTTTTCCACTGATGCTCAGCAGTGGAACCACTAAAAACATACAACATTACAACCTTATATTATTACAAAAAGTGTACAACCAAACAATAAAAAACAACAAGAACAAAAAAAACATGAGGATTGCAGAAATGTTTAAAAACCAAGAAGGCGAGTCTTATTAAAAATAAAATTCTGATCTGAGTGAGTTTATGCTAGGTTGGTTTCTAACAGTAGCTGGAAGCTCATGCCATAGTTTTGTACCTCTGTAACTAAACGTTCTTTGGGTATTCTTTAACTTTAAGCTAGGTTTAAATTTACCAAAATGTTGTGTACATTTACAATAAAAACTTACATCTGTAACTTAGCCAGGACTCGAACACACAACCTCTGATTTAAATCCCAAGCGCTCTTTATGGCTTCATGCAGGCTTCTTATCCCAGTGTATAGAATTAATTTTTTGTTATGTTCATGGAACACTCTAGGTCTTCGGCAACAACTGTCAGAGAATTTAGCGGATGCAGGTTTAGTGACAACATCCAAGGACTGTCTCCATGGTTACGATGGCAGCAGTGACCAAGCCCATGATGATAAACTTTTCAAGGTAATAGTTTATACTATTTTCATTCTTTCCCAATCATTAAGATTTGCTCTTGATGTGGAGCACATTGAAGCTTTGTCGGGAAACAACTTTGAATGTTGATTTCTTGGCAAAATGGCGCCACTTTCGGTCTTAGTTTTTCTGTGAACTACCACTCTGGTTGTTTGTAACCTTCTGTTCACATCTCTGAGGAACTTTGTTATTTTCTGCCTTGGCCATTGCCCTGGGGAAAAATCAGAAAAAATTGTGATTAAATAGCCCTGAAACATCTATTAAAGCCAACACCATGTGTACATGTAAGTCAGCCCTTGTACTAGATAAAATATTCCTACTTTTTTCCAAGGAACATACATCATGCCTGCTATAGGGTCATTATTATTTATTACTCACAAATACCCCACACGGTTCAGGCAGTCCTATTGGTTGAAAGGTGGTCACATGACCATGTTTACTTGGTATTAAACGGCTGATAAAGACATGGCTGTAGCTGTTTAAGACCAGTTGGTTAAAGCGTATTTGGCATTCATAGCCATACGCGTGTTGGCGCGCAAGCTTAAGCGGGCGCTAATAATGCGTTAAGCAATCAATACATACGGTATTCTCAACATAAAATATATAAGAATGCACGCATCAGCACAACCGTTGACCACCTTGTGCAATTTGATCTTTGGCGAAACAGCCGGAGGACAGGAATTGAGGTTTAATTACAATTTTTCCTTTATTTTTACACTTTTTAACAAAAAGGGTATTTATGAATGGGAATAACAGAGTGATAACTCTTGCTTTTAAACCAACTGTTTAAAGGTATCGTACACGTTTGGTAATGACTCAAAAACAAATATTAGCATAAAAACTTACTTGGTAACAAGCAACGGAGAGCTGTTGATAGTATAAAACATGGTAGGAAACGACTCCCTCTGAAGTAACGTAATTTTTGAGAAAGCGGTAATTTCTCACTAAAATAATAAAAACTTCTTGCAAGAAGTTTTTATTCCTATCTGAAAGCACACAAATTTGTACAACAGGGGTGTTTTTTCTATCATCATTTTCTTGCAACTTCGATGACCAATTGGGCCCAAATTTTCACAGGCTTGTTATTTTATGTATGTTGGGATACACCAAGTGAGAACACTGGTCTTTGACAATTTCCAAACGTGCTCAGTGCCTTTAAGACCTTGTCAATACTCTATTTTTCCCGTCTTATTATTATTACAAGGAAGTTCAAATATTCAAGACACACTGGCTTGAACTACTAAATCTTCAACTATTAAGGAATCCCATTAATTTTTACATCTAAGACAGTTTTCTAATTGTTGTTATTTCCCAGGGTGTCCTGTGTGGTGCACTCTTCCCAAACTTGTTGAGGGCCAGACAAGGCAGACTTGAAAAGGGCAGAATGAAGCTTAAGAAAATGGTCATCAAAGACATGTAAGTGAAAACAAAATAATAATCCGGTGAATCTTATCTCTTTAGAGACCGTTCATTTCTGCATAATCATCACAGTACGCCTAAATATGTTGTTAATAGGAAGTTACTATCACTAGTAAATCTTGGGAATTCAACCGTCTCTTTTGGAAGGATTGTTGGCTCTAGAAGAGCCATTGGTTTGTTCTTCTTGAAATTTCAAACAGTATACTCTGCTTGTCTACAGGAACATTGCTAATATTGCTGATTTTGTATATTTTATATTTTATATTTTGATGTTGGTTTTTTTAGTTAAAATGTCTGGAAAAATGAAATAAAACAGAAATTTATTTTTGTTTTAGAAATTTTGGCACTATTGGAAATGTTGAAAGATTTCAAGCCAATCAAACATTTAGTTTGCTCTCTTTGGTTTACTAAAAGTGGGTCAACACCAGCTCTTCTTAAACCACACAGGTTCTTATCAGAGCCAACACTTCTCCCTTAAGAGTTGTATATGTGGTTGTACCGCAAATTTACTAACTAAAGTTGTTTTCATGATCCACACCATGCAAAACTCCAAACATCACTTGGGTCAAATTTTGTGGCAATTTACGGCAGCTACGGGCATTTATGTACAAGCTTGTGCTTTGTTCTCTAAACGGTTATTGAACTATTATACAAATAAATCTGTATTAACTCATAAATTCATTCTTCATCACAATTTTTTAACTTTTATTGTACTTCATTTGCGTTTCATATGTGTGAACTGCTATTGAAAATGGATCTTTTTGGTGATAGTTTTCTGCAATTTTTAAATCAAACTCATTAATACTTTCTTGTTGCTGATTTGTAGCGAGTCTAACAATGTGTTACTCAGTCGGCGATCAGTAAACTGCACCGCTAAGAATTTTAGCAGCCGCTGGCTGACGTACTTCTCAAAGGTAATGTCTTTTTCACTTCTGTAACTTCCTCGTCCATTTACCATGCTTTTACTTTCTCTAACTTCCTCGTCCATTTACCATGCTTTTACTTTCTCTAACTTCCTCGTCCATTTACCATGCTTTTACTTTCTCTAACTTCCTCGTCCATTTACCATGCTTTTACTTTCTTTAACTTCCTCGTCCAGTTACCATGCTTTTACTTTCGCTTGCATGCCGTGAATCAGCCTAGCAGATGAAATCTACAAGAATTTATCTTGACATTTAGCCTTCGAGAAAGACTTTGCTTGTGTCAAAATGTCAGGCCATTAACTATTTTATTTTGACAAAATCTAAGCGCAAACTGGAAATCAGTGTTCTCCAGTGTTGTATGACTTGTGACTTAAGATTGAAGACAAACCAAAATCAGATTTGGACTTGAGTAACAATGATCATTGAATCATACTTGACCCTAAAGACCTGGGCCCAATTTCATAGAGCTGCTTAAGTGGACAATTTTGCTTAACAATTTTGTGCTAAGCAAACCTTAGCAGGATACCAGTTAAAATGCATGTGACATGGTACTTCGGCTGGTGACCTTATTCTGATAAGCATCATTTTGTTGTGCTTAGCTACTTTTTGTGCTTTAGCAGCTCTATGGAATGGGCCCTGGATTTAAAGCTCAAGAATTGTTTCTATAAACTTAACATGCAAATGAATGTTAGAGATCAACATCTTGGTTTTAGGTTTCATAAAATAGCTGGTATCGGCTCTGTATCCATACCTTCAATGACATTGTTTCAGTTTCACTATCTTTTCTCATGGTTTTTTCTTTTTTGTGAAAATCAAATGCCATAATCCTCCTTTTTTTTCCCCTGGATTTGTTTTTAAAGGCAAAGGCAGATCAGGTCTTCATCCATGATTCTTCCACCGTACAACCCTTGGCAGTACTGTGCATGACAGGAAGACGGGTCCATGTTCAACCAGTCTCACAAAGAGGTAACCTGATTTACAGTCACACAACTAGTGTTCTCCCCCAACCTCATTCCCAGTGTTGTAGAATCTCGCTGCATCATTTTTCCCCCGGAATGGTTGCTCGACCATAACCCCTGGAAGTGTGACTTTGAAACTTTTATTCAAATATACTGGACATTTTAATTACTGGTCCCCTCTCATTCTTCTTTGATCTTGTGACATGTCTAACTGTATGCAGTTTAGGGTGATCGTGTAAAAACATATGAAGTGGATTGCGTCTAAAAACTTGCATTTTGACACGCGCATACTGAGTAGTTGTTGCTACGAAAGCTCATACAGTTTTTCATTTAATTTTTAAGTCTTTAAATGCTACCACTAAGCCCATGTAAGGGTCCTTAACTCTATCACTATCGGTATACCCTCCTGGCCAACTGGCCATTGCCACAAACTTCCAGAGGAGACTGTGGGGTCTACGTCCACAGAACATTGGTAGATGCACATAAAAGAACCCAGAACACTTATCGTGGAAGAGTAGGGGCTTAACCCCGGTGTTTCTGGTTCACATAGCAAGCACCCTTGTTTACAGGTTTTCTCAGGCTTGTGAGGTACAATGATTACATTCACTTATGAGGCATCCTTGGTTTCATTTCCAGAAATATATAGTAATAATAATAATAATAACTCAAGCCGTGGGAATTCCACACAATACCAGCTGTACAAACAGAAACACATGCACCAAATGCTTGCCTGGAATGTGTGGTACTTTGTTGATGTCTGCGGTACTAGTGGCGTGTCGTGGCCGAGCAGATAAGAACACCGAACTCAAGCTCTGGTGTTTCTGATCAGCAGAGTGTGGGTTCGAATCCCAGTCGTGACACTTGTGTCCTTGAGCAAGGCACTTAACCACATGCTTCGTCCTTCGGATGGGACGTTAAGCCGTAGGTCCTGTGTGTTGTGTAATGCACGTAAAAGAACCCAGTGCACTTATCGTAAAGAGAAGGGGTTCGCCCAGGTGTTCCTGGTTTGATTGGCTGCATATTGCGCCACAGCACCTTGTAAACCGTTACATGGTGCTATGCAAAGGAATAGGTCTCATACTTAAACACGTAACTCCACTTACCTTGTAGGAAAAATACTGAGCGCTTTGAGACACCCATCGGGAGTATGAAGCGCTATATAAGAACTGCGTAGTATTATTATATTATTATTAAAAAGGTTCACAAGTTTTGACCTTTTTGGGCCTTTTGCAGAAATGCTGCGGCTCGAAGAGGAAGACCCCGGCTTAGACCCAAATGCAGAGGTGGTGAAACTTGTCGTCAGTGCAGACATCCACACAACCAGCGATAGCTATGCAGAGAGAACGCCCGTCACCTTCTACGCTACGTACGACACAGCTGCAGTGCTGATGGGTTTGATACGAGAAGTCAACACCATGGTGGAAGAGTGCCTGAATGCTGAACGCATCGATGACTTGGTGAGTGAAAACTAGGGTCGTGCACCTATGTTTATTTTCCTAGACAGTTGAACTTAACTTGTGACCTCTGGTTAACCGTTTCTACTGATTCCAATCCGAACCATGAGCCGATCTTGAGAAGACACACATGTCATAACACTTTCCAGAATTACTCAGAACTGTGGGCTTCGGTTTTTGTTTCATTTTTTTCGTCTCTCTTTCTTCGTTGGCTTCGTTTACCCCTCAACTTTTAAGGAAATTTGAAAAGGATTTTATCATTGTTTTACAGTTAAACAGTTAACCGGTCAAGTGTCCCAACCCTAGTGAAAAATCAAACTGCTTTTTTTTGAAGAATTTTAGGGGGGGGGGCAAGTTTCTCATCTTTGAACAGCAGTATACATTCCTATAAAGTGAACAGTGTCCAACTATATTGAGCTGCTTATGCACAAAATACTGCTTAACAAATTTCTGCCAAGCAAAAATAACTAGGAAACCAGTCAAAAGTGGTACATATTGTGTGGTTTTCCTTTTACTTAGTGAACTAACATGGTCATTATATTGTGGAGTCAAATATTTGGTTCCACAAAATGGCGGAACTGTGTTAGTTTACAAATGAAAGGAAAACCACACAATTTTGAGGCATATTTTGTGTGATGCATTATATTCTACTTTTAAAACATCTTTTTTGACCATATTAATTTCATGACAAACACTTTATAAAGCCAAAAGTGCCCAATCGGCAGGCAATGTGTCTCTTTAAGTACTTCTAACGATCCAAGCTCCCGTCTTTCTCCAGCCCCAGGAAGTCAAGACGAGGCATGAAGACATTTTGGAGATGCTTCAGAAGGTCATCAACAGCCCTCAGACTCCGTTCATGGTGTCAGCGAGCAAAAAGAGACAGAACCACAGAAACAACGACTGGCAGGCTGCAATGAATATGAACCTCACTGCCTGGTGATCAGTCATTCTTTGACAGACAGTCGCCCTAGAGACGCCTCCGAGGGTCAGAAGGCAACAGAAACACAATTTGTAACAAACAGTTGAAGGCAATGACTGTATGACACCATGCAAATGTCATGAACTGCACGTTTACCAATAAATAATAAGCTGGCACTTATAGATCTCCTTTTCTAGAGGTTGCAAAGCGCTAGGATGTGTCCAACACAGATCAAAATAAAATCAAAGATGACTCAAACATAAAAAATCACTTTCAACAAAACAAGTGAGTCTTCAATAATTAAATCCTAGAAAATGAGTCTTGTATCAACACAAGTGGTGTAACTAGGTGCTTCTTCCCCCCCCCCCCCCAATTGATGTCGGATTTTAGACACGCTATATCCAAATTAATTGTTTGACTCATTTCTCAAAAAACCATAGCATTTCAGGCAAAACTAATTCAATAGACCTTTTTCCACCATTCCCGTAGGTTATAGGGGCTTTAGTAGTATAATTTGTTTTACCCTTACGCCGATTTGTATTAAGCATTGTATAGTACTATCCTGAGTTCTGTGAAAAAAAAACCCACAGGCAAATCACTCTGGTGGGATTTGAACCCACGACCTTTGCAATGGTAGAGCAGATACATGTCCGAGTTGTACTGAGTATACAGTGCTTAATGAGTATACAGTGCTTAATACACATCGGCGTAAGGGTAAAACAAATTATATTCTTTTTTCCCCGATGCAAAATTAACGGCTTTAAGTAACTTACTTTTATTCATAAGAAATACAACACTCAATTCGACACCATTTTTTTTTTTTTTAAAGCACATTATAAAATCATTTAATATAATTTATCTTGGATGATGGGGAATTTATATAGTCAATAGTCTTATGTTACAGTGGTAAACATAAATGGATTTTCATCATTAAAAGTTTCTTTTCCACTTTTGTGGTTGACATAAAAGTGAACTCGCCTGCTGTGTTCGTTGCAAATCAGCAGGAAAAGGTACCAGAAATATGCCGGATGGGGGTCAAACACATGTGTAACTTTACTAAAGGAACTAAAAGCTTGTGACCCATGAGTAATGTTCCAGCAATTTAAAAGCATTTACAAGTCATACATGTAGCTCTTTGTTTACCTCTTTAATGCATATAGGCCTGATACTTTGTTCTTGTATTAGGGCAAGTCATTTTTTACAAAAGGGCACCTCCACTGGGACATTTTCAAGTGGCACCAAGGCAATGACCAGGGGGGCATGGAGGCAATTGCCTCTATGAAGCATTAGGCCTGTGAATGTCATATGGGTTTTTTATGTTTGCTTGATCAGTTCAGGAACTAAGGTAGAAAGCAAGTGTGATTTGATTGGCTAATAAATTAAGACCACAGTTTGTTTTGATTTTTTAAAGGGGCACATTGCCTTCAGATCTCTCAAAATTTTCATGTTTCGAATTACTGCTTATCCTTTGTAAGAGTTGTTCATGCACTAAAACACCTACAGTGTGTTTATAATTGGTGAGTAGTGATTAGAAAGCATAAATTTGCCTCTGGAAATACAACTAGCGAAACATACATTCCGCCATTTTGTGGAGTCAAACATTTGGTTCCACAATATAGCGAACCGTGTTCTGTCATGCATTTTACACAAAACCCACACAACTTCAAGGGATATTTATTTGAATAATTATATTCTTCTTTTAAAATATCTTTCCAACCATTTATAACAAACGCTTGTTATTGCCCAAAGTGCCAAATCTGAAGGCAATGTGCCTGTGTACACATTATAATGAACTGTGCATGTTTTCAAACAAATATGACAAAGTCCTCTATTTATTTGGGTAAAATGGCTTTTTAAATTTAGAACTATCAGGTGGGTTTCTTGAACAACTATACATGAAGTGTGTGCTAATGTGAATAAAATATTTGCCGTTGGGCAGAGATCCAATGGTGCTCGGTATAAAATAATTTAAGTTTTAAGCAGTTGTGTAAAATTTTAAAAAATTATTAATAATTATAAAAGTATTAGTCCTATTGCTCATATAAACTTTAAAATACTTTTTTTTTTTAAAGACAAGATAGTACAATTTAAAGCGGTACCCGCTGCTAAAATATAGGATTCAAACTGCTTCTAGCTACCGGGTAGTCTCGGTGGTCTAGTTGGTAAGACATCTGCTCTAGAATGGCAAAGGTTGTGGGTTCGAATCCCACCCGAGTAATATACCTGTGGATTTTGTTCACAGGACTCGGGGGAAAGTACTGAGTATACAGTGCTTTACACACATCGTGTAAGGGTAAAACCAAATTAAAATTTATTTATTGTTAATAATTTCAGTCAAGGTTTATGTTGTCCAGTGAATTAAACCAACTGTCGTTTCCAAAGTATGACCATACCTTTGTAAAAAAACAATTATACATCCGATTCTAGGAAAATAATTATCACTACTTATTTCAAATGAGCTGAAATCATTATTAACACTTCCTCAAAAAGTAATAATTAAGTGTACGGATGTTGCAATTTGGGCATCATTTTTATGTTAGTGTGATTTCATATTTAGATCCAATGTAACAATCCTGTAAATGTACACAAAACCCCCCAGAACTGTTGATGTTTCTTTCCACCAGACATTAGGCTAAGCAATGGAAATAGGTAAGTCCTGTAAACTGTTGTCACCATTCATGTATAAGTACCTACTTTAGAATTATGGACAAGTCGTTTAAATGTTTGTCGCAGCGCATGCTCTGACGGGATTAAACTGCTCTCGCAATATTGCTGGCTTCTGACTACTGCACCAGTTTAATGGGGCCGTCGTCGAGTGAGCAGAATCTCGCGTGGAGCAGCAATCTTGCGAGAAAGTACAGTTGCGAGAGAAAGTACAGTTGCGAGAGAGCCGTTGATGCTACCACCTCGACAAACATTTTTTTAAACGACTTGTCCACAAGTCTACGTCTACTTCGACGGCGGGATCAGAACCCCAGACACTTCATGAACGACGCCGTTAACGACCGTGTTGTCCGCCTGAACCACTTGTTGGTTTTCGACGTAGATGCCCCCCGGCCCGCGCAGTACCAAGATCGTCCCACCCGCCAGTGGTTGCAACCTCTGGTTGTCGTAAAGACCCGCAGCGTAGAGGGCAGCACTCACCACGTGGTACTCGAGAACAGTTTGGAGGAAGGTCACATTTGCGAGCTTATCCACCACGGCCTTAGGGAGCTTTTTGAAGGCGGCGTTGTTAGGAGCGAAGATCGTCAGTGGACGGGATGGGTCTGTTACTAGTGCAGTGGTTAGGTTTGCTTTCTGCAACGTTAAAAATAATTAGTTTTAATAATTGGAGTAGATGAAACTTCTCTTCCAAGAATGTTTGATCATGTACAGTTATTAAAAAAGAGAATATCCCTCCACTTAAAGGAAGCACCTCCGATCCATACGGGAAACCCAACATTATTTTCTCTTTTTCGCATTTACAAAGTTGCATGCCTGATCTTAAGAACAATCCTTACAATTTATCCATGTAGCTCTTTGTGAAACTGCAAGCTCCTGCACCGTTAGTTCCTTGCTCTATGGTTTAATCAACCAGCTTCTGGCAAGTTTACAATAATTTCCAGGCGGATAAAGTTTAATGAAAGTTTCTGAACCGTCTTTTCGAGACACTAAAAAGAAAAAAATGTAACCCCTTTATCCTGTAGGACTTGGCAAGCACTAAGAAAACAATGCTTTTTTACACCTTTGTGTACCACTGTATAGTAAAATAAAATATAATGTTCTTTATCTCCGATGCAAATTGTTACATCTTTTGAATAATACTGGTGTTCCAAATTTCATACCGTTAGGAACATGACGAGAGAGCTGAATCTTGGGTCCTGCTTCAGAAACTCCAGCATGTTGTTACCCATCGGAATGGGGAACATGACCTTGTCGATGATGTGAACGATACCGTTGCCAGCCTGAATATCCGGGAGGACGATGGTTGCTCCGGTCGCCGTCACTATCTGTTTACCGAAACAAGACGAACGGGGCAGAGTTAAATTATGTCATTTTATTACGCGGGCGAACCGAAAACACACGGACACAAATAAAGAGCGACGAGCACGTGCAATCATAACCACGACGCCGTTTGGGGTGTAACTTTACCGTGGCATCAACACCGCTCCTGTTACTAACATCTTTGTGCAGAGATGCCAACATTTGCATCTTGCAATCAGGGAGATTTTGTACAACAATCAGGGAGATATTTGTAATTACATTCAAGATAATAGGGAAACAAGTTTCCATAATCATTGGAACATGAACAGATTTATTTAATTTCAGGGAACTTTCTGCTGAATCAGGAAGAGTTGGCAGCTCTGCTTATATACGTGTATTTTATCAAAACCGTACTACTACGGAGCTCCACAAGTGTCATGTCATTTTATTCAGATAACGACGACTTGGTAACTTTAAGGCAGGTGAAATTTTGGTAATTACTTTACAAGTTAATGACCATAAAAACTTGATTGGTAAAGAGCACTGGAGAGCTGTTGATTGCCACTTTGTTAGAAACGACACTCTTTGAAGTAATGTAGTTTTAGAGAAAAAGGTAAATTTTTACCACAAAAATTGAATCTGAGAAAGACATGAAGACTTTCTCAGGCATCTGAAAGCACACAATTCTATTCAACAAAGATGGGGTTTTTTTCTTTCATTATTTTCGTGCAACTTCGCTGACCAATTGAACCCCAATTTTCCCAGGTTTATTATTTTATGCATATGTTGGAATACACCGAAGGGGATACTGGTCTTTGACAGATACAAAAAGTATACCCTGCCATTAAAGAAGTCAAATCTTGATCTTGCCAAGACGATTTAAAACCAAAAAGTCGACTTGCCGTGATTGCCCAGGCGACTTATTACTAATATTAGAGCTTTAAAAATGTACGTTTCAAAGATTATAGGGCCTACATGAACAAAAACAGATAATTATATCAACCAAATTTAAAATGGATGCGTCGGCGCGTAGTTGGCTAAACCATCCATGTGCTACAAATTCTTGCTCAGCTTCACTTGTAGAGTAGCGAATAGAACTTAGCCAAAGTATTATGGTAGGACTAATTTTTGTTCCATTATGATCGTAGAGCAAATTAAATTGCAATAATTTTCTTCTCGTAAAAACTGCTGAATAAATACACACCACCTTCGCCTTCGCCCTCGCCCATCGGTGGCCACAAAAACCTGAGAGGCGGATGGTGCAATCACCGAAAGATGAAGAAAAGAGAACATTGCAAGCATTACATTGTAATATGAAGCTGTTTTGATTTCGCGTTTTTATTCCACGTTTGTCAAACGTCTGGCCAAGTTTTCCCCGACTGTGGGGTTGGAAAGAAAAGAGGAAATAAGGGCCCGGGTTTCACCGTTGGGCCTTTCTCGCTCACAGCCTGTTTTGGGGTTGTTTGTAACCTCCATGATTTCACCTTGGTTTCACCTTCGTTTCACCATGGAGGAAGAAAATCTACGATGCACAGTTCGGACTGCCGCTTCCAATTATTAACCCCGTGGTGTTGCCCTCATTGTCATGAAAACAAAAACCAAACACACATCGTCCGGTTCACACTGATTCATTTTTTGTATCCAGAAGTCTCAGGTTGGGGCATGTAACTCAAATCTCTTTTTTGACACAATCATGAATGATACTGGTGTGAATATTGATAACATGTTTCCAAACCAACCCTTGAGTGTCATGCTGCAGAAATAAATAATCAAACCGTTAAATGATGTTTTGTGCCCTACTCCGGCAGGAGTGTCCAAATGCTGTGCGAATGTCTAGGCCCTACAGTGTTCAGAATGAAGGATGAACTTTCCGGCATTCAAATCGAAATGTGTTTATAAAGCGATATAAATTCATGTTTTATACAAAAATGCAATCACTACAGAAAATATTCAATGGATTATTTACACAGATGCTCCAAAACAACGGCCAAGAACCATGGTTTCCAAAATGACAATCCAGAACGAAACTATAATAAGCTGACTGAGCGGGCAAGGGGGACCTTCGAGTGGATAACAGAGTGGTCCAACCATGGAATAAACTACCACTACAGACAAAGTTGTGTCTGCACCTACAGTGGCGACTTTTAAGAGTCAATTGAGAGCCCTTCCCTTAGGAATAGAGGGCTAATCTACCAAGATAAGTATATATCGCCTTATGTAAGTTTCATCTCAGTCCCCCTTTGAGAACAGAAGATCATCGAAGGAGTCAGACCATCAAAGACCATCAAAGAAGTAGAAGGACATTAATTTATCAAGACTACCTGACAAAAGCAAGCCCTCTCCTTGCCGATGCCCCTCTCGCTTCGCTTCCAGTGGAGAATGGTTTTAAAGGATTATCCGTATCTTAAATTTTCCAAAAAAAAATCAGTAACCTCCTCTTGTGAGATAACTTATCCACAATACCCTCTATCTCATTAACTCGTTCCTGCCCGAAGAATGGATATGCCGAAGCTTCATATTTATCAAAGTATTACCTCCCGATCGCAGTATTTCGACAAAGCTATTGTCAGTCAAGCGAGGTGGTTGTAACAATGTGAAAAAGGGAGGGATTTCCGCCATTGATTCTCCGAACTCATAAAGGTCCTTGGCGAGATAAACCTCCCCCAGTTCGGAATCACTCACTGTGTGGTCATTATTATTCCAACAAAGATGCTAAACAGCTCTTTCTTTATAATGTTGAACTCCTTTTGATACCAGCTTAATGCGTGGACAAGCCGACAAATCCCCCTTTTGTGCTCTGCTGACGTTCTCTCACTTGTGGCCTACATTTTCTACCTCCATGATCTCTTACCTTATCTGAATTAAGTTCCCCCTTCGCGGTGGGGAAAGTGTAAAAGTTGATCCGGATGAACTGAGGAGGGAGGGACGCACCGCTCAGAGGACTTGGGAACACACTGGTAAGTAGCAAATTGTCTCGAAGATCTTTACTGGTTGTCAGGCCGAGAGAAACATGGTATTCCAGCCCCCATCGCAGTCCGTCGGTACTGTTGACAAACTCTTTGAACGCGGCCGGGCTTGTGGCGTATGCATGGTCTGTGAACGCGAACACGGTGAGGCCATTGGGTTGTGCACTTGACTCCAGAAGGTTTTTCAGCCACGGGCTTTTCCGAGCTAGGGCAGAAAACTCTTTTGCCCCGTAAAGCTCTGCCATGTCCAGAACATCGTTTTGGCCAAAAGTCTTCAAAGGGAAGACAGCCAGTGCGACCGCAAGGACCATGAAAATGGGTAGTGTTGTAGCCATTTTGGACGATAGTCTTATTTCCACCTTGTACATGTCTATATGGAATTCATGTACATGTACATGTACATATCGATGTACATGTATGTATGTATTTACAAAAATGTACATGCACATTGGCATGATACTCGGAAGAGGCGGTGCCAGATCCAGACCACTCTTTGCACAATCGCACTGAAGCACGTGCCTTGTTATTGTGCGTCTATTAATATTTACATGTAGGCCTATATGTAATATACCAATAATTTCTAATGCCAACTGCAAACACGATGGTCAAAGGTCCGTTTTGTGTAATTTGGGAGCCATAAAAAACCCACTTGTACAGCTCACTATTGTATCATGAAGAAATTTGAGTTTCATCTAAATACATCATAGGGCTATGGACAAGCAAATTTACCTTCCATGCCTTTCTGGCAGGTGAGATACTGCACGTACCATATTGGGAAACTTTACATTGTGTGTCATAATTTTCACATAAGTTCAAGAGTTATACAAATAACAGCTGAACAAGTCTTAGAGTGTACTCGCCCTTTCTTCATAGAGCTAAATGCCCGAGGGCAACAGTGATTTAAAGGCATGATACACGTTTGGTAATTACTCAAAATATATAACATAAAAACTGACTTGGTAACGAGCAATAGAGAGCTGTTGATAGTATATAAAACATTTGAGAAACGACTCCCTCTGAAGTAACGTAGTTTTTGAAAAAGAGGTAATTTCTCACTAAAATAATAAAAACTTCTTGCACGATGCCTTTAATTCACTTTTTTTAGTTCCTGTCATCAGCTAGTGTCTCTTGTATTGTGAGTTTTCTTGTTTGGTATTTTGTTTGAATGACGACAAATTAATAATAATAACATCAAAGTTAATTAAAAAATCAGACAGTGCAATCTCCAGGAAATATGAGATTTGATGTTTTCTTTCGTTGAGCCATGTACACTGAAATCGTTCCTGCTGGAAGTCTTGGCTCAGTGGCTCTTTTTTCTATGGTAGCATTAAACTTTGAGATGATCTAAAATTAATGTAGTATATGCTCCGTCCCAACTGTAGAACCATCCCAACTTTAGTTTGGACCCAATCCCAACCCGAGTGTTACAGTTGGGACAGCCCAACTATAGCTGGGGTTGCGTCAGTCTCGGTCAGTGTGCCTCTAGTCTTATGCTTAATTGATTTTGGATCATTTCAAGTTTCTCTTGACTTATAGATCGGGGTTCGCACGTCACGTGACATTCGGTGATTATCACGGGAAAACCTCGAGAAAAATGTATAAGAGTCCATTACAGCGTCCATGCTCCCGCGCCACATGCCAGCATCCAAGTGTTGCGACCACCCATGGACAAGGCACCCTATAGTTCCGAAGGAACAGTGAGTGAAAAAGACATCTGATTCCATAGTTGGGCCGTCCCAACTGTAACACGCAATCCCATGATACATAGTTGGGATTGGTTTTGGAACATACGTCATGGTTATACACGGAAGTTTGATTTTAAAAAATGATTACATGTACTGTAAAAACGATTATCTGAAAACATGTTGAATCCAACAACATTTTTTAAATGGAAGGGGAAAAATCACGTTGTTTCTTCAACCACTGCCACAACATGTAGAATTCGTGTTTAATTGCCAAAAATTATGATTTCTTGCAAGGAACTGGTATTTGCTAGAATCCATAGGGCTGAATGTCGTGGTGTTTACATAAACACGCAGGTCACATAAGCCGAGATCAAATCATGCATAATTTGTAATTCTGTAATTGTTATGTATTTTTGATGTTATGAGCATGCTCGACAAAGCAAATTTCCATTTTGTGGACAATAACTATATTCAAATAAAAAGAAATGAAATGAAATGAAATATATGTTGTACGGTACTTGATTGCAGAGGAGTGGGTCCATGTCTGTAATGATAATTACAATACAAGTTCGAGTTTCTGGCGTACACCAGTGTTCCATTCCCATGTACATGATGGGTTAATTATTTAAGCTAAGATCAATCTTATCTATACTTGCTCATTAAACAAACAATATAATTCCAAAATGGGGGGATAGTTGTAGGTTTCCCTCGAGTTGTGTACTAATGGATTTAGTTCTCCTCTGATTCTATGTTCATCTTGAACACTATAACTTTCTTTTAATATTTATTTAATCACCTTTCCAAAGCGGCTAGTCAAGTTAGCCTGGTTTTCCACGTCGTAGACATTGAACCTGATGCATAAGACGGGTTCCGGTTGGTCCTCCGTCTTGCCAGGGGGTCGGAATGCGCTGGGGATCCTCAAATTGTTGTTCATCTGCTTCGTATAAACCTCAGTGAGGCCAATGTGGTACCGCAGGTACCACTCCAGGACCTGCGGGTCCCGAAGAGCGATCTTGGCGGTTTCGGGTAGCCTGTCGAATGCAAGATCAGTTGGAGCCAGGGCCATGTACCTTGTCGACGACAAGTTCCCAAGAGTCTGTTTCACCCATGGTATGGATCGGGCGTACTTCACGAATGTCAAAGCTCCTGCGTTCTGGCACACCTGAAGAATGTCATCGTCGTTCGCAGTCACAGCGACGATGCCGTCTTCCCAAATCCGAGAACTACAACCGAAAACAGAGAGCAGCCATACCAGCAATTGGGAGAAGAACATTTTGAACTAGAAGTTGAAACGTCATAAAACGTCGATTGATTCTGAGCTGAAATTCTCACACTTGTACGAAACAAAAACTACTCGTTCCTGTTCGTATGATATTGAGCTTCAGTAGCTGATCCACCACTGGTTTAATTATTTATCTTAACCTTTGGTACATTCAAAGTCGACTTTTTGTTTCCCTTCTCGAAGCAAAATACTCTATTTTGTAATAGCGCCCTCTCTTCAATTATGCAGGCTGCGCACGAGTGTACATGTTGATTTACTTTTTGTTTTGAAAAAAATGAAAATACAATAAAAACAATTCCATATCGTACTAACCTAGATTAATAAAATGAGAATAACTTTATCATCATTGCGAACAAATGTTTTGAGGAAGAAATCAATGATATAAACTTTCTTAGTTGTATCTAAACAAAATGGGGGTTTAGTAAAAAAATTCAAGATGATAAGGTGTTGTGCATCCTTGACGTTTTTCCTCGTTCTGGTATACTTTAACATTTTTTAAAGAGCAAAACGGTCAAGTTCAAATGTGTGCATAAGTATGATTGTAAAAACAGTGAAGTTCTGATTTCATTTATTTTTTATTTAGGAATACATTTCTTTCTTCAGAATGCTCTATACTGTAATGAGAACAAACAACCGTTCACTCAGCGCCACCACACATCCATCAATAGAGGGCATTTACATGGTTTGCACGTAAAGTTATCTATCTCCACTTTAATGCTAATTAAAGCCTAAAATTATACACATTTTCAGATCGTTTGAAGGCACAAAGTGCATGGGTATGGGCATAAAGTGAGCAAGGAGTGGTTTGGGGCGAAGTACGCCTACATGGTACAACCATGGTACAATCAGCTGTCAAACCATTGCTTTTATGGTCAAACAAACTGCATGTTTTCACAACCGATAATAATTTGCTTACGTTTTACAGTTGATAATTAACCTTAATCAATCATCACACTTGACTGGGCTTGTAACGTGTTGATGTCGTACCGTGCTCTACAAGGACGGCAATTTACTGAGTGAAATAAAAAGTATTTTGTTAATGTTTTGACCATATTATTGCTTTTTTAATTGTTGTCGTTTGCCACAAGGGCCTGGAAGCAGTCCTTGCACAGTTTGCACAAAATTACTCTCTAGTTTATCATGGTTTCAACTCGTGATGGGCCATTGAACGACTTAAGACCATTGTCTACCTTCAACAATTACATCCTGAAGGTGGAATTTCCACGGTTGCACTGACGAGGGGTCGTTATGTGACTGAGCCCATGTGCCCAACTACCCCCTACCCCCCCCCCCCTCCCAAAAAGGGGGGGGGGGTAGAAAAGAGAAAATAAACACCTCAACAAAAGTAATGTGATAACAAAAATAAATTAATAAGAAATATTTCCATGGGTTCCTCCCTGACCTCAAAACCTATTGTTGTTGTTGTTGTTGGTTTTTTTTTTTCAAGAGAGCACAGTGAAGAAAAGTAAAACTGCACACAAATATTGAGTTCTGCGGTTTAAATAAAACACTCGGAATTAGCCAGAAAAAAACTGTATAGAGTCTGTATTGGAATTGCATCGCCCAATCATGGCTAAGTTGATATATATATACATAAACTACAGCTAGCGTACCCACTAAACTGTACCCTTTGCTAATTACAAACAGCTATTGATTTGTTTTGGGGTTTTTGTTTTGTTTATTGACAGAATTCACCCGGTCTGCACCTCGCGATGGAATGAGTAGATACATTGGAGACAAAAAGTTGCTGTCTATCATACACAGTCAGACTCCAGTACCCCCCTATTTCCCAAAAGGCATTGGCAAGTTCCGATTTTTTTTACCAAAGCATGATGGGTATGCAGCAAGACACTCTTGACCGGGTTTGTGTACACCACCGCACATGTAGCGGGCCTTTATACATGTGCAGTTTGCAACAAGTAGGGGACAATAAGCGGCAGCTGAGTGCCGTGCTGGTCGGTTCTCATTGACAACAGCACCCCAGTTCAGTGTGGTGGTGAACGAAGCTCTTTCCGTCGAGGCTATTAATACTGTGTGTTAAGCTGAGATACAAGGAGGATTGTAGCATAATCTCTGATTTTGACACGCTACGCCGGACTTGAAATAGAGAGGAAATTAAACCGTCAACACGGCCACTAAAAAGGCAGTCAGGGTCGATGCCTACACCTTTTAGTCATTGTTTTAATAAACTCCATGGCATGGGTCTGTGTACGACAGCTCTTCTGCCAGACAAACCTTCAGTGTGGTGGACAGCAAACTAACTTGGCCTACACGTAGAAGATAGCTTATGCTGCTGGCACTGACAGTGATATGGTACCTCACTGAAAAGTGATTTGTGATTTATCTTCATCTTGTGAAGTAACTTATGTCCAAGTACAACGGATATCCAGTACAACGGTGAAGTCTGACAAACTACTTTAGGGAGCTATTCCCGGACTATCGATCACAACAGCGAAGGCAAATACATAACGTTGCCGGCTGAACACGTCATTTTTCGGGGGACGCAAGACACCTCCACGAGGGTCTCTTGGGTGGATGTTGCGGTTTTCTTGGTACTATATAGGCATGTCCCTATTACCAGTTTGACCGAGAGGCCGCGAAAATTGAACTTTAGAAGATAGAAAGGCTTATCAAACGCATGTTATATAGGTTTTTGTTGAAGCTCTGACAACACTATCTTGGTAGTTCGTACGACACTCGACGAATGGTGTTGTGGACTTTCGTACCCTTCACGCAACTTAACTAGCTCAACGAGAGGGGATTGTTTTTTACCACAATGGAGTTTACTCGAATGAGAGCCGGACAATTAGCGCTGATCTTTCTTGCCTGTTTTGTTTTGGATTTTGTTTATGCAAATGAGTAAGTATGGCGTCAGTATTTTAATAACAAAGTTTGAATATAGACTGTTTGTTTTGTTGGTGTAAAAAATGTTATAATTGTTGTAGTGTTTCAGCAGATAATTGGTCACTGATTTGGAACCAACTAGCCATAGAATTGATTTTCAAACATGTCGTCCTTTCTCTATGATCAGAGTAAAAAATAAGTTCTGAAAATGATTGCCATGCTTTGCTCATCCAAAAAGACATGAGACGCAACCTTCCCATTGGTTTGGTAAAGCTTTGCATTTTACGCTTTAATAAGCAGTCCACATGTTCCATGAACAGCAGTTGCATTTCCATTCCAATGCAATACAGAATAATGATCTGGACATTATAATGACATGATGACAGGATGCTGGCGGAAGTCCAGTTTCCCCTCTCACGTCTGACATATCCATTATTTGGGTCAGTTCTTGAAATGAAGGTAAACCATTTGTCATCTTACATTATCATGGCCAGGGCAGTGTTAAACATGACAGATAAGATAATAATCTCGAAAACTGTATTTCTCCTCATTTACAAAATATAATATTACATCGTCATAGTTATGTTGTTGTTGATAGTAACTACTAGTTTTCAATAAACACAACACAACCTGTGAAGATTTCATCAAATTTGGTGGTCCTATTTTCATGAAAAGAACAGACACAGTGTTATGTTTTTTTGTTCAAGGATTTTGATGGGTGCAAGGGCCTGATATACGAATTCACGTGCATATTTAAATTACCAGTCCAAAATGGTCCAAATAAAAGCAACGGGATTTTATGGGGCCTTCAAATGCTATATCTCGACGTTGATAATATTTCAGATGAACATATTGTTCTTATAGTATTGAAACGAACTTGATAATCAATGAGCTTTCGGATTGAAACTAATCCAAGTAATTAAACCATATTTCTTTGAACTTCCCTATATTAAAAGGGCATGGTCAAAGAGTAGGCCCTAAATGCATGCCTTTGTGAAATCGATGTTGTTAATAAGTTGAAGGTTTTACCCAATACCATCTCAAAATTAATCTCATTATTTACCGTCAGAAAACCTTAAACTGATGTTGTGTATTATCATAATTTGGTTCAGAAAACCCACAATAACTAAATGTTACTTTCACCAAGCACCAGCATTTCCTTTTCCAGACAAACCAAAATAAAAGCCTGGCTTGCTCTTTGCTTCGACAAATCACCGGCAAACATTCCCGGTTTTTATTTTCCAGCAAATTCCGTTCTAATCCGGCCCTGGTAAAATTCAGAAAAAACCATAAACATTTGCTTTACGTGGGTGTGTATTTTGGCAAATGAAGCAGGGGAAACTTCCTATTGCATTTAACATCACTTCATCAAACAGTGAAGGTTGATATACCTGTATCACATTATAGCCGTGCCATTTTCTTCCCATTCCAATAATGTTACCAAGGTCTCATTCTACCTCCATGGTTCATAATAACATTTTACATAAACGCATTTTAACACAATACCACCGAATTATCAGTTGACAGATCGGACAATGCATTGCCATCACTCCAGGGCATGACAGTCTGCATGAAACAAGAGTCCGCTGTCCACAGTACAAACCCCATAAACGTCACCACTACACCGATATTACGAAAGAACTCCATCTCAAGTTAAAACAATTTCTTAATTTGTTTTGCCCACCAGGGGTTACCTCGTCGCACACCCGGAGTTTTTCCGGCCCAGTATGGCGGAACAAATCAGTATCACCATCTTTGAACCCAGTGAACCCACAGTGGTTCGCGCCACATTAGTCTTCAAAAACGAGACAGTGGCCTCGGCTGAACAAGTCATCATGGGTAAGGACAGTTGCATCGAAACTTTAAACATCTTGTTCGTCTTGTTTTCCCATACCCCACACCCCCTGAAATGTGTATTGCCATGAAGCGAGGTTTATCGGGGCTGTGAGTCCATTGCAAACGACCGTGAGGTTTCTTCCTCTGACAACAGCTGGGCCCAATTTCGGAGAGCTGCTGAAGCAGAAAATGTTGCTTAACAATTTTCTGCTAAGCAAAAATGAGCAGGATACCAGTAACAAATTGTGCTTGTGACATGGTAGTTTGGCTGGTAACCTTATTCTGGTAAGCATAAATTTGTTGTGCTTAATTACTTTTTGTACTTAAAAATAGCTCTATGAAGTTGGGCCGAGAAGTGGTACCTTCCCGCCAGAATTGACAGGCGAAAGTCGCAAGCCTACTTTTTGTTCCTATAAATATTGAGGATTTCATCATTTTCAATAGAAAGAAACTCTAACTGTTTCTGGAAGAGCAGAATTTAAAAAAAAATTCAAGTCAGCATGTGGCACGTGTGGGTTTGGTTTTAGTTCACGCCAGTACTAAGGATAACAGATCAAATTTAAAATAATAATTATAACAGTTTTGTAGTTTTGAAAAATGTAGAAATGGGTAAAACTTTATGACAACAATACAAAACAGTTATTGCTTACATTTAAAATAAAAAGCAACTTGGTTACGGAATTAAAAGAGCATTTAAATAATTGACTTATTTAAAAGAATAATTTAGGTTCCTTCCTTTTGTTTTCAATAAGCACAGCAGTGTAACCGTGCCTGCGAAAATTTCATTAAAATCGGTCACTACTTTAGCGGGGAATATTTCTATATTATAGTAGAGGGATTGTTGGTATTAAATCTAGAAGGCCAAGTAAAGAAAAAACCCACATGCGTTGATCGTCCCCGCCCGCATCATTTTTGAAGCCGCATCCTTGTTGCTGTTGTTGTTGTTGTTGTTGTTGTTGTTGTTGTTGTCATTGTCATTGTTGTCATTGATGTTGTCGTTGTTGTCGTTGTTGTCGTTGTTGTCGTTGATGTATTTTCGCTAAATTTTTGCACCATTCTTTCGACGATTGTTTAATTTACCCTTAGACTTTAAAGTTCTATAAAGCCAACAATTTTGGTGTCTGACCCTTTCTTCCTTGAAAGAAGTAATACAAAATAGAAAGTTCCCCGTCCTCTATTTGAAAAAAAACAACAACCCCAAAACCCAAAACAAAACAAAAAAGGCCGATCAAATGGTTTGTAACACTTGGCTTAATCAGTGAGGTACCAGAATGAAACTATTGTTGTGTGATAATTAATTACCACTCATGTACTTTGTATATTTATAGAGGGCTGTAGGGAAAAATTAAATTGCCTTCGGGAAAGACTGTACTAGGGTCGAAACGTCAGGCCTCTAACTTTCTTTTGCATTTTGAAATATATAATAGATACAAGACATTGTCATACAATTTGATACCATAGCGCAGGTAGCACAATGGTTTATGCAGCTCCCATCTATTGTCACGTGAATCAGTGGGATCCATCACAAACAATTACTTGCCACGACGCGTTAATCGGCTTTACAGTCACTATATACAGCCAGCTACACTGCACCTTTTCAAGCCTTTTCGTGGGGGGATCCGACAGCTTTGTGGGCTACTTTGTAAATCAGGAAATGTCATACAGTCGGGAACAGTGGGATTTGAGCTTATGTCATTCCCCAGATAAGGCTGAATGATCGAGTGTCCACAATGAAAAGAATCATAACAGACCCACCACAGGTTCGAAACACGTGTTAAAATACGTATCCAACTCATCACATTATAATATACGGTACTCCAGGAGCGGAAGCCGGTATCCATTGTTGCGTGCGATAAGTCCCCAGTCCAAACACGAATACACTTTCAGTATATACACACACAAGAATATAGAATTAATCCGGCCACTTCATGTAGATAAATAAATAAACTAAGTCGGTGGTCAGGGGATGATGCGATACTTTCTCCGCCCTACTTTATACCCCCATGGACCGTGTGTTTTTGTCAAAAGGGTGACTCCGTTTCTCTGTAAAGTAATCGTATTAAAGTCGGATCCTTGGCAGCTAGCTGTGGGGTCTGCTAAGTCCAATAACTCAGTAAACCATCAGAGGTAGAAACCAAGGACGAAGCGCAACCATTACCTACACGTTGCTTTATCTTGTTGGGTCTTTTTTTACGGATCTTTTCCCATCGTTAAGATCCCGTTGACATTGTTGTTTCCCTATATAGGTTTTTCCTCCCCCATCAGCGAGCTAAATACATCTGGGGTATGATATTACTTTGGTTTTCCTCTTCTTTTACCGAGACCCCGACTCTCTCTGTGCGCAAAGTTCAAGAAGTGTTCGTAATATTGCCGTGGCAACTCAGCAGTCTATTTATTTTTTCTGGGGGTGTTTTTTTTTTTACCTTGGATAAGGGCCGGTATTCTGTTACATGTAGCGGGTACTGGGAGTTCAGAGCCTCAGCTGTCGGTTCGTGTCAGATCGCTGGAGAGATGACTGGGCCTCCCTTGCCCCTGTGACATTGACCTTTCGGATGCCACAATGCCTCGTGGAGCGGATCAGTCTATATCCTTTAAACTATCCCTCAGCGCATTATCCGTTCTTTCGGTGTGCAGTTCCCGCTTGGTCTGTACCTCCAGTAAATAATAATGGACGAGAAAGTACGCGTACTATGTACGAGTCGATACGATTATTATTTCCCCAAAACTATTTATTTCATTCTTGTTTTATGTATTTTGTAAAATGAGTGTGAAAGAATTGTTCTTAAATGTATACCGTATTGTATGTGAAAGATGTGTATATAATATGCACGGGGAATAGCTTTATACCAGTCAACCATCGTCATAAAGAGCAAGTTATAAAGAGTTCTGCTTATAAAGAGTACATTCTAAAGTCCTGAATCTCATTTTCTACTTTGTTTTGCTGTCCTCTTATAACAACGTTCCTGTTATAAAGAGGTAATTTCACCGGTCCCATTGATCTTGTTATAACGAGCGTCCACTGTAATTACAAAATATATTTATTTACAAGCGGTAGCCATTTCACATCGGAGGTTATTTTCAATGGTCCACCAGCAATGTGGATAGAACAAACTCTGTAAAGTACACAACAGGATTTTTTTTTTCAAAATTTAAATGTAAATAAAGTACCGTATTACGCAGGAATAGTTAATTGCAGACAAAAAATATTTTTATTTCACAGCTGCAAGTTTGTAAAATAACCTGTTTAAATATTGTTACGAATTTAAAGATGCTAGGTCCGAGTTGTGGCCCATTTACCAAAAAATTTATATTACAATTTTAAATAGCTGGGTATTTTTATAGGTTCGAGAAATAAGCTTCCATTTAAGGTATTGCACGAAAATATCAGCCAATGATAAGTGTTAAACTAAAAAAATGAAATATTACTAGGATCCCGATAATCACATCTATCATCCATGCATTGTGCAAGCAATTTTGCAGGTTACATGTGTTGTTTGCATTGTCCTTGACAAATTATGCGAAAGTTTGTGTATGTTTTACTTATACTTTAGAGGGACACGTTGCCTTGGATCGGACGAGTTGGTCTAAAAAAAGCGTTTGTAACCGTTTGTTATAAAATGCATATGGTTAGAAAGACGTCATAAAAGTAGAATACAATGATCCACACAAAAATGTCTTGAAATTGTGTGGTTTTCCTTTTACATCGTGAACAAACACGGTCGGCCATTTTGTGGAGTCAACTTTTTGACTCCACAAAATGACCGACCGTGTTACTGTTAGTTCGCAAAGTAAAAGGAAAACCACGCAATTTCGAGGCATATTTGTGTGGATCATTGTATTCTACATTTAAAACATCTTTCTAACCATATGCATTTTATAACAAACGGTTACAAATGCTTTTTATAGACCAACTCGCCCGATCCAAGGCAACGTGTCCCTTTAATAGTTGAGCGATGCACTTAAGGCACCACTCGTAATCCAATGCTGTATCACATCACGCCAAGGACCACCACACCGTTTATTTGTTTTGAATTCTAAAGTCAATTGTTTAAAACTCTTTACAGACTGTTAATATATTCCCTCTCATACCCTCTTACGGAGCACCTAAAAGGACATTTGATGAAAACAAATACACGTGCCAAGAAATAAATTGAGTTCTTTAATTCGTGCTCACGAAATCATTTTGTGCACTCGAAATGAGTTATTTCGTGCACTCGAAATGAATTGTTTCGTGCGCTCGAAATCATTTCGTGCTCATGAAATAATTGATTTCGAGCGCACGAAATAATTTTTTTTCGAGCGCTCGAAATAAAGAACTCAAATTATTTCCTGGCACGTGAATTTGTATTCATCGTAGTAGGCCTATGTCCTTTTAGGGGCTCCCTACCCTCCTCGTACCACACGCAACCGGATTCTAGCGTGAAGAATGTTTTGCCATATGCTTTATTTCCTTCTGCGATGATAAAGAACGATCCGGCTGGCCATCCGGCTGGCCATCCGGCTGGCCATCCGGCTGGCCATCCGGCTGGAAACGAGTTTTATTTTTCTGAAGATGCGACTTGCCTATCTTGCGATCGCTTTTATCTTTTGAAAAGGAAACCATTACGGTGGTTATGACATTACACGTATAAATTAAACAAGATGAATGTATCCTTTAAAAAGGGGGAAAGGCGAAACCATTGCTCTAATTTTATATACAGTTTGAAGGAAATAAACGATGGAGATCTGGCTCCTGCTACATGTATTAAGACCGTCACAAACGAACGAAACCTTCGATTTCCTTTCTCCATGCGTGATATTCTATAATGGGATTTCCATGTCTTACAAATTGTCTGTGTACAAACTGAAAGTCCACTGCAGTCAGTGTCTGTTTTTTTCAAGTGGTCTACGTGTTTTTTAATCACGGAACCATGGCAAGGTTCGCACAAGGACCATTTGTCGACTAGAGTAGAGGTCGATATTGCCCGGTGCTCGGCACATTTTTTTAGAACGAGTACCAGTTTATATCAGCCGCTCGTCGACAAATGGTCCTTGTGCGAATCTGGCCCATTTGGATCAAGAATTTATAACCAAGATTTATAAAAGAAATGCATTTCCTTCCCCGATGCAAACTGTATTGTTCAAACATCATGTGTATTTTATACTAAAGTCTGTTACAGCGGAAACAGGTTCGTTGTTGGTGTTTTCAACTAAACCTTTATACATATATATGATTGGTAATGATCGAAACTGCTAACTAACGATCTTAAATCTTTTGTTTAACTAACGATCTTAAATTTTTGTTTAATTGTCATTGATGCAAAACAAAAAATCAGGTAAAATATTGCTATCTGAACTACTGCAGTGTACGAAAAAATGTTCTTTAGCAATCGGTTTCCCAATTTGATTTGGCAATCAAAATAAGCACAGATGATTAAAAATCGTTCCCTTTTTTGTTGCTATACCAATAAAGTATTTTTCACTATTTGTTTTATTGTCTTGGCTGATGTGACATTTATATCAAATAATTATTATCTTCCTATGTATACACAGGTAAAGGGAAGCTCAATCTTCAGGTAAGTAAAGTATTTTAACTCAAGTTAACAAAATAATAAACTCAAATGAGCAAAATAATTAAATCAAATAACCAAAATAAATAACTCAAGTTAACAAAATAATTAACTCAAATAAGCAAAATAATTAACTAAAGTTAGCAAATTAATTAACCCAAGTAAGCAAAGTAAATAAATCAATTTAGAAAAATACAGGTTTTTTCAGATAACGCAAAAGGCCGCAATGAGAGCCGAAAATCTTGTTCAATTTAGTTTGGTCTCACTTCCACTCGTGTTGCCTTCACTCGTTTAATTTACTTGTCAACCTGCTTTAAGAAAACCCTGCTGATGACGTCATGGCAAAGTTTCCGAAAACACTTCATTGTCAGAATGAGTCCCATTGAAGGGTCACCTCTTCCTGAACAAAGAGCCCCTTTTCAATTCTTCCTTTCGTTTCCTGGTCACGTCTCGAGAGAGTTTTTTCCCCACTCACCTCAATCTCTTCAACAAAACACCACCACCCTAGGCCGTTGCTTGAAAGGCCATTCTTTGTGACACCCCCCTGCAAGTCAAACAAGACAGTGTTTGCTGCAATCAGCGGCGCTTAAACGGTTCTTCAGTAACTATTTGGAAGAGAGTTTTGATGAGTATCCTTGGCACCTTTCCCACTACTTGCGGGGGTTTTGCGATCATCAAAGCTCGGCGATGTTTTACCCTACAAACCCGCTGTCACATCACCCCCGGGCCACGTTTTAGTGGAGTGGTGTCAACGTCCCTTTACCTTTGTTTTTCGTATTTGGTTCCAACCTAAATGGTCCGGCTTTTGTGAACATTATACTTGCCTCGGTTAATAGTCACTGCGTGACTGGGACCAAGGACTATTTAAACCAGGTTTCATTGTAAATGCAAACCAATATTCATCCACCCCCCCCCCCTCCCCCGCAAAAAAGGGTAATTGGAACAAGAGGTTGGGGAGATTCGGAAACGTTTTCTATGAGCTCACCGCAGGTATATCCACTGTAATGAGTGTTCCTTGTTTGTGTTGTTTAAAATTTGCCAGGTTGGTGCCATGATTAGCATTAAAAGAAGCTTCCAAAAATAGCCAAGAACGATAAGCGATGGACCGTAAAATGATGTGAAATTTGCAATGAAAACAGAATAACAAATCAACACGTCAATGTTTACGCTTGATTAAACAACAGTTCAGTGGCCCCGTGCGAGCTAACCATTTTCACTCAGCCAGCATCATCAGTTGTTCTTGACGTGTAAAAAACCGTTCGCATCTTCGAGGCCACATTTCGTCCCGAACCGAACGGAAATAGAGCACAAGGTCCCGAATTCCAAGTTTGCTGTATACTCAACAACTCTTTAAATCCAGGGGGAAACACGTGTAGGCTCCCGCATGTAGTTCAATAATCAAAAGTATCAAGACGCAGATAGAAGTGGTTAAGAAAATTTTGAAGCTGCGTGTGTTTGAAAAAAATAGGATGAGGTACCCCGTTTAGGTTACAGCGTTCTATGGTTATAGTATACCATAGAGATATGACAGTACGAGTACTACGTACTACGTACGGTACAAAGTGCACTTTCCTTTTCCCATCACACAGACGGATTAAAAAACACCGATGTGTCGTACATGTTATTGTTTATTCGTTTTCGATTAATACAAACACAGGATGACCGCAGGTTCTGCGTTGAATTTCAGGTACCCCGTGACGTAAGAGGGAAAGTAACACTTGAGGTTTGCGGCAACTGCGAAAGTGGTGCCACCGGCTTCTACTTCAAAAACTCCACAGAATTGGATGTCGTGGACAAGGGCACTTCGGTGTTTATTCAAACAGATAAGCCAGTTTATAAACCATCTCAACGAGGTAGGTATATACCCACCATAGGATCCTTTCCCCCCTACGAGTATTAAAAAAGGTCCTTGCTCTAGAGCATAGGGCACTTTAGAGGAAGGACTATAGACACAGCGGTGGATAAGAAGAGTTTGAAGGGGACCTAGGTTTCTTGAAAATGGAAACAGAAAGTTTCTTGTAGTTAACATCAGTGAAGAATTACCTTTGCTATCTTCTGTAGATATGATAGCAGATATCCCTCATGTACAATATTAAATTGCAGTTGCTTGTCAATGACAGTGATTCTGTGCTTCATTCCTTGGTCATAAATTCCATTCAGCTGAGTTATAAGTTTGCAAGAGGCTCCCATTTATTGAGATTGGAACCAGAAAATGACATCAGTGGAAGAGTTACCTTTGCTATATTCAGTAGATATAAGATATCCATCAATTACAATATTAAATTGCAGTTGCTTGTCAAAGTCAGTGATTCTGTGCTTCGTTCCTTTATCATGAATTCCATTCAGCTGAGTTATATGTTTGTTAGAGACCCCAGTTTATTAAGATTTGAACCAGAAAATGACTTCAGTGAAGAGTTACCTTGAAAAAAAGTTCAGGGAAAAAGATAGAGAAAAAATAAAAATTGGACTCTGAAAATTTTTCGGGGAAAATATTCCTTGGAAAAAATTGTTAACGGTCGGGGGACAAAATTATCCCGTGTGGCACGCTTGCTATATTCAGTAGATAGCAGCGTTAAACTTCAATTATGTGTCAATTTCAGTGATTCTGTGTTTTTGAGTCTTTGTTCCTTGGTCATAAATTATTTTCAGCTGAGTCAGTTGCTTGAAAGGCTCTCCAGTTTGTCGAGAATGGAAACATAAACTTTCATGTAGTTAACATCAGTTAAGATTACGTTAGTGCTATCTTCAGTAGATAGCAGATATCCCTCATTTGCAATGTTAAACTGTGATTGGTTGTCAATGTCAGTGATTCTGTGCTTTGAGTCTTCGTTCCTTGGTTGGTCATAAACTACATTCGGCCAAGTTAGTTTTTTGCAATAAATAATATTCACAATCATTCTGAAAGCATTTTATTTATGTATAAACCCTTTTATTTAACATGTAGAAAGTAAAATTAGTGCTACCACTCATCCTGAAACATTATACAAACAAATCTCAATCCCTACAACTGAAAAAACCGATTGTTGTGTCAAAATGTTTGTGAACTTATTAGCATTTCCTCAAAGGTATATTTCTTAATATGAATTACTCATCTATTGTGTTGACACAAGACAGTAACAATACTGTTGTTAAAGCTAGACAGTCAGAATAAAATTACTTGCTTCCAAGCTGTCGGTACTTCTCTCTGAACGATGGTAATTATCCAATGACATCTATGTGATTTTTCTCCTTCAGTTTTAATCAACTTTATCCTGACTGGGCCAGATCTCAGACCCAAGAATGAACCGGTGAGACAACTCATTTTTGAATTAACTCTACACCTCAGCCTATTAATAATTTTAAGTTATATTAAACCTTTAGCTGATCATTTTGGTACCTTATAGAACTACTTATTTTATCTACAGTTACATGACACGTTTTTAAATGTAGTACTGATTTGAAAACAAGAAGAGGCTTTTGAATTTCTGATCACAAATCAATTATCTAGAATTGGAAAGAAATTGCTATGAATAAAATATATTTTGACAGGTGTACTTAATTGTAAGCATTCCTATACGGCACTTAATCTTAGCCCTACAGGCCTCTATAAAAGCACTTATTATTTTTATGGCTGGTATGCAGAGCTATGTTTGATTTTTGAGACCCATTTATTTAGCATTTGTAAAGGTTCACAAGGTGTTGCAGCGCATTCAGCAGCCAAGCAAGCGATGAACTCCTGGGCGAACGCCTTATCAAGAAGTGTACTGTGTTCTTTAAAGCATGTTTAAAGGGACACATTGGGGCTATAAAAAACATTTGAAAGTGTTCATTGTAAAATTAATATGGTTGGAAAGATGTTTTAAAAGTAGAATATAAAGATCCACACAAATATGCCTCGAAATTGTGTGGTTCTCCTCTTACTTCATGAATTAACAACTTCATGTAGAACCAAATGCTTTTTATAGCCCAAATAGCCCAATCTAAGGCAATGTGTCCCTTTAACTTAACATTACACAGGACCTGCGGATTTACCTCCTATCCGAAGGTTAAGTGTCTTTTCCAACTGATGCTTGTGCCACTAACAGGGACCCCAACCCACACTCGATGAGTACTACACTCGGAAGACTGCAAAGGGGAGGGAAGAAACAGCTGGTTCTTTTCAGATGCTACATCCTCCTTACAAATCACCCAAACATGGCCAATCACCTCATTTTCTTCAGGAACACATAACATCTTTGAAAAAAAATTGCAACTTCTTCAAAGGAGTGATTCTAACTCACTTGTCAATGCTTCATACATTCTTGCTTTTCCTACTCTCCAAGTCCTTGTTTATTATATTTGGTTTCACCCCCGTACACCGATGTGTGTAAAGCACTGTATACTCAGTACTTTCCCGAGTCCTGTGAAAAAAAATCACAGGCATAATTACTCCGGTGAGATTCGAACCCACGACCTTTGCCATTCTAGAGCAGATGTCTTAAAAAGTCCTTGTTTGTTTGTTTGTTTGGTTGATCGTCCCAACAAAGGATTTCGGCAAAGCTCTCACAAGGGGATGTAAATGCCAAGCTGGCAGCAGCCAATCTCTCTCATTCAAACATTGGTTTAATGTCTATGATCATGAATTGCACAAATCGAGAAATGGTGATTCAGTAACTAGACGACAATACTTATTCTAGTCATTGTGAAATCAGCAGTTAGCTTGGCCAGATTTGAACCCACAACCTTGTGATTGCAAGTCCTGCAGTCTAACCAATTGACCATAGTGACAACTCATTTGTTATTGTATAAAATAATACTGACGGAATAAAACTTGTCATTTTTTTTTTTTTTTAGTATGCATCTTTACAAACTATAAAGATAGACACATTTCCATTCTCTTGTCAGTATTTCCTCATGTTTCTCTCTCCTTTCTAAGATGCTGGCTTATGTTGTAGATCCTCAAGGTTCAAGAATGATACAGTGGAGGAAACTGCAGCCCCTGTGTTGTGGTGAGTAATTATTTCCTAAAGATTGTGATAAGACTCATGACTGAGATTGAAAGTTATGCATGGTGGAATTTCAGTCTGCAGTTACTGTGTTCCAGACATCCTGATGAGCGTCTCTAGCAGGGCCCAATTTCATAAAGCCTTTAAGCACAAACATTTGCTAAGCACAGAAATCTCTTGCTTAGCAAAAATAGGTTACCACCAGGGCCCAATTTCATAGCGCTGCTTAACGGTAAGCAAATTTTCGTGCTAACTGTAGCAGAAAAATTTGCTTAAGCCTTATAGCGTATTTCACAGGTTGGCAAGAAAATACGGCAGCCATCTTGCACGTTCACATTGGTTTTGCATTGTTACGTCATTCAGTTTCATGCAGTAAGCACCGGAAGGTTAGCATGCCTTTTCGTGTGCTTACGGTTAGCAGCGCTATGAAATAGAAACTCGTACGTAAGCACAGAATCGACTGTTAAGCAGCTCTATAATTTCATAAAGCCTGTAAGCACAAAAACTTGCTGAGCACAAACAAATCTTGCTCAGCAGAAACAGTTTACCAGCCAAAATTCCATGAAGTTTACATTGTTGCGACTGGTGCTCCACTCATTTTTTGCTTATAAGCAAAGAAATTGGCTAAGCAGTATTTTCTGCTTAACAGCTTTATGAAATTGGTCCCAGGTTATTTGCTTAGCAGATTTTTCTGCTTAACAGCTTTATGAAATTGGACCCAGGCTTGTCAAAATGTTGAGTATAAACCAGTATGCTCTTTTCAGATCCTCCAAAAAGAGATAAATTACATAGTGTATATGTTTTTTGCCATGCAAGTCTTCAAATCCAGTGAAACAGAAAACTAAATGAATCTTAACTTCTTTCCTTGTATTCTCTCCATTGGGTTCTTGGCTAGTACAGTGATTAATTTCGCTTTTCTGAGAGTCCTTGGCTTCACAGCCAGAATAAATGAAATGAAAATTAACATTAAGTCCATACAGCTTTTTTCAGAGCTCTTAAAAGTATTTCCATGCCACCGCAAACCTCCATGGATGAATAACAAAATAAAGCTTGCACTGAATTTTGAGGCGCCAGAATGTATCTGCCATGACCTTCCTTAATTACTTTTGGTTATTGATGCCTGTTTTTGAAAAGGTAAATTTGACATTCTTGGCTGTAAAAAGACAGGTCATGTACTTTTCTGATGAGGTCCGCTGGCGGGGACATTTTGTGTCCAGAGCCTTGGGGTCTTGTTGAAGCACAGAAATCTAGGTCAATGTAAACATGACCCTTTTTGGTTAAGGGGTTATGGTTAATTTGCTCAGGAGATTGTTCCTCCCTCCTTCCTGACTTTGTTTGCATGGCGGGAGGTGTACAAGTTTCTATTAACCTTAGAAGAGTTTGTTGAATAATGTAAAGGTGGCACACTAAGGATTTCTCTTTGGCGTCAGCTGGGAAGATGCAGTCCCTAACACACTTGGCCTCTTTTAGATATAAAGAGTCAGCAGAAGGACATTTAGAGGATAACCTTCTATTTTTAAAGCATATATCTTGAGAAGGAGGATGATAGAACAACCTTTTCATCCTTCCCAACCGTAAACAGCATTTTGGGGAGGATTCCTTGCTCTCTTACCCCTTTCTATTTTTAATTTTTTTACCAAAAAGCCCTGACTTTGGGGTAGTAAAATTTGTTGCATCCCAGAAATCAGCAGGTGTTGCCCCAATTTCATAGAGCTGCTTAAAAAGCAAATATTGCTTAACCCGTTGTCTGCTAAGCAAAAGGAAGCAGGATGCCAGTCACATAATGTGTATGTGGGAATGGTATTTTGGCTGGTTACCTTATTCTGGTGAACATAACTTTGTTGTGCTGCTGCTTAAGCAGCTCTATGAATTGGGCCCAGATGCTTCCGTCTTGTAAGGGCATGGCAGTTTTCCCCTCAGTAAAGGAAACCTCTTTGAGGGCACCTCTACGGGGGAAAGCTAAGTTTTTAGTGGAACATTCCAAGGGGGCACCAAGGCATTGACCAGGATCATGGAGACAATTGTGTCTGTTGCCTCCTTGAAGTATTATTCCTGAATCAGTATGCCCAACTATACTCAGTGTTTAAGCTGTGATCAATCTCTAGAGCAAAAACTGTACCATGTAGGGCTCAAGTAAAAAAACGATTTGGTCTGAAGTTGGTCATTGAAGCTAAGTTGGTCATTGTCGCTAACCTCTTGAGACAATACATTAAAAGAAAAATTCAAGTGTAGTGGGACACGGAATTAAGAATCTTAAGAAGGCATGCATTGCACTGTCAGCAAGAAAGGAATTTAATGACATACATGGAATTTTTATAAAAAAAGAGGAAGAAAGTCAATGAGGTAAGAGCATGGCAACCATGATGCTTGAAGGTCAAATCTCAAGCATGGTACTTTTTAATGGCATAGCAATTCTGAAATACTTCCGAAGGCACTTCCTCCCTCTCCTGCCAAATTCCACCATTTTCCCACTTGACACAAACAGCGCTACAAACCCTCTTGAAGTCCATTGCATAAACACAATGAGCCTTTGTGTACACAACCTGTTTGAAAACAATACCTAGACACAAATCACTGGAGAAGTTTATTTTTTTTATCGCAAGGGTAGATACTTGACCTGTGGGGCTGTCATCAGCAGCCATTTTGTGCCCTCTTCTGCAATTATGACGTCTTCGCTTCCTGGTTGGGTTTAAGAATGTATAAGATTCGCTCAAGGGGGAAATACAAAACCTACCACTCATATTGTTTACATAATTGTTTATAAACAAAAGTGAACTCTGCCTGACCTGTGACCTTTTCAGCCCTTACAGATGTCGTTGGCCTAGTTATGCATCTGTAGGTATGTGAATTGAGTTCATGTTTAGGCCTTTGTTGGCATGGTTGGATGGTTGGATGTATCGACTTTTCCCAATGACGATAGTCCAATTGTTCATTTGGTTCAGTCCTAATGAAGTATTGGCAGGTTGATATAATCCCTTCCAAGTTTTGTTGGCTCTGAAAAAGTTGTGTAGTGTTGTTACTATTTGTTGTTTTGCGTAATATCTGCCATTTTCTCAAACCTTAAAATTTTCTCCTTAACAACTTCATTTCGTCTTCAATTTTCATGACATGGTATACAAATATATAAGCCTTCATATTTATATTTCATTAATTAAGTAATCATATATATATTTAACATACATTTTCACAATATTTCATCAGTTATACTCGGACCCAACACTCCTTCCAAAAGAGATCTACACATGGTTATACCAATCATATTTACTGGTTATAGTTAGATCTTATTAGCCACATCATGCAAAGCTTCAAAAATCACTTAATTCATCAGTTTCAAACACCTGCACAGAGTAAACATGCTTTGTTTATAGGCATGTTACTCTGGCTTTCCTTTCAACGTCTGTTGCTCCGAAACTAACTAAAATTCACAGGAATTGCAAAACCACTGCCTATCTTTAAAGGTATTGTACATTTTTGGTAACAGCTCAAAATCAGTGTCCACATTTTGTGTGATTCAACTTATGTGTGAACAAGCAAACCTGTAAAAATTTGAGCTCAATTGGTAATCTAGGTCACAAGAAAATAGCGAAAAGAGACCCTATGTGTTTTCTGTTTTTTCAAACATCAAGTTTTTATCGCGAGTGATAAAACTATTGTTTTACTCATTTCTCAGAAACGATAGCATTTCAGGCAGAAATATTTTAAGGAACCCTTTCTACCATTACTTACTTTAAATCATGTAAGTTATGTGTGAATCTGTGAACATTTGTGTTTTTCGATCTTATCAATAGTGTACAGGGCCTTTAAACTAAACTCTGAGAGAGCTTTACAGCATCATCTCTTTTTATCTCCAGGTATTATCAACTCCAGCTTTCCACTGTCAGACCAGCCTATGCTTGGAGAGTGGTCTATATATGCAGAAGTTCAAGGCCACACATATAATAAAACATTTGAGGTCAACAAATATGGTAAGTTCCTTGGGTTGTATAAACCAGGAAATGCATAAAATGTTACTGGAAAATCTTTGCTGTTATTGAGTAAACCTGGTGAAGCATGTTTCAGGTTTGAAAAGGGTACCTAACTAGAATGGAACCAAAACATCAACTGAATAACGGAATATAGTGAAATGAGTAAACAACATTGTGTGTACACCAACTTTGTAGACAACTCTGTTTAGCATCAATTGAATTTTGGTGATTTAATTTTCTTTTTGTGGTTTAAAACAGCAGGTAATCTTGTATCATGTTGCAGTACAGTATGGGTTTGTACATCAACTTGTGTTTTTCGAAATGAAACATGATAATGTTGATTTCAAGGTATCAATACATTTTTTAAACCCTCGTTTTTTTTAAAAATGCGGAACAACTTTTTGGATCAAGAAAAAAACAGTGCCTTGCAATGAAAATTTTACCCACAAAAAATAAAAGTATTTCAACCTAATTTGTTTTGAACCTCATACTTCGTCTAAAGCAAAAGGTGTTGGGATTAATTCCTCAGAAAACAGGAAAAACAAGTCTTTAAATGAATTGCTCTCCATTATCTGAAATTGGGAAAGACGTGTAACGACTCGCTGACACACCAAAGTGACGCCAAAACAAGGACTACGTGCAAACAATTCTCTCTCATTCTGACACAAGTATTACAAACATCCAATGAATCCTTAAGCTGTGCTGCTCGTCAATTTTCTAGTGGATGCAGTTCATTTCCTTTGTTAATTTTCAAGGAAACCCCTCTTCTGTTACCCCCCCTCCCTCTAAAGTGTTTGTGTAACTAGAAACAAACAATGTGTCACTAGGGTGAATGGACAGTCAGGACATAGGCCTAAAGTCCGGTTGTGGGGGGGGGGGGGAGGGGGTTGTGGGAGACATGTAGCCCCACTGTTTTGACTGGTCCATATAAAATCAGGCCCGGAATATGACGAGTATGGTTCGGAAAGATGAGCATATTATATTAGACACAACACAAACACTTCCCAGAGTGCAGTATTACCAATGCCGTAACTAGACATTGCTACTTCGGTGAGGGGGTGGGTTTAAACAGGTAGGGGCAAAAACCTAATTTGGAGGGACTTTGTACAGACCCATACCTTTATGTATTATGGAGCTGATTGTCTTCGTAACACCTTCGTGAGCCGGCTGTCTTACCCCCAGCTCTCACAAATGCGAAATACACTGGAAATCTGATCATGCATGCGTTTTACTTCCATTGGCTATGATTGGGTTACAAAGTTCCAGACTGATTTGAATGAAAGTATTTGCTTTTAGCATAGGATTTTATAATGTACTAATCAATATTCATGGTTTAGTTTCCTTTGATCACATTTTGGTGGGGTGGGGTGTGGGTAAGGTTCTGAACAGGTGGTTGGGGGGAGCTCAATACAATGTTTCAACCACATGTAAATTTCCTCCTCGGAAACACCTGACCATGGACCCTCTAATCTTGTAGTTTGATTGAACAAAAATTTCTGACAACCTTGTGCTGCCATGTAGGTGGTCAAACCTCACTGGCAGTGTCACTATGACCTTAAATATCAAGAATTAATGTAACACCTGGGTGTCCAGTTTCAAAAAGGTTGCATGAGTACAAAAAATATGCAAAAAAGAAATCTCAATAGAAGTTTATCAACCAAAATGACATCATTTTAACTTTTTTGTCTTCATTTTTTTGCAATGTTTTCTTCTGAACAGCTTTATGCATCTTGGCCCAGACTAGCCACTATTATAGAAACAAACATGGGCTCTGATAAGTGTGAGCAAAAATATGCACTGACGTGTGTTTTGCAGGTTAAGCAATTAAGGAAGTTTTGCTTGTTTTCATAGTGCACTTTTAAAGCATGCTTCACTTACAGCTTGCGTTAGACTTGTGTTAAATGTTTTTTCGCCGTGATAGCAAACAGCTCTCTCGCAAGACTGATGAGTGCTGCTCCACGCGTGACTACTGCTCTCGCGACTACGGCCCCATTTCCGTAGTCGCGAGAGCAGCAATCTCACAATAATAATAATAATAATAATAAGACGTGTAATGCGCACATATCCACCCTGCTGGGTGTTCAAGGTGCAGAAGAGAGCTGAAGACTTGAAGAGAGCTGTTTCGCTATCACCACGACCAATATTTAATGACTTGTCCTTAAGTCTAAGCTTGCGCAGATATCCTGCGCTTACCCCCTCTAGTGGAGAACGGTAACTGTAAGTGCAGAGTTGGTGGTAAACAGAGCCATGAAATTGGGCCCTGCCACAGAGAGATGTAGCCCTCTGTAGAATAAATTCCCTCACCAAAAGGTTTGCAGACCCCCCAAACAAAACTTTTTGAGAAATGCACACAGATGATACATACATCAGCACTTTATCCGCAGAAAAAATGGTATTGCCAATAAATGATGTTGTCTTGTTCAAGGTGTCTACAAGACTCAGTGATTTGTGGTCATATTGGAGATGATGTATACCTCACACGTAGGTCACCTATTTCTGGCAGTACTTTCAAACTTAATCATAGTAGATGACTGTTATTGCTATCGCAAACTGCATCTGACATTTGCGACCACAAACATGTCCTTGATGTACACATGTGTTGCTGTCAGTTTTGTGTTTCTTTGTTGCTGAGAGTAAAAAGTCACCCTGAGAAGGGAGGGTATATTACATTAGCTTTTACAAACTTTTTCTTTCCTTCAAACACTTAATAGTGCCTGATCTTTTGCTGAACATTTCAGTTTATTGAATTATTACCTTTGACCTGATGCCAAAGTAGTTGCACTTAAGTTACGTTCTGCAAAAGATCACATGAGCCCATGAAGCCATTTTTGAGTCAATTTAGAATAATCAGATGGTTCGTGGCTTTTCATAATATTAAACCTCCAGATAAACAAAGACCGGAACATCCTTGCGTCAAATAAATTTCATTGGAAATTCTGTACGGGTGTTCGTCCACAAATATTGTGACTCCGCAACGCTGGATTTAAAGGCACTGAACACGTTTGGAAATTGTCAAAGACCAGTGTTCTCACTTGGTGTATCCCAACATATGCATAAAATAACAAGCCTGTGAAAATTTGGGCTCAATTGGTCATTGAAGTTGCAAGAAAATGATGAAAGAAAAAACACCCTTGTTGTACAAATTTGTGTGCTTTCAGATAGGAATAAAAACTTCTTGCAAGAAGTTTTCATTATTTTAGTGAGAAATTACCTCTTTCTCAAAAACTA